>OX638073.1:2102381-3302381 GCA_951804385.1 Trifolium dubium | reverse complement strand
ACCGTTTACGGCGGGAAATTGTTGAACAGCTGCAGAAGTAAATGCAGCTTTTAGAGCGCTGTTTGAAGTGTTTCCTGATTTGAAGTTTGAGAAAACGAAGTCATCGACTGTTACTGATGAGGATGGTTTGCATGGATAGCCAGAAGGGGTTGGTGCAGCAGATAAATCAGCTACACAGAAATCTACTTCAGAAGCATTGGTTATGGAATGTGAGAGAAGAGTTATGATGAAAAGAGTGAAAATCATTTTGGAAATCATAGCAGATTAATGTGTTGGTATTATTTGTGTGTGAATGAAAATGTAGCGTTGGTAAGATCATATTATATAGTAAAGCTTGCATGATTAAAAGTTAAAATTGCAAAGTTTGAGCCTAAAGATATGGTGGTTAATTTAATTATAACACATGAAATTGGGGTTGTACATTTAAAAGACCTTCAACGTAACGTTAACTAAAGTCAAATATTGATTTTGACTAGTTAAAACCTAATCTTATGACTTACAGTATGAGATTATGACTTAGAGGATAGAACTTAGCTACATTATCATAAGTTTTTTTTTTTGTGGTGTTACAAAGTAGCAAAGAGAAAAAAAATGAAAAAGAAATAAAAAGAAGCTTTGTTCCAAGTTTATCTTGTAAAATGAGAGACTCCAAATCAGATGGAGGATAATTCCGGTGGATAGAGTCCTTTGAATGTGACCCCTTCTTTGCCATAAAATCTGCGCATGTATTTTGTTCCCTAAGAACATGCACCAGTGTAGTGTTTCCAGTCTCATGCAGAGCTTCTTGAATATGAAGGATGTATGTAGCGTAGACGTGTAATGTATTATCTCGTCCAGTGTTGAATAGTTCAACTGCTTCCAAGCAATCGCTCTCACAAACAATGTTATTATAACCTTTGTTGCGACAAAATTCAAGTCCTATCTGAATAGCACGCAGTTCAGCCAACAATGCATCACTTCCAACTTCATAGTGAGAAAAACTAGCTACCCAATCACCTTCGTGGTTACGAATTATCCCACCACCACCAAAACACAGAATTTTTTAAGAAACTACCATCCACATTAAGTTTGAGAGTACCTTCCGGAGGAGGACTCCAATGAGCCAATAACCTTGATGACTGTAAATTCATCCCAGGACTTAAATAGTAAGTCACACATTCATCATGCAAGACAAAAGTCTTCCGCACCACCTCACAGATACTCCGATGTTGGTCCTCAAAAATAATATTATTTTATCATGAGTTTATGACATACAAGTGTTGTCTTTATGAAAATAGAGCGAATTTTAATTTTTTCCGTTAAAAATGAAAATAAGATATTTTCGTCTGTCAACTTTTTTTCTTCTTTGTCAAAAAAAAACTTTTTTTCTTCTTGACGATCAGTTTATGTTTAGGGAAATTCAATAGTACAATAAATAAATTTTATTGCACCGGTACAATAAGCTTTAAATAATATAAAAATCAGTATTTTTTGAAAAAAAAATAAAACATTTCTATTTTTTAAAATATTATAATAACTAAATATCAATCATTGAAATTGTCAAAAAAATAAATTTTGACTTTTTTTTTCAATATTTTATTATTCATAATAGTAAATATTGAATTTTTTAGTGAAAAAAAATTAGTATAATACTTATAAAAAATGAAATTGTGATTTTTCTTATGAAATTATGTTCTCTAATATTAAATAAATAACTTTTTAATTTATAAAAATAATTATTTTATTTATCATTTTCAAAATCAAGTGTACCAATATTATAAAATTATATTTACTTATTGTACCATAGAAGCTCCCGTTGGTGTTATAGTTAAATTATATTTATCTGGTATTTTTTTTTTTTACAAAATCTATCTAGAATTTAGTGTGTTAAACATTTTTTTTTTGTCGAGACCGGGGTATCCACCGTCGAACGCAGTGACTAATTCCTCGCTAGATTGGAGGCAACTCGAAGGGTGGGATAGTTGGCCCAAGGATTAAACATTTGTATATATGTGTCTATGTATTATTTTAAAAAAGGTCAAAATTATTGTTTATTATGGACTAAAAATAAAATTGAAAATTTTGCGAGGACCAAAACATCTCATTTATATTTAAGTCAACATAATCTTGTACTTAGTGATGAATATAGCATTTTGAAAGCTTAAAAAACTAAATTATCAAAGTATCAACAAACCTTCATTATTATCCAAAAAAAAAAAATAGTGATTTGCAAAATATTTCATAGACATCCACACTTAATAAATGACATTGAAAAAGAAAAATTATATATAGAGAATAATGTAATAGACTTGGTAATTGGTATATTAGTGATGCTAAAAAATTAAGAGTATATAAACATTATCCTCATATTTATTTAGTCCGAAGTAAATATTTTCGCACACACGCACATGTATACCACCAAGGCCCAAGGGTGACCATCATGACTTTCTAATATTTTCAAATTTTCCTACGGTGTGATGAGCTTTTATTTTTTAATCTTATTTTAGATTTTAGATCTTAAATCTAGGGGTGGCCAGTGGCCACGAAAACATTAGGTTCGCTTTGACGTCAATTACTAGAGATAAAGCAACAAAAAAAAATGTAAAATAATTTTGGCCTATTTTATAAGGAGAGTAAAAGGTAATTATCCTATATAATATTTATATGTCTCAAAACTTATTACAGAAAAAGAAAAAATTATTTTGTTAGAAGGAAAAAAATGTTTGTTTTTTTAATCAGTAAATATATTAAATATTCAACCATAAGTATAAGACGTATATATTGCAAAATAAAAATACAAAAGAGCAATAAAATACAAAGATCAATAACAACATCAATATATATAGTCCTACTACTCCTACTATCCATCGACTACCCAAACAACCAAACATCCATCACATCACCCACTGATGGGGTGCAGGTGCACCCCCTGGAATTTTAAATTTTCAACCAATACTCGTATGTTTTTTTCATTTTGCACCTCATGACTTTTTTATTTTTGCACCACTCACTCAAAAGTTCAAACTATTATTTACTTAAGTTTTATTCTTTACTTTCAACCTTTCTCTAGACTTCTCTTTAAAATTACATCTCTCAAACACAACCACCATCACTTAACAATCAGTTTAACGAGACAAATAGTCGGTTACTTATTTGTATAACTTGTTTGTGTCCAACCAACTTGTTCTCTTCTTTTGACAAGAAAAAGTTGATCGAATTTGCAAAGTTTTACCCAAAAGAATTTGTTCAGCTAGTTTGGCGATGCTTGATAATCAACTTGAGACTTACATCATTGATATGCGGAGGAGTGTTGAATTTGCATCTTTGAATGGATTAAGTGGTCTTTTAGAAAAATTAGTTGAAACGAAAAGACATTTTGTTTATCTATTGGTTTATCAGTTTTTGAAGTTAGCAATGATTTTACCCGTTGCCACAACTAACGTTGAACGATCGTTTTCGGCTGTGAAGATTAGATTGCATTATCGAATGGGGATGATCTTTTGAACGATTTTCTTGTAGTTTATGTTGAAAGATATATGTTCAACAATCTAAATAATGAGTTGATTATTCATATATTTTAAACATGACTCCATATATATGTTATTGTTTTTTTGCTTGTATATATATATGTTATTTTTTGAGTACAACGTAATTTTTCAATATATGTTATAATTATTAAAATTTTAATTAAAATTTTGCACCCCCTAAGTTGGGGTCCGAGCAATGCCATTGACCCACGTCACGCGTTAGCAGCTGAAAGACATGAAACTCGTCTCTGAAACCAATTGATAAGAACCTTAGAAGAATTATATCATAAAAACTAACTATTATAGTTGGATTTATAACCTCATACTTCTAATATAGAACTCAAGTCTCATACTTTAATTAAAACATACTACAAAAACTAATTATCGTAGTATGTAAGCTCTAAATCCGTTGCGTGTGCAATCATCCGTGGTTGTATATATGCAAGCTAATTACTTCCTTCGACCTTAAATATAAGCAACTTTCACTTTTATAGATACATTGAATAATTAATGTATTTAGTTTACAATGTAGATTAAATACATTAATTATTCAATATATTTATAAAAGTGAAAGTTGCTTATATTTAAGGTCGGAGGGAGTATTGTAGTACGTATTGTACAACATACAAAATGATACAATGGTCTCATAATAATTAGTTCATAAAACATCTCAATAAATATATATTTATTAAATTATGATTGAGCGAGTATATGTAAAACTTTCTATATTGGATTGTAATGTGAAGATTAATGTACTTTCTTCGGTCTTAATTATAAGCAACTTTCTATTTTTTAGATTCACTAAATAACAAATGTATTTAGTCTATAATTAAGGCTGGATATATTAGTTTTCCAATGAATTCAAAAAGTGGAAAGTTGCTTATAATTAAGGCCGGAGGGAGTAATGTACATAGCTGTTTTAGCATTAAAAGTGTGGCCTAGTTTTTGGATAGAATTACAATTTGCTGCATGTTACGCCTTTATCACGTCGTATTCCAATTTATAATAGTGGTCCAAATGAATTGCATGTCCATTCTCAAAATTAAAGGAGATGATGAACTATAATAATACTACAATAATACAAAGTCATAGTTAGTCATCGAAGTTTTTAAATCAAGAAAGTTAAAGCATTTGTAACTTAACTACTACTCAAAATTAAAGGAGTATTCATAATTTCATGTATGTATTTTTTTTGTTACATTTCATGTATGTTTAAATTTAATTTTAGTTTCATCTCAAACATTTCAAACATACTCCGATTTTAATTTTAATTTTAGTTTCACCCTACTTCCCCAACACATCTCTATATAAAGTTAAATAAACAACAATATGACCATTTGTTGAATGTTTTGAAATCATATATGCTAATTACGTACATCTTCTATAATAACATCTTCAAAGAAGCATGTTCCATATTTTCATCAAGAAATTACAACAATGCATTATCTATATTTTTAGGGGTTGATTACGCTCACACATTTAGGACACTGATCTAAACTGAAAAGATTTTGAACAAGATAACAAATCAAATTAAATATACACAAATCTGTCAACATATATAAAAAAAATCGTTATCTATTACAACTTTTGACAACGGCGTTGCTTATAATGTCGTGGCGTAAAATAAAAAAAAATTATATTGTTAACTAACTTATTTTTTTTTTACATAATTTTTTTTTTATTATTTTTTAACAAATTACATACACATACTCCCTTCGTTCTTTTTTACTTTTTGTTTTAGAAAAAAATATTTGTTCTTTTTACTTGTCGTTTTGGCAATTTAAGTTATATTTTGTCTATTTTACCCTCTTTCCCATTTTATTTTATTGACTAAATTTTGTATAATTTTTTTTTGTTGAAACAATATAATTTTTTTATTGTATATAAATTTTGTTTGTTTTTAAATAAAGTTTGTTACAATTTTTTTTGGAAATAAATAATGTTTGTAAAAAAGTAGAAATTTATTGATGGATTAAAAATATGATATATTTTAAAAAAATGATATAATAGAAAAATAAAGTATAAAAATATATTCTCCTATTTTAGTCTTTCTTTTTAAACAACAAGTAAAAAAGAACGGATGGATGGATGGAGTAATTTATATGTTCCAAAATGCACCGAATATTGTAATGGCCCCAAGTAGGATAGGAGTAAGGACAACTATCATCTTTTGAAAATTAAAAGCAATAAAATAAAAATAAAGGTGCCAACTTGTGTACCCCATAAGATTTGAGGGGTAAATACCCCCATCTACTACAAAAAGTTTTGAGCGATACATTTTTTTATAAAATACACCGTTAGATTGAAAGTTTATGTCATATAGATCATTTGTGTAAAATTTCAGACAAATCTAAAATCATTTGATATGTTATTGAGACACATAAAGATTAACGGTGTTTAAGAAATCACAAAAATTGTTAATTTTGATGCGTCTAAATAACATATCAAATGATTTTGGATTTGTCTAAAATTTTACACAAATGATCTATATGATATAAACTTTTAATCCAACGGTTTATTTTACAAAAATTTATATCGGTTTAAAAAATTTAAGTCGTTGGAGGTAAATACCCCCAAATTTTATGGGGTACACAAAAAAATACCTAAAATAAAACTAGCTCAACATAACAGTGACATGCAGGGTATATATCAACATGGGAAATTGGATCAAAATTCTCCAACAACATTGACAAACCCAAAATATATAGCTACACAAATTAATTAATATTCTCAACATTTACTTCTTGGACAAATCAAATAGAAAAATAAAACCATACAAATTTATTACTCCACATTGATACAAGGAATTCAATTACATCTAATGGAACAAAATGAATTGAAAAGAAAATAGGCCGAATAAAATAGCAACTATCATTAACATGATAAAAAAAAAGGGGGGGATATTGATATTGTTCTGACACACCAATAAGTCCGACATTGTTTGAAAGAATATCTACAATTCTCAATCCACTGAGACATTTTTTTAGATGGTAAAAACCGTGAGAACTTACAGAAGACTCTAAAGCAGACAATACTTCAGAAATATGGTTTGATGTCGGAACACATATATAAATCTAGCCACTTCCACCAAGAACACTCTTAAGCTTCTTAACAAGAACAGGATCAAGAAAAGTAGTCTTTGCAATCAAAGGAGTAGAGAAATTGCTTGCAAAAAGTGCAAAATCAAGGATTTGAAGACCAGGACTAGCACTACTAAAAACAACATAACCAACAGCATTTCTTTTACCAGCAGTAATTTGAAAATGCAACAAACCTTGTGGAAAAACCATAATCTCACCTTTCTTCAATGTCTTAATATAAACAGTGTTAGCAGATGAAATAAATCCAGCAGTGATATGACCTTGTGTCACAATAAGAAGTTCATTGGCACCAGGATGAGTGTGTAAAGGGATAACACCAGAAGGAGCAAGGTCTAACCTTCCTGCAGAGATACCAAGACCATTAACACCTGGAAATTGACCAACAAATGCTGGCGTAACAGCGGCGTTGATTATGTTTGTTGTGTTTCCTGGTAATATTAAACCAGAAAATGCAAAATCATCTACTGTTACTGTTGCAGCTGGTTTGCAAGGGTAGCCTGAAGGTGTGTCTGAGCCTTTGAGATCTGCTACACAGAAATCTTGATTAGCGGCATTGGAAATTGAGACGAAAAGTGATAGGAGGAAAATTATTTGAAGCATGTTTGGTTATTGTGTTTTATGATGAATTTGGTTTGAATGTGAATGTTGGTTGCTACAGAATGGTGTTATTTATAAGAGTTTTTGTTGCAAGTTGGAGGGTCCATGCAGAAACAAATGACAAATGAAATGTGAGATATTTTTGTTGAAAAGGAAAAGAAAATTTATTTTCATAATTATAAATTATTGTCAGTAAAAGGAAGAACTTGTTTGTTATTGGCATTTTTGAGTCTTGAGGCTGAAAAGTCTAGTAGGGTAGGAAATATATTGCAATTAGACAACAAAGTGCTGATTAATCAAAGTTAACTTGTTGTTAGGTCGCAGTTTTAACCGACAGAAAATGATGTAATTATTAAGTCAAAACTTTTATTTATTGAAGTTCAACTCCGATCCATTCACTCTGTGTGTGAATTTCCAATGAATTGTCATTTCATTTATGTATGGAACAAAAACACTTGATTAAGATTTTAAATCAAAGTCATAAATAGGAGCATCAAAGCTATGATACCACTTGTTGTGGAGTTCGTAGCAGCGACAAAAGCAACAATAAACTAAGATGAGGATTCATCAAAGACTTGAATATCATATCTCTTCTCGAAATCTTAAGTTATTGATTCATTCATAGTCGAGGTGGGACTAACCGCTCTCACTTGAATTCTACTATATTCACGTTTCAATCCTTGATATTACGGAGAATCACAATTAAACGAGGCAGCACGACTACAATCGCAGTTGCCTTGCACTTGCCCGGACAATAAAAACCTTGATGCCGTGATCCAAAGGATGATGACTAGTTCTCAAATTTGTCACCATAATAGTGAAAACCCGTTGATGTATATTGAAACTGAAAAGTCATGCTAATAATTATTATAATCTTATCATCAATCTACATCATTTTAATGATAAAAACCAACAAATATGTCATATCAAGCAGGTAATTAACAATAAACAGTTTGCAGACAAAGCAACTATTTTCCTTAAACATAGTAATGTTTTCATGGTAAAACAAAACATTAAAAGAATGAAAACAAAAATGGAAGAAATTAGGTGTGGTCCAAACATCACATGGGAAGAAGAGAGGAAGCTCATGAACAGACACATTAATGACAGCTAGAACATTGCTGTAGTGTCAATTAGGGACCATGTAAATGTGTGGATATAAGAGGAAACTCATTCCTGCTAAGATTTCTTATCAGCATCATTTGGTATAGAACATTTCATTGTAATATTGCATTAATGGTACAAAAGTATATAGCTAGCATATTTAACAAGTTTCTTGTCTATATTATTAGTTTTTGTCATGTACTTTACAAGTAGAAGATGCTTTATTTAAAATATCACAATAAACTTTTTAAGAAAAAATACGTAGTGTTGTAACAACATTGAAGATATTAAGGGAAATTTACATTTGTGGTTGAAAAAAATTAGTGATTCAAAGAGAATTGTTAAAGGTCTAAAAGTTGTTAACTCTTAACAGAGAAATGTAAAATTAAGAATATGCTTTCTGAAGTTTCTTATTTACTGTTGTTCACTTTAACTATGCCATTTACTGAACTAGATATTTTTTTTGAGATTCCTTTAGATATTTAATTTATTGGATGGCAAAATATCTATGGTGCAAAAATGAAAATCAATGATCATTCAATCGAAAGGCTGAGCTCAACTGGCAAATTTCAATAGTGTTAAAGTTGGATATTTTCATCTAAATAATTTGAACTAATTAGTTGTGTGTAAGTTGGATATTTATGGTGATAATTGTCACTTCATCTACAGACAAAACAGTGTATAAGAATTTGAAGATGATTGATTATCCCAAAAGTTGAAGCTATTAGGAAATGCCACATTAATGATTTTATATTAAACTCATTATGTAGTTTGTATACATCGATTAATCACCAACTAATTGGTTTTTATATTGGGTATAATTTATGTGACAACTTGTCTACCCCTCAAGATTTGGTGCCTTCAATCATTTAATATGTTATTGAGACACATAAAGATTAACTATGTTTAAAAAATTACACAAACTATTAATTTTGATGCGTCTCAATAACATATCAAATGGTTTTAAATTTGTTTGAAATTTTATACATCCTCTGCAAAGCTATCAATGCTTTATTCAGATAATTTATATGATATAAACTTTTAATCAACGGTGTATTTTATAAAAACTTATATCGGTTAAAAAAATTTTAAAAAACATTTCTATGAGTTACAATTCATTTGTTATTTTTTTTTTGTATATAGGTGAAATGATAAATTATTGAAAATTCTCACACATCAAATGGAGGGATCAGAGTTTGAATCTTAGTCATAAACGTATGATGTAACAATTCATTCTTATTTGTTTTTATAGGGGAAAAAAACAATACTCATTTAATTTAATCATTTTGGTGAACCCCTTAACTTTTGGGTTTGGTTGAATAATTCTAGATTCTTAATTAGATAATGAATATTTGAAAGATAATATCTATATTTTTTTTGTTCATCTTATACATCTCATATATTGTTCGACGAAAACTAATTACCGTTAAACGACTGTAAAAATTTGTACCATTAACATGGTGGCAGCAAATTTTATTTTATTTTTGACAAAAAGGAGGTGAAATTTATATAAAGTTCTTAGGGGTATGGGATTAGGTGGGGGTGGGGGGGGTATAATGTTGAATTTACTTGCATAGTTTGTCTTTGGGTCTTGTACCTTCCCCTGCTGGGCCGTTTACATAATAGAATTTTGATTTCTGAATTTTGAAAGATCATCAATGTTGGAGGTTTGCTTCAAGCATGTCATATGGATAGTAGGGGTGATCATATCCGAACCAATCCAAAAGTAAAACTGCAAACCGAACCAATCCAAACCGAAACCGCAAAAAACCGCATTTAATTAAAACCGCACGGATCATTTTTCTACTCAACCGCACGGTTTGGTTTGGTTCGCGGTTTTCATTTCATAAAACCGAACCAAACCGAACCAAACCGCAATACTTAACTTAACTATATCAACTATAAACAATCAACCTATTACACAATCCAACTTAACAAGCTCAATCAAAATTGAGTCTATAAAATAGTAGATTGTTAAAATATGTCAGTTTACACGATTAAGAACTATAATGTTGTTATTAAAAATAAAACCCTTTTTATAAAATATATCTAGAAAAGTTTTAGGATATATGCAATTTCTGTATATACGTATTATTTCATGTAAAAGTAAACAATAAAATACTAATATTTTTACGTTTATTTTGTTATAAGTTGATAATATTTTCATATTTTTATATCTCGATAAACCGCGGCGACCGAACCGCACCAAGCCGCATTGGTTTGGTTTGGTTTGGTTTGGATGACTTTTTAAAATTCAACCAAACCAAACCGAACCGCATGTATTTTTATCTCGCGGTTCGGCTGGTTTTTTTGGTCAAAGCCGAACCAAACCGCACCGCGATCACCCCTAATGGATAGTGGTTTCATGTCTACCTAATGCTATCTTTGAACTTAATTGTAGATAAGTAGTTGATGTTAATGTCAAATTTAATAGATCTCAATAATTGTAGCTGATTGTTATTTTGTTTATGAGATTTGTCTAAGCCTTGTGTGAGCCCTTGCAATTTTATCTTTTAATAAAAGATGCATTATTAAGTTGAAAAATGAGTGTTGTGTATATTTTATAGAATATCTGATTCAGTTTATTAAGGCCGTTTAAAACATTCGCTAAAATTTTACTTTGTGGTGGTTTTTTTTGCGGTCGATTTAAACTTTCGTTAAAATTATATTTTACGGCCGTTATATTATGATTGACTGAATTCATAAGATATTACAAAGAATCTAATATTATAGAGAGAATCTCAAAAAAAAAAAATACAGCATATACAAAACTTACCAACTTTACACAGAGTATTAACTCATTTACCCGAAACTTTATTCGTAGATTTCTCAAGACACAACAAACTTTCATGTCATTTTAGCTAGGAGTCAAGCTAATGGTAGATCTAGAATTCATGCTTTAAAATTTAAGACATAAGAGCCTCAATCTTCTATATGTTTGTTATGAATATTATTAGGCAAATGTTAACATGTGTCCCGAAGGCATATGTTAATGTTATAAAAGTAGAAATATTCGCCTCAAAAGATGTGCATTTGTTTTTTTAAAGTCAAAATATTACATTTTTTAATATAATATTTCTATTTTTGGATTCCTTAACATGTGCCCTTAACAAGACCCATATTATTAATAACATGATTTCAGTAAAAATAATGTATATAAACACCTGGTGAATTGTTATGTCATATACTAATAATGTGTCCCCAATATAATGATTGAAGTTTGATAAACAAATAAAAAAGTGACAATAGAAACTTACAAAAGAGGGAGCTGAACCAATAGAAGTAGCTTGTCGTCAAACAAAGGAAGAGCATGCATGATGAATTCATGACACTATGATAGTCGTAGTACTTTCCTTCCTGCCCATAATTAATCTCAATTTATTATCCCCTACTTCCCAGCAACATTTTGCAATAATAAGTTACTATAATGAATTTGGTCTAAATTTTAAATATATATAATTTAATTATTTTTTAATTTATGTTTTGTTGATAATTAGTAATAGAAAATGTGAGTATAACTTAATTGATACATAAATCGTATTATTTATGTAGTAGTCGCAATTCGAACATAAAATTTCCATTTTTTCATTACAAAAGATGAATTTTTAGATTATTAACAAAAGTTAGAGGGAGTAGCGTTTATTTTTCTTCTGAGTACTGCTATTTATAGTTTTCATTGTGACTATCTTGCATTAAAAATTGTCACATCTACAATGAATACATATGTAAAACCACCTAAGTGGATTGTTGAGGTAAATAAATAACAACTCAGAATGATAAATTACACCACTAAGAAAGCATAATAGTTCACAATAAATTATCGAAATACAAGAATTGAATTGATTGGATTATATTTTTTTGTTTATCCTCTGTTTCTTAAAGAAAGGGTCACAAACTCAAGGGGTGTGGTTGAGTGGCATGAGGCTCATCCTCACTTAACCAAGGGTCGAAGGTTCGATCCTCACCTTGGGTATGGAGCAGCTTTAAATCTTTGGGTCAGCTATCCCATCCTTTGAGGTGCCTCCAATCTAGCGAGGGAATAGTCACTGCGTTCGGCGGTGGATACCCCGGTCTCGACCAAAAAAAAACAAAGGTCATAGTTATTCAATATTTGAAGTGAGTTTCGACATTAAATGATTTCAGTCTCTCATAAATTCAATTGATTGATAAAAATTTAGACCTCTTAAATAAGCGATCAGTAATTGATGGTAAAATTAATGTTTGGTTTGGTATAATATATTACTACTTTTTTTTTGGTAAGATAATATATTACTTTAAGTGCACATTTAAATTTACTTGTGTTAGAATTAATTTTGACTCCTCCAATAATCAAATTAAACATATTTGGTTCCACTTTTAAAAAGGGTAATTTTTATTCTAGATTAATTTTTACACCCAAATTTTATTCAACTCGCTTTATTTTATATGAATGTATCCAAATTCCAAATATAAATCACTTTATTATTAACTCAATTTTAATGGAAATCAATTTTATCAAAACTATTTTTTTAATTGTAGCTAGAAGAAAAAAATGTGCATATATAATAAGCAAAAGAAAAATGGGTTGTCCAAAAGCAGTTTAAATATAATAATATAGACTATTGAACAAGTGGGAAGTTCTGTGCATAGTCTGTGATGATTCCAGTCAAAGAAAGAAAACAAAAGGCAACCAGGTGATCTTTTTAAGCCTGCTTGCAAGCAGAGAGAGTCAGGAGAGGAGGAAGAAAAAAAGGAAAGAAAAAAGCTGAAAGAGAAAATGTAGTAATTGAGGAAATTTTTGGGTTATGATTTATGAGTGAGTGAGTTAGGTTTGTGAAAAATAAAAATAAAAAGCATGTGTTTTGGGACAGAGCAACAGTGTCTATATGAATGAATAGTTTTAACCCTTCTTCAGAGTGCACTTTCCTGACACACCTTCTGTAGAGAAAGACAAGTGCTTTCAATTGCAAAACAACAACAAATCTCTCTTTCTCTCTCTCTCTAGAGAGAGATTTGATGCTCTTTTACTTCCACTGTGCCAACCAGCTTCAGTGAACTTCAAAAAGTTACATAATGCTTGTAACTCTGAAACACTGTGTTGTGTGTAGTGAGTGTGAGTAGGGGGCAATAATAAATAAATTTATTAAAGTCCTTTAACTTTGCTGCTTGCTATATTAATGTTTCTTTTTTTTTTTAATGTCGAAAATTTGTCATGTTTGTTACATACTTTTGTATGATTAGTTGCCATAAATTATGAGTTTGGTGAAGCTTGATCTGCTCAATTGAATTATGGATTCCTATAGTAAGATGTTTATATGTTGTATTTGTAAAAAAAAAATTGTATTTATCTAATCTCTTTGGTCTTGAGGGATAAATAAAAATTGGTCAGAAAAAAGTGGTTTATTTGATTTAAAATTTAGACTAAATATATCAATTTCTATTGATTAATTTATACTTATATTTGATTGATATCAGGATAATAGTAGTTGGTAAATCAAAATTTTATCTCTTGTTACTCAAATTATGATTTTGAATTTAAAATTAGTAGAGATAGGCCTAGAAAAGCTGTTAAAAAAACTATTAGGAAGAATGAAGAATCTATTGATAAATATGTTACAGAAAATCATGATTTTTGCTAGAACATTATGGTGTCGTTCGATAATTCGATTCATGTAGTTGATCTCACTCATTAGACTTGATTGTTGAATTTAACATTAATGTTCAAACACAATTGTGTTTATACAAAGGATCTGTGTAATATGACCCTCTTAAAAATAGTCGAAAGATTGACCCTTATCGGTTTTAGTAAGGGTTAACATCGCTTATAACTTGAATACGAGTCTTTGTGATACGAGTCTTTGTGATGCCTAAGGGTTAAAATTCTAAAAAAAGCTTTGACAGCAGTTTTGCCCAAAATAATTTTATTCAATTTGAAATGTTAATTTCTATAGAGTAGCACACAAAATGTACTTTGTTCATACAAAAACAAATTAAATTATAGGTGTGTTTTTAAAAATGAGTGGTCTAGTACTGGCCACACATCAAACTAAAATATGGAGTAATGACTCAACTTAAATATATTTTTCATGCTTATGTTGAATCAATAATACTGTCTCAATCATGGGAATGCTTTGCAACTTTTAAACTTCTATTTTAAAGATGTCAATATATATTGATAATGCACTTTTAATTATTGGTCTCACATATGACATATGACACTTTTAATTGCTTATAATCAAAACATGCATATTTATAATATCATGTTTAATTAATCTTACATTAGAAAAGCTTCAATGATTTAGCCCCAAAAGCTATTTATAGTAAGCAAATCATAACTTTAATATTTAAAGAAGAATTGAAACACACACTTACCTATTATTCTTCTGTGGCCCAAAAAAGATGATGTATTCATCTTGTGGTTGAAGAAATCATATTAAGGGACAAACATGTAAAGGATTATCATGACATGACTGTACCCAATGAAACATAAGAGTCCAAAATTGAATGTAACACAATTTCTACCGATGAAAGTGAGATATATGCTTAATGGTGTGTGAGAAAATGTAACAAAAGAAAGAAAAAAAACATCATACCGTACTTGAAAAAAATTAAAATAGATTCAACTTTAGCCAATGACCTCCAATATCTATCAACAAGATAATGACACGTATGCTTAAGCTAAAAAATATTATAATTGACACGTACTAGACTTTCTTAAATTCAAAAGCTACCACCCCTAAGATTGCTAAAGATATTCATACCACCGATTGCAATTGATATAAGTACATGATTGAATATTATGTTGAGATACATAAATATAAACAAAATTTATTTTTTTAATAATTTGACTATTAATATATCCGACTTACAATATGAATAATATACACTAATAATCAAATAAACAAAAAAAATATATTAATTTTATTTATATTTTTGACCAGAAAAATATTAAATATAAGTTCAAATTAGAAATATATATTAGATAGAATAGTCAATGTTGCTCCAATTTCTCAACTACTAGAGCTATTTTTTATAAGCATCACATGATAAAATAAAATAAAAAGTTAATGTCGAACAACATAGAAATAAGTGGATTAATAAATTCAAAACATTTAAGTTTTAAATGAAGATTCAGTGACAAAAAATCACTTATATAGTTACATTTAATCCAATGCGTTGATTTAATCTAATGAGACTTTTTTTGGCTGCCGAACACATCATGTATATAATTTAAGTTTAAAAACTATATATTTTGTCTTTTTATTTTCACTTCAACTAATAAATTTCTTACTATATCTTCTTATACAACTTTTCAAAATAGATTGATATAGCATTTTCAAAAAAACTGAGAAACCAAATCAATATTTTTGAAAATATATTTCCTAGCTTATGAAAATATATTCTTATTATAAATATATTACATAATCTTTCACCTCCTTGTTAGCAATTCAAAATAATCACTAATTTTTGTCTGTATGATGACCTTATTTTAGTTGATATATAGGAGTATATATGTAAAGTATACTGACTGAAATTTGAATTCTGACATATTTATTTATTTTTAATTAAGAATTGAAATTCTAACCCGACTATATATCTAACAAAATGAACATAAATTTTAAATTTTGTTTTTTGTATAAATTTATTTATATATGTATATAGAAAATAATTACATATAGATCGAAGATAAATGAATAACAAGTTGCGCTACTATCCTTTTTAAATTATAAAAGTAATTTGCTTAAAGACTACATTTACATATTTGGATTAGGAGACACAACATTGTTATATATATGAGTTTTTGAACTCTATTTAAAAGATTAACAACATCTGATACTAGAAAGTCAAAAATGTCAAAAATAAATGATATAAAAAAAAGTAAATTAATTACATACATGACTAAAATTCAACTACATAATCCTATAGTACAATACAAAACGAGTTTATAAGAAATAACACATTTATTTATTTGCTAATTTTGTAAAGAAAATTAGACTCAATATAAAATTTTGATATCATATTAAAATCTACATATATATCATAATATTAAAATTTATGTATCATATCACTTGTCATTTATATATAGGCACTAAATTCAGTTGTGTTGAAGTGTTTTACACACATGCACTCTTATTTATAAATATGATACTCTTACTTACAAGGCCTTATGTAGATTTTTTTTTTTAACTTCAAAGGTCTTAAGTAGATTTATAAAAAATGATATCTGCAAACTAATTTCATAAGGATGATAAAGTCAATATAAAAAGTTATTATTCTCTGAGACATTATACAATAGTGTATCTCCTTTAATCTAAAGTTTTTTATGTATAATTTTTCGAAAGACAGATTGATACTATATCATAAAATCATATTCTTTCCATTTCAAAAATTATAAAGAATATATATTTTAAAAATATTTATCAAAATAAATCAAACATCTTACATATTAATATTTACATTTATATATTAATAAAAAAAATACAATCAAAATAAATTATATAAATAATATACAATAATTAACTATGTCAATTATTTTGATATATTACTACTGAATGGTACTCCATCCGTTTTAAAATGAGTGTCGTTTTTGGTGTTTACACATATTAAGAAATGTAATTATTATGTTAAAAGTAATAGTACTTTTATTTAATTAAGTTTACTTTTTTAATTTCTTTATTTTATTGGAAATAGTGTATAAAGTAGTAATAATTAGATGATAAAAATAGAAAATATTACATTGGAAATTGAAAAACGACATTCATTTTAAAATAGTAAATTTTTTGAAATAAAGCGACATTCATTTTAAAACGAAGAAGACGGTAGTAATTACTCCCTCCGTCCCAAAATAAGTGTCACACTTGCCAAAATTGTTTGTCCCAAAATAAGTGTCACATGCTATTTATAACATTGATTTTTCCTATTTTATCCTTTAAAACAATCATTAGGTGAGAGAAAAAGTACACTCAAAAATCTACTTTTTAGTATTTCAATGTCTACTACCAATAAAAAGAGAGGGTATTTTAGTAAAAGTTATATTCTCTCTCTTTCTTTTACACACTTTTCTTAAAGTGTGTGATTTGGTCAACTGTGACACTTAAAATGGGACGGAGGGAGTAAAAGCTAGCTAGCCACTACAGATAGCTAAGCAGCTTACACTTGACATAATCTGATGGCACTATTTTCTAAGAGTGATGTGGAGACAGCAAAACCAAAGGTGCATGGACTAACATGCATCATTTGAATTTTATTTAATTTATTTATTTTTTTCTTTGTACATTTGTTTATGAATTTCTGTAAAAGATGTCAGAGACAAGGGCAGCAACAACAACAACAAAGGCAGGTGCAGAGAAAAAAAAACAGAACCAACAGAGGTGCAGTCATTATAAGCTCAGACTCACTCACTCACCCATCCACCACATAGCTAAATTTCTGAAGAGGTGGCAGAAAAATAAAAATATAAAGAACCATCATCATCATCATCATTCATCACCCTCTTTAGCATTATCCATCCATGCACTGTAGTACAAGAATCATCTGCAACCTCTCATCACCCTCTTAAATAAAATCTTCAAAATTTTCATCTTTATTTTTAGTTTCATACAAAAAATATGATGAGTGCAAGTTCAAGAAATAGGTCCCTTTTCACACCAAATCAATGGCAAGAACTTGAACAACAAGCTCTTGTTTTTAAATATATGGTCACTGGGACACCTATTCCACCAGATCTCATATACTCTATCAAGAGAAGTTTAGACACTTCAATTTCTTCAAGAATCTTTCCTCATCCTCCAAGTAAGTATTATTACAAAAAAATAACCTTAATGTTATTATTAGTATTATAGTACATGAATATGAATACTATTATGCCTATCTTTGGTATATAGATATGTAAGAATCACGACAATCCATCACCATAATTTTACAAAAGTTAGAGATAATATTTTGTTTTAACTTCTATTAGAATTACGATGATCCACCATAATTTTATAGAAACAAAATAGAGATAGTAGTTTCTATAAACTACATATAGTAGCTTTTGCCAGAATCACGACTATCCTCTATAATCTTGTAGAAATTACATATAGTAATTTTTGTAAGCTACATATTTTATAAAATTACAATAGATCAGCGTAATTCTAACATTTTTATTGTAATAATAAACATATGCCATGTAGATGATAAGTGTTGTGTGTGTGTTTTGTGCAGTTGGGTGGGGATGTTTTGAAATGGGATTTGGCAGAAAAGTAGACCCAGAGCCAGGGAGGTGCAGAAGAACAGATGGCAAGAAATGGAGATGTTCAAAGGAAGCATATCCAGATTCTAAATACTGTGAAAGACACATGCATAGAGGTAGAAACCGTTCAAGAAAGCCTGTGGAACAAAATCAACATCAACAACTAGTAGTTTCTTCTTCAAACACAACTTCATCATCTCCTTACACTAACAGAAACATCTCCTTGAACAACAATAACAGTAATAACATAAGTACCTCTTCTTTTCCTTTCTCTTCTTCTTCTTCTTCCATGTCTTGTCATGATCAACCCTTTTCACAATCCTACCAAAACTCTTCTTTAAACCCTTACTATTACTCTCAACAACCAACTTCTAAACAACTTGATAATCATTCTGATTTTCAAACTCAAGATGCTACTACTCATCACCACTTTTTGGACTCTTCATCTTATTCTCATGATGAAAAAGACTATAGGTATGTACAAAACAAAACAAAACAAAACCAATAAATATATTTATATGATAGTTTTAAATTGTTATTGCAGTTACGCAGTAAACCTTTATATTACATACGATGCATTCGAAAGTAAAAAATTTATATTATATTGCCGCCTGCAATTTAAAACTATGTAATATCTTCCGATGTACCAAAAAAAACTATGAGATAAATATACGTAAAATAAAAATTACTATTTTTTGATGTTTTGCTGTGTAAGTGTTGATGTACTTGATTCTTATTGATAAAGGAGGCATGTTCATGGAATAAGGGATGGTACTGTGGATGAGAGAACTTTTTTTCCAGAAGCAACAGGGTCATCTAGGAGTTATCATCATGATTCATATAATCAACAACTTTCAGGGAATCCTTTTAAGTCATATTCAACCTCACAACAATTTCAGAACATCAATGATAACACAAGACAGCAAGAACAACAAAATGAACAACACTGTTTTGTTTTAGGCACTGACTTTAAATCAACAAGACCTACAAATAAGGACAAAGAAAGTGAGACAACTCAGAAACCACTTCATCATTTCTTTGGAGAGTGGACACCAAAGAACACTGATTCTTGGTTGGATCTTGCTTCCAACTCTAGAATCCCAACAGGTTTATGATGATCTTGTTCCCTCTCATTATCATTTACTATGCCTATGTCCGAAATCATTTATCAGTATGTCAGAATCACACTGATTCATCGTGATTTTTTAAAAGTATACTCCATATACTTTGATATATCTACTGATTCTGATATATTCATTGTGATATTAAACATCCGCTACTATTGTCATTATTATTCGAAGATATTTAATATTATACTTGATATTCTTGGCAGATGAGTGAAGTTATTATTTTGATGATAATGAGTTGCTTGCTGATGGATACTGCCAAGAGAGATTTAAAGATCAAAATGTTATGTGTGGCTGGGGTGAATTTTATTTAGAAAAAGGTGTGATCTTTATTTTATGTTATGTAGGGGTCCACATGAAGATTTTTTTTTATGTGTCATGATATATTTTATTATATAATATGCTTTTTCCTTTCTTCTCCTTGAAGAAAAGTTAAAAAAAAAACATGTCTCAGAATTTCACACTTAAGTTGTTTGACTGGAAAGCATATTAAGTTTGTATACTTTTTGAAATTGGGTGGTAGCTAGTAGCAATATCAATCAATCAAGGACAATTTCAATTTAAGCTTTCTGATGCTTGTGCTTGTTGTTTCTGATACTTTGTGTTGTGTTGTTGTGTTTCATGGACCCAACATCCAGAAAAACATGTGCAATCAATATTTTGCATATATTTACTAGTACTATTTAACATTAGGTGGGTGAGAGATAGAGAGACACTACACTCTCAATAAAATTCTCTATGACAAAATCCATCCAATTGCATCAACACATTATTGTTTCATTCATTATCATTCAATACTCTTACAAATCAATGTGGAGTACCTTAGGTATAAGTTTAACTATGTGCATCTTTAGATTAACGGCAAAAAATGTAGTTCTTATCAAAATGGCAGTGATCTACTATGATTCTTGCTAATCTCATACCATGTCGGTCTAAACACGCATTTTGGGCTTGTTTGGAATTTGGATAAGTAACATATTTACGGCATATTGCACAAACATTTATCATGATTAGCGCTTATATATAAGCTTACGTAGGTAATGTATATCGAAGAACTTATGAAAATGAGCTGAAAAAACATGTGAAAATTGTCATAATCCAAAGAGATTCAATATCTAATTGATATCTTTCTTTGATAACATCTAGTTTAATACACAATATAACTGTGTTTTTCAAAGTTATTCTAACAGAGAAAAAGTTCTTCTAACAAAGAATCAAGTTACAGCAGAAGGGTACCATGTGCCAACTGTACTATAGTACTAAACTGCAAAATTACTACATGCCCCCTGGATAAATGTATTCTGTAAATTACAATTCAGTCCTACCCCACCTTTTATATCTGAATTAAATCTATATCATTTGGTGGTTGGGACTTTCTGATACATTTCAATGATTCATTGCTATGGTTTTTTTTGGGTGGACTATAGTTCATTTTGTTTTTATTGAAAGAAAACATTATCCAAATTATTGCATGCAATGAAGGACACAACACAACACAAATAATAGTAACTCATGATGATATCTAATATAGTTCAAACCCATAGTTTATCAAAGATAGAATTTCATGCTCCCAATTTGCAATAAAATCATTTTATGAGACTCTTGAATGGTTCCATAATATGAGAATGGATGTCATTTTAAAGAAAAAATATATATACATTAATCGTATTTATTTTTCTTCAAAATGGCATCCTCTAGTACCCGAGAGGACTCGAGAGGATTCTGATTCTCTCAAAAGATGTTTCCACATGGTGACATGCACAAATTAAATCAATTTTATATGAAACTTTTTCTTACTATCTATCATATCAATCAATAAAAAGGATAAGAAGATAACCATTCTTTCTAGACAAATTGCTGCAAAGCTAAGAACATATGATATAAAGTTGTCTGGAATATTAGTTTTGCTCGAAAAACTCATTGATTCCCTATCATTTCATAATGTGATATAGAGATTGCTACCTAATTCCACAGCCAATGATTCCAAATTCATGATGGGCCATTTGTGGAGACCCAAGCTAAAATTTTTGGCCAATGATAATTTCACACATCAATGATTTTGTTTCGTTACAATTATTTGGACATTACTTACTCTATTTAGGCACACATTCAAAAATACATACTCCCTCCGGTCTTGAATATAAGAAACAAAAAAAAATATTGTTGGTCTCAAATATAAGAAAAAGTTACTGTAATTATTACTATTTGTTGTTAATCTTCCAATTTTACCCTTAATCATTATTACTCTTTTTACAATTTCCAAAACTACTCTCTTTAACTAACAACAAAAGTAAGGATAAAATAGGAAATAAAATATTTTTTCTAATCATTTCTCACTTTTTTAAAGAGTGTGTGTTTTTTTTTTCTTCTTATATTCAAGACCGGAGGAAGTATTTATATTCATAAAAAAAAAATTGACTTAACTTTTTTCTTTTTCTACCTTTTTCAAGTTGTGTATGTCTAAATACTTGTGACCAATCAAATATTTATTTTTCTCGCATTACATGCACGAGAGTTTTTAAATTATTCTGTGATGATTAACCATAATATATATGGGACTATATATATTTGGAGGGTTGTTAGATTGTTTTGTTCGGTCAAGACAACATAACAATTACCAACCCAAAGTTTGATTGTTGTGGGAACACGGGCAGAGGCAAGGCCCGGCGAGCTTGCACATTTGCTCGAGTACGGTCTAAATTTTTTGATATTTTAGAGTTAGTATAGAGTAAAACTGTAATTTTTATGGATTAATTTAAGGTAAAATTGAAAATTCTCTTTGTTCAAAATTGAAATTGAAATATTTTCTTTGTTAGATAAATTCTAGTTTATATATAATTGACCAAGCCTAAAAAGAAAGCTCTAATCACAAATTTATCAATTACAAAATTACTACATAGAGTAGTGTGACAAAATTGCTAAGTACCTCCTGTGAAATAAGACTAATATATATATATATATATATGAACATGGCTAATGAAGGAAAATTGACATGTTAAGTACTCATTAATCATGCAGAAACAAACTTAGTTTGGTTAAAACATTAAGTGAAGTAAACTCTTAAACAAGTAGTACATCTAGAGAGTATGAAAAAACTAAAAAAGGACATTTAATTTAAGCTGAGAAGAAGATAACAATAAGGCATAAGCATGTGAATAGAGTATGTTATAGAACACATAAGCATGAAAACAAATAGATAAGTTTACATATAACATATTGTGTCAAAAAAAAAGTTTACATATAACATATATCAATTGAAAACATTAAGGACATGTAATTAGCATCCAAAATTAAAAATTTAACAAATTGTAGCACCCTACTTTGTAGAATTTAACTGCAGCCTATTAGACTAATGTAGTATACATCCAAAACTTAAGACCTTCATCATCATACTGAGAGTTCATATGAAATAAATGCTTACAATAACAAGTTTATATAAATATTAACAAAACATCTCAAAATATAAGGTTTAAGAGGTAACCTAGGAGGCTAGCTAATCATGTCATTCCTAAATGTGAAAATATAGCAAGGTCTGTTGTTATGAAGAATATGTGGCTGTAACAAAATTTATTTTTACTAAGTTTCTGGAAATCATGTACTCTAAATGAGACATATCTAGAGCAGAACCACAAACAACTAGAGCCAACCAGACAAAAACAGAAGACATCATTTCTATATTTTCAAATCAGCCCTATAGTTGTGTGCCAAATTAACATTAATCATTTTCTCACTTTCCTACTCTTCACCACTCTTATGAAACCGTCAAACATGGCAAACAAATTTTGCAGGAGAATCACAACGACACCAAGTCAACAACTAATCCGATACCAAACAACAGAGGAAAAGTGAGTGCAATAGATAGTGAATCAAATTCTCCAACTGTCTCATTCACTGATCCGTCATGAAATCACAATGCTTATGATCTCTTATAATGTAGAAATGAATTGAAGGCATATATAATCAAATAAAGAGATGATACTGAATAATAAAAGATGACTAAAAGCAATAACAAACTAAACATTACATTAATCCAAAGTCGTTTAACATGATACTACACTACAGAGAGTTCATTTAAAATGGATTCTTACAATAACATAACATCTAACAACTCATTGGTTCTTTCTTTCAAAGGAAACTTCAAAGACAAGTTTTTTCTCATCAATCAACTTAAGCAAACAAGTATCTCCAATCTCCAATAAGAAATCATCCTTAAACTTCATCCAACCTGCATAAAATCTGTTGCCATTTCGACAATACAATTTTACAAGCCACGATTCTCCATCCACTTTCAACTCCGCAAATTTTCCATGGCAGTCTACATGGCTACTCAAAACATTATTCGGCACCAACTGCGATTATAAACAAATTGTCATTTATATATTAGTTCTATGTATAACATCTTTGATTCTTTATCTATAAATATACATATGGTCACTATAATTTACTTAAGTAATCTTACCGGGTACGCGGAACTCACAACAATCTTGAATTCCTTTTGTTTCTTCTCAACAAAACCTTTTGAATATGTAGAAACACAAAATTATAAACTTTTGAAAGCTATCAATAACCATAACAAAAAACAAACAAACAAATCATATAGAAAGAAAGAAAAACCTTGCAGCTTCTTAGGGATCGATTCCTCTTGCGGCGCGCGGATGATAGTAATAGTAAATGAAGGTGGTTTGGATTGAATCATCACAAACTTACAAACATCGCCAATTTTCAAGTTATATTCCGTTCTAAATGGTTTCCATCCACTGTTCACAACGGAATATTGTTTTACGTGATCATACTTGACAATCACCTTCCAAGTCCTATCCTCCTTATCACTAACCCTTATCATTGCATCCCCTTCAAAGCCTTTCAGACATCTTCTTGAAAAGTCACTTGGAATCCTCTGTTCCAATTAATGGTTTATTAAAAATATAAATTAAATTCAAAATCAGTAGAAATTTTGAATAGTATACTTACAAATAAATAGCCTTGGGCATAAGTTGGTGTCAATTTAAGATCAAAACTTGAATTGCTGTTAGCATCTGTAAATAAAAAATATATATATAACATATTCTCACCCACAAAAAGCAGACCATTTAAGATATTAAAATATTGAGAATTCGGAGAAATCGATTGATAAAAGCTTTGAGAGTTTGAATGAGAGTAACATTTATAAGAAATCATTTGGATAAAAAGATGATAAAATGAGTACAATTTATACTCCTACATATAGCGCCATTTGATGCATAAACCAACTAACTACCTAATAAGTAATCACCTTATAACAACTGACTAACTAAGTGATTATGAATATTCTTGACACTAGCCAGCCACACAAAACACTACTTATTCAAATATTACCGATTTTATACTTTAAAATTAAAATATCATTTTCAATCACATGAAATTAATTACTATTATAATGAACATATCATTTTAGCTTTTGTATTTTCTAGCTCTAATATCCAAATCAAAGTGCAATAGTACATTTTACAACAAGTTGCTTTAAAAACTAATTAGAATAATAAGTTACACCTCCTCTTTTTTAGCTAATTACTATCAGAATTCATATTCATTTTTATCTTACCACTTTGTCTTTTTTGAGATGTACCAACATTAGTTACACCTCCTCTTGTGCATTTTCTAGCCTTTTTCTTTCCTCCCAGCTTGCTAATACTACCTTCAAAGTTAAGAAAAAAATATCATTTTTTATAATTTTCAAATTACAACAAAAAACAAAAATTACAAAATAATTAGATGAACTCACTTGAGATATTTGTGTTTGTAGCATCAAAATCCATATCCACTTTTCTATCATCATCACTTTCATCACTCACTTCAAAAATTTCTTCTCTATTCTCATCATCACTCACAACTTCATCTATGAACTTGATGCTATCATAATTAATTTCCAAAGTATTGAGGCCAAAAATCTCAACCTTGAAACATGCTCCTCCAATGTATTTGAAAACTAATACATAACCATATTTTAAAAACTTGGCTAATTTTTC
This sequence comes from Trifolium dubium, assembly GCA_951804385.1. Lineage (NCBI taxonomy): Eukaryota > Viridiplantae > Streptophyta > Magnoliopsida > Fabales > Fabaceae > Trifolium > Trifolium dubium. The sequence goes on along the minus strand of OX638073.1, from coordinate 3,276,728 downwards.
CCAATTTTTTTGAAGCCAAATATCCCCATTACGTTTGACCCAAAATACTTCTTGTTCAACACTATTTGGAAGTCTAAGAACTATAGGATTTGTTATTCCTTTCCAAAAATTTTGCACAAATGCCTTTGGAACTCTGCAAAAAAAAAAATTATATGAAATATAAATGCAAGTGGAAATTATTTGTTTGAATATATATATATATATATATATATATACATAAGAAACAAATAGTGAAAAGAAAAAAAAAACTTACAAGTTCTCCATTATGAAGTTCATGGTTTTGAATACTCTTGAAGAACTTTGGAGGATTATTAGAGAATGACATTATACAACTCCTAATTCTAGATGTTTTTCTTCGTCTTCAGTTTCAGTTTCTTTGTCTAACGTTGAAATGATTCACTCACTCACTTGCTGAGTTTCTATGGAAATGAAATGAGAAAATGAATGAAGGAAACAAAACAACTTGCATTTCAAGAAAATGGCAATTATACTTTTTCTGTGTCTATTTCAATGTTTACCTTTTCTTTGTATAGAAAATTGAATGAAGCATTTGTGTATAACTTTTTCTTCATTTTAATATTATTATTTTCACAAGAAATGGACAAAAAATAAAGAAAACACTCAACAGTATGCAGAAAAACAAAAATAGCAGAATCAGAATCAATCAATGTTTTCACCAAAATGAGTGTTTTTGGGAAGGTGGAGAAGGAAGAGACTGACATCATGCCTTGACTTGTTTACTAATTAGTTTCAAACCATTATTTGTCTTCTTCGTTCATTTTGATTTTATTCAAGTTAGTTTTATGCAAAGACTTGGGTGTTAAGTCTTTGAAGACTTTTGACCAAAAACAAGTCTTTGGAGACTGTAAACAGTTTTTTTAGTGTGTAAAATAATTTTTCAGTAAGAAATTTATTTACACTAGATACATATATAATTATAAAACTAAACAAATATATAGTTTTTATTTGGTCAAGAAATATTCAGTTATTAAATTCTAAAAATAGTGCAAGAATGGAATTCTCACATGCTGCATTTCCACATGACTGGCCAGAACAAAACACAGCAAGAAATTTATTGCATTACTAGTTAAGACAATATATACTTATGATAATCAATTTTTGGGGGACACTAATTGGAAGAAAAAAAAGTGAATATTTGTATAAATGAATACCAACTACTGCCATAACAAATCTATACCAACTATTGTTCAAATCCTTTAACCTTTCTTCTAATTTTATCCATACATTAAACTCTACCAGTCAGTCTATATTTTCAACAGCAATGAACCTACAAAATTTAAGTGACATGAACATCACAACCTCTAGATGACAAACAAATTGAATTCATCTTTTTCTTTAACAAGAATTTTGGCCAAGTAGTTTTCAACTAAACATCATCTTATCTTCCATATTAGATATACCATCTGCTTAATTGACACTATGATTCATAAGAGAAATAGAACAGGAAACTGAAAACTATTGAATACTATACATGATCATTGACAGAACAAACTCTAGCCAATGAAAAAGAGAGAATACTATACTGAACAAAATTTTACCCATATATATTATAGACATTGTTCATACATTGCATTAACACATCAAGATAGGAGTCATCATATCCAACATTCTAAATAACAAATTTACTTTTTTGTGTGTCGAAGAGTTTAACAACAAAACTCGCATGCACTAAGTGTATGTTTGGTATCATGGTGAATATGTCAGAATCACAGTGACTCGCCATGATTTTGCATAAGCTACAAAGTGTAGCTTTTGGAAAATCACGGTGAATTGTTGTGATTCTGACATTTTCATCATGATACCAAACATAGGCTAAGTGTGAAGAACAGAAGTATTCCGAGTTTCAACACGTCCACCAACAAATTTTCAAATCAGATGTCCTTGCAATCTTTTGCCATTTAAGGCAAGCTATATACTTGGTACTTCCCAGACAAATAACAAAAATACTTGATGAAGTCTAATCATATAGCAAATATAACTCTAGACAATATAAAGAATGTGGTAATCAAATACCACATGATTAACTATGCAAGTTAATCATATACTTTTAATGAAATTAAATTCACACTGTAATAATAATACTACACAGTTGTGTTTCCGAAGTCGTGTTTTTTTCCTTGATAAAATTCTTCAGAGTTTAAATTTACACTAAACATATTAGGTTAAACATCAAATATAGTCAATACCTCGAGACATCATATTAGCTGAAACAAACAATGTTGCTTCGATGTTTCCGCTTTCCACCCAATTATTAACCTTTGCAGCCACTCAAGACAATTCACTACTACTACTACTAGAATGACAAAGCAGAACATCATCTCTATCTATCACTCAGGTTTGACAAAAAATACCTGTCCCTTAAGAAAACATATTCCATTTGAAGTAACAACATAAGGATCACTATAGATTGTAACTATATAAACAAAAGGTTCTTGACATAAATTGGGGAACAAGAAAACAAAAAGTCCAAACAAGTACTAGTAGTATAATGTTAATACATCAAATATTCCAAACATCATCATTGTACAACAAACATGTTAGAACTTAGAGCACAACATCAACAAACAAGTACAAAAGGGTTTCTTCTGTTTGTCATTATAAATCAATGTAATGTAATGTAACTAAAGGGGAAAAAAGTTACATAAAACGTGAAAGGAAAACGTAATCTAACAATACAAAATATACAATTGTTCCAACCAATGACTCCACAAATTCATACATTTTCATTTTCACCCATTTTCTTCCCCCAACAAAGAATTTCAACCCATTAATTTCTAATTTGTAAAAAAAACAAAAGAATAATTAATAAGAAAAGTGAAACAAAAAAATTTCATTTTTTCAAGAACAATCTTCATATCTGTTATCACTGTTCTTCAAAAGCTCTCTTCTTTTGAATACCAAGAACCCAACAAAACCAACCTGCATAATTGCCGCAAACCCCACAAACAAAAGCCCCACCTTTTTTCCAGCATTCATCCCATGCGGCTGGGGCGGAGGAGGAGGCGGAAAATGGTGGCGTCTCCGACGACGGTGATGCCCCGATCTTATTGACCTAGGTTTTGGGCTCCCTGTCTGATTTGGAGGAGGATTCTGCTGCGGCAATCTGGGCGGGGTAGGAGAACCGGGAGCTAGAGGAGGTGGTGGTGTTGTTGGTGGCGGAGGAGGCGGTGGCGGTGGTGGCGACATAAAAACAGGCGGTTGCGGTTGTTGAAATTGAGAACCTTGTTCATCTTGTAACTGAGATTGAACAACAAAAGCATAAAAACTAAGAGAAATGCCGAAAATCAAAAAACCCAATGGCGAAAAAGTTGAATCCATTAAAGAAAAACGATGAAAGAGTATCGAATTCTATATGAATTATTGTAATTAGGGTTTGTAGATACAAAAGAGGGGTTTTTCCACATCTACCCCCTGGTTGAAATCCAAAGGGGTATTGATTAATTTTCCAATAATAATGAAATTAACCCTTTGAATTGAAATGGGTATAGATCAAAATCGTAAATTGATTATTGTTTAATGTAAAATGTAAGATTGAATGTATCTAGGGTTCTTAGTGTTTACAGACCCAAAACACAAAAAAAGAGGGTCGTTTAAGAGACAGAGAGAAGAGAGAAGAGAAAGAGAAAGGGTTTGATTAAAAAGAAAGAATGTGTTATCTCTTTCTCTCTCTCTCTCTATCTCTCTCTGCAAGGTTGTTTCTGAGAAATGAAATGGAATGATGAGTTGCAGAGAGAAAGAGGTTGTGCTAAATTAGCAACATGCAACGAATCTTCCAATCTGTCATCACTCTCTTTAGATTTGATTTGATTTATTTTCCTATGTTCTGTCTGTCTTTCTGTTTCTTTTCGTCTAAAATATTTTATCTATTATTTTTTCGTCTTAAATATAAACAAAAGTTAAATATGACGAATTTTAAGTAACAATAAGTTGTTTGAAGTAGTAAAAGAGATTAGAATTATCTCATTTTCTTAATCTAATGGTGGTTGACTCGTAAAAAGGAAAAAAATTAGTTTAAAGATAAAGAGAGAAAAATGATTGAATGATTAAGATTTGTGGTTAATAGAGAGCATGAACGCGAAAAATACATGAGATGGTTTAAATCTAAATAAATGATGTTATGTAAAAAATTTAAACAAGTTGTTATTGCGAGAGAAATTTTTGAGTGTGAAAAAATTCACCAACAAAAAATTCAGTTATGATGAAAGAATTTATCTTATCCATGACAAAAATTAATCATCATTAAATATGTGTTTTTTATATATCAACCATCATCTTCCTACTTCATAAAAAATGGTCCTAGTAGTGCAGAATTGTGTCACGAAGTAAAGTCTTACTAAAAATTGACCAACCAAAAAATCAAATCCGACAAAATTCGTTCTATGAAAATGATCATAAGTCTAATATGTTAAGTAGTAGTAAATATGTGTGTTATATTTAAAGTTTATATTTAAAGGAAGATTTATATCTATGATTAATCTCTTAATTTTAAAGTAAATATTTGTGTTACCCAATTGAATTGAATTTTATCATCAAATTAATCCCATATAATCTATCAACTAATAGTAAATGAATAGCATGATGTTGTTGTTGTTATTATTTTTTTTTAAAAAGTATTGATATTCTTCTTCAAAAAAAAAAAGTAATGATATTATTGTGACACCCTAAATCCCAATTTAAAATTTAAAATACATAAAATTTTAGAATACACATCGAAATTTAAAACGAATAAAAATAAAATCAACTTTATTTTCAAAAATTAGGCTTAAAGAAGTCACATTTTATTTTATATTTATACACATACAAGACACATACACTGAAAAATGTCTAATTGAAAGTCTTATTGGGCGTCAGTACCAATTACACTTGGGCTGTCTTTTAGTTTTTGCCAATGACTCTTGAGGTGTCTAGCCCACAATATAACATTTTTATGACTCAGGGTGTGTTGGGCCAACTTATTACTACCACTACACAATACAATTTCAAGTATTTATTTTTGCGGGAAAATTTCTCTTCCCGCCCCATGTTTCTCTTTAACGCTCAAAAATTTAAAATTTTCCTTCATTTTAATGTGAAAATGCAGTTTGGATTCTGCAATCCGAACTTTGTGGAGTTTTAACAGGTTTGGATTATATAATCCGAACTTTGTGTGGGTTTTAGTAGGTTAGAATTATAAAATCCGAACTTCCGTAGCAAATTCGAACTTACGTGTTTGTTTTTTTGGTTTTTTGTTTATTTCGTTAGTTTTGTGGTTTTGCTTGTTTATTTTTGTCGGTGGTAGTGTATTTTGTAATTTTATGCTTCTTTTGTTGTTGAGAACCAACATGTTGTTATAGTTGTTGTTGTGGTTGTTTTCTTTTGTTGTTTGGTAGCTTTGATAACAAAGTTAGGTTGGTTGATAACATTTCTAACCTTCAAGCTTTGATAACATTATAATTCGTGTCTCATTCATTAAATAACATAAGTCGTAACAATATATTATTGGATGCATATGTAAAGTAATTTTAATTTACGGTGCATAAAAGTTAAATTATTATTATTATTATGTTATAAAGTATTTTCTTAAATTAAACTCTCCTAAACAATTTCAATTAAAATCAATTTAAATAAAAAGATTATACAGGATCACTTATAGATTCCTATGACAAGATAAAACTTGTTTAACTTGAGTCAAACTTTTTTGATAGATAAAACTTTAACACTGTATCAAAAAATAAAAGTGAAGGATAAGAGTGGGAGGAGAGAGTAGTAAAAGCAGTGTAAGTGGAGCAAGAAAGCAAAGAGAGCAAGAAGCATGTTGGGCGGATCCAACTCAAGAACCGCAGCAACATACATTTGTCTTATTGCTTTGCTCTTTTCTTTTTCTTTTTCTTATGCCTATGACTATGAGCTATGGCTATACTCTAGCAAGTATGCATTATGCATGGCATCAATGTTTTGTCTCATTAACAAGTCGATCACTAGCAAGTAGCAACATGAAGACGATTTATTTGATTAACTCACACATAAATTAATTTTATTAATTAAATAGTAGTATTCACTGCTAAATCGAATTTATCACATTCTCAAACATGTCTTGTGTTTTGTAGTGTGTTTGTAGCCTATGAGTTTATACTTTTGTACTAAATTATAAGTCGTTTTTAAAAAAATTGAAATAAATTATAAGTCGTTTATAATATCAATGAATTATTTAATGATAAATTAGTTTATAGCTTTGCGGTGTGCATATAATTAATAAGGATGAATTTATATATGTAGAGGGTCGAAGTTCGAATTCTGATCATCCCATTTAATTTATTTATCATAAAGATAAAATTTCTAACCACTAAACTACTTACTCAAAAAAAAATAGCTAATAGAATTTGTAATATTTAATAAAATTAACTTATAGATGTGAAATAACATAAAACCTTTAGACAGTTGAGCGGCAGTGGGCTCATCCTCCCTTAACCAAGGGTCGAGGGTTCGATTCGCACATTGGGTATGGAGCAGCTTTAAATCCTTGGGCCAACTATCCCACCCTTCGAGGTGCTTCCAATCTAGCGAGGGATTAATCACTGCGTTCGGCGGTGGATACTCCGGTCTCGACAAAAAAAATAAAACCTTTAGACAATTTTTTATAATTAACTTATAAACTATTTACTATAAAATATAAACTATAACCTCAAAATTTGGCATAGCCTATTTATACAAATTTTTTACAAACAAGTCATTCTAATTGGGAGGGAGTATTAATAAGTAGTACTTTATTTAATGGCAATATAGTAATTCTGAAAGTGATGTAGGGAGAAAAGGTAGCATGTTGGAATTGTTAAGACAAAGCAAAGATGTGAAATGAAAGAAGGGTAAAAAGCGTAGTATAGTAGTTATTAATGGTGTGTGACTAATGCATGCATGAACTACAAGAAAAGGTGACCTTAGTGGATAAAAAGGGAACTTCATTGTTTATTATTCCTTCGCCCCGTCGTTTTTACATTACTTTCAATGTGAATTTTGTGTCAAAAAAGAGGATAAAAAAAAGAAGATATTTTGAGAAAAGTGTGAAAGTTTTGAGTTTAAGGACACTGATGTGTGAAAAAGGGTTACTATTACGTGCCAATGCCTTGGAAATTGAGGCTACATATCTTACAGTAGTTAAAATTCAGCTGCTTGATACATGGTACCCTAGATGGCCAATTGGAGGAATGGGGATATCCCTACATCTATAAGGCCATATCAATCTATTAATGCATTTGGGTGAACGATGAGTTTGAAAAATCACAATGAATCACCATAATTTTATAAAATCATACTAAAATGTAATTTTTTACAAAATTATAGCGATTCGATCGCCGTAATTTTTTTCAATTTCACCGCACATTCAAACTAGTGATATATTAATATCATCTCCAATGATAAAATAATTTTGTGCAGTTTTGAACATTCATCTTGGTTTGTTATATGTAATTAATAATATTAATTTGTAGTTAAACAATTGAGATCGATGGAGAATAAGAAACATGAAAAAAGTTGTTCACATGATTTCTCTTAAAATTTTCAATTTCAAATTAAGCAACATAGATATTCAATAATTTTTTCTCTCACCATCAGTTTAATATGGATTGAGGCAAATTCTAACATAAACTAATTTCAGTCATTCCAAAATATAGTTGAGGGATCAAACTATATTATTTCCTATTAAATTCAGTTCAATCACTTTTAAATCAATTAATGTTCGGTGATCATCCAACAATCTTTTATTTGAAATGAAGTGGCCAAATAGACTCTGGTTAAAATATACTACCATCACAAGAGGTAGTGTTGAAGGTGGAAGCATAAGTATACTATAGGCTGTGTTTGTTGTTTACAGGCTATACTATAGAGAATGACCTGTCTATTCCATCCAGAACAAATTAACAAATCATACCCTTTAAAATAAAGGCATACAGAAGAAGTAGCTACATATAGATAGATAGTAAAATGCTTAAACTGTCACGCCAGCATCCAACCCATACATACTATACAATCTCTGAACTCAGCTCTTAATCCATGCATATAGTACCACCTACACCTATAGCTAGCTAGCTAGTGAACTTATAGCATAAATATAACTTGCAGTTTAAATGTTTAATTGCTTGAAATGCCTCAAGAGTCAAGAGAACAAGCTACATACATATTTTTTTTATATACTCTTTTCTGTTGAGTGTGATTAGTTATGGAAGATGATTGACAACTTTAATTAATTATTATTCTTTTCAATGAGATAAATTAAGCGTAATTGTAAAAACTAATTATCAAGTTGGAGAAGACATATATGAAGTAAAACTTCCCCTCAAAGAGATGTAACGTTGTGGCATTCTTAAATTTGGATATGAAATGAAGAACTTTTGTTAAGTTGTAAATAAGATATGTGAATTATCTCATTTAAGTGATTTTGGATGATTTTTAGTCGAGATCAGGATTTATGTGAATTATCTAACTAATTCTTATAAAACTGATTTGTAAGATGAAATTTGTCTCAACTTTATAAACTTATGTTTATACCATCTTACATCTAAATGTGGTATTTTCTTGACAAACCTCTCATCTCACGTCCAACACTATTAGACTTAATATGTAGATATAAAACAGTAGGTGATATGATAACACAGAGCTGCATATGGTCTACTAGTTAAAGAGTAGATTATGATATCATTTTAAAATTTAAAAATTAAACCTAATTCATCAATATAAAACTAACTTGTAAAGTAAGAATTACATCTATTTTATAAACACATGTTCAAACCATTTCACATGTATATCGAGTATCGACCGTGATACCAAAGATAAAATTGGTGTGAGCTCATTGTGTCTAATTTTGTGAGCTATTGTCGTATCTATGGATTTGGCGATTGCATGACACATATAGACTGTAGAAGTGAAACAGGTTTGGAAATAGGGTAGTAATGATGTAGAAATGTCTCTGAATGTATAAGTATATCTTGTCCTATACATGTTGTGTCTTTTTCTGTGTCTCTTCTTGCGTCTCATGGCCCTCTCTGCCACCATAGTATGTATGTGCACATTTTCTCTTCTCCTCTGCACAGAATCTCTCTCTAAATTTTCTCCCTGCAGCAAACCCCCAAAAGGGCCCCCCTTCAATCCGTACAAATTTTGTTGCTGCATAACACTTTTTTTTATTCCCTTTTACTTTCATACAAATGAATGAATTCACCATTTTAAACATGATTAATTTTAACCAATGAAGATGATAATTAAACATTCGCACATGATGTTATATAATTTTAGTATTTTACAGTATTAATATGATATAGTGTATTAGTGTTATAATTGTCAAAAAAATAAGATAGTGTTATAATTTTATAGGGTCAAAAATGTAAACATGATTAAGAAAACTACATTAACAAACATCATGTTTATTAGTTCGTTCGTGTTGAATTGTGAACATAACTTGGAGTTTTGCAACTAATTGTGTTTCTAATCTGCTCGAAAAATTAATCTTTTTCTGCATCGCTTAAATGATACAACAAAAACCAATATGGTAGTTGTCCATTTATTAATAACGGTTTAATAAGATAGTCCTCTCTAAAGCAAGAAAACCAAAATAGGAAAAACACAAATTTAAGAAGCAACAAACTTGTAATTACCAACCAAAATAAGACATTATAATCATTATATTATGGTCTATCCGACCACTTTTCTTGTATGTTTTGTTGGGTTTTTTTTAGATGTGCATTCATTGTACTCTAGTTGTGATTTTTCTTGTATAAATATCACAGAATTCATAAATTAAAAGGAAAATAGAATCTAAACAGTATAATTATAACAATGTCAATAGCTACTTTGAAAAATTACGACAAAAAAAACAAACAAATACATATACACACTCTCTCTAAATGAATAGAACGAAGAGTGGAGATAAATATTTGAATAAAGATTAACTTACATTTTTTACCCAAATTTTTACAAACTTGTAATTTTGGCTCTTCAATTTTTATAATGGTATTTTTGGCTTCTAATTTTAAGTCACTTTTGAATGTAACTTTAGTAAAAGACTAATTCTTGCTGATTTTGATCAAGTCAATGCATATGTGAAAGACATGCATGCCATATCATCAAGTCAATGCATACATGGATAGTGACTCGCATGATATGATGGCGTGACATGTGAATCAACAATCACATATGTGTTAACTTGATTAAAATTAGTGGGAGTTATTCTTTTGCTAAAATTACGTGGCCTAAAGTGCTATTATAAAAGGGGACTAAAATCTCAAGTTTGTAAATGTAGGGGAGTCAAAAGCAAAATTTAGCTTTGAATAAAAATCATGAATCTTTTGCATGACTTGAACAACAATAATTAATAAGTTTCCGCATTAGCACGACAGTGCTCGACTTATAGAAAATCTTTGTAAAGTTAAATACTTGAAATTAGTGTATGTTTGGTTTCAATTCTAAATGAGTTATAAAATGATTTTGAATGTGTAAAATTGATTCTGACATTTTTTGTTTTATAAAGTATAATTTCTTTTTTTAGAATTTATTTTTACACTGACATTTAGTGTTCAACCCATTTTTAGTTGAAAGTATTCAAACATAAACTAATTTTGTTAAACTCAATTATTGATTAAAATCATCAATTTTATCAAAATCAATTTTATTTAAAGTCAAATTAAACATATTATAATTCAAAAGCAAATTTCAAAATATATTTTGATGGTTTAATAATCAATAGTAGTAGATTAGTAGTATAAATAATAAACCATAGTCAAAAGGGATATTTGTATTTCCCACCACAAATTTTGGTGGAGTGCGTATTATACCCACCTGTAGGGGTGATCGCGGTGCGGTTTGGTTCGGTTTTGATCAAAAAAGCCAGCCGAACCGCGAGATAAAAATACATGCGGTTCGGTTTGGTTCGGTTGAATTTTAAAAGGTCATCCAAACCAAACCAAACCAAACCAATGCGGTTTGGTGCGGTTCGGTCGCCGCGGTTTATCGAGATATAAAAAATACGAGAATATTATCAACTTATAACAAAATAAACGTAAAAATATTAGTATTTTATTGTTTACTTTTACATTAAATAATATGTATATACAGAAATTGCATATATCCTAAAACTTTTGTATATCTTATAAAAAGAGTTTATTTTTAATAACAATATTATAGTTCTTAATCGTGTAAAATGACATATTTTAACAACCTACTATTTTATAGACTCAATTTTGATTGAGTTTATTAAGTTGAATTGTGTAATAGGTTGATTGTTTATAGTTGATATAGTTAAGTTAAGTATTGCGGTTTGGTTCGGTTTGGTTCGGTTTTATGAAATGAAAACCGCGAACCAAACCAAACCGTGCGGTTTAGTAGAAAAATGATCCGTGCGGTTTTAATTAAATGCGGTTTTTTGCGGTTTCGGTTTGGATTGGTTTGGTTTGCGGTTTTACTTTTGGATTGGTTCGGATATGATCACCCCTACCCACCTGCGTATTGTAGTGGGTTATTCCCTACTGCTGCGCCGTACCATACTTATCGTAGTCTCCGCTCAGATCACATTTTTTTGACTGGTGGTAAAAGTCAAACCTTATCACCACTGCTTTATTTTTCTCTCTTTTTTTCTTTACTCTTTTGAATATTGATTTATTCTTTTGAAAATGGATGATAAAACTAATTGATATATTTTTAACATTATAGTTACTTTGGTAAAAATAACATTCATCTAAATTTAGTCAATATAATAATATTTTATTATATCAATTTTTTAACGTTAGAATTTTCTTATTATGTGTGTTTAATTAGTTTTATCATAGGATGTAGAGTGATTCTATAAAAATAAAATTAATTTTGACAGTTTAATTGATACGGGATATATAATGTATATATTATATTAAAAAATAGATGTAGTATGTAATAGTATACAAATTTTTTTTAATTATATGTATGTTATCATGATAGATGTATTAGAATCACAATGATTCACGGTAAATAATCGTAATTCTGACATAAACTACATATCGTTAACATCTATTTATATATATATATATATATATATATATATATATATATATATATATATATATATATATATATATATATATATATATATATATAAGAGATTCATATATTCACACATTTAAAGTACAAAACAAGAAGAACCAAAAAACAGTCCATAAACATGCACGTGAACATGAAGCTCCAAGAGATATTAGTACGTACTTAAGAGTTAAGACTACTGACGTACTTAATTTTCTCTTGTAGTAGTTTTATATAAGTGCTTAAGAACATGAAAGTAACGTTATGATGCTAACATTGCTAAGTATGGAAATTCCTCATCTATGTCTTTCTTGTTTGTCTTAATTCAAAAAGACATATATAGATGTCACTGTTTTGTTTCCCCACCACATTCCATTAATTTACTTGCCCACTTTTTATTTGCATGACAAATTGAACCAATTTTCTATAAAGATTTCATACATCAAAATATCTTTGTAGTCAATGAAAAAGTACCATGACAACTTGTCAAATGATAATTTTAGATTTTCTTTTGAAAGTAAATGATAATTTTAGATGAATATCAAGTTACTAGCCAAAAACTAATAATTAATTGATTTAATTGTACGAATTTTGAATTTTTCAAGTATATTTATTTTGGTACATCAGAAAAATTTAAATTATGTTTATAAAAATAATTTAGTTGGAATGAGAAAATTTATTTTGTGTCCTGCAATTTCTATGATAAAAATTAATCATCACTAATAATAATAAATTTTTTATATCAATATCATAATAACTAAAGCCATAAAGATATTACTAATTTTCATTTACTTGGTATTGTTTCATCAAAAAAAAAATACTTGATTTCGTACGAATCTCGTTATTGACTTTATGCAACATAAAATAATACTAGAAACATCAAAAGGTGCTAACATATAGAGGTAAAATTATAACGAATTGCGTCAAAAATAAAAATGATTATAACGAATTCAAAAAAATAATTATAACAAATTGCGCTTCAAAAAATTATAATTATATATAATGAAATTATGCACGTAAGTGCAAATGTTTTTCTATAAAGCAAAGAAATTATATTAAAAAAGAAAAAAATGATAAAAAATGGGAGGATATAGACCTAATCCAATAAAAATAAAATTCAAAATTGCAAGTGAATAAACTAACTGTCAACACGGAAACCCGCTACTCCCTATTATAAGCATCAAGCTATGAAAAACAAAAAAATCTCACTTTTCACTACTAAAAAAACTATATCTTCAAAGCTATATAATTAGGCTTGTTCCTCGCCATTATTGGTTTGTTCTTCGGTTGGTTTCACAAATTTTTTCCAATAAGAATGATTTTGCCACACCACCAACATTTCTTCAATAGGAACACCTTTGGTCTCAGGCAAAAGCTTGTAAATAAACAAGCTCATCAACACAACAAAAAATGCAAAGAAGAAGAAAAGTCCAAACTTCATGTGGCACAACATTGTGGTGAAAACTTGTGCAATGGCAAATGTGAAAATCATATTAACTGAGACATTGATGCTTTGAGCTGCTGATCGCACTTCAAGTGGAAATATTTCACTAGGCACCAACCATGCTAGAGGACCCCATGACCATGCAAAACCCATCACATACACACATATGCCTACCACAACAAGTATGGCATACCACTTTGGTAGTTCTCCTGGATTTCCATCAACTCCAAATTTACATGCAATAGCCACTGCTACAATAATCTGTGCCAAAAAATATATATATTAGCATAGAAATATGACTAACATACCATTGTCTTCATGTGTCAAAAAGTGTTTCATTCATATATAATAATAGGTTCAATATAAGATGGACAAAAATTAAAACAATGAGAACTAACAAATAAACGAGTTGTTTAAGTTAAGTCATGGATAGTCAATACAATTTATTAAAAAAATTGTTCCAAAACAAATGTAAATTCATAATTAAGTAATCAATGTACCTGACAAATCAACATTTGAAGACCTCCTTGTAAGAACATAGTACGTCTCCCAAATTTATCAACGGTGGCGATTGAAACTAATGTTGCTAATACATTGCAACCACCGGTTATCATAGCAGACATGAGGGAAGCACTGGCACCAAAGCCTATAGTTTTAAACAAAACAGGAGCATAAAATGAGATGACATTCATGCCTGTGAGTTGCTGGAAGAATGGAATAGCTATGGCCATAGTAATATGAGGCCTATATTGCCTCTTCAACAAACAAGCCCAAGGGTGTTTTACTGCTTTAGAAGCCTTGCTCGCCGCAACAAGATCATTAAACTCGTCATCAATGTCTGAAGTTCCCCGAATTTTAATTAATTCCTCCTTGGCTTTATCGTCTTGTCCTCTTTCAATCAATGAACTTGGTGAGTCAGGAAGAAAGATTGTTCCAATAATGATCATTATCGCGGGGACTGCAGCAAAACCTAAACTGTAGCGCCAACCTTCACCGTTCTTCATTTCGGCAAAAACATAGTTTAGGACGTTGGCCACAAACATTCCTATTGTTATTGCCAGTTGGAACATCACATTAAGAGCTCCTCTATATTTGTAGGGAGCAACCTCAGACATATAAATTGGAACGGACTGTCGCAAAAAATAAAATATTCAGCATTATTAAAGTGCCAAAAAAAGCAATGTAGTTAAAATTTGTCGAAAAAAAATATAGGATCTTGCTAACTAGTGCAAAAAAATTTCATGAATTTCTTTATCATTAACCATTGTCCTAAGGGCAATAATGTGAGCATTTACCTGATTAGCGCATCCTATTCCGAAACCAAGCAACATGCGGCCAACAATAAGCATCCACACTTCTTGTGCGAAACCATTCATAGCAGCTCCGGCAAGAAAAAGAACACCGCCTAAGAACATGGTGAGACGTCTTCCAAAGAGTCTAGTTACGGTGGATGATCCAAGAGAAGCCACAAGAGCAGCCAGGTACAAGGATGAAGTAAACAATGTTAATATCTGATTGTCAAATTTGCAGTACTGATTTGTTGAAGCTTTAATGTCATGCTCCTTAGCATAAACATCTGGAAAGAATTTCATCAAGAATGGATCCATGGACGTAACTCCACCTATACAATCATATCAATAATAAGAAAATTATGATCATGAACAATTATTGAGACATATCAGGTTTATTCGAAACTTTTTAGTTTTTAATATGTGTTTTATAAATTAATTTTCAAAAATAGTTTTTTAAAAGTGAAACTTGTTTCTGTTATTTGGTTTTTAAAACTATAAAATTAAAAATAGTTTTCAAACATATTTTCTCTTTTTTTAATTTTGAAAATTTAAAAACAGTTTTCGAGAAGTTTTTCAAACAGACTTTCATGTTCTTTTATTAAACGGCTAAAAAACAATATATTAAAAAATGTTCATATTTAGCATAAAGTGTGCAACACTTGAATGAAAAATTAAAGATGAAAAATTTAAATGAAATTGTACCTGAAATACCAAGATCGTAACCGAAAATTAAGCCTCCAAATGCCGCGATCATGCATGTAATGAACACCCTAAAAGTGAGTTTTCCGGGGTATTCTTTTCCAGAGCCCCCCTTTGCTATGTAACCTCCGGCCATTATGTTCTACAAATGATGACAAAGAAAGTTAGATTTAGAAAGAAAAAATAACCTTAAAAGTGTTTAGAAGTCAGGTATTTTTATTTTTTAACAATAAACAATTAAGTTTTTTTAGAAAACTAATTGTTTTTAGAAATTAGATTTTATGATGATATGAATATATGACAACAAAGAGACAAAAAGTGGTGTGGATTGTTGTTTGGAGTTGATGAGAATGATATGATTACTCAATGAAGAATTTCGTATAATCCATGTATGAGTGGATTTGGGAACTACTAAAGTTGTAAATTAACATCATAAAAAAAGTATCTAAATAAATTAAGTAGGATCATCCTAAACCGAAAAACAATAAAATAAACAATAGTGTATCCGATGAACTAATTTAACATCTTCAACATATGCTTAAAGCACAAGTTCTAAGAAAATATTTTTATATTAATATATTTAACTAATATATCGGGTGCATTGCTTAACAATTTTCAATTAAGTGAATCACAAGTTCTAAGAAAATATTTTTATATTAATATATTTAACTAATATATCGGGTGCATTGCTTAACAATTTTCAATTAAGTGAATCATAAAAAGGGAAGAGAATATTGAAAGCAAAACTAGTGTGAAGAATATTGTACAATAATTGAATGATTGATAATACGTACAAAGAGGAGGAAGAGTATGCACCAAAATAAAAGCAAGTGAAGTCCGTGCTAGCTTGCTTGAGTTGAGTTCAATGCTAATAATATCTCAATTTTGTTCTTTTCGATTTAAACAAATTCATCTATGTATTTATCTATTTATAGTATAATGAAAGATAAATATTATTTTTTTTGACAAAACGAAAGATAAATATTAGAATTGTACAAATCCGTTAAAAATTTAAAATTTTCGATGATAAACATGTTAATTGAATAAGTCAATCTTATCAAGTAAGTGTAATTATGACTAAGCATTGCTATTTGTTTGGAACAAAGTTTGAACTCCAATTGTATCCAAAAAAAAAAGTTTGAACTCCAATTCCACACTTATCCCTCATGGGACATTTTTTTCTTTTGTTGGGTCTTTGTCATGGGACTTTTTTATCTACTAGATTACTTGAAGGAAAACAAAAAATAAAAGGTCAATCTCATCTATTTTTGTTTTTATTTTAAAATAGTGAAGCTTATCTATAATGGTCTAGTTCGGTGAATTAAGTTGTTTTGTTTTTTTTGATAAAGTTAATTAAGTTGTAATTTTAAATATGAAACTAATTAATTTGATGTTTTGTTTCAAAGTGTTTTTTCAAAAAAAAAAAAAAAAAAACTTCCTACGATTTTGTACCAACACTTTTAGGCCATGTTTGATTTAGGATTTTTGGAGGAGAGAAAATATTTTAAATTTTTATGTTTTGTTCAACTTTTTAATGAGAGAAGGGGAGGAGAGGGAATAATTAAATTATACTACCTCTGTTCCATTCTAGAAAGGAATATTTGTTCCTTTTTACTTGTCGTTTTGGCAATTTAGGTTAGGGTTAATAGATATATACCCCTTTAAAGTACATGATTTTTGCAATACCCCCTGTAAAATATTTTTTTGAGAATACCCCCTGTAATATTTGCATTTTTGCAATACCCCCTAGACTTTAGGTTATATTTTGCCTACTATACCTTCTTTTTTCTTTTATTGACTAAATTTTGTATAATTTTTTTGTTCAAACAATATAATCTTTTTATTGTATACAAATTTTGTTTGTTTTTAAATAAAGTTTGTTACAATTTTTTTATGAATAGATAATAATGTTCTTTTTTGGTATGTAATAGATAATAATGTTTGTGAAAATGGTAGGAAATTATTGGTGGAGTAAAAATATGATATATATTTAAAAAAGAGCATAATAGAAAATTAAGGGGCAAAAACACACGCTCATATTTCGGTCTTTTTTTCTAAAACGACAAGTAAAAAAGAACGGAGGTAGTAGTAGATATATTACATCAAAAAAAAATTTAAAGGATATATATAACCAAAAAAAAAATCTAATGAATAAAAAACCTAAATTTTTTTTGTCATCAAAAAAATAAAATCTAAATTTTTAATATTCCAATAAGGATAATTTAGGATTTTCATAAAAAAGTGTGGGTAATTTTGTCAACATAATAAATTATATTTTTTCTCACTTCACCTCCTTAACAATCCCTCCCCTCACCTCCCCTTAGATTTTATTTTTTTGACAACAATTTTTTTTTAAGTTTTCTACTCATTAGATTTTTGTTTGGTTATATATATCCATTATAATTTAATCCTTATTTTTTGTTGTTAAGGATAAAAAAGTAAATTAATCATCTCCTCCCATCGTTAAAAATTTAAACCAAACATAAAATTTAAGGTCCATTTGTTACAGATTAAAAAATAAGTGATTTTGACATTAAATAATTTAGAGATTATTTTGTAGAGATTTTATGAAAAAGCAGAATCTATTTTGTGTTTGTTTACCATTATAAAAATTACTTTTTATAAAAAAAATAATTTTTAACTTGTTTGGATGCAACCATGTAAAAGTGATTTTGTATCACAAAATTACCATAAAGTATAATTATCCAAATGTAATATATCATATAAAATAAATATATAAAAAATATTCAAGTTCTTGTTTTTCATTATGATCATATGACTTTATACATATAGCTACAAATAAAACAAATTTCTAAATTTTATCTTCTAAAAATAACAAACTAATCCTATAAATTCTAAACAAGATATTTTTGGAATATTAGAATAAATTTAAGGATATTTTTGTCCGAAATTAAAAAATTTTGACACAAGTTTTCTCTTTCCTCTAAAAAAATATCTATAAAAATAAGCTACTAATATCAGCTTCAGATTTTTAGTAGTTTTTAGATTATTTTTAGATTCTGATTAATTTTAAAAGTTATAACAAACAAATGTTATTTTCTTAAAAGTGATTATTTTTTTAAAATAAGTGATTATTTTCTAAAAAATGCTATAACAAACGGACACTTAAAATATTCCCTCATCTCCTCTCTAAAAACTCCGAACCAAACAGAGTCTTATAGTTTTATTTATCAATTCCCAACATCCCTCACCAACACTTTTGTTTCATTTAAATTAAATAAAATTAACACATTATTCTAAACCAAGCATAAGGTCATTAAGTTGTGCATGTGATAAAATAAAATTACAAAGTTACCTATGTACAATTCAAATAGTCTAAGCTCGAGATTTTTTACAATCTTCACTATATTCTATCTAAGAAAAGACAAGAGAGGTCACTAATAGACTAAAAATATCTCCATTAGATCGAATAAAGTGAAGATTTTCTTTCATTTTGGTCCCTAGAGTACACCTTAAGACTATGTACATTGGAGGGTTTGTTGGTATGTTGAATTACTGTTTGTGCAGAAAAAGCAGAGGATTAGTGCAAAAAGAGGTTCAAAGTGTTAATTAGAATCAACCAATGTGAATCTGACATGAAGGAGACGCGGCAGCTTGCCTTTGGCTGATCCAGGGCGCGTGCAACACACGGGGACAGCGCGTGTCGCCCAGCAGGGGACGCGGAGAGAGAAAATTCACGGGACAAGTGGCAGTTTCTTATTGGCTTGCGCGATTTTAATTGTATATTTATCTTTTAACTCAATTATTTCATTGCAAATTAATTTTTTATTTTTTTATTTTTTTATTTTTCACCAAAATTCTTAATTTTGTTTTCTCTATAAATAGAGACTTGGTTCATTTGATTTGGACACAGGAAAAAAAATTGAATTTTTCACTACCTTAATCATATTATTAGTGTTTATTAGTGTTAATTATGAAGTTTAAGTGTTTTTTTAGTAAAATGAATCCCAATAATCATTTAAATAAATTTTATTATGTGTTTAATATTTTAATTTAATTTTAATCGATAATTATAATTTTATTTAATTATAAAAACAAAAATTTAAATTTAAAAAAGAATATGATAGAGAAAGTGGTGGGGTAGAGAAAGTGGTGGAGTAGAGTGTTGAATGAAAAAACTATTGGAGATGATAAAAGTTGAATGTGTGTTGAGAGATGATGTGGAGTGTAAAAAGTGAAAAAAATGGATGTTGAATGCTTACACCATTGCACATGGTCCAACAAGTTATTAGGTCATTTTTAGTTGTCACGTCAACGTATTTGATCGAATTAACACTTTAGTTAACGTTAAGAACTAAAATGTATGTTAGTGAGGAATGAAAATTTATTTGAATTTTCTCCTAACTCAGTGACCAATTTAACGAGTTACACTTTGGGAGACCAAAATAGTGATTAGCTTTATTCGACTTAGTGTATGTTATATGTACCCTACCTACTGAACACATAAGGAATCAACATTTGTGACATATCACTTTCCTTCAAAAGAAAAACAAGTTACTACCATATAGTACGTACCAAACATAAATAATCATTCAATAATAATAATTCTAGCATTTGATTGATCTTAGTTTTCCTAAGCTAATGTTTTCAAATGTCAATCATTCCCTTTCACTCATTCATTCCACAAAGCAAACATTGGAACTTGATTAACCAAACCCAAATTTCCAAGCCTATTGTTGTTCATGTGGTCATTTTCATTGCTTCCATCATCATATTTTGGTCCATTCAATGTGAAATAACCATGTCCATAATCTCCTCCACTCACTCCAAACTCATTAGCTAATTTAGGACTTTGGGGGTTCATCTCATTCCTGCTGCTTTGTGAATCGTGCTGCGACGATTCGGTGATGTTGGTGTTGTTGTTTCCACACTCGTTATGTGGTGGTTGCTCGCTGTTGGAATTCCACACCATGTTGGACAATTCATCAGAATGTTGCTCGCCATCAGTAATAGCTAGAGGAGGCGGTTGAGAAGGTGTTGACGAACTTCTGCACGAATTGAAGTCCTCAGTTGTGGCTGCAGGAGGAGCCGAGTCTTTAGGAGAGCGTTTAGCGAGATCTCCGGTAATTAGAGTTGAGCTTGAGCAAATTCTCTTGACATCATACCTACTTATGTCAAAGTTGGTCACAGCACTTGTTCCTCTGAATTTGATTGCTGCAATATCATATGCTTCTGCAGCCTCCTCTTGTGTGCCTATAGAATTTGTTATGATTCACTAATTAGAATTCCAAATACATTATTATAATTTTTTTTCATAAACATATCCCTTATTAATATATGTCAAAAGTGCCAAACCGGCTCATAGTAGCGAGAGTGGTAGTAGTTCACTTACACTATCATACAGTTAGTGAAGGAAACAACTAATCGCATGTTTAGTTTGGCAGTGAGTTTGATGGAATCACGATGAGCGTGATTTTGAAAATGAAAAACATGCACTTAATGAAAAATTTAAAAATGGTAAAAATTGAAAGAGATGTAATAATATAGTGAGGGAGGGTAGAGAACTTACTAAATGTACCAAGATATAAGTCTTTATTTCCTGCAACTCTTCCTATCCTAGCCTGCCATCTTCCATGTTGATGGTGTCTGAAAATTGGAGACAAGAGGAAAAGATAAAATCTTAGTCAATAATGTCCATGTTAATATTTTTTAAAAAGCTGAAATTGCAACAAATAATTCATTGAAAACTTTACTAAAATTAATGAAAAAAAATACATCACTTTGGGCCATACCTTGTCACACCTCTATACACAGAAGCACCTCTTGAAAATCCACTGCTCTTTCTATACAAGTGAGAAGCAAAAAGGACAATTCATTCCATATTGGATAAAATTGGTGAAAAGTAAAAGCCAAGATGATTAAAAAAAAGTAAAATTCACCATGTTCACATTCACATGGAAATAAAATTAATGGTACCTTCTTAAATTGGCGACAAATTCTTGTCTAGTCATGTGCTTCATTTCTTCAAGTTCCTTCTCATAAGTGCTTATCTAAGCATTTAAGAAAGTAGTAGATACATAGAGTGATCACAGTTACTAACTATGTAATGTTTCAAACTGCATACATTAAATATACAAAAGAAATTTTGACTTTTTCTAAATAATTTAATTTGTGTTCTTTTTTAGTGTATTAGTTAGACTTTTTTTTTTCCAAAGGAGTGAAAGTGAAACTGTAAAAGTCTCAGAAACATTACAGGGAAATTTATGTGAGTTGTTGGACCCCAATACTTCAGTGCAGCTAAGTCATAAGCTTTTGCTGCTTTTTCTTCCTTATCATAACCACCTAATAATAATGAAAAACATGTTATAAATTTATACGCATTATTATCAGTGTAATAATATGTACACTATTAATCAATTATAATCGTCAAATTATTAAAAATATTTGACATCAAATTGAACTATATAAAAATCACATTTACTATTTATTGTGATTGATTGACAATGTCAAAAGTTTTGCACGAATGGTATATCAAAATTAAATTTATGTTGTTTACGGCCTGGTGCTGTTAGCATAGGACTTAAGTCTGCTCCTTTCAAAGTCTAAGGTTTGATTCCCCCTGATGCCGATTTTTGTGGCTAGTGCATACCAGCAAGTAGACGGTGGGATTGAACCTCACAGATGAAATTTATGTTGTTTACCAAAAGTCATAAGTGATTTTGAGAAAAGCACACCTTCCGATGGTTCATATTGAGTAATGAATCTAATCTAAGCTAATCTAAAGAGTTACTACATACATTACATAGTTGGTAAAGAAGTAAAGAGAGAGTGAAAGAAAATAAATGCATACGTAAGAGAGTGACTTACCAAGGTAAACTGTGAAAGATTTGAAGAAGCCATGAAAGGAGAAGAATCCAACAAGTGCAAAAAACAAACAGTTAGTATATTCTCTTTTAAAACAAGATAGGAAAGAAAAAGAAAGATTGAAAATAGAAAAGAGGTTAAAAGATTTGTATGGTTTTTGAAAAATGGTCACAAAATTTGCTTCCTTAAGTCAATGACAGCAGCATAAACCAAAACATCAAAAAAATGAAAAAACATAAAAAAACAAAAACCAAAAGATATGTTATGTTATGTTATGTTTCTCTCACCTTGTCTTCCTTTCCTTGTTTGCCCTTCTTTTCTGCAACTATTATCCCACAAATGTGCCTCATATCTCCCTGTCCATCTATGCCTAAACAAGTCCATCAAACCCAAAATTAATAAGCAAAATATTTCATCAAAAATTAACAAGGGAAAAAAATATTTTTTATGTATTGCAAATAAGGCGATTTTCCGCAATATCAAAATCATCTAAAAAAGAAAAATTACACCGTTGTTCTTCGGCCCTTAAATTAATCAGAATTCCTCTATGTCCCGCATTCACCAGGAGATATCTTCTGACAATATAAATATTATCAGAAAATATCTCCTAGTAGTACAAATTATACCTAAGATTAGTCTTCACTATCATTAAATTTGACTTATCTAACACTTACTCACTTAGGACAACATTAGAGATAGATTTTGACTTTTCTCCTTTCAAAATTGTGTATCTATTTCAAAGTTGACATATTTTAGAACCTTGAATAAAACCATATAATAAACCAAAATCAAATAATTAATTAATCTTAATAATACCTTGTAACACCACGATATTGAGAAGTTCTTTGTCCAAAAGTATCAATAGATTTACGAGGAACAGGTTCTCTAGCAGCATTAGATTTTGACAAAGACCTTTTCCTAGGATCTTCATTCACTTGAACACTAGAAATTGCACCACCAACACCAACACTAACACCATTTTGTACACTAGGACTCATTGTCAAATTAAGAGATTGAAAACAAGAACCATTTCCATCACTAGAAGTAGAATTTTTTCCATCAGAAAATTGATTATTCTGACTTATCCAAGACTTATACATACTATTACCATGAATTAAACCATGATTAAAAGAGTGAATCAAAGATTGGTTTGTTAGATTCTCTTCTGTTTCAATTTCTGTATTATTATTAGTGCAAAAACTTGGTGAAACATTAACATTGATTTTAGAACTATTTTGGTTTTGATTTTGGTAACATCCCAAAAAATCTTCAAGTTTTGGTCCTTCTTCATTTGAATTTCCATCAGTTATTGCATTCTCATATCTCCATTCTGTCACCACAAAATCAATATAAAAAAATTTAATTTCTAAACATTATTTAAAAAATGAAACAGAGTAAAACAGAGAAAGTTCTGTTTTTTAGAGTATAAAAAGAACAATTTTTAACAACATGCAAATTGTTTTAAGGAAAATAAAAAATACCCTTTTGAGAATTAATGATGGAGAACAAAAAAATGATTTAAGAACATGCAATGATATATACCTTGAGGTGTAACAGAGTGAGTAAAGGTATCAGAAACACAGAGAGAACCATCAGAACACAGAGGCATAACAGATAAGTGATTATGGTGATGATGATGATGTTGTTGAAGATGAGGAGGAGCATAGTTTCTTCCAATAATTTCTGATTCTTGATTTTGATTTTGGTTTTCTCTACCAAATTCTTCATCAATCCTCAAGTGTGGAGTGAGAGAA
The DNA here is from genome assembly GCA_951804385.1 of Trifolium dubium. Classification (NCBI taxonomy): domain Eukaryota; kingdom Viridiplantae; phylum Streptophyta; class Magnoliopsida; order Fabales; family Fabaceae; genus Trifolium; species Trifolium dubium. The sequence goes on along the minus strand of OX638073.1, from coordinate 3,252,681 downwards.
AATCCTAACCAGTTACTCATATTAATTAACACAAAAAATCTATCTTTTTCTTTTCTTTGTCTAGAGAAAAAGTTTGGATTTTGTTTGTGTATGCAAGTTTGGAATGTTGGAGTTTGAGCTCAAAGTTGAAAGCTAAGAATGGTTTGGTTTTGAAAGGGATGAAATTTTTTGATTTAGTTTTGTTTTCTGTTGAGGGTATCTGAATCTAAATATATAGTATATATCATAGTCATCAATAATCATATGAGTTTGATATATCATGGGTCTTTTCTAGGCTAGGATTGTGAAATGAGTGTGAATCAATAGATATATGTGTTATACATATTATATATTTCTTCCGTATCAAAATATCAGAAAAAATTAGCCAAAAAAAATTAATGTATTTGACTAAAATTAAAGATCGAAGGAAATTGATCGAAAAAATGTATTTAGTCCAAATATTAGACCAAATATATCAATTTTCTTTTATTAATTTTTTATATTTTATGACGAATGAAGTATATAATATTTAAAAATTTAAATCGTTGTATTTTAATGTAAATAATTTAATAATATAGTATTGTTAAGGAGGTTTATTTAGAAGACAAGGTTTGTGTCGTGTTATATTGTGAGGTTTGTAATGAAATGAGAGTGTTGGGTTTTGTGCCAGCTCTTTCATTTCTTTCTCAGATTTCTGCAGAAGTGGCCACGGCATGTAGTACCAGTATAATATAATCTTTAACACTTTCTTTTGTCTTTTATATCATCAAACTTTTAAAATATTTTAATGTTATTCAATTTTATTTGTGCTGGAAAATATATTTAGAGTAAGTAAGTTGATAGAATATGAGTAATGTAGTTTAGAAGTTTTAGTATAATTGGTAGAAAATATACAAATTATCAAGTTGGATGTTCATATTTTGGGTTTAAATTTCAGTCCTTTAATTTATGTGTGAATTTTTAATGATTTATTATTTTATTTATATATTAAAGAAGAAAAAAAGAGTATTGTTATGTTATAATGTGTTGTACTTTTGTCAAAATCACAGAAAAAATCACGGTAAGGTAAGAATTTGTTTTGTAGCTTCTATAAATCACGATAAATATGATTCAATAAACTCTACATATGTCCGGTGGTGGCAAAACAAACCTAATCTAAACATACATGAATTGATGTAGAATATTCATAGAATAAATTTAAATTTAGAGGTGTATTAAATGAAATAAATTACTTTTAAAATGCTTTTTTTGTTACATCAAGTATAAAAAGATGAAAAGAAACAAAAATTTTAAACTAAGTACTAATAAATTAAACACAACTAGTAAAGTTGAGAAGAGACAAGGTAATATTTATGCATTATTACAAAAAACTTTGAATGATTAGCATTTAATTTAGCAAACACATTCGAATAAGAGTTATGTTCGTGAAGAATATGGTGAATGAAAATATCTAAATCCTTAACAAAGTATCTGAATGAGCTCTACACATTATTTGATACTAAATACATATGGAGAGCATTAGAAAAATAAACTAGTGAGTTTGTTAATTTCACTGCTAGAAGAATTAAAATTCATCCATGTATTATTTATTCATGCCATCAAATTAATCCAAACATTGATAAACGACAAGGTGTATCTTAAGGCGGTGTAGTTGCACTATAAAATCAAATGTTTGAATTGAACGCATAATGGCTATCAAGACTTTTTTTGTTCTTTTTTTATAAAAGAGACTAATTTCTTAACTTGAGAGTTAAAAATACAGCATATAAGCAAAAATATAATAATTAATAAAAAATTAGTTGAATATCACTTTGTTTTTTTTTTTATACAAGAGAGAGAAAAGAAAATAAGAAAAAGCAAAATACAAAACTACTCTTTAATAAAAGTAATTCTTCTAACATCCGTTAGAAGAAAGTTAGACAACTCACTAAGAAAGATCTCAAGTTTCACAATAGAGGAGATATGAAGATAAAATTAACTAATTTCTTAGCTAAAATATTTGCGCACGCATTTTCTTCTTAAATATCACTTTGTTGATTAAGTATAAATACACAACGATTAGCTTCTCTTAGAGAAAATAAATCGAACTAATCTATGATCTCTACTATATAAAACATAACAAGAGTATCGGTCTTAAAAATAATATAATGTTCTTCACATCCAAGCTTATGAAAAGATTGAGCTGCTAAAATTAACTTTGCAGTAGAATCCTTCTATAAATTAAAGGTGACGTTATGATCTCACTGGATACATCCACAAACCGAAGAGCCATTAATATTTATGTGTGAACTATCAACATTCATTTTGAATAGACTTTTCTAATTTCTCTTAGAACTTTTTGTTAGAAAAATGTTTGATCCAAATCAATATGGGATTCATTTCAATTGGACCGAATTGAACAATTTGGTTCAACCGGCTACTACTTGCAAATTGCATTGCATGGATGCTTAGAGCATTGTGGTACCAAATACCAATTGGTCCATATTCACTTGTGAACACTGCAAGTAGTAAACTATGAACATCACAAGTTCTATTTGTCCTCTACCATGTACATTTTCGTAATTTTAGTTAGTGTGTAATACTCCATTCCTTTTCCTTCTTCATTAAAACATTCATTTTATTGTCTAAAAATAATTTACAGAAAATATCGAAATTGTTAGAGCGGATGTTCATGATGAGGTTTGAAATACAATCTCCCTACTTTGTGTAAGAATTTCCAATAAAACTTATCATTTCATCAATGTACTAAAAAAAACATTTATTTTATTTACCTTACCACCGAAACAACTAAAACTCTCTTTCCCTAAAAGCCAAAAATTAAAAAAGGTAAAAAAATTTGAGACGGAAAGAGTAATAAATATAACCTATGTTTGGTATGGTATCATCGTGAGAGTGTCAGAATCACGATGATTTATCATGATTACAAAATCACGATAATTTCATATAATTTTGTTACATCCATTGTAATATCAAGCATACACATTATATTTCTTATATAAAGAACAAGAGGTATTAATATAGTACTAAAAAAGAAAAGTAAAACATCTAAGGATATGAACTTTTAGTGGTAAATTAGGAGGGAAACCTTGAAAAGTCCGCAACAGCGTTGTCAGCGTACAACAATGGCTGGCACCATATATAGGTCAGGTGAAACTATACATAACGTTAACATTTCATTCAATAAACATTGTTGTTTGTTGTTAATGTATTATGCATCCATCTGTCTGCTACATTGCATTGCATTGAACACCATGCAGATTTCAGACAATAGTAATGTTTTTTGACTTTGAAGATTAAACCAACAAGTCGTGAGTTACTTCAATGTGGTTGGAATTGAATTCAATGTACCACATGCTTTTCACTCACACCATTATTCATTCATGTCATGACTCATGAGGTGAGACAAATTACTTTAGCAAAGGTCTTGAGAGTTGAGAGTTACTACTACCACTTGTTTGAATTTGAAAAATTTAATTATTAAACTAAGGTTGACTTCATGGTTTTTTTATTTACCTTCAATAAATAATATACCCATGTAAACAAAATTGATGATGATAGTGAAATGAGAGTAACTCTCTGCATCTATATGTTGGAGTGAATAGGCTTTGTTGATCTTTGAATTTGTGTCAATAGATCAACTTGGTCCTCAAATTATTTGAAATAATTAAATAGTCCCTCTATTAAGTTTAATTGTTAGACACGTTGACGTGCAACTTTAAACGTTGATGTGTTCTTTCACTTATGCAGGGACTATTTTGATCAAAAGTTTTGATTACGATAAAAAAAGGATATCATTGGGAGGTCCTGAAATTATTTGAAATAGCTAAATAGTCCATTGACTTGGTTGACAAGTATAATTAAGGACTCTATGCTAATTGGTTCATTGAAAATAAAAGTTGATTAAAAGAAGAGTATGGTAAAGATAGTAAATATTAAATTTATAAGTTTTACTTACATTGTATTCTAAGATATGTGTGCTAATCTTTGGAGTAGCATATTTTTTCATGAAATAGGCCAAAGGCTATGGTTACGGCTTTTCGCAAAGATTATTGTTCTTCACCCTCCTAAATTGATCATAATCTCCTCATGTTCTCCTATCCATCGAAAGATATCTTTCAATAGGGCAAATATTATTGGAAGATATATTCCGATAGTGTTTTTTCAGATTTAGACAATGTGGGAGGCAAAGAGCAAATTTCTTTTGTCAATGAGGCAGTTCACATGAAGTGGTACATCACTCCAAATCATGGTACTATTGTGCTGTCTATTTACAAAAAGGCCCATAACCTCGTGTGGGTGGAGGTGTGTGCTTAACAATCTTTCTTGGTTCAATGAAATGTACAATTCAATAAAATTACTGGCTTAACATTAACTGAAGCTATCTCTACATTTTAAAAAAATTATGATTAAATGAATGGATAGTTGAATGATTATCACTTCAACGAAGCATACGAGTCTCTAAACATTAAATCATCCATAACTATATTGACATATGAATAAACCAAGAAGGTGACTTCAATATGTAAACACACTCCTAAAATAAATGATTTTCAAACTAACATATTATGAAGAGTACCGTGTTATTGTTCCAATTCTACTTTTGCCAAAATCTTCCAAGAAACCGTGTGTACTTTGATTGTATGAAATTGAAGTCCCGAGTTTGTGCTGAAATGTGCGGTAACAACTAAAGAAAAACTATATTTATTCACATTTTGAAATGTGCAGCATGTTATATCAATCAGCAACCATCAATTAGTGTTAGCCCCATGCCATAGAACAAGCGTAGTTGACTACCAGTTTTCCATCAATACCAAAACTCTGCAAAAATCAAGGCGGACCATAAGAGAAAAGAAGTAACATAAGAACATGTGATAATTAAACAAGGTAGTTCATATTGACACTCCCCCACAAGGTAGTTCATATTGACACTCCCCCACAAGGTAGTTCATATATGCCACATGAATGAGGCTTATCTATGACATATGGCATACAAAACCAGCAAGCTTTCATGCTTGATAAGGGTAAGTGGGTAAGCAAATAGGGACGGTGGCCGGTGACATGCCCAATTAGAGACTTGTAGACCTATGACTAGCTCTAACAGCAGTTAAAAAACAAAGAAGACCATAGTTCAGTTCTATTGTTGCTTCTGAAATTTAGGTTTCTTTCTAACGAGCAAGACTAGTTTACATGGAGAATATTATTTGCTGATACGACAAGTGATTTGAAAATGCTGGAGTAACATATTGCAATTACACTCACCTTAAATAATAATTTGATTTTACCATTACCATGAAATAATAAATCTGCTGAAGCTTTATGATAGGGACATGGGTATTATGGGGTGCCTAAGTCCCCCATAGCGTAGTATGAAATCTCACTGGAGTATTTAAGTGGCTTAGTTCTTCCCCCTTGATATCAAGATTTTAATGGAGGGTTCCCCAACTGCTTGAATACTAATCAATTGGTATTATTGTTGGTTGCCGATAGCTCGTAAAGGGCTACCTTCAGAGGGGCTGACCATAAGGTGGAGTAAAGTGTTATTAGTGAACTGCCGGAACATTGGCTCTCGGGCGGTGTTACGATAGGAACTTGCGTATTATGGAGAGTCCAATCCAAGTCTCAGATCGAGTAGTATGAGATGGTATGTGGAGTTCTTGGTACTTATCTCTTGACAGCTAGCTTTTAAAGGGAGGGTTTACCCAGTACTTGGATACTTCGTACTTATCCAATTTCCTATGAGCTAATGGTTCCATTGGTACTTTGATCTTGACACCTACTAATTACATATTAATTGCCTTAGAGAACCTCAACAACTACCACGCTACTCTAGTAACCCCCCATCCCCCCTCAAAATAAAAAAATACATGTCGTATACAATACTAACATTGACATTATAACTAACAAGCAAATGGCCACATAATATTCACTAACAGAAGAAAAGCTAAGCAATTTAAATTTTTTAGCCAACTTGCATAAGACAAGCAATTTTCTTTTCTTTGAAGGGAAATCCATCTGTATCGGAAGTGAAATCACTTAGACAAGAATTCTGAGAATGTGATCTTAATTTCCATTTGCCTATAATTTGAATTAATTAAAATATGAAAATGGAAGGGAAATGTAATGGATGTTGGATATCGTTACTTTCATGCACAATGCTATATTGAAACTTATGGGAGCAAAAAATGGCTTTTATCTAGTTTACAAAAGAAGAAGATAGCCACAAAAAGAGGTGAAATAAACGTCGAACATATACTCCCTCTGGTCCTATATACAAGTGTTCAAAACTTTTAATGTTAAGCCCATGTACACAACCATCATGCCAAAAACAACTTATCCTCCACAGTTTTTTCACAACAAATATTAAAAAAATAGTATTATCACGATATGAAATACTAATAACTGCAGAATCAGAAATATGCATCATTTACTTTCAACAAAGACATTAAAAACAATGGAAAAAGGAACCCAGAAGTTTCTTACATTATATAAATCTACGACCAGTACATCAGGATTCGGTGAAAAAGCGCTGTTGACATAAACAAACTGCAAAACCAGAAAATAAAAATTGAGCAGGCAGAGCCTTTAAAGAACCAGATTGTGGTAGAGTATATATTGATTTATTACCAATGTTTCCCTGTGGAGCTGTCTGCGAAGAAACTCTATCACTTTTGCAAATTTATCAGTTCCTGCTATCTGCAGTGTCAAATATATTGTTTAAAACTTAGAATACTTATCATAATAGAACAAGGCAGCTCAATATAATGACTTTTCAGACTTCATTCTTAAACTGAGTTTTTTTGTTTATTCACCCCCAAACCAACATTTTCCATGTGAGAAAATGTGTATATTCATATGTGCATCGCAGAAACTCCTTATAGACAAAGTCTGCACCCTTCTTTCCCCGTTGTCGGCATTAATATTAGTGCACAATTTCAATTAAGGAGTGCATATAAAACAAAATGCGGTATGGGTTAAAGGGTTAAACTGTATAAAAATATATTTCTCTAACAATTTTAATTGAACCAATAGAAGCTACTGATTTCAGCCAATCCCACCTAGTGGAGTGGAGTATTGTATTTTACTATCTGTTTCATTATACATTGGCACAGTTAACTATATAACACGACAAAAGTATTTTCTTACTACGTATGGTTGGCTGCATGAACTGAACAATACTATAATACTATTGTGAATCGAGGAGGGTTAGCACATAGCAACATACTCTCTAAAACACTCTTTTCAACACAATCCTTAATTGGTTGAAATTCAAATGGGTCTCACTAAAGTAAGAAATATTCATATACCCCTACATTGACTGAGGGCCGTGATATTGATATCCATTTAAGGACCCGCATTAAGCAAAGGCATGACTGCTTTTGTTACCACATCGAACCAATTCCAGCATAAGCTAGTATGAAGAATCGATAAAACTCAAAACTCCAATAACTAATCCACATTTTAGACAACAAATTAAAATACTATCAACAATCTCGACTCACTTTACCAAACTGGCTAATCCTTATCTACAAATTCTCAAAAAATACCATTGACCGGCTCTAGAACTGAAGAACCAAAATTTAGAATCCCCTAAACAAATTGCAATAACATTCATTTCCAACCTTCTCACCTAAAATAAAAAGAGAAAATATTATCCCGGTTACATATTCACCTAAACCACATTGAATTTCTCACAGTGAATCCTACAACATTTAGCATGCATTTGGAAGCCCTAATTTTCACAAACACAACTCAAGTTGACAATTGACCTCAAAGCTACACCCATTAGAGTAAATGTTGCCGCCAATCACAGATAGCCACTATTTAAAAACTTTTTGTACTGAATATGCATCGCAAAACAATAACAATTTGTTCAAATTCCGCTACGCTGTAACCCCTATTCGAGTAGACTAAGGCGTGGTAAACAAGAATCCACAGTATGACAAAAAATGCTGTTACTGAAAAACTTAAAATACAAGCTCAAATAGAATATATAATCATCAAATCAAATTAAGATAAAAGCTCAAATTGGTTTTATAAGCAAAGATTAATTACTAATTTGCACACCCACTTAACTAAAAAAAAAAGCAATCTTTATACCCTAGAAGCTTGAATTTCAAATAAAGAAACCATAACAAATGAATATTATCAAAAGGGGTTTTAAATAAACAATTTTTAATGAGAAATTTGAAGAATTAAAGAATACCCATTAATTAAAAATGAAAATGGAAAAGGAATACCTTGAATTTGGATTGTTTGAGAATAGGAGCATCACCAGTGGCTCTGAGATGAACAACCACTATAAAAAAAGAACAAAACTTAATCAAATTGAAAAAAAGAAAAGAAAAAATTGGGTTTATTTGATGAAGAAGAAGAAGAAGAAAAAGAACTGACCTTTACGAACAGAAGTTGGAGAATCAGCAGCCATGAGAACAGTGAACCTCTCTACTCGCTTCTCGATCCTATTTTCTATAAAAATCCAATTAGTTATTTAAAAATTAAAAATTGTGTCTTAAATAAATATGAACGTGCTAACTAAAAATAATTGTTAACCACCATTAAAAATTACTATTAAATAGTAACTCAGTAATACTAATAAATAACAAAAAATGACAATAATAATGACACAATAGGTAATAAAACTAAGGGTAATAAAAAAATATCTGCATTAATTTTTGTGCATTTGCTTTAATTTTTAAACTTTTCATGTTTTTTATGCACAAAGTTTTAGAGAATAATTCTAATTTTGGATTCTTAACTTGTGCCCTTAGAGCACATGTTAACATGACCCTATATATATTAACAATACATAAGAAAAATAAAGGTAACATGTTTTTAATAATAATAATTTTTTTAGATTATCTTCTATAAAAAAAATTTAATTACTCCTTTTTTGACTTTTTGGTGAGATAGTTTGTAAAAGTCAACAATCATATCAGCAAAATGTCCATGGTAGTAAAAGGTGGATTTTTTACCTATCACGTTAAAGATATTAAATTTTATAGAAAATATCACCCCAAAATTGTATTATTCTCTTGAAATTTTGATTACTCCTTTTTTGACTTTTTGGTGAGGTGGTTTGTAAAAGTCAACAACCATATCAGCAAAAAGTCCTATCATGGTAGTAAAAGGTGGATTTTTTACTTATCACATCAGCGTAAAGGATCTTAAATTTTATAGAAAATATTACCCTAAAATTGTATTATTCTCTTGAAATATGTGTTTTACATTGTAGTACAATTTTATTTTATTTTTTCCTTTTCACCTTTTAGTTCATAGAGAAAATGAGTCTTAATAATACAAAGTTCAACTGTGAGGTAAATAAAACCCGACAAAAAAATTTGTTTCATCCAGCAAATTAAATTCAGATTCTTCCAAAATTCTTTTTTTGGTGAAGCTCGTTAACCACTTGTCCGATGACTTGGTTATCGTAGTACAAATTTTATTTATGGGACAAATAGATTGGCCCATAAATACGGGCTTATGACTAATGACCTATGAAGCCCTGATACGAGACACGATACGATACGGATACAGCGATACGAGAAAATTTTAAAATTTAAGATACGATACGGTTAGGATACTTTAATAAAAAAAAAGTTAAATATATAAATGTAAAATATATAAACATAACTAAATATGATAATAAAGAAACATTCATATTATTAAAAGGCTTAAATATACTTTTAGTCCTCTAAATATTTTTAAGGTTTTACTTTGGTCATTTAACTATTTTTCGTTCCGTTTTGGTCCTCTAACTTTCATTCCGTTAACTTATTTAGTCCTAACTGTTAGAAAAATGTCAAAAACAAGAGGTAGAAGCCTCTATTGAAAAAACGGACATCAAATTTGGATTCAACGTAAATATAAAGTGGTTTTGGGGTATCATTTTGTAAGCTTTCGTGAATGGAAAGATCACCGGTGATGTGGACGAAGACGATGATGGAGGAAGCTCCGTAAAGTCTCTGGCCACGTGATTTTTTTCTATTGAATCGCACACCAAAGTCACCAAGTCCTTAAGTGTCACGTACACAAAATTAACGTTTTTAGCATTTTTCTAACAATAATGACATCCACAATTATAGTAATTATTAATTATTAGTATTAATTGTTAATAACAAAATTCATTGTTTCTTGTCAAAAAACAAAATTCATTGTTTATACTCCTCTCCTTATTTTGTTTGAGTACTCACTCAGTCAGTCATCCCAAAACCCTAAACCAGCGATTGAGAAAAGAGGTATCCATGTCTGACCACCGAATGAACGACCAGCGTCGAAGAAGGAGCATAGAGAGCTCCACTCTCCCTCCCTATCTCCCTCCCGATTTGATCGTTCGAATCCTTCTACGGTTACCGGTGAGATCTCTCCTCTGTTTCAAATCAGTTTGCAAATTGTGGCTATCTCTCATTTCCGATCCCGATTTCGGTAAATCTCATTTTGATCTTGCTGTTGCACCCACCTACCGATACATGCAAAAAGTTAATGATTCTTATGAACTTGAGTCCCTAGATATTAACGATGAGTCTTCGGTTGTAAAACACAAAACTCCTCTTGATAAGTATCCAGATATTATTGGTTCTTGCAGAGGGTTTATACTTTTATCCTATAATCGTCTCAATATCTTTGTATGGAACCCATCAACTGGCTTCAAGAGAAGAATTGCACAACCAGGCAACATTGGCTCGCGTCGTCTTGATAAGCTAATTGGTTTTGGTTATGACATTTCAGCGGATGACTATCTGATAGTTCTTATATACAAAATTACTAATCTTCGTGATTTCGTTGATATTTTTTCGTTGAGAACTAATTCCTGGTATTGTGTGGAGGCTAATGCTCAGTATTCGTATCCTCTTGATCATTCAAGAGTTGGGTCCTTCTTGAAACAGACTTTGCATTGGTTGGTTAAGTCTTCGGATACCCAGATTCATGTGATTATTGCCTTTGATTTGGGTGAGAGCAGTTTGTCGGAGATTCCTTTATCGCGTGAATTAGCCATGAAATTGGAAGATAATCACTACCATTTGAGGGTCCTAGGAGAATGTCTCAGCCTATGTCACCAGGGTGGCGCTGGCCGCGTTGGCCGCGCTGGTTCAAAGGCTGAGATTTGGATAATGAAAGAATATAAAGTGCAATCATCTTGGACTATGTTATTTGTTTTTTCTACTAGTAACATTCCTCGGAATGTCTTCATTCCCATAAGTTTCCCCAAACATGATCAAATTTTTGGATCAAATGGCTGCTCTAGAAGATTAATGATGCTTAATCACGCAGGAAGGTTGTTTGATCAGTTTACAACTTGCGACGAACCCGGTGGATATCATTATGAATATGATCAAGAAGATTGTGATATATATATAGAGAGTTTACTATCTCTCCCTGATGACTTTCTAGCCAATGATGACTTAGAGGAAGTAAATGAAGATTACTTGGAGGAAGCAAGTGATGAAGATTACTTGGAGGAAGCAAGTGAAGATTACTCGGAGGAAGCAAGTGATGAAGATTACTTGGAGGAAGCAAGTGATGAAGATTACTTGGAGGAAGCAAGTGAAGACGACGACTAATAGTACTATCTAATTGACAATAAGAATCAACGAATGTAATTTTTCAATCCTTTTCACCATTTTATTGCAATTGCTCATGCATAACGAAAAATGAGAAGTCTTTTGCAGAATTGTTAACCTTGCCTGTTGACTTTTCAGATTGAAGTCTATATGATATTTAACAATACAATGATAGTAGTACATTATTTGCATATCTTTATATTTTCTTGATACTTGATTTTCATTTGTATTTAGTAATATTCTTTTGCTTTTTTCTTTCATAGAAAGGTTGACAGTGGAGTAACTAACGAATGAAATAGCTGTTATTTTAAATATATAACATCTATATGATTTTGCCTAATTTAGCTTTAATAATAATGTAATTTGCCAGGGAAAAAGTTGGAGGATGCAGAGCAAACTAGCATTAGGAATAAGAAGAAAACCTAAAAAGAGAGAGACAGAAGAGGAATTTGGAGAATAGGGGAAGGGGGGAAAATTCAAACTGTCCTGATACATATACCCAATATTATAGCCAAGTACTCCTAATTTGACAAAGATGTTGATTTATTAGAGAAGATACCCCTATCTATGAAAAATTACCGAACTGCAAAATATTAGATGCAAATATAGGTGTAGAGAGATAAACAATACGAACTAGTATTCGAGAGACTATAATAACATCCCTAAAATAAGACTGTAAAACTAACTAGATTCTAAGAAATTAATATAGTATATTATAATTTATCGTTACATAAGACTTATGAATGAACGCAGCAGCTAGGAGAAAAAAAGAGAGACAATATGAGAAAAAGAAATATGGTGGTTGGATATTGGAGTCAATTGGTTTTCATTCCCAAAAAGCAAACTCCGTTCTTGCATTTTGGCGAAGTCATTGTCGGATGATGCCGAAGTTCCACTGTGTCATCGCCTTTCCATGGCTTGTTCTATCATCCATTGTTTTCGGCATCTCTTTATCCTTTGTTGTGCGAGATCGACAAACCAGGTATGGGGTGGGAGAGTTCGAATCATGAGTGTAAAGTAATCTGAGGCTCGCTGTGAATAGTTGTAGTCCTTTTAGTGGTGATTGAATTAAATTAATATGAAAATCTGAAAGTGAGGCTAACAGAAGAATTACAAACATTATTAAGTTCTTGATTGATTTAAATTGTGTAGATTGTGTGAAAATGATGCCGTTGTGCTTCTATTGAATTATCGTGAATACTTGATGTATTTGATTATTGTTGATTGAGATTGATGCCACACGAAGTAAGGGTTACTGCATTGGTTTGATTTATTGTTGTTGACGAGTGACTTCATGAATATGAGATGCTTGATATACTTTGTGTTATTAGAAGAAAATTCTTGTATAATTACATAACTTGATAAATAGATTGATTTGAGAAGCATTGATGAGTTGATGTTATTAACCTGAGATGAATTGAGATTGATGTTAACCTTAGACAGAATCTGTAGTCTGCAGACTCTTTGAAGGGTCTGCTTCTTTCCTGCCAAGTGCACAGGTCATTGCATTTGCTATGCACTTCCCCGAACTAATTCTCTTTTCCCCATTTATACTTTCCTCATAGCCCCCCTACGAGCTTCTAATTCCCTTCTACAGTTGTCTTTCTTCCTAGTAATACAGACTTAAGCGATAGGGGTTGGCTACCAGAAAGTCTTGTCTGTGTGCTTGAATGTTGTTGTAGAAATCATTTTAATTGAATTTGAGTGTCACTGCATGTTGGAGGAGGTTCGGATGTGGATAGTGATGGTCTCACATTAAATGTGAGGGCTGTGAAGTGAACATTCAGTGTCAATAAAAATGTTCAATAGGGTTCGGCTGTTACAGAAAAAGTATGACGTATGTCATTTTTTAACTTTAATATGATTCTGCAATACAACACTATAGATTGCTCATCTTTTTCTATCAACTATCAATATATATCATTACTCAGATTGTTGCTCCAATTATCAGTCTATGGAGCTTTATTATGTTACAATTGTGTATTATGTATCTATTTGAATTAAAGAGTGTTCAAATTCAACAAAGGGGGTGACATATTTGTTATTTCTCCATATCTTTTTTTTACATTGATTATTTCTGTGACTAAATTTCCCTGTTGATTTAGGTATTTTTTGGATTACTAACTTAGTTAGGCGCTTATAGCACAAATGTGTATGTATAAGCTATTTCTGCACCAAAAGATAAAATAAAGTCGGACGGTTTTCATATTAGCTACATGCTGTTTTCATAAGTTATCCAGGAGAGCATATGGAAATTAGCTGAAAAACAGCTTTTGACCGCTTATGGACATGTCATAAGCTGTTTTCAGTTTTACGAGTTATTATGCCTATAGTCAAGATAAACTGAAATCAATCAATCCTAACAGGTCATAAATCGCCCTCTGGTTTAAACGTGCAAGTTATAGTCTTTTTGGCTTCTTTGATTGAGTATTATCTTATCATAGGTTACTTCAGTATATTCTGCGTGTAGGAGAGTAATAGCTAGGGAAACATTATATTCTGTTCTGTCTTGGACTTGGTTGATAAACTCATTTAAATATACATTTCTTAAGTCATTGCTTACAAATTCTTGCAGGGTTTACGACCAAATGCCCGAGCTTAGATGGGTTATCTCCACGGGAAGGAGGATACTACCACTACTTTTACTCTGTTGTTCGGGGATGTGACAGGATAGTTGCTGTTGATATTTATGTTCCAAGCTGTCCTCCAACTGCAGAAGAAGATCAATAGGCGCAAAGATGACTTCCTCCATTCATGGTTGTTTTACCTTGCTATGAATCACCCTTTGTTTGGTGGATATTCTGTTGATATGTTACCTTATTTCTGTATGTTCTATGTGGATCTTTTTGGGGGGCTTAAGGTCTTAAAAATACTTATGTACCTGTGATAAAACAAACAACTCATGTTTGGCTCATAGATTGCTATGTTTATGTTTTGACGAGTTTCCATCTTGCTTACTCCTGATTCGTTATTTAAAAATTCAAATTGTTCCACAAATATAGCAAAAAAAATTATCAATTTTTTTGTAATTTTCGATTTTATTTAATGATTTCGTTTTTTATGAGAAAATATAAATAAAAAACACAATTACTGACAAAGTTAAAATATAATAGATTGAGTAAACAGCCAAATTAAGTTTCGATTTCGTTAGATATCTTCAAATTTGTCCTTGATTTAAAAAATATTTCTGACTTTGTGAAATTTTATTCATATTGATATTAGTTCTTCAAAAAAAATATGTTAGGGACTACTTTGAGACTAAATGGTTAAATATAATAACCAATTTGACATTATAACACAAATACTTATTTAAGAGTGTGTGTACTAATTTGTTGATTTACTCGATAATAATTTGATTTTTTTTTTCTGTAAAAATAACTTTTATGGAAAGATGTAAAAATAAAAACAATTTCCATTAATTATTGTTTATTGAATAAAAAGAGAGTAAATTAAATGTAGTTTGTATTTATGTTTATGAATGTGTTTGAACTATGGTTGATGAATGTTAAGAAAGTAATTTGCTGAAAGAGGACCTATGTTCTATGTAAGAAATGACCCATAAATGTATCTATGCCTTTGGTTTTAGTGACAGTGATAGTGTCTAGTTGTTAGAGCAAATTGAAGTCCATCGATGTATTTGAACAAGTTAAGATGTTAAGTTTTACTAACTTTGATGTAATCTTTTGAATTGAAACAAGTTTTGATGTGATTGTAAGTGTCAATAATAATATATATGTAATGTTCAGTGATAATGATCCTAAGTGTATGATTTATCAATTTGAATGAAATCAATATTCGAATTTTGTCTAAGAGAGATATTTACATTATTTAGTGTTCAACACACTGCTTATAAGATTACCACCTCTATGCTCTAGTAGAGGAAATTTATGTAAAACCAACAAAAACAACTCTATATCATATATAGATATGTCTTTCTCATGATTCATTGATAACAGATGAGTAGAATTTGGTCATTTGGATCGTGTACTACAATAGAGTAACCAAAAATAAATTATATTCTCCATATTATCATACATTAGAAATAATTTCTTAAGAATAAAAAGATTGAGAGAAGAAAGAAAAAAGGATTGTTAATAAAAACAGTCTCCCGTAAAATGACGAATCAAAGTTTAAAAATTTTACTTCCCAAAAATATTCATATCTGGTGTACAATAGTAGTGTCCATGTCCAATAGAATTATCTCCTGCGGACAACCTATGATAAAAAAATATTTGCTTATATTCAAAATACAATTCGAGAGATTAGTTTATATAATTGCGCATGAGGATATCTAATTCGAATTAGAAAAAAAGTAAGAGGGAGATTGATTAAAATATTTAGTGAAGTTTATACTTAATTGGTTGAACTGTCAAGTTCATCTAGCTAATACCAGTAATACTTAAAAAAGGTGAGTATTAATAACTCCAACCTAAAAAGTGTCCAATCAAATTAATAATTGTGGGAGTAAGATAAGTTTCCATATTGTGTGATATTTACATAAATGGAAATGAATTTCATAGGCATCCAGAATAAGATCCATTGGAAAGTAAACCTTTGTATAGTAGTATTAGACTAGTAGAATTCAGTATTTTCATTCTGTGTAAATTTGAACTAAATGATTATATATATCTAGGGATATAAGGATGAATTGATGGTTCAAGTGATGGAAAAGATAAGAAAGCTCAATAGTGCAAAGATTTAGTATTTGTGTAAAATCACAATGAGTTTGATGATCGTGGTAACACTGATGTTGTTGAAGTTTTAAAGTTTGACGACTCTTATCAAAATTATAATGATTTGCTGTGATTTTATCAAATTTTCTTGTGAATCAAAACAAACTTTAAAATGATTGTGAAAGTTTACAAACATGATTTTGATTGATGCAAACACAAGTGGTATAAATAACTATTTTAGGATTATATTATTTTAAATGAATAACTTGCTTTTTAGACAAAAATTAATCTCAAACATTAGAGAGAGTACTTTTAAGGAAATATATGAACAAATCAAATTTTTTGGTAACAAGCAAATCAATTTTTTATATGTATGTATGTGATCATTTTAATCAAAACTTCCTCTTTGATTGATTGTTAAGATGTCTAAAAATGTCTAAAATTATCCTCTATAGCAAGAATTCATTTTAAAATAACCAAATCCGTTTATTTTATGAGCACCATAGTCTATAAAAACAATGTTCTATTTTTGATAAATATTTTTCACAATGATTTTTCTTTTTCCTTTTGTGACTGTCTATCATCTTTAGAAAGTTAAATTGATCATGTTGAAAGCATTATTGTGAGAAGCTGAAAATTTGAGACATACACCTTCGAGTTTTAAATATAAACATAATAAATAATATATTTAGTCTTTATTTTATGACGGTCTATTTGAATCACATACATCCAAATATTGTTTATATTTAAGATCAAAGAAAGTACAAAGTAGTTATTATACAATTGATATTTATGAACGCGACGCGTAAGAAATGTCTAGTTTGAGACTACTGTATCAACAAACTTTCATATCCTATATAAGAATGTTAGGAGAGAAGTAGCTGAGTTATGTATATTGTGTTGCATGATCAAAACCTTCCCTTCAATATGTACATAAAGTTTGACCCTGTTTTTAACCATGCAAGAAGGCTATGAGTATTAATTACAAATAACTTCATGGTATAAATTAATTAACATGTGTTATAATTCAAGGGAGTACAAAACAAGCCTCACTTTCCCCCAAACAATGTGTGATATAGTGATTCATTTGTAACAAAAATGTGTTCCAAAATCATTCACGTATCCTATAAATTTTCAATGCAATATTAATTACGTTTTTTTAACTGTGCCCTCTAATTAATACTATTATTTTCAAGTCAATAATTTTCACTTGGCACTTATAGTAATATAAATACCACACCAATATTTTATTAGAATATTTTAGTAAAACTATTATTTTCTGTATTTTATTTACACAGTTTTTAATGTGAAACAGACAAATAAATCACTTATTATGATATTGAGAGAGTGTATATATGCTACTGTGAAAATTTTCTCTCTTTTGTGTATAACTAGGTATACATTTATACGAAACTACAATTAGATATGCATAATATGTCTACCAACAGAAAATTGGTAAATTAAAACAGCAAAATTCGAGCAATTTCTAACATTAGATGTTGTCGCGAAGGAATGTCTATTAAAAAAAAATTGAATTACCGATGTCAATTGGAGAAAAAAAAAATGAAGTTGGTCATCCATTTTAGCGTATCGATCAATTCGCGACAGAACTAGAGATGAACTTCATATTTTTTGTCTCTAATTTTCCGTCACTAATTCAACTTTTTATAATAGTATAAATACTGGTGATTAAGTGGCATGGGAGCCATTTCCTATCTCTCTATCAATCATTTTCAAGTCCAAGAAAGGAAGCCATTTTCTTGAGCTCCACATCCAAAAGGGTCTCTAAAGGATCAAATTTATCTGCTAAAAGATGACAATGATCAGAAAGTGATGGTGAGCTATGAGTACTATTAGTTGAACCTACCTTCTTATGATCTTCCATTTGTAGAATCTTTGAGTTAGACTCATCATCACCAATCATTAAATGATCTTGATGATCAATGTCAATGAGGAAATCAGCAATAGAAGTTTCATCACTCCCTTGATCACACTCACTTCCATTAATATTCTCCAATTTTTTGTTGTATTGATGAACAGCCTTTAATCTCCTAGGCCTTGGAATTTCTGGTGCTATATGTCCACATTTATGATGATTGTGTTGAATTGAAACATAAGATGATAATGGCAATGGCGGTGATGATGATTTAGAATGTTTCTGTACTTTCTTTGACAGATTCGTATTCCAGTAGTTCTTGATTTCATTGTCTGTTCGTCCTGGTAGCCTCTTAGCTATCAAAGACCATCTATATATATTGAACAAAAATCATAGCTAGTTTTTTGTCATTAATTATAATGAAAGAAAATGAATTATAATAAATCAAATCGTAATTAAAACAATCTTCAATCATATTTTACTTTTCTCAAGCTAAACTTCGAAATTCCTGAACTATGAGTAATCTTCGAAGTTGTACAAAAAAGAGTAAAAATTACCTGTTACCAAGTAGACGATGAAGTCTTACGATCATATCCTCTTCATCTGAAGAGATGTCGCCTCTCTTTATACCTGGCTTGAGATAGTTCAACCATCTTTGTCTACAACTTTTTCCACACCGCTTTAAACCTACATAGAGAGTGCAATTAAAGGCAATTTAAGATGGTTGTCAAAAACAAAATGACAATGTAGAAGACAACATGATCTTTTGCATCAGTTGAATCGGATCCGGAATCTAAGAACACTGCATGTTACCATTTTGTATCCTTAGTAATCTATCCAGATAAACCTCTTAGTTGTTAAATCGATCCAACTAAGAAGATTTGGTTGGAGAGAACAAATGATACAAGTCTTATGAACATACATTATTATGTACAAGAATATAATCAAAAGGATGAAGAAGCATGGAAATTATAGCACAAATAGTATAATTTGGCACCTGCATTTTGAGCAACCTTTTGCCATTTTCCTTCTCCATGAATGGAAACATATTTGGAGAGAATGTCATCTTCTTCCCGAGACCAAGCACCTTTGTTAATCTCTTTTGGAGTAATTCTACCCATATTACTTAGTTTCTATGCTTCTTCCTCTTCACATCAACAATCACTTCACTATGCCCACTCATAAAAATAATAATGACTACTGGCTTGTATTTATTACTACCATATTTAGTAGCTAACAAAAATGTACTTACTTTCCATGAATATTCCATATATTTGGAACTTGGATTGTCTAAGTCGCGGATACTATACATTCACGCATTCAGTACATTCGTAACCGTTGGATCAAAAACATAAACAATGCATGTAGTTTTATGTTTTTCAAATATAAAATATCAAACTTTAAATTTCGACCGTTCAATCTCAATCCAAGAGCTACTGATATATTATTGCATGAATGTGTGATATTTGTAACGGAAGAGAATCCGAATTCTTGTTAGGTGGAAAAGAAAAGGACAACAAATGTTATGAGAATCATTAATTAACATAAGAAAAAAATGTTAAAAATGAAGAAAAGACAAGAAAACATGAAGGCTTTAAGTAAATTGGGTGTGAGAGTATTGCGTATAGTACTCCTCGTACATCAACATCACAAGGGAGGGGGGGACCAGCCAACAACTAGTAGTGTTTGGTTCATCCCACATGCATTGTGACTTTGTGTTGTGAGACATAACACCAATGGAAGGGTTGAGTTCCAACCTTTTCTTTTTAAGGAAACCTAAGTACAGTGAAGAATCTAAATTGCAGAGGTTACTTGTTCAGATAGTTTGTCATCAAATTAAACAATGACAAATTAGTCTCTTCAATATGTTGTTTAGGATGTTTTTCAAACTATGTTTCTAGAAATTTATCTAGAACTTCAATTGTTAACTATTTGTTATCTTGGGTTCGCAAGAATCGTTGATTGACAGGCACCAATTTGGTTGATCGACAGTATACAAGTTCGCAAACATTTGTCATTTCATAAATTTGAAAACTTAATTAATCAATCGTTATAGTTTCAACGAACAAAACAGTGGTTCCTCTAAACGCCTTTAAAAAGCTGTATTATCATTTCATAATGTTTGTAGATGAATTGCATATTCATAAATAATACAAGTCATTTTACAAAATCGACAACCGAACACAAAAAAGATGCAACGCAGGGTAAGTTTTGGTCAATAAATAACTATCGCTTAATATTATATATAAATAATGTACATGCATGTTTATCATGTCAACCCGAAACAGAGGAGGGAAGTTTAAACAACTACAAATGAATTTATAGGCACCAATGGCCATTACAAATCCATTATTTGGGTCAATCATTGAAAATAAATTACTATTGAGGGGGGAGGGGGAATATCAAGAGGAGGGAAATCTATTACTATTACTAGGATCCATTAACAACTAATTATCATGTCAAAATATAAAATAATTACAATTTTCTTGAGTGTGCATTAATCAGTTACAGCAAGCAATTTCTTGATTCTCTTTCAAACCTGAGACCAAAAAAGGGTGAAAAAGTACACCTTGTAAATATCTGTCTCGTCTCAATATATAGTTACTAGTTATTGTCGAAGGACAGAAGTACAGAACGGTTTTCACGAGCTCATAAATTCAAAACTTTGTCATCATTGAACACAACAAAAAAGGATAGACATATGCTAGTAGTGTTTTGCATTTAAATTGCAATAACCACACCACATGATTTTTGCAATGGAATTGAAAAGGAGGAATACAAATTGCAATAATTCTACATCCTTTCGACTATATTGACTTGTTTGAAATAGTAGTAGTAAGCAAATATAAATGGATAATCATAAAGCGACTATAAAAGAGAATGAACCGATAAAGGCGCCTTACCAGCAGACATGCAGTTAAACCTAGTAGAGTGAAAACCAGAAACAGAGGTTCATTAAAACCTTGTCATCTGCTGTAGTATTTGTTGAGAAGTACTTGAATGAGAAACCAACTGGTCTGAACTAAGGGGTCGCATTAGATGATGGGAAGGTACAAGGTTAGGATGTCCCTGTCTACTGATATCTTTAGAGTTGTTAATACTTGGTTCGGGGAGTTTAGAAGATTCCATCAACGTGCGAACCTGAATGTCGAATGGTTAGCAAGCAAGGAAACAACATATCAATTATATTATTGTCATCAATCAAACGGAGGAATCCTTCGAACTTACCGCATCTAGCCGCCTCTTGTGAAGGTCATTGAACAGCTGCAAGTTTGAAGCATAACAAGAATCAAATTATTATCATATATTACATTGATTTTCTTACTTAGAAGAAATGGGCACACAAGGGAAGCGGGAAAAAAAACTATTTGGTGCTTACTGGTCTACTCTGGTACTTCTTCTCTTCGCTTGAATATCCTGGAATTGTCAAATCACAATTTTTCTCTGAACAATGACACAGGAAACAAGTAAATCAGCAAAGCTGTGATGTCAACTCTTTTACCAAATACAGTTATAACTGTTAGTACTATGAATCCTAGTAATTAACTTTTATCTCACCCATCATCAGGGAAGTCAACGGTCTTTTTTACATTTAACAAGTTTCGAAGTAGAGTCCATTAGGGCTTATTTCATACACCATATTAGACATGATAGAATAAATCAATACAATACAACAATTTACTAAAATTTTGTCAGTGTGCAACTAATATATTGCAGTTAACCTATCAAAATCCGTCTTTCTACATCAAAATAATGGGACAACTTTTGAGGGTGAGATTACACTTCATTGGATTTTTATGTACAAGTAAATATTAAAACTTCTGAATCTGAATTGAAACCCTGGCGACATCATTCTATTTTAAGTAATAATTAAATGTTAATCAGTTGGGGCAAATTTAATGTTATTTAATGCATGTTCACAACATAAATTACTTATAACTAACACTGTTTTTCTCCCATTATATAACGAGTGAAGAAAATAAGGGTAAAAAAGTCAGTCCAAATAGCCTAGTGTTCCAATAGGTCTGGGCCAATAATAAAGATTTCATAATTCCATTAAATGAGAAAGCTGAAGATCAAACAATAAACATAAACATAGGACACAAATAGAGAACTAGAAACAAATGAATTCACACATAATGTTAGACATATAAATGCAAGAAATATATAGTAAGTAACTCCTCTGCACCCCTCTTTGCATGAATCAAAATATTCAGATAAGTGTGCAGTTTTATCCACAGACAAAAACCACAAGGGCACTACTGTAAAGTATCATCTAAAACCAACAAGATTCAGAAAACGCTTTTCTTTTCTAGCCAAAACAGCTTTTTATCTAAGTTATACATTAGAGAAATGCAGTAGTACATACTTCTTTTGCAGGGGTGGGTTGAAACTCAGAAAGAAAAATAAAAGAAAAAATGCAACACAATTATTATACCTAAGTGTAGCAATATATCCTTGGACTCCAAAGTTGATGATTTTCTATGTTTTGCCAAAATGCAACCATGTGTAGTTGCCTGCGTATAAGCACAAGGTAAGTTTGTACCCAAAAAAAATAGCACACTTTAAGCTAAAAACAATCATCTGTGGATTTCAACATCAAAACATAGACACCAATATAATTGAAGGATGGCAGCGCCATGGCGGATATGGTAGCGATATACAGCTGATTTTTTACTTTCAACCATGATCCTTCATCCACCATCGATAACACTGATCCCAATAGGGATCATCCAAGATACCAAAAAAAAAATCTTTCACGGTGAATTTTTAATTTAACAAAATTTGTATTTAATAATAAAGTTAATCATTCTTTCTGATACATATAAAGATCATGATCATGGAATATAATCTCCTTTTTGGCAAGCACACCATGTACATATTACAATAAGGAGGAAAAGGTAAGTATAATAGATTACTTACAGAATCAATGAAGTCGTCAGCAAGCTCTAAAAGAATATCTATAACTTCAGGGTCCAGCTTACCCTGTGGATCCACCTGTAGTATTGAAGATTAAATTCAAAATTAGCCATTAAATAGATATTTAATAAAAGAAACAAAACTAACCAAGTTTAAAGAAAACCTGTGCAACTAAATCCTGTATCTTTCTCTTTCCAAGTACTTGGTTTGTAGCTGCTTCGGTTCCTTGACTTGAACTTCCGCCAGGCGTGGTCGTGCCAGATGCAGTAGCATCTGGCTGCGATCCTGTCAAACTTAGAGACTTTTGACCAGTAGGTCCTGACATCCTCGGAGACTGCAGCTGTTGCTGTTGATTAACAGATGCTTGTAGTTGAGATTGTTGTTGTTGCTGCTGCTGTAAAAGTTGTTGCTGCTGCTGAGAGGATGGCTGCTGCTGATGAAGCTGAGGTTGCCCCATGGACTTCTGCTGCTGCATCAACTGGGACAACTGCTGTTGGTTTAGGGTCATAGAGTTTTGTTGCAGTTGACCAGATGAAGCCAGCTGCTGCTGCCTCTGGTGTTGTTGAAGACGCAATGGGGAGGCAGGGCTAGACATTGCAGGCATTTGCTTAAGCCACTGATTCTGTGTTAAAGAATTATGTATCATGGCAGGCTGCCCATTGTGAGATAACCCAGATAACTGAGAATTCATAAAGGCAAGAGACGATGACCTTGGTAAACCTTGTACCTGTAGTCAGCAGCATTGTCAATGTTCTACTGTGACTCGATTCATTTCAAAAAATAGTATACATACTTACATGCATATGGAAACTTCAGTAAGTTATTACGTTATACCGCATAAAAAACTCCACTCACTATATGAACATGAACTTCTGCCCTCTTATTTTTAAAATATACACTACCCCCTATATGTTACTATTAAACCCCTTTTAAAGTAAACGAACCTTTTAGTTATATAGTGAATGACTATAAATAAGCCTCCTGAAATTTTTCCTTTTTCTACAACTTCCAATTCCAATATCAACTGCCAACATATTTTGAACACTTATCAGATCCACTTTGGAACTTTGCCCAAAATCATTATAATGTTCCATAATTGATAGTAGGGATTTAAACATATATGGAGATGATGTTAAGAATCATAATACAGAAAACAATTATCAATAATATTTTTGGTTGCATTAAAAAGGATTAAGTCTTACACACATTCATCTATCTGGTGAGAGAAATGTAACTATTAAAATAAGGGAGGGCAATGTAATATAGGCTTCTGCTAGGAGAGGATAATTGTTTTCCCCTCAAAAAAACTATGATCAAATTAATTTTTCTCTACCAATATTCATATGGTAAAAACTTAGTTTAGCTTTTGAACTAGATATGGTAACAGACAAACACATTTAACTACTTTATGACAAACTGTATTTTGCTCCCTTGCCTTGATAAACCATTGATATATTTGGAAGAAAAAAATTATATTTTTTACGTGAAATGTTTATTAAGTATTAACGAATTCAAGCTGTTAAGGGGACAAAAGTGATAATCATCTGGCATGACATAGCGGTTTATAGATTTATAAGCATGGAAATGACCTGATCAATGAACCCAACTTCTAGATGTGGACACGGAGAGTGAAGCAACTTAAATAAATCAAATGAATAAGATAGGATACATATTGAAAAGGCTTAAGTGCAGGGGCGTATCTTGAGCCCGGCATGCTGGGGCACTTGCCCAGGCCCCGGGCAAAAATATTAGTATTTTTAGTGTTAGTTTAGGTCAAAATTGAGATTTTTAGGAGTTAATTTAGGGAAAAGTTGAGATTTTTTGATCAAAATGAGATTTTTAGGAGTTAATTTAGGACAATTTTTTTTGTTCAAAACTGAGATTTTTCAATGCAAAACTGAGAGTTTTATTTAACATTGAGATTTTGCCTGGGCTTTAAATATTTTCTGGCTCCGCCAGTGCTTAAGTGAGTGAAGACAAGAGAAGCTTAAAAGTTTGTGGAGGATACTGTCAACCTCTACTCTGAATCAAACCATCAATTATCTAAGAATCTGACATGGGCAAGAGTAGAGACTTTGAAAGAAGGATTTGGAGCATGAAAGAAAGGTGGCGTTACTTTCAAATTATTCAAAGCATGAAAGTGAATTGATTGCAGTTAAATACCACAAAAGGATATCAATTAACATTTTCCCCTGAAATTACTAAAAAGGTCTAACCTCTGCCCATCCCTAAAACGATAAGAGAATATGAAGACGCGTGACAAAAATAGGATAACTAGTCTACTCATTGAGTTATCATTTCTTATAAAGAGAAATAGTACAACTTTATTTTATGAAGATACAGTTGACAGTTGGCAAGCATAATTATTTCTTTATTCCTTGAATAAGACCAAAACATATAACGCGTGGGTTATAACATCTATAAACACTTTAAAATAATAGCTTCTCATATATGTTTGTACAGATGGAAATTTCAAATCTTTTATAAACCTTGTCATTCAACGTTACCAAAAACTTTTCCTATAAACTTATACAACAACCAAGTCCTATCCCATTAAGTGAGGTCGGCTATATGGATCAAACCACTTAAGCCGAGTTTCCACCATCTTTTTACAATAGGTGCTAGTGCTACCCCAACCTTATCATGTCTAGTATTACCACACGTCCAACGCAACATCCTCATCTCCACTATGCTTATAACGACTTTTTCCATAACTAGAGACGCATAAACATGTTTTAATTGAAAAACGACAAAAGCTGCGCACTAATCCAAATTGGGGGCATACCTGTTGATTACTAAGTGAAGCCTGCTGTGAGAGCTGCTGCCTAATTTGGGCCGGAGTCAACCTAAGCTGCTGCTGCTGAGCATAAAGAGCTCCATTATTCCTCATTTGAGAAGCTAGATTGGACGACCCCAACATCCCAATGGCTTGTTGCATTCCTTGCAGCGACTGTCCAGCAGTATTACCCGAAGAAAATTGCGAGGATTGCACCAACCCACCTTTCTGCCTCGGCTACACAAAACACAAATTCAATTACATTCACAACAATGACCAAATACAAAATCTTTAAAACAATGTTACAAATTCCAACATCAAACACTAAAATCTAAAATCATGTCTCATAAATTAAAAAAAATTATGGTAATAAAATCAATCTAATTATACCGAGGTTAATAGGTTAAACTGTGCTGCTCCAGCCCCAGACAACATAGGGAAATGACCACTCTGACCAATCAACGCCGATCGCGACAAGCTAGAAGCATTACCGCCAATGCCAACACCGCCACCGGGTAATTGCTGTTGCTGAGCAGAAACAGCAGCTGATCCACCAAAATTCATCTGCCCAGCATAAAGTGCAGCTTGTTGCCTCGAAACTTGCTGCTGTTGCTGCTGCTGCTGCTGAGGTTGAATTTGATTAAGGCGAGATATAGAAGGTGAACGTTGAAGTGTTTGTTGAAGTTGAAAATTGGAAACATTAGAATTAGGGTTAGGGTTAGGGTTAATGTTATTGATAGCAGAATGTAACTGTTGTTGTTGTTGATCTTGAGAGAGAGAAGGTGATGAAGAAGAGATGTGAATTGAAGGAGATTGTTGTTGGGAAATTGGGATTGTAGGGTTTGAAGAAGAGGGGTTTTGAATTTGAGAATCCATTGTTGAAGGTGGTGAAGCGATTACGTTATCTTCCATTGAAGAAGAAGAAGATGATGAATCTCTGAATCTTAATTTCTAATTACGCGTCAATTTCTTTGCCTTTTCAATTGAATCGTGAAATGAAACAAAAATTAACAAAGGTTTCTTTTTTTATTATTTATTTTCTCTTACATTATTATTTTTATGAAACAAAAAAGATAGAGTAACAAAGATTGATTTTCTATTTTATTTGGTAATAATAATAATAATTTCTATCGGGCTATTTTAACACAAATATTCAATCAAAATGTCTCCACTATTCTAATTGGTTCTTGGAGTTGGATTTGGAGAATTAAAACCCCTAAAAAGATCAAAATTTTGATTTGGCTTGGTTGTCACAATGCTGCTCGTACTTGTGAAGTACTTAGTCATTGTAATATGTTACAATCTAATACATGTTTGAGATGTATGAGAGAAGTTGAATCTTTATTACTTTGAATTAGAGATTGCACTTTATCTCGTTAAATATGGTTACAACTTGGCTTTAACAAGCCAGAAATTTTCTTTCAGAATGATATTGTTCAATTCATGAAAGATTGAGTATTAGGTGATAATAATAGTCTTTTCCTTGCTGATATCTGATGGGCTTGGCGAGCTAGAAACTCTACATGTATCGCTAATGAAAATTTCCCTCTTTATAAACTAATTTCAGTTTCAGTTAGCTTGGGAATTGATATTTCTAGTTGTTTTCCAGCCCATAATCTTAGTCCTAACATCAACAATATTTATTGGCATGAGTCTCAAGAAGATTCTTCTATTCTTAATATTGATGGGAGTGTCATTGGAAATCCCCGATCTGCTAGGTTTGGTGGTCTTTTGAGATTTGGAGATGGTGATTGGATCGTTGGTTATCATGGTCACATTGGTGTGAATAATATTCTTTATGCAGAACTACTTGGCATTTTTTATGGACTCAAAATTGGTTGGAATCAAGGTCTTAGAAATGTTATATGTTACTCGGACTCTTTGAATGATTTGAAGTTGATTAAAGATCATATTCAACCGTTGCATGTGTATGCTACGTTGTTGATGATATTCAAATGTTATTATTTCAGGACTGAAATGTGGATTTGCGTCATATTTTTCGTGAAGGTAATCAATGCGCTGATTTTTTTGGCAAAATTAGAATCTTCTCAAATAAATGGAAAATAGTGAATTATCCTCTGACTGAACCGTCTCTTATTTGCTAGCTAACAAGATGAGAGTTTGTTTCTCTAGGACTTAATTCTTTTATTTTTGTGTTTTTTTTATTCTCTTATGTTACCAAAAAAAATTAGATTATTGTGTCACTTTTTTTATTAAAAAAAAATAGATTTTTTTATTCAATTATCACGACTTAAAGATTTGAATGAAAGATATCTCAACACATGATCCTTTTAATTGTATTGTTGTTACTTTAGCATGTGAATGAGTTAAATTTATTTTAATGTAAAAACAATAAAATGTTTCATTGATAGGAATATCAAATTTGATACGTAATAGCCGGAGTTCAAATTGGACTTTCCAATTTAGTCATGTCAAGAAATAAACTTCTAACCATTAAACTACTCACATATACAATTGTAAGATTTTGAATTTTGAATTTTGAACCCGATGAAAACATCTAACTTAATAATATATCAAATTATTTTAAAAAAGAAAATGGAGATGTGCTAAATTATTTTCAAATTACATGACCTTATAAAGTTTTTTTTTTCAAAATTATCTAGAGGAAGATTAAACAAAAGATTCACCATTTTAGTCCCTAAAATTATAAAGTTCTAACAGTTTAATCTTTAACATTAATGCAAATTCAAAGGAATCTACGAAGTTGAAAGTCTTCAATAAAATAAATCCTTTGTCCATCAATTTACTTCTTGAAACTGTTTCATAATGTCAATTCTGTTTGATCCTTCCCTTTCTTGTGAGACAATCAAAACTGACCCAAAATAAACCATATCTGTTTGATCTGAGCTAAAAACACTCCAACCTGAGAGGGGAGATAAATGGAGCAAATTCAAACTCACCTGAAAGAGGTGTATGTTCCTCGCTTTTTCATCATTCTTGAGCTAAACTCAAGTTCGCAACAAAACTTTTCTTCGACATCAAAATTGGTAGAAACAATGATGATGAAAAATAATGTAGAACAAATTATGGTGTTGTTTTGGTATGTTTGCAATATCCTCACTATCCTATTAAACATGCCAAACAGAATAAAACTATTATAGACATAAACTACAAGAATATGAGATTCTCTGGCAAGAGAGCAATAGCTGATGCTCACAGCTTTTCCTGTCGTTTGGAATGTGGCAATTACAAATCCAGGGTCATCTCTTGCATTCCACGACATTGCTGGGACGATAATCTCTCGAGTTGTGTCGAAATGGACGTGATCAGAAAACGTGCACCTGTGAGCACTGAAGATAATCCTGCAGACAATTGAAGACATGTCAAAGGATTCGACATTTGAGCATTGCCCCAATTTACCAAAACTTAGACAGAAAGTTAAACCATACACGGCTATTCATCAAGCTAATATGTTTCTTTAATGCATAGAAGGTCGTGGTGTGTGTGTGTGTGTGTACACACTATCAAGCAAGTATTTGTTATATGAATGCACAATGAAATAAGCACTTGAATACCTTGGCCTCAGAGCTTGTAAAATGTACTCAGAAGCATTCAGTGGGAGAGTATGAAGTAAATTATACAGGCCGGTCCCGTCGAAATCCCTAATGTGAAAACAAATACCACATCAATATATGAAATAGAAAGCCTAAAAGCATGAATACAGCAAGAACGAGTATTCGCTATTAGCTATAAAGTATAAACTAAACAAATAAAATTATCAACGTAACAAAAACATAACCACTGACTATATGTATAGTTTTCCTAAGGTTCTAGAATACTGTTCATGAAAGATTTTCAGTTCAGCAAAAGTGAAAGACTGCAACCCACGACGCTCAGATTCTCAGATGATGTGGAATTGGACGCCTATTCCTTACCATTGTTTGCATGTGTGTATAAGAATATGTAATGAAGAGTTTATTAAGAGAACCATGAATTAAACCATTCATGAATTTTCAAGAGTATACTGTGGACATTTTTCAGTGAACCACTAAATGAATCATTCATAAATTTTCAACAATTTAAAAAGTGTATAGCATGTGATTCATATGAATTACGTCCACTAACCTGTTTTTTGGCACCACATTTAACCGCTCTATGAAAGATCTTCTTTCATAACCTTCAGTGCCACCATAACGCTCGTTTCTCGTTTGGTCCAAAGGTAAGTGCAGCAGAAGGACAGGGCCTGATCCGGATAACATTGTGCTTTCTCTCCAGAAGAAGTTATAGTTTACATCTCTAGAAAGGGTGGAGTGATTCATCACTTTCCTTGCTGCCTCAGTTTGCTCGCGGAGTTCTAGACTTTCTCTCTCTATTACTTTTTCAACATCAAAGCGCAAACTACTGTTGTCACAAAGCAAGGCCACAGAATTCAACGAAACAAAACTGACATTGCCAATCTCAAATGCGCCACAGCCAGAACGATCCAATCCCGGTAACTTGCGAGAAATCCAATTGACTTTATTCACATCAAGATCACTGCATTCTCCAATATCCCTATCACCGAGAATTGCATGGAATGGAAGATCAACAAAGGGCCCCAACATTTGGTAAAACTGATGGAGTACCGACACCCATTTGCTTTTCGTTAACTTTGAACCTTTTGCAGAAACATCTCCCAAGACAATAAGCAAATCAGGCTTCAAACTTTCAAAAGATTTCTGGCCAGTTGGTGCATTATTAAATTAAAATTCTGTGGTTTGTTCAAATTCAACAATGAAGTAAACCAGAATTCTAATCCTTGGCATGATGATTCCCAGTACAAAAATATTACAAAACCTGGAATAATTTTGTAATCATGAGATGTCCAACGCAAGTCACATAAATTGATTATTGCATTGTGTTTGGATCAGCTTATTTTGAGATTCTTTTTTATAACTTCCAGGGAGTGTTTAAAGAAAAAAAAATAAGCTGTGAATGACAGATCACTTTTCTATAGTCTAATGTTACAATCATTACCTAAGTTCCCATAACCATACATATCTGCGGCAATAAACAGAAACAAAAAAACCCATGCTTTCTACAGTTATTGGTCAGACTTTACTTATCTACCAGCTGAAAATTACTAGGCCCTCTTTCCCTGTGAACTAAATTTCACATAAACATCTTTAGTCTTCTCATCAGTCAAGTGTGTTGCTACAATGGACAACTCAAGGAGTCTTCTGTGAACTTTTGGATAGTTTTTTCTAACATGATTGTGAATTTTTGGATATTATCAATAAGCTTTTGATCCTCTAGTCTTTCCCCATTACACACAAGTTCCTACTTCTCAGAATCATCAAATTGTTTCTCCTTTTTAGAAATCATTGTTATGTTTTTAATTTTAGAAAAACGGAGTGGAGATAAATTATATAGGAGGGTCAAGTGAGTGAGAGTGACAGTGTGAAGTTTAAATTATATGGTTTATTTTGATTTTCAGCAAAAAGTTATGGTCAAGTGTATCCTGCTGCAGATATTACCCTATTACCCTATGATCTACATAGTAGATTTCTGCATAGAATCGTACCAATGTTCCTCTTTGTACATTTTGGAGCAAAGAGGAACATTGGTACGATTCTATGTAGAAATTTACTATATAGTGCTTAGAGTAATATCAGCAATAGGGTACCATTAACCATAACTTTCTGCAAAAAACCAAAACAAACCATATAACTTGAACTTCACACAATTCACACTCTCAGTCTCACTGGCACGACCCTCCTATATCACTTATATTCATCACTCTGTTTTCCTATAATGAAAAACATTAAAAAAAATGATTTTTAAAAAGGAGAAACAATTTGATGATAACTTGTGTGTAATTAGAACGACCGGAGGATCAGAAGCTTATTTATGATATGTGCTGCAAACACAATAATGTTAGAAAAAAGCATCCAAAAGTTCATAGAAGACCCCTTGAGTTGTCCATTGTAGCAACATACTTGACTAATTAGAAGACTAAATATGTTTTGTGAAAGCTAGTTCCCAGATAAAGGGGGCTAGTAATTTTCAGTTGGTAGGTAAGTAAAGTCTGACCAATAATTGTTTCAGCTATAATTCGAGGGTTCTCCCGAGACTTAAAAAATGGTAGAAACAGCTGAAATATTTTGAATGAAATTTTCCTTTTAATTTCATATTCTCTTCTTGAAATTTCTAATTCCTACTCCTATCATTTATCTAATTAACACTTATCATATAATGAGAGCTTATATATAAACAATATATCAGAGAAGGAAGCTATGGTACCAACCCGAAAGAATTTGGACATGTAATGGTGAGTGAAGAAGCGGTTAATGTAAGTAGTTTCAGAGCCTAAGAGAAGAAGGTCAGCAACCATCATCACTTTTAAGTCATCTGCTTCTGCTTCTTCTTCTTCAACGGGATTGTTGCAAACGGGCGTTGACATTTTTTGTTCTAAGATTACAAGGAAACCGATTGCGATGACAGCTAACACTCTCAACCCAATCATCATTCCCTACTGCCTTGCCTTGGCTCAGCTTCTTCGATCTACAACAATCCCACACCAACCAACTACCTCAGCTCAGTCTGAATATATAAGACTCATTTTAACTAAATGACACGATTCATGTTTTTTGTTTTGACCGGAATTCTTTCATAATTTATAGATGTACATAAAATTTTGTTTGATTAGTTTTGAAGATTATTTTCAAGATATTAAATTTTTACAATTTTTATTAATGTATAATTAAAGATATTAGTGATCAAAATTGTGCATCGGCGAACGTGCAGTAGTCAAAATGAATCTTATATTTTGGGACGGTACCTCCTCCGTCCCGAAGTATATGACATACTTTGATCAAATGATAATATTTATTTATTTCGTTTTGACCGTATTTCTTTAATACCGTAATATATAGATGTGTATATAAAATTTTGTTTGATTTGTTTTGACGAGTATTTTCAAAATATCAAATTTTTATAATTTTTATTAATATACAATTAAACATATTAATGATCAAAATTGTATATTGAAGTATGTTGAATGGTCAAAATGTAAATAAGAAAGAAGAAAATATTAAGTAGTAATCCATTAAAATTAAATTTAAAATTTTGAGTTTCAGTCTCATAATTTGACATTTTACCAGTTGACTTATAACTTTTAGATAAGAAAATATTTTTTTTTTTTAACAACAAATATCTATACCACTAATAATGAATAGGTTCAGTTGATAAAAACTTTCTAACTAGCCAAACAAAAAAATGACTAAAATAAAGATATCTATACTTTTATAAATAAACAAAAAAATCAATGATAACATTTTTAGCTTGTTTACTACTCCCTCCGTCTCTTAATATGAGATCATTTTTGACTAAATTTTACTATTCATCTATCATGTTTTGACGGTATTTTTCTAATAATATACAGATGTAAATATTAGCTTATATGATCTTGTTTGATTTATTTTAATGAGTATTTTCAAAATATCAAATTTTTATAATTTTTACTGTTAGATAATTAAAGATATTAGCGATCAAAATTGTACATTGGCGTACGTGTTGTGGTCAAAAGATGTCTTATAATTAGGGACAGAGGGAGTATAAATTAATTTTATATAATGTATTGTCCACTTGTGCATGGAAGGATTGATATGTGCTATGGAAAATGGAAACATACATAGCTAACATAAGTGTAAATTTTGGGCTAATTGGCTAAAGCATTGCGGCTTGCATACGGAATAGGTTTAATCATGCTAAATTGATATGAAAGCTCCGTGTACATAAACAAAACAAACTCAAAAATATAGGATAGCAAAAGGAAATTTAATGTTTGTAGACTATGAAGAAACCACTAAACCAAAAATAAAGAAAGATTAAATATAGCAACACAAAGTTGGTAGCCTACAATTGTTTATTAAAATGCAATTATTAGGAAGAAATAAACAAGTTATTTTAGAAATTTAGTTCCAATGACCATCCAATTCACTTAGTGTTAGAAATTTCCGGGACATATGTGTACTGTTTGCCTTCACAATATACACTACCACTGTTGCAATCAATAACTTAAAAAACATTAGGATAAAATTGTTGAATTGAATATGAGACTATTTAATTGTTGACAAAATTAAACAAATATTCTAAAAACAACTCAAAACGATTTATATCTAATTATTATGAATTTATGATAGGCACTAAGTAGAAACCTGTTTCCAAATGACATTTTTATCTTCCAATTCCAAACCGTTATGTATAGGGAATTTATAGAATGACCTTATACAATGCAAATTCACCAAGTTCTTCAAATATGAAAATGATAAGTATATATATGATTCATGTACCAAAAAAAAACTATATATATGATTCATATATGAAATTTATGTATCGTTAAAATCTATTTGTTGTGAATACTGCTTATAAATACTAGCTTTATGAAAAAAAATTATTAGTAAAATCTATTCGATATGAAGCTCAACTTTTGAAGTCTTACTGCCACTTCTACTTTGTAAAAAGGCACGATTAATTGAACTCTCAACTTTGTAAAAAGACACAAAACGAAACTGCCAATATTGTATGTTTTCATAATACCAACCCCACCATATTAAACTCAAAATATGTAATTATTAGTTTGATAAAAATAAGAAATAAAAATATGTTGACTTTTCAGTTTGATAAAAATCATTTACTATTTTTTTTATTGCCGTTTAATTGAGTGCAGTTTTCTAAATTTTCACTCGAATCACTATATTTTGACTCAAAATGATACTAGTACTAGTAATTTATTTATTCTTTGTGTTAGTTCTTAATTTTTTAATATGGCCAATAAGTAAGATATATTATAAAGGAGTGTAAATGGTACTTGAACCTTTATAATACAAAGGAACAAGCTAATATTGGTGATAAGCAAGATATATTATATGAATCACCAATAATAAGCAATTAACTTACAAGTATGTTATTAAGCAAGTTTGTTTTTTTTTATAAGCAAGATTATAGAGTATAAAAGGTACTTGAACCTTTATAATACAAAGAAACAATTAAGGTTAAGAAAACAAACAAGAGTCATAAGATTAATCAAAAAAAGATAAAGAAGTATGCTGACACACTCTACCATGCACTGAACCACAACCAAAATATCATTTTGATGTTGTCGATTAAAGAAGCGGCATTTGGTTTACCTCTTTAAAGATCACATAGTTTCTATTTGTAAATTAGTTATTTTTTAGGATGAAGTATTCAGTACCAACTCCACCTGGTAATTAGGGGAAAATAAATGTGCAACGTGGCACATCTTAACTTTAATTTAGTCAAACTTTATTTATTCTATAGTGACGTGGAGTTATTTAATCTAAGGTATCGTGATCCATCAACTTAGGAAGAATTTATGCCCAAACCATAACAACAATAGCAAACAACCCGACGAATAATGTTCTGTCTACATTCTTAGGTGAAAATCTTAAGATTCATTATTCCTATAGCCATCTGATGGCAATGAGGGCTACTATTGTCTATTTCACCGACTTTTATAGTTCTTGTTTAATTTTTTAGATAATTTTTCTTAAGACTTCGTATGTAGTTTAAAGATCGATTAATCAAAAAAACATTAGTTTCACTATTATTAGCGAAGGGTTAAAGGTGGCGCACGCGCAAGAGAACGCGGTCTCCAACTTATTTTAGACGACCCACAATGTGTCTATTTAAAAGTGAATGTATTGACAAAACTTTTAATTGAATATTTTTATTTCACTTAATCATGAGACAATTTTTTGTTCTCAATATAAATTGTTTAAAACATTAAAATAATATTTTCTTTTCACCAAACATTGTATAAGACAAAATTTGTTTAATACCTCCAACATTTGTCCTCTATTGATTTGCCTTGTGTGTGTATTATACACTCTTAGGATAATCTACGAGGTATATATGTAAAAATTAAAGATTGAACTTCAAACCACCTACTAAAAAGGTCAAAGTCTCTTTTTCACTTGAACCAATTTATTGTTAATTAACAGATTTTTTGTTATTGATAAAAAAAAACACAAGCCATACCAAATTTATTTGAGATTCATGTAATTTAGCAAGACCTCAAATAAAATAAGATATATGGTGGGAAGCGATAATGTTAGCAATATAGTCTTTGACACAAACTTTAAACACGCTCTATTGGTTAAAATTCATATGAATTATATAAAACTTAAATGATGCCACATCATTTAGTGGGGAGTATATAATATTTAACCATTAAAGAAATGTATTAAATAATGTTTTAATCTATTATTTCTTTTATTTCAAAACTTTTGTCCTTGTTGATTATTACTATTTATTTTGACCATATTTTTTAACTAATGTCTAAAGAAAAATATTAGTAAACAAAATCTCATTTGATTTGTTTTGATGAATATTATCACAATATTAAATTTTTATAATTTTTTATAAAAAAAACTATAAATATTAATGATTCAAATTATGTATTAGTATACATAAAAACAATAATTTTAGGACAAAGGTAGTACAAAGCTAAAAATACAATAAAAAGCAAAAGACAACTCTCTTATGAATGATAAAAATACTCATGCTTATTACAAAAAATAGTATTCCCTATTTAAGTATGAATGTTTTTGTTTTAATAAAAATTTTATTTGATGAAATTCCTTATAAAAATATATAACGAAAATAAAACAAATATATAAGTTTTAACAAATATGCCTTTTTTCCTCAAAAAACAAATATGCCTTTTGGTAGGGGTGGTACCAGTTGGAATTTAACATAGAGAACCAAGTCTTTTTTTTTGACTCAAGAGAAGAACCATGTCTATAAAGTATAATTTAATATATAGAAAAAGTAAATTTTCAAATGCACTCTTACATTTCGATTATATACTGATTAAACAATTGATTAGGTAGCTAAACATATCAACAAATATGAATATTTTAGCTATTTAAAAAATATCTCTGATAAGATTTAAATTCGATACTTTGAGATTATAATATTAAACTTTTACCAATTACCACTGAACTAGCACCTTAAATGTGATATTGTAGTCATTTTAATCTATCCCATAATTTATAAACACTATGCCATTTGTTACTATTAAATTAAATGTTACAAATTTGTTCACAAATTATCATTTTTTTACTTTTACCAATGTTTTTACTAATTTATAACAAAAAGAAGCAACAACAATCTTTTTAATAACAAAAATATTCATACATCTTTTTTTGGGTACAATATTCATGTCTATTTATATCCAAAAAAAAATCATGTCTTAGCAAAACAATAAAATATTATCTTAGTCCTAAAAAGTTTAACGAGTTTAATTTTAATTATAATGAGTTTAACGACAAAGAAAAAACACTTTAATTTTTTACCCGCACTTTAGTATAACGAGTTTAATGAAAAGTTGCACGTTCAAATTTTTCCAAATACTTATATCTCATTATTTATACCCAAAAAAAATTAAAAAATTCTATCATTATAATTTTTTACCATATCAAATATACTTAAAAAAAACAATCTTTCATTCTTATGAGAATAAATCAACAACTACTAATAATTAGCCACCTTTTCTATAAATATACTTTCTATAATTTCAACTGTCAAAAAAACATATTTCCTATTTTTAAACCATATAAATTTTAGTAGTTTATTTTTTCTAGAAATATAAAAAAACTTACCAAATATTTTTATAAGAATGTAGTACTTTAAAACTCCTAAAAAAAGCTAATCCAAGAAACAAACAAACCCAATGTGTTTATCACAATTTTTTGAAAATAATTACAAAATAGTAAAGTAATAATACTAATACTCATTGATCCAAAATCAACGGACGAAACAGTTTTCCACGCGCCACGAGTTACGTGTTCTCCAATCTCCTTAAAAAGCTTCTTTACAAAGCTTATCCCGAAACTAACCCTATTCACACATAAATTTACAAATATACCCTATCATTAAATAAATAAACAATAAAATACCTATATTACCCTTGGACGGAAACCACTTAACGGTAGCCGGTAAAATCTCCGACCGGTGAGATGAGATCGATATTTTCCTATATAAACCCAACACCACACCCTCTTTCTCTCATAAAAATCGTATTCTCTCATTCTTTCTCTCTCTAAAAATCTCTCTCTCTCTCTCTCTAGAAACCTCTCTCTCTCTCTAGAACTTGAACCTAAAGAGAGAAACCTCTATTTTTTTTTCCTTCTATATCTTGTTCTGTTTCGAAGTGAGAAGAGGTAAATTCTCTTTCTCTCTCTATCTCTAGAGACTAATTTTAATATTTCGAATTTTCGCTATATGATGTGGTTGGTCGGTGATTGATGAATTTTGTTGAGTGAAGGAAAATTGGGAACTGTGGATAAGAGAATTTGTGATAATGGTGATGAATTGAACGATACTTAATTAAAAAATAGGGTTGACTAATTAATTAGATTTCTGCATTATTATTTGAATTTGAATTTGAATTCAATGAATGAATAAAATTAGGGTGAATGAATGAATGAATGAATGAGCAAGTGAATTGATCTCTTTGTGTGTGGTGTTTGTGAGGTTAATAAGATCTAATGGTGTTTGGATGTTATGTGAATCTTGCTGGAATGGGTGTTTGGTAGAGATAGAGTGTAATTGTTGGATTTTGGAACCCTAGATATTTGGTGGAATTTTTTTATATTTTTTGGGGAAATTTAGTGGCCTTTTGATCTGGAATGATTAGAGTTGAGAACTGTTTTGTGTTTGTGATATGTATGTGAATGTGTATGTATATGATGGAATTGGTTTATGTACTTTGTGTTTTGATTATTGTTATAAGCTATTTTATTGGTGTTAATTACTAATTAGCATTGGATGGTTGCTTAAAGTTTAGGTTTAGGTGATCTTAGTATTAGACTATTCGTAGTGTTATCACACTTATCATGACATGCTATTAGGTTTTGTTTTGCTGTAGGGTTTCACTGTTTATCTCTCGGTATATTGTGTTTTTATGTTTTCATTTGTTTAATTTGGATTGGAAATTGTACATGATGTGAATGGAATAGTCTGTATTTCTTAACATAAAGTATGTCATTGTTTGCGGCGGTGATTGTTATGCTGTGGATTTTATTCTTTTTGATCTTGTAATTGTTTGTTTGGGTTCATGTTGTTAGGGTTAGATACAAATTGGTTATTGTGTTACACATTGAGGTTATATAATTTGTACCTTGAAGTCATGTATATGTATAAATAATTGTGCTTGTTCTTGACTTGCAGATCCACTGCCTTTTCTCATTGTGGGCATGTCATGTTTATTGTTGCATAAAAATAATATAAGCAACGCACCTGTTCAACGTTTTATTCAGTATTTAATCTGCATCCTTATGCATATAAGATGGGTTCCGGAGGAAGACCGATATTTGAATTTGACCTCAATGAGCCAGCTACAGCGGATAATGACGAGAAGGATAGTGTTTTCTGCTTGCAGCCCCAAAAGACACAACCATCAACAAACTCCCAGGCTCCTGACTTATTTGTAGCTTCTACTGCTGCTCAAGGAAAAATGAATAATCATGCATTTTCACAGGCTCCTGACTTATTTGTAGCTTCTACTGCTGCTCAAGGAATAATGAATAATCATGCATTTTCACATGCCTCTACTGTCTCGGGTTTTCAACCTTTTATTCGCTCTAAATCTGGTAGTGTCACTGTCGTGGATTCTGAGCTGAAGAAAGCAGGAGATCAGGGTGCAATGGCTTCCTCTAACTTCAGTAAAGACGAGGATGTTAAAGTTAAGGAATCACGCATATCTGATTTGGCAAATGCTCAATCTACAGAAAGGGAAGAAGGTGAGTGGTCCGACGAGGAGGGTTTTGCTCATGCAAATGGAGGTAATGATCTGCCACAACAAAATCATGCTCCACAAGAGAAAGCAACACCCGGAATGGTGGATGGAAGTGTTGCAGTGGCTTCTGACAGTAAGTCTAGCAATACCAAGAGTTCTAATTCTAATAATATTATTGATGAAAAGATTAGCCGTGTTTCTATAGGTCTAGATTCAGATAGTAGTGAACAAAAAAACAATGGTATCCCAAATTCAGAAAACAATGTAAAAAGTGAAGCTTCTATTGATACACAGGAGGAACCCAGTTTAGTTCCCAAG
The DNA here is from genome assembly GCA_951804385.1 of Trifolium dubium. Classification (NCBI taxonomy): domain Eukaryota; kingdom Viridiplantae; phylum Streptophyta; class Magnoliopsida; order Fabales; family Fabaceae; genus Trifolium; species Trifolium dubium. The sequence goes on along the minus strand of OX638073.1, from coordinate 3,212,816 downwards.
CAAAAAGAGGTGAAGGGTACTGAAGCAAGTCATGCAATTAGGAGTGCAAATATTCCTGGGAAAAGGAAGATAGACCAACGGAAAGAGGAAATGTTGGGAAAGAAACGTAATAGACAGACCATGTTTCTTAACTTGGAAGATGTCAAGCAAGCAGGTCCTATTAAAACCTCAACTCCTCGAAGACAGACTTTTTCATCGCCAGTTATAAGTCGTACTGTGAAGGAAGTTCGTACTGTTCCTGCACAAGTTGAGCGTGTTGGAATAGCTAAGGATCAGAATCAAGCCGACTCTTCTGTTGGCGAAGGTGTAAGTCAAACCGAAACACATGAGCCTAAATCTGAGTGTAATGGGGATAATTCTGGATCATTTGGTAGGTCGAAGAGGATAAACAGTGAGGCAGAACATCCTATAGAGGCCAACTTACCACCCATACCAAGACAGGGATCATGGAAGCAACCGACAGATATGAGGCAGCAAAAGAGTGCATTTGTTTCTAATAGGAAGTTGGGACAGAGTGGTCAAAGCTCCAATGATGCCAGACTGTTAATCAAGAAACATCATTCTATCAAGAAGCAAACTCCTGTCAGTTTTCAGTCCCAGGACTCATCTGTTGAACGCCTCATTCGGGAAGTAACTAGTGAAAAGTTTTGGCATCACCCAGGTACCAATTGTTCTTATTATTACCATCAGTCCAAATATACACTGTTTCTGAGAAATGCTTATGATCTCTTTGGATTTGAATTTTTTTCTTTGCACTTGAGTTCTTTCTGATTTCTCATCTTGTTGCTCCCTTCCTCCAGTTATCACACTGTGAGAGTCATAACACTGGAGAGACATGCAAAGGTGATGATAGCTGTTTTTGGAATGAAATTTGATATTGATTTGATAGCTTTCACTGGTTTACATGGACTCCTTATGTATCCGGTCACCATCATATGCCTCTGTGTTATGGTTCTCAAGTTGTATTGTGAAGGGCAACCTGGTGCTTTACTCTTCAGTATATTAACTTTATATGTGCTATTTATCAATGTTCTCTATGTTAATTACAAAATTTGTTCAATAATATGCGAGATTATTTTATTTATGAATGCATGTTTTGAATACCTATTTATGTCATCAATATTTTTTAAGACCAGGTCAAACTTTTAAAGAATGTCAGACTTGAAATGATTTATCTATAAAATGTCATGGAATTTGTTTGTTGTTGTAGATAAAAAAAATATCATGGAATTTGTCTGTTGTTGTAGATAAATAATTTAACATTCTATCCGTGATAAATTCTCTGGAAGATGTTTCTTAGATATGCGAAGTGATTAGTTCAGATGCCCCGTTTTTTTGCATGAATGTGCAAGATAGGTTAAATTTGAAGATTTGTCCAAAAGGGGTGGGATCACTTCAATTCTAGACATGTAGAAAAAGCACATAGCTCCAAGTTGTTAAAACATTTGCAGCAAATAAAAGGATAAACGTTTCTGCCAGTGAGAGCTTGAAGAAAATAAGAGGGGTAGGAAAGATGGCAGAATATAGAATACATTATAGAATAAACACTGTTTCAGACACAAGGGAATATATGGTTATACACAGGGAAGAAGAGAGTGCAACCTTTTATGACCTTGCATGATGAAAAGAATCCATTTGGAGAACTTTAATATGTATTAAACACTGTTTCAGACATCCTCTCCTTATATTTGTTGGTTAAGGCTATAATGTTGTAGTCTATACTGACATGATGAACTCAAATGGATTTGCTGCTTTTATCTTTAGTTGATGATTACCTATTTGGTCATGTCCCTAAATGCTGTGTCAGTTGGGATGCATCCTTTAGTTCTTTGAAAGTTTGATTATTTTTTATTTATTGTTACTTTTTGGTAACTAATTAAAAATCCTGTGGTTCAGGTGAGACCGATTTGAAGTGTGTTCCTGGAAAGTTTGAATCAGTGGAAGAGTATGTTCGAGTATTTGAACCTTTACTATTTGAGGAATGCCGTGCTCAACTTTACAGTACCTGGGAAGAATCAACAGAAACAGTGTCAAGGGATACTCATATTATGGTGCGAGTGAAGGCAAATGAGTCGAGAGAAAGAGGTACTACTTCTTAACATTAATTTGAACTCTCCATCTGTATGCTGGAAACTTCATTCTCCCAACTTCAAGGAGTTTAATTTTCTTTTATTGTGCTTGTATTTTTTGGGTACTCAGCCATACTTTGAGGGTGTGTTTCTTGCTTTCTCCCTGCAAGGTCAACAAACATGATCCCACAGTTTGGTGATATTTCGCTTAATTATCCCTCTTTGTTTTTGTTAATTTGTGGGCTTGTTATACCTGTCTCTATTAGGTTGGTATGATGTGAAAGTGCTTCCAGCACACGAGTTCAAATGGTCGTTTAAGGAGGGTGATGTTGCAATTCTTTCGACCCCTAGGCCTGGATCAGGTTTGTTGTCAATAATCTAGTAGAGCCATTTGTTGTATTTTTTTGTTAGTTCAACTATATCGATAATTTATTTATATCAAGCAGTCAGATCTAAGCCGAACAGTTCATCTTTAGCCCACAATGGTGGGGATCCAGGAATCACTGGACGTGTGGTGGGAACAGTTAGGCGACACATACCTATTGATACCCGTGATCCTCCTGGTGCAATACTCCATTACTATGTAGGGGATTCTTATGATCCTAGCAGGCAAGCAATCCAATTTTCCTCGTTGAATATACCAGTCAATTGTTTTGTTAATATATGTACTTTCCTGGTTCCATTGTTATACTTAGATGATATTGTTCTTTTTCTTCAGGGCTGATGATGATCATATTGTAAGGAAACTTCAAACAGGAAGCATCTGGTATCTCACAGTGCTTGGTTCTCTTGCTACCACACAGAGGGAATATATTGCTCTACATGCATTTCGTCGCTTAAATATGCAGGTATATATAATGAAAAATATTCTTATATGTAGCAGTGTGTTGTGGTTTGTAATACTGACTAATTTCTCCTTTTACAGATGCAAAATGCAATTCTTCAGCCTAGTCCTGAACACTTTCCAAAATACGAGCAGCATACCCCGGCAATGCCTGAATGCTTCACGCCGAACTTTGTTGAGTATCTGCGCAGGACCTTCAACGAACCCCAGTTGGCAGCAATCCAATGGGCAGCTATGCATACAGCTGCTGGTACAAGTAGTGTGGCAACAAAAAGGCAAGATCCTTGGCCTTTCACTCTTGTTCAAGGACCTCCGGGAACAGGAAAAACACATACAGTATGGGGAATGTTGAATGTCATTCACCTTGTGCAGTATCAACACTACTACACCTCTTTGCTTAAGCATGTAGCTCCTGAAAGCTACAAACAAGCTAATGAGCTTAATTCAGACAATGCCCCCACAGGATCTATTGATGAAGTTCTTCAAAACATGGACCAAAATCTCTTACGAACTTTGCCTAAACTAGTCCCAAAGCCTAGAATGTTGGTCTGTGCTCCTTCTAATGCTGCCACTGATGAGCTTCTTTCCCGCGTCCTTGATCGTGGATTTATTGATGGAGAGATGAAAGTATATCGACCTGATGTTGCTCGGGTTGGGGTTGATTCTCAGACACGTGCTGCCCAAGCTGTTTCTGTTGAGCGGAGAACTGAACAGCTTCTGGTCAAGACTCGTGAGGAAGTTGCGGGATGGATGCAACAATTAAGAACTCGTGAAGCACAGTATACTCAACAGTTGCATTGTCTGCATAGAGAATTGAATGCTACTGCTGCTGCTGTACGTTCCCAAGGATCTGTTGGTGTTGACCCTGACCTTCTCATGGCCCGTGATCAGAATCGAGATGTTTTGCTGCAGAACCTTGCATCTGTAGTTGAAGGCAGGGATAAGGTTCTGGTTGAGATGTCTCGCCTTGCTGTTTTGGAAGGTAGGTTTCGGCCTGGTAGTGGTTTCAATTTGGAAGAGGCACGTGCTAGTTTGGAGGCCAGTTTTGCCAATGAGGCTGAAATAGTTTTCACTACAGTTTCTAGCAGTGGCCGCAAGTTGTTTTCTCGTCTTTCCCATGGATTTGATATGGTAGTCATTGACGAGGCTGCCCAAGCCAGCGAGGTAGGAGTTCTTCCTCCCCTATCACTTGGGGCAGCACGATGTGTTCTTGTTGGAGATCCTCAGCAGCTTCCTGCTACAGTTATCAGCAAGGCTGCAGGAACATTGATGTACAGCAGGAGTCTTTTTGAAAGGTTCCAACAAGCAGGATGCCCAACAATGCTGTTGTCTGTGCAATATAGAATGCATCCCCAAATTCGGGATTTCCCTTCTAGATACTTTTATCAGGGACGCCTTAGTGACAGTGAAAGTGTGGTTAAACTGCCTGATGAACCATACTATAAAGATCCTTTACTTAGACCTTATATATTCTATGATGTCAGACATGGGCGGGAGTCTCACAGAGGTGGGTCGGTCTCCTACCAAAACATACACGAAGCACAATTTTGTCTCCGATTATATGAGCATATTCAGAAAGCAGTGAAATCTTTGGGCCTGGCAAAGATTTCTGTTGGCATAATTACTCCTTATAAGCTGCAGTTGAAATGCCTTCAACGTGAGTTTGAGGAAGTCTTAAATTCAGAAGAAGGGAAGGATCTATATATCAACACAGTAGATGCTTTCCAAGGTCAAGAGCGTGATGTGATCATAATGTCTTGTGTGCGTGCATCAAGTCATGGGGTTGGTTTTGTTGCTGATATACGTCGAATGAATGTTGCCCTTACGCGTGCAAGAAGGGCCCTTTGGGTATGGAATAAATCTTTTTCTATGTCTTATATTTTTTGTTACTAAATCTACAAAACCACTTTTGCATGATATTAATAGGTTGTTATTGTTGACAGGTGATGGGAAACGCAAATGCTCTGATACAATCTGAAGACTGGGCTGCTTTGATTGCAGATGCAAGATCCCGAAATTGCTACATGGACATGGATTCTCTTCCTAAGGACTTTCTGGTGACCAAGGGACCTGTTTACACACCTTTGCCTGGTAAGGCACCCTCGCATATGAGGGGCATGAGATCAGGTGGACCAAGATATAGATCAATGGAGATGCACATGGAATCCAGGGGGGGAGCACCATCTGAAGATGATGAGAGGATGAATGGCGCCTCAGTAAGCAACAGAAATGGGAACCATCGTTCATCAAGGTATTTAACAGAGAACTCCTTAGATGATTCTGATCATATGGGTGATAAATCCAGAGATACCTGGCAGCATGGTATACAGAAGAGGCAGGGTTCGACTGGAACCATGACAAAGAGAGACGTATAGCTATTGCTTTATCTGCAGATTCTTCTTGTGCATTGAAAACTTTGGGGGTGCAGGATTTCTTGAGCTATTTGATTTCATCATTCCGCGATCTCCGCCCCCGGTGCAGCGCTGCTGAAAGCTCTCAGCTGAGGGGGCTTTCGGGGGATGCTGCATGAGCCATAAATACACAATCAAACATGGAAGATGAAGGAGAGCATGTAACATGGATAAGTTGGTTCTAACCATTCTGTGGACATTGCTGCTGGGATGTGTTGGGGGGAAAGACTGCAGACATTTGAATGAAGACGAAGACAAGGCAGGCGGGGGGAGAGAAATTACTCAATTTTGTATCAAAAGGAAAGGAAACAAGTGCATGATTTTAGGAATCTAAGGTGACAGTTTGCTGTCTACTGACTTTGTGTACATAGGTGGATTCACAACAATGCTGTAGCAAATTGTTTCTTTCATAATTTTACTCACAACAATGGGAAGTTTTTCACTTCCAAAGGAGAAGAAAGGAAATAGATTACTTACAATAATACTCATAATGTGTTTGTATGGAATTTATCATTATTTCATTTCATTATTTATTTATTTATTTATTTATTTATTTATTTCATTTGTTGAAATGTTTTGATTTTGGAAAAGGTTGATTACTTTAGAATTCAGATTCAGATGCAATGCAACCTCAACAGTTTTGATTTTTTCGGAGAAGTAAATGTGAAGATAATTTACTGGTTGATGTGCCACCTTGGAACCACTATTTGCATTTTAGGACCTTAAGTACAAGAAATGAGAGCCTTGGACATGTGTGTAGTGTAGACTTAAGAACAACCTTATCAATAATGTTTTATCTGAATAACTTAATCACTTATCTGACGTCTTACCTTAGTTTTTTGTTTTGTTAAATATTTTTGAAACGTTGCACGTGGTTGAATGCGTGCCTCCTCTTGTAGACAGAGGCCACAAACCAAAGAAAAATTACTTGGAACTTAAATGTAAGATCTAGTGGTAGGTAGGGACGTAGGGTATGACCTCAAATCAAATTGTGGATATTAAAATTCATCCCAAAATATAAGACTTATTTGACTACTGCACGTACGTCAGTGGACAATTTTAATATTAATATTTTTAATTATTTATTAGTAAAAATTATAAAAATTTTAGATTTTAAAAATACTCATCAAAATAAATTAAACGATATCTTATATGATAATATTTACATCTATATACTATTGAAAAATTACAGTCAAAACAAAAAATGAATAGTATCATTTAATTAAAATATATCTTATATATCGAGACAGAAGTAGTATAAAAGAGCTTGTAAAAATAATTTATGAAATGTTTTTAAGTTGTTTTCAACTCATTTTCATAATTAAGGTTCACATGATAGTTTATGAAAAAAACTTTACAATTTATATAAAAAGTAAAAACAGTTCAACTATTTTTTCTGTTAGACTATAAAAATAGCTTATACAAATTATGTTTTTTTGAAGAAAAGCTTATACAAACAATTAAATGATATTATCTTTGTTTCTTATTATAAAATACAAATGTATCTGAATTCATATAGATACATCAATTTTTTAATAAATTTAAAAAGTTTATTTATTTCTTATAATAAGAAAACAAATGTAATAATTTTTAAGGACGTGATCTACTACTCCATGTAGTTAAAATTTAGGATTTGATAAATCATTACTTTGACTCTCTAATTAGGGTTACAGAACTTACACTAATTTAATTTTCCAAGTTATTTGAATTTGTCTTGAATTTACTGATCAATCATACAAAATTGGAGGGTTTCAAAGTGGAGGGTTTTCGCTTGGAAATAAGATTGGAAGTTTTTATATAACTTTATTGTAATAATTATTATAGTCATAAGTAGTTAATTCTCTCTAGATTAGCTCTATGAGATTTGATACATATTGAATTATGTAGTTTGTTGATAAACTTATTATACAATTGAAATCCTAATACTCTCTCCGTCCCTAATTATAAGACCTTTTTTTTACCACATCACGTACGCCAATGTACAATTTTGATCGCTAATATCTTTAATTATCTAGCAGTAAAAATTATAAAAATTTGATATTTTAAAAATACTCATCAAAACAAATCAAACAAGATCCTATAAGCTAATATTTACATCTATATATTATTAGAAAAATACGGTCAAAACATGATAGATGAATAGTAAAATTTAGTCAAAAAGGGTCTTATATTAAGGGACGGAGGGAGTATTATTTAGTTATATTTGTGTATTATGCTTTTTATAAATTGACAAATTTATGAATTGTTCTTAGAAATCAAATGATTACTAACCCTAATTTTTGAAACTTGAATATGAGATAAATGTTTGGTCAACAATTGTTTTAGACATATCGAATTATTGAGCTATGATTATTAGAAATAACGTGCGATAAAACTTTCTATGATTTTGAATTCACCTAAGACATTAGGGTTTATAATTATAGGAAAGGGTTCTTAGTCACTAACAATGGTCTGAACCAATTTGTTAATTTATCGAGATATTAAGGAAACAATTGTAACATAAAACTGCATCTACCAATTTGTGATAAGGAGTGATTCGAATGACCTAATCCTCTTTTAAATATGAAATCTATCTATTTTATTTTAATTTTGATAATTTCAAATATATGCTCATCATGCCCCTCTTGTTCTATATTCTTAATAATATTGAATTGTTAAGTTGGAATTGAAACAATCCCTGCAGATACGAAATTTATAAATTTTATTATTTAATGATAATTTAGTACACTTACTAAATAAATCATAAAATTCAATTATATTTTTTATTAGATTGTAAAAATAAGCTTATACAAGCTATTATATGATATATAGATCTATCAAAAGTTTGTACACCTCTTTAAAATTTAAGATTTGATACACCTCTTTAAAAATAAAAAAGATTTTATCCTTACAAGAGGGTGGACTACAGCCCGCCTCAAATTAAATTTTTGGGGCAAAGGATCGAAACAAGCTATTATTTATCATATGTTGACATTAATATCGGGTGCACTTTTTAGCATTTGCCTATATATATATATTGAACGTTGTACTTTAGTAAAAAAAAAATGTTGTCCTATAGGTTGTGGGTTCAATTTTTCATTCACACATTGTTTTTCTTCTTTACTCAACATGTATTTTGGATATTTTTATATAAAACATAGGTGCATTTCTTTAAGTATTTTTTGTATGTTCTTAACATAAAATTCAATTTTTCTAATTATAACAAACATTAAGAAAATCATAAATTTAATGAAATCATAATTTATTATGTTAAGAAACATATGAAAAATACCTAAAAATATTCACCTAAACTTTCTCCTTTTTTTTATAATAAAACATATTGCATTTGAAACTTAATTAATCTTTACAATAAAATGAATTAAACATTCCACTTAACCAACAATAAATATATATATATATATATATATATATATATATATATATATATATATATATATATAAATTATTCGTCAAAAAATATATATCATAATTTATCATCAATCTATTCTTCTATTTTTCTCTCTAGTTACGTTGTCATACGTTGTTTCTATATGTTATCTCACTTCTTTTTTTGTTCTTCATTTTATGTTGTCTCACTTTCTTCTTCTTCTTCTTCTTCTTCTTCTTCTTTAAAAATTTATGTTGTCTCACTGATGCATTTTTCTATTTATATAAAAATGATAATTTATAAGTTAAATATACAAATTATATTGTATAAAAAAAAATTCAAGTCACGCTCCAAGTATAATATATTATTTAAAGTTATGTAGTTAATTACTTTTTAATGTGTTTATTACAACTTAATTGTTTTTTATATATAATACAATTTTTATATTTAACTTATAAATTATAAAAAAAAAATTGGCCTATCGAATTTTGGTTAACTCCAAAACTTATTGTTGGAAGAAGATGTTGCTCGGACAAGTGTTTTGTTCAAAGAAATAGGTTTGATGTTGCTACATTCTACAAATTCCCCATATTATATATCACCATTATACTTAAGTCACACGAGATATTGCTACCAAAAGAAATAGGTTTTGTGACTATGTCATGAACACAATGGAAACTTTTTCTCAGAATTTTGTTGACTATCAAACAATTAAAGATTAAGATGAATGGTTCTACTCTTCATGGACAGGAAAGGAGGAGATCGATGGATGCACGGTTGAAGTTGGCGGCTCAAAGTGGAGCTGAGGTGAGCTTCGCGAAAAATATAATATTACAAGAGTTGGACAATATTGTGTTTCCAGAAAATGTCCTTGAAGTCAAATCAGTTATTACGTTGCACTTGGTGAATGTGATCATGATTGATTCAACGATATGTATGAATTATTTTGTGTATGTTCAGAGCACGTTTGGAGAACGAACATATCATTGAAAATTTAATTTATTTTGTTTTTTCCCTTCACTTTAATATGTAAGTTTAAAGGACTGCTGGATGATGTTGACTTTCAAAGTAGAAGGTCATAGTATCTATGGAAGAATATAGTCTTGGAAATAAAAGAAATTTCTATCGATGCTCCTACTCTTCAGAGTCTCTCTGTCATTAGCTTGAGGATGATCCAAAATATCTCTCACCAATTAAGATGAATTGTGATAACTGCAAAAACTTGAAGGAATTAGATGTAGATGTGCTATAGTCACAAACAAATGGTGTTTACAAAAATTTGTCTTCTTGAGAGCTTGACATTCAGCGACCGTGTCTGAGAAGATTAGAAAATTAATTAAATTTCAAATTTCAATCTTGTTTATTTTTATATCATGCAAAACTTCAATAGTTATTATATAAAATTTGAATAATTCAATCATAAGTGCACTATTTCAAAATGTTGACTGAGGTAGGTTGACTCCAGATCCATATTCCAATAAAACTTACCTAAATTTTCTAATCATCTTCAAAACTAGGAAAATACTAAAAGACCAATTACTCCCTACATCTCAAAATATAAGAGTAAAAAATTCACTTAATAAGAAAACAAAATCATAAAAATTTAAAGTATGGTATTGTGGGTTTTTCTTGAAATAAGTTGCATAAGAAGATGTAATTTTTTTTATTAGTTGCTGTTTATGGAGAAAAGGAGAGAGAAAAAAAAAATAAATCCAATTTACATTTAATATTATGATAATAAGTAGAAAAACATTTTTTAAAGTAGTTTTTTCTCTTACAATTTGTGACAAATAAAAAATATATTTTGAAATGGAAGAAGTACAAAACAATGATCAATCATTTTTTTTCTTTCTTGGGACTAATGAAACAAAAAAAGAAATTATAATTTTGTAAGATGTGCATTAAATTAAATGTATTATTACTTCCGTACTAAAATATATGTTATTTTAGCGATATCACATAAATTAAGAAATATAATTAATGTTGTTTGAAAAAAAAATTATGAGTTAGTTTACAAAATTATCTTTTATTAATGATATAAAAAAGATAAATGATAGAATTCAAAGAAGAAAGAGAAACAATTAGTGAATGATATAAAAGAAAAAGAACATTAAATAATGTAAAGTGACATATTTTAATACAATTTTTTTCCAAACAACATATATTTTAGTATAGAGAAAATAACATTTTAAAAGTTTTTCCTTCTCACATACTACTATATTTATTTTTCTTTATTTTCGTAACAAGATATATCCATGCTGTTGTTTCCTTAAAAAATACAACCAAAAAAACTATGATATTATGTATTTTAAAAAAGATGAATTCCAAAAACATCCAAATTCAATTTTAAAATATACTACATCCGTTCCTTTTTATTTATCGTTTTAGAAAAAAATATTTGTTTTTTTTACTTGCCGTGTCGGTAATTTATGTTATATTTTGTTTATTATACACTCTTCTAATTTATTTATACACTAAATTTTGTATAATTTTTTTTGTTGAAACAATATAATCTTTTTATTGTACACAAATTTGTTTGTTTTTAAATAAATTTTGTTATAATTATTTAGGAATAGATAATGTTTGTGAAAAAGTGAGAAATTATTAGTGGATTAAGAGCATAATAGGAAAATAAGGTGAAAAAATACATTCTCATATTTTAATTATTATTTTTAAAATGACAAATAAAAAGGAACAGAAAGAATAACAATTTCTTGATCAAACTTTATTAAAGTTGCAACCCGTACTCTGAACTATTAGATTTTTCCAGTCCAAACGCAATCTTAATATAAAAAATAAAAACAAATGTACAACACAAATGACAGCAAGGACATGTAAAATGACACAAACGGTCTTGACATTAAATATGGACAAGTTGAAATAGAGAATGAATTATGAATCTGTCTGTCCCTCTTAACTAAGTATCATGTCTGTGCCCACAACTGCATATAACCTGCGTCTGATATAAACGAGGTTTTCACTTTTTCATATCATATCATACTATGTTATGTTATTGTTATGTACCTCTTCTTCTTCTTGTTTTTTTTTCTCCATGATTTCAGGGCCTAACTCAATATTCTCTTTTTTCTTTTTCCTCTAGATTTTTTCTCCATAAAAATCTCATTTTTCAATTCTCAAATCCAATCAAATTCTCATCTTTTTCAACCCCATTTGGATAATTCACTTTATCAAGGTAAGATAACTTAACAATCATTCAATTATGTTTTCTGGGTCTCATGGATTTTTCTATTTCATCATTCCATTCAATTGTCTTATAGTAGTATTTCAATTGCAAAATTGAATCCATGTTTTTTTGTTTTGTTTTGATGGGTCAATGAAAAATTTAATTTTTTTTATGGGTTTGTCTTATTTTCATTGAAAGATGAGATTTTTTATGGTATGGATTGACTTTGATTTTGGGATTCCAACTATTGTTGTTTTGTGTGTCACTGTTTTCTGCTCCATTCAATCTTGATTTCATTGGTAACAGTAAAAGGAAAAAAGGTTCTTTCTTGTTGAAAAGGGTTTTACTTTAAGTTAGTGAAAGAAAATTTATTTCTACCTTGTGATTTCTTTTTCATTAGTCTTTGAGAATCTTATGCAAACCCTTAGTACTCTTTTGTTTGATAACTTGGTAGATAGAAGAAGGAATATGGTAAAAGCATTTTTTTTTTTATTTTGCTTCTCAAAAATCCTGTTTCAACTTCTTGATTTTGCTTTTGACTTATGCTATAATCTGATAGATCAAGCATCCTATTCAGTTATGTTTTTGTGCACTTTTGTCTTGTTTTTATTTTCTTATTGATCATGTTTTATTGTTTGGTATTATGATAATTTTTTGCAGGATTATTTGTTGATTGAATTGTAATTGAAAAATGGAAGGGGATATATTTGGTGAATTAGGTGATACAAGTCAAGTAGATAGTAGACTTTTACAAGTATTTCAGAAGAGTTTATTGCAAGCACAAGATATTTTGAATCAGAATCGGCTTTTAATCAACGAGATTAACCAAAATCACGAGTCTAGGATGCCGGATAATCTGAGTAGAAATGTTGGTTTGATTAGAGAGCTCAATAGTAATATCAGAAGGGTGGTTGATCTTTATGCTGATCTTTCGAGTTCATTTACCAAGTCGCGGGAAGCTTCATCCGAAGGAGACTCTAGTGGAACTCTCAAATCTGATGGAAAAGTCAACCAGAAGAGAATTAGATCCAGTTAACAGGTTGAATTTGGGGTTTCATATGAGTCAGTGAAGTGAAGAAGCCTAGTTTATTCTGATGCTGAGATGAATGAACTTTTCTGGCGAGATTATGCGTAACTTGTTCAAGGTTTCTTCTGTGCCAAGTCCTTCCATATTGGTTTTATGTTTGAATAAACCATGTGTTTAGTTTCTAAACTATCGCTCTTTTTTCTGCAATTTAGTACCTAAAGCATATCAATATAATAAGTAGTCGAATTTCGCCAATTTAGTCCGTATATGAAAATTTGTCATGTTAGTCACTAAACTGATGGTTTATTCATAAAACAAATATCTTAATAGCAGAGACTAAATTGACGGATTTTATATATTTTGAAGACTATTTATGATATTTGTATACTTTATAGACTAAATTAGAGAGAATGTGATCATACTTTAGCGGCTACATTGTTGGTTTATTCTTTTATGTTTAAAAATGCACAAAGCTTTAGTTCATAATCTAATTTATGTAGCATCAATTTAAGGATTTCACAGTTGTGATTTTCTGTAACATTGTTATAGCATCATGAAATGAAACATGTTCATGGACCAGTTAATCAAATTCCCTAGAATAAAACAGTTGTGATTCTTACTAAGTTTCTCTGCTTATTTGATTCAGTTGGTGAGTTACTGTTTTTTTCCTTTTGGTATTGTATCAGATTGAGAACCTATAACTACCACTTTGCTTTTTAATAAATGTTAGTATCATTTATTGATGATTGTGGTCTTTAACCAACATTTACTGCTATATGTTGGTCTTCTATCATTCTGACATGTTTAATAATATTAAGGGTCATGTTAACATGTGCCCTTAGGGCACATGTTAAGAATCTAAAAGTAGAAATATTCTCTTAAATTTTGTGCATTGAAAACATGAAAAGTTTGAAAATTACACTAATACACGGATTCCGATACAAAAGTTTCTTTTTTTATCTCACTAACATGTGCCCTTGGGGCACATTTTAACGTTTTATTCATGTCTTTTTTGAGATGTTTTTCTTCATTATAGTAGTATTTGTTTGGGATAATGTATGACTATTCTACAAAGTTTTTCATTAACTAGAATCTCATCTCATGTGGAGACAATCCATGGTATCTAGTAGACTTGTTGGAAAATAGTTTGATTCTTAGGTTCAGTTTGGACTGAATTATTATTTCTACTAAAATAAGTACCTGTGAGAGACTATTTGACAGATTTGTAAGATGTTTTCAACTTATTTTCATAAACTCATCAAGATATTTTATGAAATTGAAAACAAGTTATGAAAGTAATTTGACTTCATTTTATCTTTTATGAAAATGAAAACAAGTTATTTTTCAAGATTTTGCTTACATAAACACTTTGATTGAGTTATTCAGCCAAAATGGTCTTAAGATATGATTCATCAAAGACAATTTGGTTTAGTGTGTGTTTGGAATCACGTTCAAAATAGCAAGACATGTGATCAAAGTGAAGCGGCAATTGTTGCTTCGACATTGTGTCTCACAGTTTTACTGTGTTTGAATGCAAATTCAAACATACACTTATAATTTGAGAGTTTCAAATTCTATTGAAACTAAAAATAAGTGTCTTCCAAAACATAAACAATGTGTTTTGGAAGCGCAATTATTTGATTTGCGTTTGAGAAGAATAATATCAATCAAACAAGTACAACGGTGTCATATAATCCAATCAATGGAAAAAAAGAAGAAAAAAAAAACTATAGTGGTTTATATTATATATTTGTTTTAGATTCTTGAGTACCAAGAAAGAAAGCGACCATAGTTTTAGATTCAATCTTTATTACCAATCACATGAAACATAATTGAGATTCTTTGACATAAACAATATTTAAAATACACAAAAATTTAATAGTAAAGTAAGGTATTTAACCATACAATTTGTTGTAAGCATTAAACTTTATGTCTTTAGATTACAAAATTAGACGGTTACCTAAGATAATTGCTTTTTTTGTGTTATAACTTACTTGAAATGAAAATGACTGACAGAATAAAATAAAAGAAGGTGGCATTTTGCCTAACCATGAAAAGTTGCCATAATTGACTTAGTAGGATAGAGATATGATATTCTTAGTCAAGTCTTTATTATTGTTTTGGAGCCTAGGATCCATCCACTTACACATTTTGTAGGATAATAGTGATAAAAAGTAAGTGAGCTTCATAGAGTAAAGGACGTTTAGTTTAAAATAAGATAAGATTTTGATTCTCTATACTATAGTTTTCATGCATTAAATAAGTTGGCTTAAATGTTTTTTTTTGTTGATACTTGGAAGTTGGAATATGATTTTATTCCTATACTTTTATATTTGGATTTTTTGTCTCAGTTTTACATATTATTGCAATTTTAATTCTAATCTAATTTTTTAATCCAAGAAGTGTTGATTGAAGAGAAATACGTAAAATTATCAGTTTTATGTATCATGAAGAAAATAACTTGGATTTAGACTGAACTGAATGATGCAATAAGTTACTTTTAAGGCGGTCGACTTGCCTAATTTGTTTATGGTATTGGTGGAGAAATTGTGATCCAACCATTAACATGAATTAATATAATAATTGACAACCTATAGTTATCTCGTATTCAATAATTATAGTATATATTCCATAGCTATCTATATACTCTCTCCGTCCCTAAATATCTCCGTCCCTAAATATAAGACTATGTTTGACCAGTGCACGTACGCCAATGCATAATTTTGATCACAAATATCTTTAATTATCTAATAGTAAAAATTATAAAAACTTGATATTTTGAAAGTACTCATCAAAACAAATCAAACAATATCTTATATGTTAAAATTTACATCTATGTAATTATTAAAAAAATACGGTCAAAATAAGATAAATAAATAGTGCAATTTTATCAAACGGTGTCTTATAAAAAGGGACGGAGGGAGTACTATATAGAATGGGATGATTAGTTTACCAAAAAAAGAAAAGAATGGGATAATTGTAAAATTATGACATTGGTATTTCTTTAACCATTTGGTTTAATATTCAATTCATAACGGCACTAATATGTTGGAAAAAATCAACTTAGATAAACCTCAGTTATCTCAAAAGAATAATCTCTTAAATAAATTTTTGTTACCTCGAAGAGTTCATCTACGCAATTGCACGCAAAAATACCTTGGTTTAACACAAAAAATATAACGGTAATTACATAAAGTCCCTAATTTATACTGTGTAGTTTTTTGTGACTACTATGTTTTAAGTGATTTTAAACTTTGAATTAAATACTAAACACATTATTTTTAGCGTTTGTTGTTGTTTAGTGAT
Organism: Trifolium dubium; assembly: GCA_951804385.1. NCBI lineage: Eukaryota > Viridiplantae > Streptophyta > Magnoliopsida > Fabales > Fabaceae > Trifolium > Trifolium dubium. The sequence goes on along the minus strand of OX638073.1, from coordinate 3,196,608 downwards.
TTATCATTTGAATTAAATACTAAACAATAATTAACACTTATGCCCAAAATGCCAATCTTAAAGGGTTTATCAAAAAAGAATAATGCCTCAAAAAAACAAAATTGCTTAACTTCAAAATATTTTTTGCAGCCTTGAACCTTGAAATTATGGATGCACGTAGCTCCATTGCCTTATGCTTACATGATCATGTCTTTGGAAAGAATGAACAACTCCAAATACTATATGATCTCAAGAACAAAAAATGAAAAAAGTGTCGCTGCACATAATCACGTGCAACATTTCGAGGTAAGATATACCTGAACATTTCGACACAATCGCAAATAATGACAATGAAAATTTTCAAGATGCAATTTGTGTTTCCTTTACTTTCTATTTCTCAACTCATTGTGCAGAATTCATAGATTAATAAAAAATTGTTGAAAGGATGAAAAAATTACAACACATGGGTGATGAACATAGGTGCTCCACTTTGTAAAGTGCAAAAAGGATGAACATCCAATCCTATGTTGGAAGATGAACCAAAAAAAGATAACTTTTGCTGCTTGATATATCACCAACCTCTCTTTTTCCATCCACATACCAATCCGATGAAAATACGGGCAGTATCATATAATTACTGTTTTAGTGGAGCCTTCTTCTGTCTGTCTGATATCCGAGCAGGAGCGTCAGAATGCGATTTGAATCGACCCCTTCCTCCCTCATCAGTTTCCTGAACAATATAATACATATTCAATCTCTCATCTTTCCAAATATACATGTGTTCAGCAAGCAACAAGTAAAGAAAAATAAATTTGAACAATGAAAAAATAATAGTGTCGTCAATCGCAAATCGCGGAAAATAGTGGTTGGTTCGAATTCCACTATTCAACAGTGCAATAGTGCCACTATAGACACTATTCGACAACATTTTGTAACAAATAGGATATTGCGGAACAATAATGATTTGTTCAAATTCTGCTATGATATTGTTGCTATTTAACAACATTATGAACCAATCAGTCAGAAAAACATGAAACAAGATTAAGGGTAGATTTCTGACCTTTTTCTTAACAATCTGGACAACATCCTCATCATGAAGAACATGACTAAGGCCACAATGCTGCGGATAGTGCCTAGCGCTTGTACCCCAGACCAGAACATATTTGACATCCTTCACCAAACTTCTATGTATGTGGTTGCAGAAGTCTTCTACACTGCAGCCACCTCTATCCTAAAACAATATGCCAGAGAAAGTAATGGATTAGAAGATTAAGGTCTTGTTTGGATAAGCAAATTAATTAAACGCTTAGAGCATAAGCGCCTATCATATAAGTGCATATATATAAGCTATTTCTATATATAAAAAAAAAGTATATACTACTTTCGTATAAGCTATAAGCTGTTTTCATAGGCTATCTTAGAGAGCTTATAGAAATAAACTGAAAATAACTTATAGACATGTTATAAGGTGTTTCCATAAACTCTCCCAAACAGTCTTACAAGTTCAACCAAGTCAAGTCAAACATACCCTAAAACAAAAAGAAAAGCAAAAGTTTTCAAAATAGTTAAATAGAATAAGGAGCACTTGTGTTCATAATAACAATAATCATAATGCAACATACAGCTGAAAGAACCACTGGATCACCAAAATCAGGCTGCTGGCCTTGTGGTTTTGTATAAACTCTAACCAAACCCATTTCATCCCACATCCTTGCAAGTAATCTGTCTAAATTCAGCTGTTTACATAAAAACAGAAAACTTGTGTTACCAACATACAAAAACAGTGGAAAAAATATATATTGCCATGCACTATAATTCCTAGAATATTTAAAAGGATTAATTGCTAAACATTTGTTGTATCTCATATTCTTATGTTGACACGGATAAGTGAGAAATATGCAGCTACCTTCAAATTGCAGCTAATGACAACAGAATTAGGTTGACGGGATAATCTGTCGACATCATCAGTACCAACAACATCTATCTTGTTGTAGACATATACACACTTCATGTATTTACGGTTTCCTTCAATGACATCTATGAAATCATCCACAGTCGCATCCTCACGGAAAAGGATCTGAAAATTGAAGCTGTCAGTTGGCTCCCTTGATGTAGGTAATATAGAATAAAAGAAAGAAACACATATACTATGGTATATATAGCAAGGAAAATTACATAATTTATCAAGATGGTTTTATCACTGGCAAAATTCAATTATATCATGATATTGATACAGACTCAAAACTTCTGTGGTATAAAAAAAGGAGTTAGTCTGCTATTCACAATCACAACTTTCATTCGATATGAAGGTTTACGTCTACTTGGAAAGACATTGATGAAAAGAAACAAGTGATATCAAGTATTAAACTGCAACATACACTCACCAAGTTAAATAGTTGTACACATTAGAAAAAGGGACTAACTGTTGGTTAGCAAAGAATTCTCAGATAAACAAAATGAAATCACAGTTAAGGAGTTCAAGTTCATTAATTATTTTCAGGCAGCAAAGCAAGTTAAAGTTTTTGTATTCCTTAACAGCCAATAATTATTCTATGCATTTCAAAAGGAAAGCATTTCATTGATATCATAGTTGTTGTTAAGCTAGCGAAAATCATTCTTCGGTCTCTACCAAATAGTTTCAGCATTTTGGGTTGTGGATCTTTGACATCGTAACAAAGCCTCCAAAGTGATTCGGAATATGATTATTGCCGCTACTGTTATTTTTAGCAAAACAAAATTTTAATACAAGGCCATTATATGGAAGGCTGTGTTATTATAAATATAAAATAATTATTGGGCTTCAGTACAACAGCTCAAGGTTTTATCAGAGGTGGTCTAAAGGAAAACACCGCATGCTCATATCACCAAACAGCCATGTTCTACATGTAGAACCGAATTACAACAGACATCACTTTAAAGTTTGCTATATACCTCCGCATTGTGAATTTTGTACTCGTGTAGAATCTGATAACAAAGCTTTTCATCCACATGAGTTAACGGCATAGTGCTGTTAAACGAAATGCCCCCCGTCTTTTTCTTTTTAAAATATATCTGCAAGGAAATATTAAGTTCCGAATTAATGAGAAACAATATAAAAATCCAACTAGAACCCACATAAAATATAGGTTTCATGTCATGTATCCAAAAATATCCCTTCAGGCACAAACTTACCTGAGGTGGTCTCTTGTTTAACCGCAAGCCAACAGCTTCCAGCTCCTTAGTTAATATTTGCCTATGACCCTCACTCTGACACATTGAGAAAAAATGTCATGGCAAGAAAATTGAATTTTAGCAATTCATCCAAAATATCATTTTATCATCTTAGCAATACTAACAACAAAAAGAGTGGAAAGACCACTTTAGAAAATGCCAAATTGCACTTACTTTGGAGGCATCAAGAACCATCAATACAATGTCTGAAGATTTAGCAACAGCAATAACCTGAGAAAACATTCGCCAAACAAAAATTATTTCACTGTTAATACACAAAACCTTGTTTCCCAAAGAAGTTAAAAAAAGAGCATCATATTTCAGACAGTGCTAGAACTGATGTATTGCGAAACACAACAGCATTATTTGCAAGCTGGTTATCAATTCATAGGTGCCAAAAATATTGTAAAACCAATCATGGTATGATAGAACAAGGAATTTTAGTTTTACCTGTCTCCCACGTCCCTTGCCTTCAGAAGCACCCTCAATAATTCCAGGAAGATCGAGCAACTGAATTTTAGTATCATTGTAGTGTATAATCCCAGGAATGCAAGTAAGAGTTGTGAACTCATAAGATGCAGCCTCTGAATGAGTGCCCGTTAATAATGTCAAAAGTGTTGACTTTCCCACACTGGCAAATGAAAAGGCAAAACGTGAGAAGGGCTACATTTGAGGAAAGAAATCCTAAAACAACTTTAATTAATGTCAATATAAATAGTAAATAAAATACATTAATTGGGAAAATATTATTATGGGAGACGGACCTTGGAAACCCGATCAGTGAAACACGTCCATGCCCAAATTTTGTAACTTCAAATCCATCTCCACCACCACTAGAACCCTATTGCACAAATTCATAACAATAAAAATATGAAGAGAAGGATGTAATTACTAACCAAATTCATGAACATCAATAATTACATTAGATTGTAGCGGGATGACAATTTATTAGGACAACTATGAGGATTACAAACACAAGAACAAGAAATCCTCCTAAAGCGAATAAAAACTGAAGTGAACGAAAAGAAACGGCATTTCAGCTCGTTTATGTGATATTTTTGAATCATCCCAAAAAGAAGAGGAATTGGTTTTTTATCAAAGAATCGGGCATCATAATCCATTCATAAACACAATGACCACACGTCCACACATAAAACAGAACATTGATGTGATGCCTTCAAACGAGAAGACAAAAACTGACACAAGAATTGAAGACAAATCCTTTACTAAAAAAAATCATGACTGGCTTAATGAAGACTACAATCAGAGGAAATCCAGCAATGGTGCCTCCATTCCATAGGCATTTGTTGTGCTCTCTTGTAAATATGAATTCTAATTATTAATGAAGTACAATGAGAGGCGATATATTCTTCAGCAGCTCAGACAACATTAAACTATAGCAATAAAAGCTAGGGATACCACAATCATAAAATCATCTAAAAAACACACAACAATTGATTAAGCCACTAGTTTAGTCGATTAAGTTGGTTAAGGGTTAATCAATTGGACAATCATATCTAATCAATTACCTTGGACAAAAAACGGGTTGGAATTGAAATCTTAAAAGCGTAGACTAGTAGATTACATGTATCGGTATTGGACAACAACGACAAATGTCACACACCAGACACACCTTCAATCTAAAATGTTGGTTCTACAAAGCTCTTCTCTTAATCACCCTTACTTGCGCCATTACGCGGTAAACAGTTGTAACAATTTACAATTATGGCACCATACATTTTACCAAAATACTAAACATAAGACTAAATTAAAAATTACATAATTTATAATATAACATACCTTTGGAGGCTCCAACAATTGTGTCCTTAGTTTCGCAATCTTAGCTTTTAGCTGCCCAAGATGATACTCTAGACAGTAAAAAATATTAATTAAGATAATGTAAATTAGTTCATACCCAGATTCCAAAATCAGTTAATACTTAATACCCAATTAATTAATTAAACTAAACATAACCCAAAAGTAATATGAGAAATGAAGGAACACCCAATAAAAAAGATAAGATTTTTTTGAAATTGTGAAGTAATTAGAGATGAATAGAAAGTGAAAAAGAGAGTACAAACCAGTGGCTTTGTTTTTCTGAGTCCGAGCCATCTCGGCTTCAATTTCTTTGATCTTTTCAATGATACCCATTTTGTTGTTTGTTTCTGTAATCAACAACAACAACAACAATAAGATGAAGGAAATTATCAAACAACTACATCGGTGAATGGTTTTCACAAAAAGAAGCTATAATTCACTCACCGGAAAATACTGTCACAAAATGATGTCGAGAGAGAGAGAGAGAGAGAGGGAGAGAGAGGGTTTTGTTCTGTAAGGAGATTGAAAAATGAACAGAGTTTTTGGCCCAAATTTGATATTCCTTTCCAATTGGGCCAGAGATTTCTATTTGCATCCCACTTTTTTTTTAAAAAAAAATCGGCATCTTGCTCAAAGACCGAGTAATCTGAGAGTCCCGCTTTTAGAGACTGAAACACACATTTAAAGTTAAGGATTGACTAATCTAATGAACATTAATCCCACCGTCCACTAATAGAGGAGGGGATATAAAGTCAGAGTTTAGCAAACTAACCCGACATTGTGAAAATTCAAACTTAAATCTTTGAGAGAAGTACACTCTAAAATCGAATGCAATTGAGGATGAGGAGTGAGCAAGCTAGGGAGGTTCCAAAAGTAATTTATTTAGAGACCAGTCTCTATTTTTATTTTAATTTTGCTAATGTTCCCATCTTTTATTTTAAAGACACAATCTCAATTTTCAATATTTTTTTGAATCACTCAATTTTCAATATGACATGAGAGAAAATGAGAAATCAATCATATAAATCACATTTTTCTTTTTACAAATATATAGTGGTGTTTGCAATGCAGTTTGAATTACTTTTGAAGTAAAAAAATAATTCAGTCATGTGTGGTTCAGTTTATGGCTCCTTTAAAACAAATTAATCTCATCCAATTAAATGTAGTTTAGTTTATACTTTATATCAATATTTGATTGAACCAAAAAAAATAATTGATTGAACCAAATTATAATTGTAAGAAAATCTATTAATACAATTGTAAGCAAATTTAATGCACAATAGAAATGTAGATTAAAAATCAACAAATAATATATTGCAAAATAAAACACAAATAATAGATTAATATGATATCCCTAATATAAAAAATATTAGAATTTCTGTTTGGAAATTGTATTAATTTTGAAGTAATTTAAATCTAATCCGAACAATTTTCACAAAACAACATACAATGAGAGCCTATTTTTGTGCAATTTTTTTTATCAATTTGCGAATTTAATTTTAATCTATTAGGAGATAAACATCCGTACAAACATATGACAGATAATTGCTCTTCTCCGCCCTGCGTTGCTCAAAACACAAATTTTGAATAACTTAGACATTACTATATTATATGCTTCCTAAGTACCTTAAAAATCTGATCACCAGTCTCTCAACTGCCTACAACATTGCTAAACCTCTATGCATCTAAATATGATAAGTTTAAAGAAGAGCACAAGTTAATACTTCTTTTTCTTGCTTCTTTTTTTGAATTTTTGCAGCATTAAGCAATTTGGTAATATTTACAACACTACTACAAGTACCCCAATCTGTCTCCATGGTTACTTCTTGCACCACCAGCTGTTAACTTGCTTGAGCTGAAATTTGGAGGAACTTGAGAATTTATCTCTGCAAGCTCTCTTACGCGTACTAAAATTGGCTCAGGAATTGGAGCTGTACCATGCTTCCGCGAATTCATCTATCATAATGTAAGAAAATAAAATGTCAATGCAATCGTCGAATGTAATAAAATGTCAATGTAGTCTTTGAAACCATCCCAAAAGAACCCATGTGATTTGACGATTTTCAACAACAATGATCATTTTGGAATTTCATCAAATTTCAGATCCAAATTGGTAGGTTTTGAGAAATAAACTCGTAATATATGGGATAAGGCATTAATAGCATCTCATGTCTTAGCATACATGGTACGAACCGGAAAGACACATTTCACAGCGGGAACCGCCGCACCAGTAAAAATACACAAGATTGCATTAGAAGCTAACTTAACCTCACTTCTGCAAGATCAAACTAAAATTTTGTGTTATAAACTCTTACCCCATCATCTGCAGGTGTCGGTGCAAAGCTAGCTTTGAGCAAATTTCTCCATTTGTCCTGCAAAGCAAAATATGGATTCAATGTATGTAAGTGCGAAGACCAAAATCTCATGCTGTAAGTTTAACATGATAAAAAGTCCAACATGACATGTACTTATTTATAATGAGTACCTTGAGATCAACAGAGGTACGATGCGAGTACGAAGAAAAGGAGAGCCGTTTGATCTCAGACCACCTCCCTGGTCCACACCGCGACACACCGTCAATCAATTTCATTACCTCAACAAGGGTCCATGCTCGATGATGTTTCCTTCTCATTCCACCTTTAGCAGTGGGAACAGTACCTATATTGCGCTCTTCAGTTTGACTAGATGGATCCGTCTTTTTTGGCCTCAATTCCTGCTTTGGTTCAGTTGTGCCAATTACCGAACACTGCTTCTCTTTCCCAGATTCAGAAGTAGACTATAAGAAATAAATCAACCCACAAAAACAAAAATGATTAAATCATGGTGCTATATTGTTAAATCTCACAATACCTACAAGCTTCTCGTTCCAATAATTGATATAAATTTATTATCCTATAAGTGTACTTTGTTTTCGCCTGCGTAATGATATTCATCCTTTTTATTCTTGCACAGAGACACATACATAACATACGTTCTTTCATAAAAAAAAAAGATTAAATAATCTTGTACATTCCATCATTTGCAGAGACTTAGTTGGACTTACCGGCTGATGCATCTTCACAGGCATGGAGCTTGGCTTTGAGACTTTGTCCTGAACCTCACTATCAGCGTCAGAACCATGATCGCTGATGACTTTATTGCCTAATTTTGCAGCCTCACCCATGCCAGTTGGATGGAACTTCTGAAACAAAATCATAATGTTTTCTGTTTGTAAGAAAATAACAACACTTCATGACTATCATATATATCAGTTATATCCGGAACATTCAAGTGACTGCTGGAAAAACATAATAGGAGTAGAAAGGCGATAATACTATTAGAAACATACGGGCATGCAATCAAACACGGTGAGGCCCAAAGACAACTCCAATAGGTAGCATTATATTTGGCTTAAAATAACCAAAGAAAAGGGGAACATGGGTATTATACTATTATGCATCTAAGTCACAAAAATACAAACAAATGCACAAACTTTCTACTTGAGTTTATCTCATAAAATATCTAGATCATCTGGTGTTAGAATATCTTACAATATCATTATAATGTTACAGTAATTAAGAACAATTTAGACAATCTCGTAAGAATAGGAATGTTGTACTAGCATATATAGAGGATAGTGCTTTGTATTTTGTAACACATCATTACACACCATATACTATAAATGCTATAATTATATATTCAATTATACAGTGTCAATTTGCTCTTTTCCTCCATCTCTACATAAATCCCTTCATTTCAACATCTTGACTCAAGAACCAATAGAGGCTGAAGGACGAAACAGAATGTATGAACAAGAACCATAATTAGTTAGGGGGTATGGCTAAAACTAAGAAACAACCATCGCATATTTTGAGCATGAAAAGGTATAACTTACCATAAGAGACGTGATATTTTTCCTTGGCCGACTTCTTCGGATCCGAGAAACAAAAGGAATTTGGACACCAGAACCTCCAAGAGAGTCTAACCTGGTGACAAATGTTCTTGCCTCTGGAAGAGCATTCTTAGCAGGCCTGACGCAAGAAGTCGGAGAAACATGTCTGTGTCCGGTATTTTTATTAGAGCTTGATGACTTGGGGTTTTGCTCTTTAGATTCATTTTCAGAGAGCTCTTCAATATATCGCTTAGTGGGCTTACGCATTCTTTTCGCAGCTCTCTGCTGATCCTCATCCCCTAATTCATGTTCCAATTCAAGATTTTCCAGTCTTGTTTCAGAAGCGACTCGATTATCATCAACTCCACAACCCTCCGCTGCACTAGAATCCTTATAATTGACATCACCTTCCCCAGCAATATTTTCCACAGAGATTGCAGTGGCAGCACTCACATTTGCAGAACATTCTTCTTCAAATTTTCTAGTTATTTTGTTATCTTTAACAGTGAATGTTGTTGCTGAAACATCACATGAGTTAGATAAACTCATAGCAATCCTCCTCCTCAACCACTGTTTGTCTTTCACAGTAGTTTCCCGACCAAAAGTGACCTTAAACAGTTCATGAAGTTCTTTGATCGACAACTTGTCCAAACATATTTCTCCGTCTGTCATGGAAAAATCATGTGTCAAAGAAGAATTGACGGCAGAAGCAGACGATCCACTTTCTATCACTCCTTCGGAAGGTCTGGAACACTGATCAATACTACCAGATTGATTGCTATGACTGTAATTTAAACTCGATGCTATAGAAGGTGCTTCCTGGTAAGGAGTTTCAGACGGAACTTTCTCATTTATGATAGGATCATCAGCAGAACACTGGCTATCTATTTGTACATGAGAATGAACAGATGACCGAGACGACAAGCGAAGTTTCTCTTCCTGTTTAACCTTTTGCAGAATCTGTTCAATATACTAGAGAAATTTTAGAGGTAAAGAAGGACCCTAGAAAACAAAATACTATAAATATCAAGATATGAAGACATGCAATCCAAAAACCAGAAACTATGCACCTATTACCCAAGAAAAACAAAATTTCACAACATGCTAAATATGAGATCATTAACCACTTCCTAAATAAAACTATACATAATATTGTTAAGGATAAAAAATCCAATGTAAAAGACTAATAAAAATTTTAAACCCAAACAAGCACGTATATATGTACTCTGGACAAGGAAAAAATGTATGCTCCATGTATCCTCTAATAGAAGAAAGCATTCCGATAGTTTCACCAACTTTTTCCAAGCATTCAAAAGAATCATGATAGGCTAAAAGCATAGTTCATGCATTTGAAAACTTTATAATGCAGAGGAAACAACAAAAGGAATCAAAATGTAAGAGAGGTGGACAGAATGAGAGAAGGAAAAAACAAGCCAGTCACCTGAAACTTTGCATTTAGCTTCCCCAAATCTGCCTCCTTAGTGCCTAATTGTGAAACACCTGAGTATTAGTTGGAAGAAAATACGAAAAAAAGATATTAATAAGAGAAATAAGTTAGCTAACATTGTACTTCCCTAAAACTTAAGAAAAGTCAAAACCATATAACTAAGCAAACATCAAGAGTCAATCAACACAAAATCTCAAGTGATATGTGAGAGAAACATAGGTTCAGGCGTTCAAAAGCTTCACAAACAAAAAACACTGACTCCTAAATTACCTGTGAGTAAAAGAGGGGCTGTTTATATCATAAAAAAAATTAAACCAACGACATTAATGTGACCAATACAGCACATGCTAATGAGTAACAATTTTTGCAACTCAAAGATTGAGCATTCACCTTCTGAGCACTCCAATCGAAGCTTCCCAGAAGATGATCTTTCAATTGATATGCATTCCAAACTCTGTCCAGTGTCTGCAACAACACGCATATCACTGTTTTCATATTCAAGAAAATCCTCCACCTCCATTACTTCATCATCTGTTGCAGGCACTAACCTCCCATCACCTTCAACCTAAACGTCATATCAGACAGCTCAGAATTATGAATAAACCATAGATAAAAGTACAAGTCACAGAACAAAATTGCAGAACCATATAACAAAAAATTAGGGAATGCAGATATAATGTAACCAAGTTCCTTTTAAATACAATTCCTTTTTTCCAATCTCCACACATTACAATCCATTATCAAATTTCAGCTTTTCATTTTTTTTATTTCAGAAAATTAGGGGACACAGATATAAAGTAACCAAATTACAAAGGTGCACCATTCAGTTCATTTAAATATAACAACACAACAATGTTTCAAAAATTTGAGAATCTTCAGGAGGGGGATGAAAGATCATAACTCAAGGATTGTAGTCCGGATTGTAAAATCCTCCTAATAGGGAAAAAATCTATATCGACATCTATATTGTTATACGCACGTGCAAAATAAATTATCAAAGATGAAGAAAATAACATCTAAATCACAACATTAAACTAAATTCATGACCATAACATTAACCATGAGTTCGTAACAATTTATATAGTCTACACAGAGGAACTCGCACAGCGAGAATGGCGTCTAAGGGAAACATGCACAGTGGCAGCTGCAGGAAACAGGGGCCGTGTCACAAGAAGAAAGGCCGTGTCGCCGGGAGAATGAGGTGGCAACGCCGTTTCAGTGGCAATAGAAGACAAGGAAGAAGCGAAGGGAAGTTTTTTTCCAAAAACAGGGTATGTGTATGGCACAAGGAAGATAAAGTAAACTGAGATGTTTTATTTTTAATTGTAAATCTGGGGGTTTTCTCTAAACCCGGCCCAAACCCGTTAACATTAAAAAACTAGGATGTTTGCCAAAAACTAGGCCCAGATTGGTGATTTTTTTGCGGCAATCATATCGATGATTTCTACGATCCTACCACCGATTTGAGAAGCTACAATCTTAACGGCATCGCAGCACGGAAATCCCCATCTGAATCATATGATCATGCGATTACATGATCATATTTGGGATTCTACATACACTGCAGCACAGTGGTAAAAGAAGGTAATCGATAAAAACAATTAGACTATAAAAGGAAGATTGGAAGCAATCAAATATTTTGTTATTTTGTAGTAGATTGTTAGCCACTTCCGGAAGAAAAGAAAAAAAAGGTATCAAGGCGTCATGAATGCAATCACAAATAACGGGCAAACAAAAAGTGATGCTGCTAGAACAACAAGCAATCTAGTTATTTGGGCTTCTTAATTATTAGATTAAGCGGGATGCTTTGAACATTTTGTCATCGAACGAAGCAAAGACATAAACAAACAGAAAGAATATATCATTAGAACACTTCATGGACAATTATTAGGGGTTTAGATTAGTAAACAGGTCATTAAAATAATCCATAAGGCCGGAAACAGTAACCTTATAACTGTTCGATAACTACTAAAAGGGTATCGGCTATACTGAGGAAAACTCAGGTTGCCATAACATCTCCAATTATCTTAATTTAGCATAGAAATCCAATAGACAGATATCATCAAACAACACTAGATTAAAAAATCCAAATTGCATTGACACACTGAATCGGTGAGTAACAAGATATATACCCGAACAAGTTTGTACACAACTGGGTTGGAAATCTGCTTAGTTGAAAACAAAACAGAACTGCTTCTATCAACCCCACTATCTTCAAGCTTCCCATCATCATTATCCTCAATTCCAACCACTGTTTCCATTGATTATCAAACACATGCACCTCAAATACACAATCTATAAAACAAACCAAAACAAATTAACAAACAAAAATCATCTCTATTCCAACACACAACAAGTGTCAAGTACACAATCTATAAAACAATGAAAAACAATATTCCTCACCTATGACTATTCCAACACATAACTACACACAATCTAAAAAACAATGAAAAACAAATTAAAAAACAAAAAACCTCTCTATTCCAATTTCCAACACATGCAACCCAGATACTAAAAAATCAAAAATTTGCAGTGTACACATCCTAAAACATAAAAAAAAATTAAACAAAAAAAAAACAGAAATCACACCCTAGAACACAACACTCCACAGTCCACAAATACAAGCATTACAAAAAAAAAAACCCAATTCAGAAATGCTACAAGAACTACTCAAATAAAGAAAATGCATAAAAGGGGTTAGTGAAAAACTGAAATAAAGACAACCCATGTAATAAAAAAGAGAAAATTTGAACTCACTAACCATAGAGAAAAGAGCGAGTTGACTCGGTAGCTGAAGCAACAAAAAAATAGAAAAGAAAATGACCGATTCGAACGAGTTGAAGAAATTATAAAAGAATTAACTTCTCACATAAGTAAGAGAAAAATGAATTTGAGCGAATTCAGAAACTTTTTTTTACTGAAAATGAATCATAAAAAAAAAAAAAAAAATTAAATATTTTTGTGGTTTGGTGTGTGTAGGTGACACACAGACAGACACAGAGGTTTTTAGGTTCGCTTTTTGATTACGCCGAGGCAAATTTTTAGCTTCGGATTTGAAATATTCAATTAACTGCAATTTAATTTTCGCACTTGATTCCGGCCTTTTCGTTTCTTTTGGACTCTCTCTGTCTCTCTCTCTACACAACTTTCAAACATCATCTTTTGATTGCTTTTTTTAATATAAAAAAAAACAATTGTACAGTTAATATTATACTACAAAAAATTTATAAATAGTGTTATTTTTTATACAAAATTTTCTTTTTCTTGTAATAATTAGCATGACTCATTTTTCTTTAACGAAATTTTTAATATTATTTATGGCGAGGAAGATGTAAGACACACATGAATTATTTGTCTTTCCATACATATGAATCAGGAATAAATCTTTGAGCACATGTTTAAAGGGTCTAGAATTCTTACCGAATTAATTCATCATTAGTTTTGATTGATTTAAAATAGTACTAAGAGTTTAATTTTGGGGTTTGAAGGATATGCAATGTAAAATTTATACGTTTAGTTTCTTATGGTACTCTTTTCTTGAATTATTATTCTTTTAATTTTTTAGTTTTGTTCCAAAAACCAAAACTATTGTCATTTTCAAAAATCAATTTAAAATTAATGTTATTTTATTATTGGTATCATTACAAAAGTTAAAACAATAACTAAATATATTTTATCTTTTTTAATAAAATAAAGGTAAAAAAGACTTGATTATCGTTCTTTATTATTTCTTAATCCACGTCCATAACTTTAAAAGAACAATAAATTTTGAGACAGATGGAGTATCAAAATAGTGGAGTAAATATGTAACGTATAATTTTGAGACTCTTATTAGAGTTGCAGAGACATGGATACCAAAGATTGGTATACTCATGTTTCAACTTCATATGAGTTTGAATTAACTTCTTCTTTTTAATAAATTCTCCAAGAAATATTATTGACACTTATTAGAGTTGCAGACATGCAGCAAATGACTTGTTAGAGTTTATCTATTAGTATAAGCACTGTGAGACTATTTAGAAGAGCTTATAAAAACAGTTTATAACATGTTCGTAAATTATTTTCAGCTTATTTCCATAAACTCTCCGATAAAAATAGTTTATGGCTTATATGAAAACAGTTTGGTTTTATTTTATCTTTTCTTATAGAAATTACTTATACGCACATAAGCACTTATATAATAAACACTTATAAAACAAGTCTTTAATTAAGTTGTTTATCTAAACAGATATGTATTGTCGTTGATCTATGAAATAGTTTTCAAGTAAAGGCACTGAAGGACAAATCAACCACAGTTGAAGTGCTTAGAATATATAAATTTATTTTGCCTCTCTAGAAATTTTCTAAGCTAGGAAGTAACTGCCAAAAGAGCTAGTAATATTCAGTGATTTCATGTTCCAATTTACCTTAACAAATTCAAGGAAGCAAGTAAAACAGGAAATTGAAAATTTGAAATATCTAAACAGTTCAGCATTTTAAATTCCTATAAACATCGATCTCTCTTCCGCCGAACATGTATTATTTGCAACAACATTATTATAACCAAATTCCAGTTGCTGTTTAAACTTGTCATAATGTGAGGGGGTTACTAGGCTAACCCCAAACCCTCTTAACTGCACTGGCACATACTGTGATGTCAGCGATTTTGATGCTGCTCTAACTTTAATTTTAATCATTGACCGATCATTGACTCGGTTAGCTAGGTAATGAGAGCATCTTGGATCATACATTATATATACATGATCCGATTCAATTCCGTGATGTGGTCTGTTCAAGTACATTTTAATACCTTCACCGTCACCTTCACTATCACCATCGCTGATTTTAAATTTTAGAATCGAACCCTCTGATGAGATGGTTGGAATGACAAAGCCAAAAATGAAACCTAACTTAGAGAAATAAGGAGCAGAAGAAAGATCAATAGTTATGAAATCATGTGTAGTTGTACTATATTCCAACCACTCTGGAATTTTGCTACCTGGATAGACGTACATGCGTTGATTGAGATTATGATCATTATCACAATCACGATCACATGCGGATATATGGTGGTGTGAAAAGCTCATCATGTTAATTTGAGCATTCAACCCAATAGCCTTGAGAGAAGGCTCATTTAGTTTAAGGCAATTCCAGAAGATAACCCTTCTCCTCTTTTCCGTAAGTTGTTCACTAGGAGTTGAACGAAACGCTACACTCTTTAGTGATACACAACCACTAGCAGCTAGTATTTCTAGCGATTGAGGAAGCTCTGGTAGAGTTTGAAGCTCTCTACAATGGTGCAAGCCTAGTTGTTTCAGCCTTGTAAGATTATTGATGCTTTTAGGCAAGCTCTTAATGTAACTGTGTCCTAGATGTAGCTTTTCAAGTTTGGTTTGAAGTCCAATTGATGAGGGTAGTTCTTTGATACCCGTGAGTTCTAAATTCAGTTCGTTCATATTTTTCGAGGTCACTGAGAATTCTTTCAGTGCTGTGCAGTTGTAGAGGGAGAGATAACTAAGGGAACTTAAATGGTTATCATTGCTTTGAAAGCGTGTAAGGGAAATGCATCCACTAAGATCAAGTTTCTTAAGCTTTTTGAGAGAGAAAACGGATGGATGGACACCAGTTAACCCTACACAGAATCGGAGGTCCATTTCTGCAAGACTTGTGGCCTTTGAAAAATCTGGCAGCTCTGTTAGGAGTGTGGATGAATGGAGTATAAGGACATTCAAATTCACAAGATCCTGTTCCATTTAGAACCAACCAAGACAAGAATAATGAGCCAATTGAATTTGAATTTAACTGTGACAATTTTTTGGGGAACGGAAAATTACTGGACTAAAAATATATTTTAGACTATACATTACTTACCTTCGAGCCATGCCAAAGTTTTTTCAATCGGCTATAAGGCAAGCTCAATGTAACAAGATTTTCAGCAGAAAACTTGGATGGCAAGGATTCCAAAGGGTAATACTCCCAACGAAGATATCTCAGTTCATTAGGCAATAATTCTAGCCCTCGAGGAAGCGACAAACTCCCTTCATTTGGAGACCCCTTAGTGTAAATATCCAAAAATTTCAACTTGCTCGTTTTGGCAAATACTTGAGGGCTTAACTGCAGTTCCTTAATTTCAGATAATCTAATGGCCATACTTCTTATGGCCTCACTTCCCTGCTAAAACAGTAGTACAAATTTGTAAGACATCAATCAACATAGGCAACATTTCTAAAATGGTTAAATCTTCTATGAAAAGTGTTTACCTTGTCATCTTTCAATACATGATAAATGTCATCAGGATCCAATAGTCGGCTTCGGCTTTCAGGTTCTTCAATAGATTCGCGTCGTACAATCTCCCAAGCGGTTTCTTGTATAATGTCATGCATTGATACAATGCTTTGTTGAGAAATAGTTACAAGAGCTTTATCTTTTAGCCTGTCTAATTTAGTGCTCACTGAATAACGGCGATCTTTCAGTAGAAGTTTTATGAGGTCAAGATTCAATTTCAATCCATCAAAAAAACAGGCAATATCCAAGAATATATTCTTTTCATGATAATCAAGATTAGTGTATATCAATCTAAAAACATCATGAACATTTTCAATCTGCTCTATTTTTAGAATCCTTGCTTGGCTTTCCCATATGTCTTTATCTTTTCCACAAAGAAGGTTAGCTAAAGCTTTAAGAACTAGCGGAACACCTTTGGTATAATCGACCATCTTCTCTGATAGCTTATAGTACTCCATTTCAAGATGTTCATGTTTAGTAAAAGCATGCAGATTGAAAAGCTGATAAGATTCAGCAGAGTCCAACGGCTCAACCTCGTATACATCATCGACTTTTCCAGCAAGTACTTGCTTATCTCTAGTAGTTATGATGATTCTACTTCCTGGTCCTAACCAATCAACTGTTCCAATCAAAACTTCTAGTTGCTCAGCATCTCTGACATCATCAAGAACAATAAGAAGCTTCATGCGGCGAAGCCTTTTCTTAACCAAAGGAGGTAATCCATTTATCAGGTCATCTTTCAAATTTTCTTCTGCTAATAGAGTGGATATAAGCTTTTTTCTTAACCGCAAATTGTTTGTGCCATATCTTTCTGATTCTTCTCTTACATTAGCCATAAAACAACAACTTTCGTATTTATAATTTAGTCTACGAAATACTTCTTCAGCAATAGTTGTTTTACCGATACCAGGCATACCCCAAATTCCAAGAACACGAACATCTTCCGACTCTAAATGTAACAATGATTCTATAGGTGAAATTTGCTTTTCAATTCCTACAAGTCCTTTTGACTTACCTTGGTCTACTTGATTCAACTTTGTCAACACATTTTGAACTATTTCTTCAACAAGTTTAGCATCATCCCTGTACAACAAAGAAAAGAGAAAACATGTAAACTCCAACCAAATTATATTTACTTTAAAAATACCTTACTTTGAATGTAAACTTACAAAAAGGGCAGCCTGATGCACTAAAACTCCGGCATACGCAAGGTCCAGGAAAGAATACTTACGAAAAATTGTGGGAAAATATCAAAATTTGTTGGTGAGAAAACACTTACGAAAAATGTGATGAATCAAATCCAGACATGTTGGCAGATTGCTTCAAAGCAGATCTCCAGCTTAACACCTTGTACAGATCATAGTTTTTTTCGTGTTGATCAAAAACATCTTTATACGTTCCATTTTGATGCCGTACATCTGAGGGATGGACTTGGTAGAAAACTGGAATTAGTATCCTACCATATTTTGCCCTCCATTCAACTATTTTCACAACCTCGTCCAAACACCAATGCGAAGATGCAAAGTTTGGAGAAAATATGATCAATGAAATGAATGATTTTTCTACTGCTTTAAGAAGTTCTGATATTTCATCTCCTCCTTTAAGTTTCTTGTCCGAAAAGACAACAATTTGTTTTCGTGACAGAGCCTCGAGGACATGGCTAAGGAAATTTTTGCGAATATCACGGCCCCTAAAGCTAACAAATACATCATATTTTATCTCAGGAACATGGCTGGAAGGAGAAAATGTTGCAGGATATGTGGAATAGTATTGCTTGTTTGAAATCGGATTCTGAATTATGCTTGCAGCTACTCCCCTTGGTTTTGAAATAAGCAAGAGAGTGAAATAAACAAATAAACTTATGCTACTATTGAATTCACTACTTTTCATTCTGGAGGGAGCTGCAAGATATCTGCAAAAAGAAAAAAGCAATGAATTCAAAGAAAGAACAAACAGCAGTGGACTTTAAGTTATAGCTACACTCAATAAGCTCGATTTCAATTAAGCCTTGTTGATTTGGCTAGTGAGTTATGACTTGGTCCTGTCAATATTCCTGTTATGTAGCTGTCATTTTTTTTAAAATAAGAGTTATGTTGCTATCTTGTGACCATAATGATGATTACTACTCTTTTATTAAAATAATACTACTACTAATCAGTTTGAATTTTGATCCAACAACTTATGGTTTTGAAGCTAATTTTTGTCTCATGATTGAATTGAATATGTTTGACTGTAAATTGAATATATGAAGGTCAATGGTTTTATGCACAAATGAAGCATCTTATGCATGGTGCCTAAGTTACTGATTACATTATAATCTATTTATTATTGTCTATTGTTAGATTAAAAGTTTATATTTTATAGATCATTTATGCAAAATTTAAAAAAAATGAAAATCATTTAATATGTTATTGAAAACCATCAAATTGACAATATATAACAAAAACTCATATTTATCAAAAAACAAAACAAAAACTCATAAACCGTTTTTTAAATTGGAGATAAATATAAATATTTTCTGTACGTGAATTTAGTTTTAGAACATCACATTTTATATGTATGAACTAAAGTTTAAATTCCACACACTCTATATATCCACCATGAAATTTTATTTTTTTAGTACGTACACGAAATGACAAAACATTTGAAACTCTCGGACACAAAAGGAGGGATCAGGGTTCGAATCGGCCTAACAATTTTGATATTTTATGTTGATTGATATTCACCTGGAAAATATAAATATTTTTATTTTATACTATTTCAAATTCATCGCATAAATGGAGTGAAATGTCAAATTCCTGCTTGAAATTTAAAAATTTATCAAAAACACCCTTGGAATTTGGAAATAAGAAAATACACTCTTAAAATTGTAAAACGACAATCAAATTGTCTCATGCTTCGTTTACTCCGTCTATTTTGATGACATGGCCGTTAGCTGCATACGTGACACTTGTCAACGTGGTGTCACGTCACATGAAATATGTGTAATTGACTAAAATTTGTAAAATTAGAGGGCTAATTGACCAAAATACCGTTAAATTTAGCCTTCATTTTGTAAATTTTAGTCAATTACCTTCTCGTGACGTGTATCCTAATAAATTAGGATACTTTCGCTCATGTGATCTGACACCAGGTTAGCTAGTAGCACATATATAATTAACGACTATATCATCGAAATAGACCAAATAAACAGAATAAAAGATAATTTGATTGACGTTTTACAATGTCGGGATATATGAATGATATATTTGAGGTATGATATAAAATGCATCGTGAAATTTTGTTCTTACTTACTAAATCCGATAACCACCCAATCCACCACCGGCAACACGCCGACGAACAAACTCCGAATACGATCCTCCGCCTCTTCCCTGAAATTGATATGGATCGACCCTCCTCCGTACACGAATTGAATCTCAGAGAAAGATTTTGGATCGGAATCAGAATCAGAGGGAGATGGATTCGTTTCATTCTCCGAATATGCTCAGGTACATTCTCTTTCTACTAATGCCATTATTTTCTTTTCACTTTTCATACTTACTAATTAAACTTCATATTTCCAATAACCATGTAATTACCACAATTAAGGCGTAGCTAACCATGTAATTAACCATGTCAAGTTTGTGGTTAAAGTAGTTACATTGTTGTTGATGAGTTTTGAGGTTCGAAAATGGTATATCCGTTAACTAGTACCGAAAGAAAGCAATTTGAACCGCGTTAACCACTTAAATAAGTTGTTGTGAATTTGGTTGTTCAAATAACAACCACAACTGATTTGTAATTGGTTTCTATATAATATAATGCTGGTCACTATCTTTCTTTGAGATATGCTCGTGTTTTGAATTCGGTGCATTTTTGTATTTTTAATTGAATGTTACAATGTCTTTTTCATTCATCAGATGCTGATTCTATTGGTTATGATATGAGTTTGTGGAAGGAAGAGCGTGCTAATGCATCGGATGTAGAAGATGGAAATGGTCTTCTAAACTTAGCTGAGTTCAATGAGTGAGCTTCTTTCTACTACTTGTTTGCTTAGTTATTCTTCTGCACATGCACATTTACCTTCTGTGATGATACTTTTGTTTAGCCTAATTTTTTGCATATTTTTTTCTCCATGTTTTGTAGCTTTCTTCACTCGGCTGACAGCAATAGCTCAAAGCTCCGACAATGGTTGGTTGTGCATGGCGGAAGTCAGGTAACTCTTATCTTGCATATACTTGGTATAAAACATCAAATTGAACGATACAATTTGGTTATTTATGGAAGTTGGTAAAGCCTTTATCTTAGGCATCTTAGATTCATCCAAGACACCTGCATTTATGCAAAGTAACAAGCAAAATACTTATTTCACAGATATTGAATCTATCATATAAACGTTCACACTTCACAATGATGCCATTTCAAATTGTTAATCATCGAGCTAATTTTACATTTATTGTGAAAATTGTTCAATCTGTGATAGACTCAAGCAAAAATTGCTCCATCTCAATTATAATTTTCGACCTTAAGAGTAAGAGTAGTAGTTTGCTGGTATATTTAAACATGTCAGATTATTTATTTACATGATTTCAATATATAAAATAGGCTTATATGCCATACTAGGCTTTCGAAAAGGCCAGACTCAAGTCTAAAAATAAACCTATGATAGCCTACGGGCCAAACATACACCTTAAACATTCTTACGGTCAGGCTTCGGACTTGGATAGCCTAGCTTGATCCAACCTATTCCCGCCCCTATTGACCATAAGGATGTGTGATGTGTTAAAATGATGGTCATAACAAGAAAATTCACCCTCGTTATCATACAGATAATCCAACACAATAAAAATGTCATTTACATTTGTACCCTTTATGTATTTGCATTTTTCTGGTCAATGTATTCTTTGCATTTAAATATTTAATCAATGCGCAGTCAAATTTACGTAATTTTTTTTTTCAATCAGTGTGAATGTTTTTGACTCATAATTAATGCAGAGATAAATTTATATAAATTTATTATGCAATAATCAACGCGAGTCAAATTTACGTTTTTTTAATCAGTGTGAACTTTTTTGACTCATAATCAATGCGGAGTTGAATTTATAGAACTTTGTTATAAAATATAGTGGTTTAGAATTAATATATTAATTAATTAATTAATATGTATTATAGTTTAGTATAAAGCAAAACCCCTATCCCGAAAACTATGCAAATAAACAAAAACTTCTTCGGATTTTGCTTTTTCAGTTCATTTGAGAAGAACACCAGGAGAAGCTACAATGGTCTCACACACACAGTGTAATGCTCGCACCATCGAAGAAATTTTTCATGATTACAAGGGTCGCCGAGCCGGTCTTATCAAAGCTCTCACCACTGGTATATCTAACAAACCAAATATTCTCTTATTTTGTTTTCAAATCAAAATTTTAATAACAGTGTTCATTGTAAAGTAATGTGTTATGTTGATCATTTCAAATTTTTTTATTTTATTTTACTTAATGAGTCAAGGTCAACCAAAGCTTCAAGTGAGTTTAATTTCTACACATAGTTGTTTCTGTGAAATTTGATTTTTCTTGTTTAAATGCAAGAATTTGTGTTTGTTTATATTGAGTATTTGACATGGTTCAGTGTTTTTTTTTCAACTATATGTTTAGCTGAAAATTTTAGTGTTTGAGTACCTTCTGATTTTGAACTTTGCACTGTTTGCAATTTAGCTGGCTTTGAATTGAGCTATTTTTAAATTTTACAAGTGTTTTAATTTTGCTGTTTGGATGAAACTTATATACCTGATTGGATGATGATTGACAGCGGTTAATTTTCATCTTATTTTGATTTGTGTAATAATATTTATGGGTTCTTAGCAAGGGAAATTGAGTTTAGTTCTTGAGAAATGGGAGTGTGTAATTTGAACTGAAATTTTACATTATGTTGTTGCAGATGTTGAAAAATTCTGTATCCAATTTGATCATGGTAAGTTACAATCTCTTTTCACCCAGTTGCTGTGCACCACATTATTTGTGTTTTTTATTTTATCAATTGACTTTTAAATATGATGATGGGCTGAATGCAACAGGGGCTTCCCTAAAATTCATAAATAAGTATCATCCTGTTGATTAATTATGATGTTTGAAGGATTTTACGTTTGTTCTTAATGTAGGTTTAAACTTATTGATTTTTGTGAACACATGGCCACTTGTTCTCACGTTCCTTTTTCAATATATATGCTCCGGTTAATTTATTATGAGGGTATCCGGTACTACTGTTTTAAAAACTCAATTAGTTACATGATCTTGTGATTAAGTAACACCTGTCGTGGTTCTTGCATCAAGGAACAATATATTTATTTTCTTATCTTATCTTCTCAAGTCTCCTAGCAGCAATTTTTTCATTGCAAATATAGATATGGTACTGCATATCTTTTGTAGCTGCAAAGAAAAATACTGTAGAGAAAGGATTACTTGCCATGTTGTAGTGAATGTAGGCCATTTCTTTTTCGCTATTCTATTTGGTACTTTTGATTTATAAACTGGTTACTTGATTATTGCAGACAAGGATTGTCTTTGGTTGTACGGCTATCCTACTGAGGAGTGGGATGTCAGTTTACCTGCGGGAGATATGCCACCGGTGCTTCCCGAACCTGTCCCGGGCCTTAACTTTGCCAGGCATGGAATGCAAGAAAACGTTTGGCTGTCTTTAGTTGCCGGCCATTGCGATGCATGGTTAGTTCGGGTTGCGTTCTTCATGGGAAGCAAGTATGGGCTTAACAAATCTGACAGGTATTTCATATTTTAACCATAGATCTTATCTGTGGTTAAGTTATCGTATCTATCATTTTTTTTTTTACATATCTTTTGTTCATCCATGCACTCATATTCTGCATTGTAACGCAGGGATCAACTTTTCAAGATGATCAATGAATTGCCAACATTATTTGAAGTTGTTACTGGTGCTGCAAAGAAACAACTTCACATGGTATTAACTCCGAACCTTTGTGTAATTGTGTTCATTCACATGGTCCCGTCATGTATAAAGTTCGTGAATAGTTTATCATGGTTTTGTTGAAGTTATTTTGATGTCTGATCTGTATTGTGTGAATTTCATTTTTACTGTCATTCTGGGTGTGATGGTGGCATCAATGTTTTATCAATTTTTTGTTTGAATTTTCAAAGGCATCCTTTAAATGGAAAGTAATTATGTAATTGTATTAAAATTTGTGAAGGCTAAAGAAGGTATATAAAAATTCAATTCGAATTATAAGTACTGTTGTGATATTTGTGGTTCGCTTTTATCGCCTGGCTAGTTTTATTTTATCATCTGATTTTTGTATCGTGAAGCAGCAGGCTCCAAAACCCCAGGTTAAGCAGACAAAGGCATCGGAACCTAAATATGAGGTTGAGGAACTGGAGGAAGATGACGACGATGAGCACATCTTATGTGGTGCTTGTGGGGTGCATTATGGCCTTGACAATTTCTGGATTTGCTGTGACATATGTGATAAATGGTTCCATGGGAAATGCGTGATGATCACCCCTGCTATGGCTAAGGATATCAAACAATACAAATGTCCGTCATGCACTAACAACAAGAGTGCTCTTCCTTGATGCCATAACGAGCACAAGGTTTTGATCATTTGCTGATCGTGTTGTTGTTCTGTTTTTCTTTCTAGATCTTTAAGTTGCTGGATAGTTTCTGTTTGGCACATCGTTGGTGTTTTATGTTCTAGTCCATTATAGAATTGTGCTATTGTTGGTTTTGTTGTTTTAGCTCCATTTCAATTGATGACTTCTTGTGTTTGTTCAATCTTTAGTTTGTTGTTACCTATGAATAATGAATTGCTGAATTTGGAAAGTTATATGATGTCTTGTTACTATTTTCTTTGTTTCTAGCTTGGTAATGGTGCCCCTGCTACAAAATGTAAATTAAGTACAAAAATGAAGTATAGACATTTTGGACTTGAAATTCATGAAATTTCAATGAAACAATTTTGGAAATCAAATTAACCAGCACAAGGCTAATGTGATCAATTATGTTATTTTCGTCTCCTTTGGACCAAAACAGTTTTTTTTGACACAACACATAAAACAGTCTTATCTTTCATTAAGTTGTATTAATATGTCAATCTTTGAAATTTTATATCATTATAGTACAAAATAAAGAACAGCTTTTAAAATGTGAACCTATCAATATCTGATAGTTCTCATATGCTAACTACATGCAAATATATATTGAAAAAGGAGGTGGTAAATTTGTTAAATTTTTTTTTTTTTTTACTGATTCTTTCATTGACTGAATATAAGTATATACGTTTGTTTTTTTCTCTCTCTAATTTATCATAGTACATATATTTTGGGAATCAGATTCACTGCAAGTATTGGAGGATGCAGTTACTATTATGCATAGTTCAATTTAAACCAACAGTTAAGATTGTTGAACAGTATATAATTGATGGATAATCTGAATTGTCTGATCTAACATTTACAATTGTGAATTTGTGATAAATTATAACGGTAAAGTGTGTTTTTCTACTACTTCAACAAATTCATATCCCAAATAAACAGTTGGTCTGTGCTCAAAATCTGAAAGGAATAAGAAGAATTTCAATTATTATTTGCATAATGGTAGAAATGTTGCTACTGATTCTACTCTTCTGAATCTGATCACCCAACAATCCTCAAATCCACCATCGCCTTCGCTTCAACTCTACGCTCTCCGCCTTCCACCACAAACACGTAGACGATCAATTTGCTGAGTACGATAAAAAGTTCAATGTCACCAATACGACCGTCCGCCTCTTCCTTGAAATCAATGTGGTTAAGGTAGTGGTTAATGAGATATATAAACTTAATAGAGTACAAGATATGTATGAGTAAGTATATCGACATGGATGCATAAGAGATGTAGTATGTCAGTATGTGTACGTTAGAGGTGAAGTGTTCTATCAATAGAACACTCGTCAAGTGTATTCAATAAGCTTGTATAATTCATCAATGCAATGAATCAGTTTTAAGATCTCTTTAGAATTCTAACACAATTAAATCATTTAATTATCTAGTTTGAACTACATTAATCATTTAAAAAGTTGTCGCAAAAGTTGTCTAAATTTAGTTGTTTCAAATAACACAAATGTACAAATATATCTCTACAAGTATTTAGTATGGTATAATATATTTTTACATGTAATTTTTTTTTTACAGTATCAATATTGATCATTGCGTATAAGTTGAAATTTTTTTTTCCACCCCCCAACACTCTCTCATACAAAAATCATTTTTGGGGGGAAAATGATATTTTGTACATTTATTAATCATAAGTGTTATTTCACCACTGATTTAATCTAGTTCATGGGTCAGTTCTGGCATCAAATGGTTCCACCCCCTCATGATCACAGTTGCTGGGGATCGAACTGCGATCCTCCCTACTAAATTCAGCGTCAATTACCACTGAACCAATTAATGATTGATACTATAGTCTAATTTTAAAAAATATTAAAATTGTTCTTTCCAATAATATATTATCTAGTGCATGAAGCTTTATAAATTGGGAATTATTTTATACACATAAGCTCATGTCTCATTATTATACTATCTATTTGATTTGAATAGAAGAAAATAAAATTTCTCTTAAAAGTTCATTTGATGCCGCCAATGTTTATTCTCATTCATAGTTTTTGTCGAAAAGTTTTTGCAATAATCACCAAAAAAGAAAGACAGAATCCCCTTCAACAGACAAAGATACCTGCTACGGCTGCCAACAAGATTCAGATTCAATAAACAAAAAAGACAATTAATTTATATCAATATACCAGTTACATTCATTTCTCAAAACAAGTCTCATAACACCTGTTTCAATAGTTCATACACATAGTAATCTTCAACTCTTTCATGAGATGGCTATATAAGTATTTCTATAGATACCCTTTTCATTATCATGGCTTTTTCTTCACCATATGAAGAAATGTATATCATCCCTGGGATTATAATCATTGGATCACTTATAATTGCTTTCACAATTTTCAGACTCACAATGCAAGGATGGTGCAATCTTATCAATCATGAATCAAATCTTCCTACAACAGTCATATCTTATGAGGCCAAAATTTCTGCCTGCATGAGTTTAGAGTCACATTCAATCACATTCATGTACAAAGAATGTGATGCTGCACAACAAGGAATAAACCAGACTGAATGTGTTATCTGTTTAACAGTCTTTCAAGACGACGAAAGTGTTCGGAAACTTCACACTTGCAAGCATGTGTTTCATACTTCTTGCATTGATAAGTGGCTTGCCACTCATTTGGGATGTCCGCTGTGCCGGTCTCAGATTGATCGAGTAACTTCACCAAGTGGATCATTGGCAAATGATCAGACGGTTGTGGAAATTGTTGATTCTGGAATTTGAGAACATTTTGGTTCATTTCTCCTTGTTCCTCACAGATGTTCTGTGAATTTGAAGATTTAATTAATTTTTTGTACAATGAACACATTTATGAAAATATGATCAAATATTTGTTCCTTATGGGCCATAGTAATGATACAATCTATCCTAATGTATCACCTATGAAACACTAACACGTCGACACCTATGATAATTTGAGAGAATGGAATTAAACTGACACATAACAAACATCAAACACGTCTTTAATTATATGATCAAAGAAATTATACAATTGATGCAAAATCAAATTTTGATGTGATAGCTAGAAGGGTATATCAATTACCAAGAAGAGATCCACAATTTTGAAATTGATATATATCACAAAAAAATTCTTTCAATTTGTATTCAAGAAATTCAACGTGTAACTTTACTCTTTACATAAACAAGATAGCTTCAAACCTGACAATAATGTGACTAAAACACATTCTTGTTTCATATACAATCATTATTTTCATGCTTCTTTAAAACGATTCTCCGAATACTCGAACATATCACATTTTTCTCAGGTTGTCTAACCTAGCCTGTAGATCATCATCTATTCCACCACCGTCGTCATTTCCCGTTGGTTCAGCCTGAGCAACCCTGTTCTTTGCGCTGGTGCAGCGACTGAGGTTGACCCAGGTGCATTCAAAAGCTGCATGTTGAACAGAAGGAAAATGTATCGTCATTATCCATTATTATTGTTACAGATTATCCCCAAGCAAAAGAAACAAGCATTCATTTTAGTGCTTGTTTGGAGTGCCATATTTAGTTTATCTACTGACATAAACAATTGTGAGACCGTTTGAGGGAGCTTATACATACAAAGTACAAACAACTTATGACATGCCCATAAGTTACTTTTAGCTTATTTTCAAAAGCTCTCTAGAATAGCCTAAAACTTATATGAAGTCAATTTAACTTTATTTCATCTTTTGTTATAGATTTAGCTTATACATAAGCACTTATGTCATATAAGTGCTTAATTAATTTGTTTATCCAAACAAAGCCTTAGTCTATTATTAAAAATTTCACTTATAATAACAAGAATGAAAACAATGTACCTCAGAGTTGATATCAATTCCAATCTCATCAAGAACCTGATTCACAAGATCCTCCGTCTCTTCCTCTTCTTCATCGCCTTCTAAAGCATCGTCAATTGCATCTCCCATTACCTCAGAAACAAGTTCCATTTTCTCATTCTGTCTTTCAAACTCTTGCATTATCTTTTGTAAAGAAGGCAAATTCATCTGCCTATTCAATTGACCCATCGCTTTAGTAACTCCTTTCATAGCATCCCCCATCGCTAGAGTAGATTTAAGCGTCTAAAATTGATCTCAGAAAGTCATTTTTAAAAGCTATAGTAAACCAATCAATCTAGTATGAAACATCAATGAGTGTGAGTGTGTGACAGTAATAATGCTTCATTATGTATATGCTATGATATGAAGCACATACATGAATACAGGTTCTTAAGAACTCCAAATAATGTAAACTACTACATAATATAAAGTGAACTCCGAAAACAACTCTTAGTCAAACATTTTTCTTTACAAATTTATCCTTCACAACACAGTTCTTTACAATTTCACCCTTGATTGATTCATGAATATTTAAACTGAAATTCAGAAAAGTTCATATAACATTGACATTATGAAATTGAAGCAAACTAAGTGTATGTTTGGTTCACTTCTAGAGGGGCTAAAATTGATTGTAGAGAGTACAATTGATTTTGATATGTTTGATTTCTCTAAAGTAGAATTAATTTTGCCTCAAGAATTGATTTTACTTCAAGCTAGAATTTGTATCTTTTCGTTGTAGAAATGATTTTTACACTGAAATTTATCATTGAACTCACTTTTACATGAATATATCCAAAACATAAATGAATATACTTTCAACTCAATTTTAGTCAGAATCAATTCACTCAAAATCAACTTTTTTCACTTCAAAACCAAACATGCACTAAATAAATAGAAACAAATATCACACAATAATATACACAATGAAGTGCAATAGAAAAACAAATAATTCACTAGCTAGTAAAATAAATCATGAGTAATGACAATAAACCCTAAAAAAATAGACATAATAGGTAATACCATTTGTCCTTGTTTAGCATTCTTCTTAATCTCAACAATCAATTTCTTTTCTTGAGACTGCAAGCCTTGTCTTTCCCTTTCAATTTCTCTAATAGACTTGTCTAACATTCTCTTATTTTCCCTCAAAAGCTCAGTTATAATAATCACAATCCACAAAAAACAAAACTACCCATTAACGAAAAACCCAAGTTCCTATTCAAAGACACAATTTCTCTAAACTATAAAGGCAAATAAAAATCAACACAATATTAAATTATTGTTTTTTTTATCAATTCAACCAACATAAACATTCACAAGGAGAAAATAAAAATACCAATTTGATTAAAAGTGAAAATTGGAAAATGTAAAAAGAAAGAGAAGAATTGCCTACGGGAGTCTTTCTATTGCCGAACAGAAAACTCATATTGGATCACCGCTGCTCATTGCTTATCTTTCTTTCTTCACTGTTTCACTCTGCAATTCCAAAATCTTTTTTTTTTCAATAACTAGTATCACTCTTCTTCTGCAACAAGTGTTTTCTGCTCTAGTACTTTTTTTTTCGTATATAGTATAAATTTCTTCTATAAGAGTTGTTTATTTTTCGCCAAAAGAAAAATCTCTTTTATAATCTTAACCAAAGTGGAGGGTCCGAAGTTCAAATCAATTTCAATATTTTCTGTCAATTGAGTTAAAATTTTATTATTTAATATAATAAAAAATGGTACCCTACATATCATTATCATTATACCTATAAAAATTAATTTTTTTTACCAAGGAATTGGATATCTGCAGTAACGTAATTACTGTTTGCAACCATCTGATCTAAATTAACGATTGAGATTTTTAAACAGTGTTAAAATTAATATGTTATATGTAGTTATGTACCGTAAGATCACAAATCAACATTGTGATTAATTACCGTGCATAATTGTGTGCTTTTTCAACATCAATAAATCTGGATCCCTTTTCAATGAACATCAATGATCCCTTTTCCGAGTTTTCCTGAAATTTGTTCTTATTAAACCACTTGAATCCATATTCCTTCATTAAGTGGTGAGACTGGTATTTAAACCCCAGTCATAACATCCAACCTACTAATTTTGGTATTTCTACCAATTGAGCTAGGATATGTGGATTTCATGTATATATTATAAAACAAACAAATGAAACCATTTATGGTCCTGTAAAAGCATCACATATCTGACTAGTTTCCAAATTTTTGGTTACATATATGTTGTACTGATTTAATTCAGAAACATATACCCGTTCAAAAAAATTTTACACTGCAACTCAATTATAAAAGTTCGGTTATTAAAAAAGATTGAATTTCATCATATCTAACTTCAAAACCATACACTTCAAAATCATACACATAATGATATAAAACTAAACTTTGACACCTAATGTGCATAAATCCCAACTTATATATTTTATAAGGAACATTAAGAAGACCTTTTGATTTAGAAAACACAAAGAATACAATTTCTACTTATGATTGAAAGCAAGGTTCATCATAATAACATTTGAATAAAATAAAGTTAAATCAATAATATTAAGTAAATGTAGAAACAAACTACACAATGACAAGAAATAGATATGAATGTTCAAGCAAAATGTGCTAAATAAGGGAAATGATAAACCTAGTCAAGAACTTGCCATATTGTAGGTCCCCAAGCCAAACCAAGCTGGAAGAGTCGGATCAAGGTTTATGGTAATAGAGTTCAACAAACAAAACCAAAGATATTAGGCACTTGCTGGAGCATATGAACACTTGAGAAACAGGCCATCCTTGGTTTTTTCAGCTAGCACATCGTAAAGAGCTTCACTGATAGGTTCCTTGGGGTTAAACTCATTAAGGAATTTAAGTATCTCGTAGTCATTGCGATTACAGCTCCTAAATACGTTTTGTATTACCCAATGCAACTCATTGAACATAGCTTTCCATTTTAGAGTTTGAATAAGAGCAAACACAGTGAACATATGACAAGCAAAACCATAATGCACCATCTCCTTGTACATATTATAGGCCTGATCAACATTACCACGTTCACAATATTCAATAATAAATAAATTATAAACTATTCCATCTGGCTTATAATTGCACTTCAGCATTGTTTCATAAGCATTCTCTAAACCCCAATTGCAGAAACCCTCGACAAGCTTCACCATTCTCTTAAATTCATTGTAACTGCAGTTCTCTACCAGAGTACGATGATATTCTAAAGTCGGTAGTATATTCATATACAAAATATAACGATAAATATGTTTGAGTAGATACTTCTTAGTTTTTGTTGTCCTAGCTTTGTTATCAAGTCCATTAATAAACACACTATATATAACAGAATCTGGCAATAAATCACAGCGTGGCCATCCATGATGTTTATCTAAGTGTGTCATTTCAGTAAGCAATTCAACAGCATTAGAGTAGTTACCTTCATCAAAATAAGCATTCATCAAACTAGTATAAGTAACCTCATTCGCCAGGCCTTCTAAAAGCTCTGAGTAACAATTCATCCAGTTGTCCAAGAAGTGTTCATCCATCTTGTTGCGCATTTTATTAGCCTTCACTATCTCTCCGATTCGGAGAAACCCATTAAGAACATTGTTCGCAGTAACCTTCGAAGGGGAAAACCCAGTAACAATCATTTCATTCAAAGTATCGTAAGCCTCGTCAATCCTATTATCGTGTTTACATAAGGAATGAATGAGAGACGTGTAAGTAGTTTCGTTGGGAGTAAACCCCTTGACCCAACACATATGATCCAAAAACTCAACAGCATGACTCAGCTCTTTAGCCTTACACATGTCGTTGATCAAGGTGTTGTAATTCACACTATCACCCCTCCGATTCATTTCCCCGATTCGGAGAACCCACCAAACACATGGTTCAAAGTAACAACCGAGGAGGAGGAGGGGGAAAAACCATTAACAAACATTTGATTGAAAAGCCTATAAGTCTGGTTGGTACTCGATGATCCATTCTCATCCAAAAGTTGAGCAGCACGATTCAAACCTTCAGCTTTACACATTTCACAGATCAATGTGTTGAAAATCACACAATCACTCCTCCTTCTCCGACTCGTATCCTCAGCCACTTTTTCTGATTCCAAGTTCCGGGTGGCGGCGGTGGCAAAGCCGCGGATGATGAAGTTGTAGGTGTGAACAACGTTCAAAGACACAAAGCTGTTACGGATCATGATGTTGTAGCTGGCAGCGGCAGCGAAAGAATAACGGAGGAGAAGATTCATCTTCCAAAACTAACTAACTAACTAACTACCAAACAGTACTTTCTAGCCGCGGCAGACTATTGTGAAATAATAAAGAGTTCACAAATAATAAGGTGGACAAAACCCGAGAACCAGACTAGCCCAGCCCAGCCCAGCATTTTTTAAAATTGCTCTTTTAGACCTCTTAAAATGCTTTCAGGCCATCTAAATTGGAGAAAATGTTACCATTCGCATTATAGGATTCGAAATATATTGACATTTCGTATTTTAGGATGTGAAATATTGTGACATTTCTTATTTTAAGATGTTAACGCGCTTAATTTCGTCTCGTAAAATGCAAAAATCTCTTTTATATGACAGCTATCAGATTTGTACTATGTATCTAATCCTCTCCAACACTCAACCTCACTGCAGCGAAAAGTTGCAATTTTTTGGCGCTTTGAATTAACACTTCTTCACTCATTTGGATGATCATACCTATTTTGAGTCATAGAACATGTAAAACCTGTGTTTCGCATTATAGGATGTGAAACTCATTCGCATCATATGATGCAAAACTCATTTGCATTATAAGATATGAAACTCACTCTCATTATAGGATGCTGATTTGGAATTGAGTTTAAAATATACTATTTTCGTGCAATTTCACAGTGACTTATAAAAACTCCATTCATAACTTAAAATGCGAATGTCTGTAATTTCGAATCATATGATACAAATGCTAGATAATATGAAAATTGAGGGCATTTTGAGATTTTTGGGGGATTTAGGAGCAAGTTGATGGGTCTAAAGAGCAAATTTCTGGTTGTGTCCGGGTGATAAGAAACTAATCGCGAGTATCCAAACTGACCTGTAATATGTATAATATGACGTCGTTTTGGCTTTTTAGGGTAATCTTTTATATTTAAATTTTTTATATTTAAATTTTGTAAGATAAGCTACAACTAACCCAAAATTTTTTCGTTCCATTTATAATATTGAATACTGAATTCTAACAAGTGCACTAGCTCTCTGTCAGGTTATAGTATAAAAGATATCGTCTCTACAGGGATCGTGCCAATTCAACTAGTATAACTTAGTAAATATTTTGTAGATCGCTCTCGCTTTATAATTTGGTTTAGTTTAAAGATTTGTTTAAATTCAACTTTTAAAATGGTGGTTAGGTTCCCTTGAATCCTTCTTTTATTCCTAATTGATTCACTTCCTATAGTTTGAATATTATCTACTGATTAACTATTTAGCAAGTCATACTTCTTAAAAAAAAATTAGCAAGTCATACTGTCACTACGAACCTACTCTTTATATCAGGACAAT
This sequence comes from Trifolium dubium, assembly GCA_951804385.1. Lineage (NCBI taxonomy): Eukaryota > Viridiplantae > Streptophyta > Magnoliopsida > Fabales > Fabaceae > Trifolium > Trifolium dubium. Next base: position 3,163,005 of record OX638073.1, on the reverse strand, counting down.
CACCAATACAAGTTATATAAGTTTTACTACATTATGTTAATCCTTTATTGGCTTCTAGTCTCTTGTTTACGGTCATCAACTAGAGTGTTTATTTCAGTTTGGGAAATTAGAGGTTTGTTACGATGCCCCCTAATTCTAAAATGATATATTTTTAATATGGTTGTATCACTAATATATGTTTAAGCAGAAATAACACAAATAATTACTTTTAAATATGACAAGTATAACATCTCAAACTAATTTCATATAGAGAGTATTCATATATTAATTCATCTAGTACCCTAACCTACTCTTGTAGAACTTTAATATAAGACAATAAGAGAATTATATATAATAAATAACCTTGATTAGGCGCTGAAAACAATTCCTAATGAGTGTGATACCGTGGTGAAAGCAAAACATATATTAAAACAGAGCTGCCGCTGAATTTTATTTCTCTCGGGAGAGGAAAGAAAAATACTCGATAAAACTTTGAAAAATGGTCTACGAACTAAGAGCTAGGTTCTAGAGTTGATTATGTGAAGGGGAATGTATTAACACCTCTCACGTTGTACTTAACGAGAATCATTCGGTGGAGGTTGGTTACTTTCACAAATTAACTGATTAATTACTTTGCCGCTTATTTTCTGCTCCATTATTAAACAAAAAAAAAGTTTTTATTGGGTAGCTTGACGAGATGTTTCGATCCCACTCCTACGTATTTCCCGCTACAATTGGAAATTCAAAGCTTACGTAGTTTCACGTAAAATTTATTTTGTTGGTTGGTTGATTTTACTTAGGTCGCATTTCGCTGATATAACAGTTGTTTGTTGCTCGCTCTTCAGAAACTTAAACAGTGTTTAAGTAATCTGTGATGTACGGGTACTCCATTTTAAAGAGAGTACAAGTACCGGGTACATATCGGGTACTGGAAAGCACCCGATACTCAGTTGGTACACACCGACGCTGCACCCTTTTTATTTTTATTTTTATTTTGGTTTGGATACTCGCCGGATACTCGAACGGCTCCTAAAATCAAAAAAATTGTTTTTTTTTTTATTTCTATTTGATGGAGATGATTTTCTTGAAGTTGCTAATTTTTTTCTCAATGAATCTGAACTAGAGGCCGTTCTTTTAAATGATTATGAAGGAAGAAATATTGAGATTCAATTTTAACTAGATGAATAATTGACATTTAAAAATGTTTCTTTTTCTTATTGCTTATAATTTGACTCTTTTTGAGCAAATTGTTTTTTAATTTGATATGATTGTTTTGATGTTTTTGAACAATTTTAATTACTTTTAGGGTCTTACTAACGAGTGCCACCGGGACGCTCTTTAAGCATTCCATTTAAAGAAACATTTTATTCAAATAAGTAAAATGCTACAATTTCCATTGCGTTGACTTTACAAATTCCCATAAAAATCTATAAAAACTTACTATTTAAGGCCTTAAAGAGTACGCCAGGGGCACTTGTTAGCAACATACCCGTACCTTAATTTTTTTAAAAATGGCGTATCAAGTACAGTACCTGTATCGGGTACCGGTGCCGTACCAGTACCATGACAACGCTAACTTGTATATAAAGGCTTCATCAAAAAATTTAAAAGAGTTTACTGCGCAAGGTCAGAGAAAAAAATTGATTGCGCAAGAACAGAAAAAAAAAGTTGAGTGAGTTGATATAACATGGCCAAACCAATTCCATAATAGTGTAATCGGCAAAAATAAACACAAACCAGTGTTTTAAAAATCGGACCGATCGGTCAGAGTGGTTGAACCGGAGAAGCACCGATTTGGTCAGGAAGTTGGATCGGACATTCAGTCCAATTGGAGAGAACCGGTTAGAACCGAGGGTGAACACATTTTTTAGTTAATTGGTTAAAAATATAGAAACAGTCTCTTTAATACTCCCTCCGTCCCAAAATAAGTGTCCTACTTGTCAAAATTGTTTGTCCTAAAATAAGTGTCCTATATTATTTATAACATTAATTTTTCCTATTTTATTATTTAAAACAATCATTAAGAGAGAGAAAAAGTACACTAAAATATATACTTTTTAGTATTTCAATGTCTACTACCAATAAAAAGAAGGGGTATTCTTATAAAAGTCATATTCACTATCTTTCATTTAGACACTTTTCTTAAAATGTGTGATTTGTTCAACTTTGACACTTAGAATGAGACAGAGGGAGTAGTAGAAGCACATTGCCACTGTGCTACATATTTTAGTTGTGAATATTGTTACAATGTATTTTATATGTTTCGTATTATATTATACGATTATACTATACATTTAATTTTATTTTATTTTCTTCATGTTTTTTAAAACTTTAGATTTTATTTATTATTTGTCTTATGTTAATTTTATTGTTAAACTCTCATTTTTTATGTATAATTTAACTAATGTTTTTGCGGTAAAAAAAAACTTGAGTTCTAATTTATTATATTTATAGTTAAAAAATATACATTATAGTTGCATGTATAGTGACTATATTTAAAATTTAAATTTAAAAAATAAATTTGTGAAATTATGACAAATAAAATTTTCATATTTTTTAGATGTTATGACTTTTTTTAGAGACCGAATCACTGGTTCGACCAATTTTATTAAAATATTAAAGAAATTGGAGCTCTCCCACCGGTGAGAGACCTTATTTTGCTATTTTCTTTCCTAATATCTTTCATGATGTGTATCCTATCTAATCCTATATTAGACTAATTTGATTTGATGGGCTGAACAGGGTTTGGAGTTTTTTTTATTAGATCGAACCGGTTTGGTTGGTTTAGGTAGTGATTAGGAGGATTAACATTTAGGTAGGGGGTTACTTAAGATTGTGAACTCGGTGACGTCCTAGATAAATTGACAATAGTCGTCAGCTGCCGCCGCTAGAGTTAAAAGATCTGGAAAATGAATAATCTCCTCCTCCTCCTCCTCCTCCTCCTCCTAACTCGTCGTCTTTCACTTTCATTCATCGCAACCACCCACAAAACCTCCTTTCGCCACATCATCATGATCCGCAGCTTTGCCACCGCCGCCAGGAACTTGGAATCAGAAAAAGGTGATTGTGTCACTTACTACACCTTGATCACCGACGAGTTGAGTCGAGCTGTTGAACTTTTGGATCAGATGCGGCGGGTGAAGAAGGAATTGAGTCCCAGCAACACAAATTACACGTCTCTGATCAATTCCTTATGCAAACAAGATAGGATTGATGAGGCTTATAGGGTTTTCATTCAAATGATTCTCAGTGGCTTTTCCCCTTCGGTTCATTCATACTTCCAACCACCTTGTTTCTGGGTTTCTCCGAATTGGGGGGGAGATCAATCACAACACCTTGATCACCGAAATGTGTAAGGCTAAAGAGCTGCGTCACGCTGTTGAGCTTTTGGATCATATGCGCCGGGCTCCAAACGAAACAACTTTCACCTCTCTCATTCATTTCTTATGCAAACAAGATAGGTTTGATGAGGCTTATAGAGTTTTGAATGAAATGTTTCTTAGTGGCTTTTCCCCTTCCTTTCCTACTTTGGACGATGTTTTTCTTGGCTTTCTCCGAATCCGAGAGACCGGGAAGGCTTATGAAATGTACATTAAGATGGAAGAACCCAGCTACGGATGGTCGGTGTATGGTCACAAATATTCATCCCTTATACAAGCCTTCAACAAGGATGGGGTTACTTATACTAGTTTGATGAATTCTTATTTAGATCAAGGTAATTTATTTAAGGTTGATAAATTGCTTTATCATATCAGACAATTTGGTTGTTTGCCGGATTCTGTTATAAATAGTGTGTTTATTAACGGACTTGATAACAAAGCTAGGACAACAAACACTATGTGGTATCTTCTCAGATTTAATTATGATAATTATATTCCGACTTTAGAATGTTGGCGTACTCTGGCAGTGAACTGCAGTGATGATGAATTTAAGAGTATGGTGAAGCTTGTCGAGGGTTTCTGCAATATAGGTTTAGAGAATGCTTATGACACAATGCTGAAGTGGAATTATAAGCCAGATGGAAGACTAGTTTATAATTTATTTATTATTGAACATTGTAGATGTTATAATCCTGTTAAGGCCTATAATATGTACAAGGAGATGGTGCATTATGGTTTTGCTTGTCATATGTTTACTGTGTTTGATCTTATTCAAATTCTAGGAATAGAAGCTATGTTCAATGAGCTGCGTTGGGTAGTACAAAACGTATTGAGGAGCTGTAATCTCAATGATTCTGAGATACTTAAATTCCTTAATGAGTTTAACCCCAATAAACCTGACAGTGAAGCTCTTTTCGATGTGCTAGCTGAAAAAGCCAAGGATGGCCTGTTTTTTAAGTGTTCATATGCTCCACCAAGTGTCTAATATCTTTGGTTTTGTTTGTTGTACTCTATTACCATAAATCTTGCTCTAACTCTTCCGGCTTGCATCTACCATGATTTGGCCTGGGGACTTGCAATATGGACCAGGTTTACCATTTCCCTTTTCTAGCAGATTTAGCTTGGAGACTTATATCTATTTCTTGTCATTGTGTAGTTTGTTTCTACATTTACTTAATATTATTGATTTAATTTTATTACACTAATGCAATGGAAAAGTTATTTATTTCTTAGTTCCACGTGTTCTATTTAATTCAAATGTCATTTTGATGAACCAAATGTGAACTTTAGATTTGCAAAACTTCTTTTGAGATTGGTGCTTATTTTGATGTAAACAACGTGCATAAAGCGAAACTTCTGTTTTTCAGTCAATGAGAGAAAGAGTAAACCCGGACACTCAATTCTATAATGTGATGCTAGAAAGATTATGCAGAGTTAGTTTGTTTGATGAAGTCATTATACTTTTAGAAGAAATGTCTCGTGTTAATTTGATATGCATTGATTGATAGCTATTCTAAAGAAGGAAATTGATTTTAAATGGTTTGTTGAATAGGCATGTAGTAGAAATAGTGCTGAAATTGGTGAATAATGAGGGGATAAAACTAGATGAACATGCTTCCCCTATTTCATGCTTATTCAATAAACCATTTAATTTACTAAAGTAGCCTAAACTATCAAATTAGACTTGTGGTTTTCAATCATTTCATTATAAAACTTCAAGCAAAATCAATTTCTTTTTGTAGAATAGCCATCAATCATATTAAATCAGCACGAGACATTTATTCTAAAAGTCTTAGAATAAATTAACAATCATAAATCATATCAACTATAATAAGAAATGGTTACAATATAGGTGTTTTAATTTTTGGAAACTTCTTTGTACATCATATCAAATACTACATGAGTTGTGTCATGTGGGTAGTAACAACATGTGGGTTGGCACATTTGGTCGGACAATCTGAATTTCAAACTCGATATTTTTTATTTTAAATTTTTTTTCTTCTAAATTATGTGATTCAGTGGTGCCTGATTGTGTGTGGTGACATTGCTCACAATTAAAATCCGAATTTAGATGCTTATATTTATACTCTTTATTCGTTCAATGTATCTTTTTGTTTGAACTATATACTGCAACGAATCTTCATGATTTTAACATCATTTTTCATTTCATGATTTTAACATCATTTTTCATTTGGCTATACAGAGCTAACAAATCATTCTTGGACTACATGGCAGCCATTAGTCTCACCATGCTTCTTGGAACATATGACTTTAACTCTAGAATTTTACTTCCTTGTGATATTATTAGTCCAACTCCTAAGAAATTGCACAAACAACATCACCAAGCAAAACATGGCCTCAGATATACATCCAAATGACATGAAATATGGGTTTGCTTACAAAATCAGCTTAGTTTGCACCACTGTATTGTTTGATGTTCATGCCTTAATCTTAATATTGATGCTCAATCATGAACCTCAATGTACATCAAAACTTAAAGCTTTTACATCAGAGATAATTTAAGTGTTATCGTGTGCAATTATTCTAATAGCAATATGCAAAATGGCAAAAAAACCAAATGTTCATTTCCCTTGGATTACTAGAGCTTGGTGGTTTTGCAGTTTCCTTTTGAGCATTATCAGTATGACCCTTCATGTTCATTTCAGTCTCAAAAACAAGGGTATGATTGGTATAAAAGACTATGCAGATTTTGTTGGTTTGGTAGACAACATGTGTTTTAGTTATTTCAACAAGAGGTAAAACAGGTATAGCAATCAATCATTGCAGGAAATGGTAGATTATCTGAACTACTTTTGGAAGAGAAAAATGAGAAACATTCTTCTGAGTTTCTAAAAGAATTATCACCATATGGAAAAGCTACACCTCTTCAATTGATAACTTTCACATGACTCAATCCATTGTTTGCAGTAGGGTATAAGAAACCTATTTGATTGGATGATATTCCTGATGTTGACATCAAGGACTCGGCTGAATATCTAAATTTCTCTTTTGATGAGAGTATTCGACAAGTTAAGGAGAAAGATAGAACTACAAGGCAATTTATTTATTTGCTAGGAAGAAAGCGGCAATCAATGCCCTATTCGCGATAAAAAGTGCTTCATTTTGCTTATATATCAAGATCGGCTTAAAGTCAAATATTAAGAAAGATTTTAGCCCCCTAAAATTTTGTTTTTTCATGTATTAATGACTGAAAAAATTATATTTAAAAAACATTTACGTACCAGAAGACTTACAAGTGTAAAAATTGAAATAGTTTGCATTTCAAAAAACAAAAAAAATAAAGTTACATCAAAATATTTTCTCCTTCTTTTAATTTTCACCCCCGTTTTTATAGAAAACAATCTTAATAGTACAAAATTCAGCACGAGTTCATACATCAAATAATTTCAATTCCTTCTTAAATAAAGTTACAATTGTCCTTCCTATAACAAAATTATATTGCTGACATCCAAAAATCTTTTATCTTTTTGTAATTTGTTTTAGATCGAACTCGATAAATATTTGGCGAGGGTCCTAATCGCAGTTGTTTGTGCATGGTAGGTGAGTGACATGCTAAGCAAATGAATGCCACACGGACGTATTGATATCGTATATACACCAATGTTGACAGAACTAAATCCACATCGATCTTGGTTGTATAATAGATAGATCATGCATTAAACATACAAAATACAAATACTACCGGTAGTACATACATTAAATCAAATAATTCTAGCTAGTACAAAGGAGTTTTAAGAAGTTCAGTTTGTGCACACAATATCTTAATGGGATGTTGAACATCTATTGGAGACCGAGTTAGTGAACAATCCAAATATCCAATTTATATTATTGGTGCTATATTTTAAAGACAAAATTTAATATTGTATCATATATTGATATTTAACTCAGATGATGTGATTGAGTGGTTGTGGTTCATGATCCTTTCTTAATCAAGGACTGATAGTTCGATTTTCGTCTTGAGTACGGAACAATTTTATTAAATCTCTAAGTCAGTTGTCTCATCCATTGAAGTGACTCTAATCAAGCGAGAAAAATAATCACTATATTTAACGGTGGATATACTAGTCTCGACAAAATAATAATAATAATAATAATAATAATATTTTAAATCAAGTTTGTTTTTGAGGTACTGTAATATTGGGTACCAAAGAATTCACTATTGGAGAGTTAGGTGTATCTAAATATAAATTATTTTTTTTTGCATTTCATCGCTAATTTGGCAATATTTGAAGCAACTTGGTTGCTTTATTATTTCGTACGTGTGAATGTATGAATCACAACTTTTGTTTATAATTAGAGGAAATGAATCGCATATTCATGTAAACATTATATTCATCACGTTCCACATTAGAGAAGAGCTACTTACTTATTGTTTTGAAATTTGTGAATTCGAAACATTTTTAATATTCACAATTGAAGACATTTATACATGAAACAATTAGGAACTTTGATTCTCTAAATTTTTGGATTTATATATTTAAAGAAGAAGACGTTATTGAATTGCGAAAAAGAAAAGGATAAATTAAATATGATATAGCCTATTCGAATTATTTGGATAATACATTGTCATTTTTTTAAACAAAAAACTTGTCAAAAAGACTGATTGTCTAAACCAAATATAAGTGTGTGTATATATATATATATATATATATATATGAAATATATAAATAAAAAAATTTAGAGAATCAAAAAAAAGAAAGTAGTTCCTAAAAGAAGTGAAAAAATAGTGAATCTTAAAGCTAGGAGCTAGGCAGCTAGCACATGTAATTTAGTGTAATATATGAAATATGATATAATTAATTAGTTTAATTTTCCATACCAAAAAAAAAAATAGTTCAAATTTAATTTACTTACATTTTTTTTACCAAAAGAGGTTTAAATTATTTACATATTTTAGATTGTTATATATATATATGGGTCATGGGAGTGTGTGCATGTTTTTTTCTTTTTTTTACATTTTGAATTAGAAGGAGTACTAAAAATATACAAAATAAATTTAGTCTATAATTCGAACCTTGATTCCAACATATAACATGCAATACTTTTATCAATTAAAATAAAAAAATATACAATTTCTATAATTCCACTTAACAATGATCATACCCAGAAAAACCAAAATAATCATACCCAATACTATAACCACAAAAAAAAGTCATACCCAATACGATTCTACTTATTATGTAAAATATTTTGAGAGTTAAAAAAGAGAGTTTGAAGATTAAACGCAAATGTTTGAAAAGCCTTGGTCATGCATAGGACAAGCCAACCACCTATCTCTCACTAACCTTCAATGATTATAATTTTGGAAACAAAAATCCTTTTCCCATATATATAGTCAACGACATGAACAAATATTCCAAAAGATTCCTAGTCATTGTTGTAGTTGGAAGCACGTATTTATATTTCCTCTTTCTCTCGAGTTGATGAACTAAAAGATAAAAGTTAAATTATTGAAAGAGAAAACAAAATCTATAAAATTAGTGAGGTTTTTATTTTTTGGTCTTAAATTAGATCTTTTTAATAATGAGGACTTTATACCAACATGGGATGATGAGTCTAACCAATCAACATTTAAATCTTAATTGAAAGAATTGTGTGTATTTAATATTTGCTGTGTGCTTTAAATAGGATTAACGTTGGTGGAGAAGGAAACCTTGAATAGAGTACGTACTGCATAAATAAATAAATAATGACAACTTTATGGAATTATCATTTTTCTTATATATGTGAGATAAATTAAATCATTTTTTTCTTAATCCTTCTGTTTTCTTTTTGCTAAAATTATGGCAGTGTTGTACGGTCTAATAATTTCTTATATATGACAATGATATATGATAAAATTGTACCAAATTCTTCCTAATTTTCGGTCATTGTGAATAAAATAGTACTCAGTTCCTAACACTAACACCTACTATAGTGCCTTGACATGATAATCATTAATCATTCTATAGTGTTACGTAGCATTAGCAAATTGACAATTTTCCACAAACAATTCTATAGCAATCTCGAACATGCATGGGTCGCTTTCAAATGTATATGATCGATTTATAAATGATTAAAATATTACTACCTCTGTCCCAAATTATAAGATTCATTTTAATGTACGTTCGCCAATTCACAATTTTGATCACTAATATCTTTAATTGTGCATCAGTAAAAATTATAAAAATTTGATATATTGAAAATACTCTTCAAGACGAATCAAACAAGTTCTTAAATGCTAATATTTACATCTATAAATTATGAAAAAAATACGGTCAAAACAATATACATAAATAGTACCATTTAGTCAAAATGAGTCTTATATATTGAAACGGAAGTAGTAATTCTTAAAGCCTAATTAGAAATAACAATTGGAATGCTTGCAAACAAATTAACCAATTTCTACTGTGTCAGAGTATAATTATAAAGTCTATAACTATAATCTATTATCAGGTTTTGGATTTTTTGTTTGTAGAAGTTTTGGGAAGTTTCATGCAGTAGTGTATCTCAGCTTTTTTTTTGACATTGGTTGCTTCAACTTTTAAACTCAATTTTATTTTTACACAGTAAAACAAATTCAAATGCGTATTTGATCAAACGACTCAAATAAATTGCAATGTCCTATTGTAACGGCAAGAAATCTAATTTCAATCCTGTGCATTTATTCAAGTTGACATACAATAATCTATTTTAATTTTTAAACTAAAATTATCATTTTAAATTATAGATTACAGATCATTCATTAATCGACCGCACATAAACCAAATCTATAATCTAGTACACGTCTGGTCCTTAATATAAGAACAAATTTACTTTTTAGATTCATTAGATTTCCAATGTATCTAGTGTATAATATAGACTAGATACATTGAAAACTCAATAAATCTAAAAACAATTTTTTTCTTATATTAAGGACCGGAGGAAATAATATTTATGTAGATGTGACATTTAGTTGTGCTTAAATCATATCATTTTTACAAATTTGTAGGATTCTACCGTAGAATAGGATCATTGATTGAATTTACCTACTTAATTTGCTTACGGAGGTTATGTATATTGTATATATGTCATCGATAATCCATTCCTGTTTTATGCTGAACAAAATTGTGATTGTACTGTATTTTAGTAACATTTGTGTTTTGTCAATTCAACTTAGGTTACCAAATAGGCTAACGTTGATTAATCTCGTCCCCATGAAATTCGGACCTAAATTCTAAGTAACATGCATTTAAGATGTGTACGCCAATAGTAGAATATGTACTAGTAGGATATGTACAAGCTTACCATTTGTATGATATGACTAAAACAATCTATGGTAAATCAATTTATCAATATTTATGTTGAGATTATGATAAATGTAACTTTATTGGCCTGCTCTAACGTCTGACTTAAATTTATCAATCAATTTATCATATTCACATTTCGTATCATCATTCATCATATTATCAAATAACTTAAATTTGACCTAAAATTGACCCCAAATTTAAAATGCTTACTTTCACATCATCAATTAAATCAAATGTTTCATGAACACCATATCCTACCAAAGTACGTAGTAGTGAAGAATTCTGTAAAAAATGAAAAAAAAAAAAAGAGTATTATAATGGTAGAAAATAAAAATGAGTGAAAGTTGAGAGCATGATAGATCATACCGTTGTTTGAGGATAACCGTAGTGATGATCATAGTGAGATGTTTGAGTAAGAAAAAATCGGCGCCATTGTTGTACGGAATCACAGAAGGAGATTTAGTTTGAGTGGAAATAATGTTTATGTTGAGATTCTTATAAACTAAAACATTTAATTAAATATTTCATGGACAAGATTACCAACTGATTGTACATTTAATTAAATTGTATAATGTTTATGTTTAAAAACAGAAACTTTATTGGTTTGTTGTAACACCTTGCTTAAATTTATCAATCAATTCATCATATTCACATTTCACATCATCATTCATCATATCATCAAATGACTTAAATTTGACCTAAACTTAGAATTTTACTTAATGGGGAGATAACAACTATCGACAGATCATTGACGGCTTCTTTGAAGGGGCACTAGGTATAAAAAAAATATTAGCCAATTTTGATATGCGGCAATTAATGTAATCATGATTGCATATATGACACAAACAATTCAATTAATGTAATACTGATTGCATGACATTTATCAATAGTGATTCAATTAATGTAATTCTGATTGCATGACATTTATCTTGCAATTTCTCAATCTAAAGCATGATTTTTATCGTGCAATTTATTTCAGTTCCCCCATACGATGATGCCGACAAAATAATGAATTTTGCAGTTGTAATAAATGAATTATGATGTATGTTTAAATTCTACTTTGGTTCCTACAACAAAGTTTGAGTGGAAATAATGTTTATGTTGAGATTCTTATAAACTAAAACATTTAATTAAACATTTCTTGGACAAGATAACTAACTGATTGTACATTTAATTAAATTGTATAATGTTTATGTTTAAAAACAGAAACTTTATTGGTCTGTTGTAACATCTTGGTTAAATTTATCAATCAATTCATCATATTCACATTTCACATCATCATTCATCATATCATCAAATGACTTAAATTTGACCTAAACTTAGAATTTTACTTAAATGCACATAAACAACGTACTTAATATTAAAACCGTTTTTTCTTACTAGTTAATGAAATCTCCATTTAAATCCCTAATTCTTTGCGTTTGTTTATATGGATTCATTTACATTAGTTCAACTATTCAAATTTTAGGGTTGAATTTGTTGCTAAGACAGTGTACAATTAAAATCAAATCTTAGCTATTGAACAAATAGTTAATTCAAATGAACTATTCAACACATTTTATTAAAGCTTTATTTAAATCTACACTGCTACATTAGTGCTGCATTTTAAACATTTGAAACTCTCGGACATAAAAGGAGGGACCAGGGTTCGAATCGGCCTAACAATTTTGATATTTTATGTTGATTGATATTCACCTGGAAAATATAAATATTTTTATTTTATACTATTTCGAATTCATCGCATAAATGGAGTGAAATGTCAAATTCCTGCTTGAAATTTAAAAATTTATCAAAAACACCCTTGGAATTTGGAAATAAGAAAATACACTCTTAAAATTGTAAAACGACACTCAAATTGTCTCATGTTTCGTTTACTCCGTCTATTTTGATGACATGGCCGTTAACTGCATACGTGACACTTGTCAACGTGGTGCCACGTCACATGAAATATGTGTAATTGACTAAAATTTGTAAAATTAGAGGGCTAATTGACCAGAATACCGTTAAATTTAGCCTTCATTTTGTAAATTTTAGTCAATTACCTTCTCGTGACATGTATCCTAATAAATTAGGATACTTTCGCTCATGTGATCTGACACCAGGTTAGCTAGTAGCACATATATAATTAACGACTATATCATCGAAATAGACCCAAATAAACAGAATAAAAGATAATTTGATTGACGTTTTACAATGTCGGGATATATGAATGATATATTTGAGGTATGATATAAAATGCATCGTGAAATTTTGAATCTCAGAGAAAGATTTTGGATCGGAATCAGAATCAGAGGGAGATGGATTCGTTTCATTCTCCGAATATGCTCAGGTACTTCTCTTTCTACTAATGCCATTCTTTTCTTTTCACTTTTCATACTTACTAATTCAACTTCATATTTCCAATAACCATGTAATTACCACAATTAAGGCGTAGCTAACCATGTAATTAACCATGTCAAGTTTGTGGTTAAAGTAGTTACATTGTTGTTGATGAGTTTTGAGGTTCGAAAATGGTATATCCGTTAACTAGTACCGAAAGAAAGCAATTTGAACCGCGTTAACCACTTAAATAAGTTGTTGTGAATTTGGTTGTTCAAATAACAACCACAACTGATTTGTAATTGGTTTCTATATAATATAATGCTGGTCACTATCTTTCTTTGAGATATGCTCGTGTTTTGAATTCGGTGCATTTGTGTATTTTTAATTGAATGTTACAATGTCTTTTTCATTCATCAGATGCTGATTCTATTGGTTATGATATGAGTTTGTGGAAGGTAGAGCGTGCTAATGCATTGGATGTAGAAGATGGAAATGGTCTTCTAAACTTAGCTGAGTTCAATGAGTGAGCTTCTTTCTACTACTTGTTTGCTTAGTTATTCTTCTGCACACGCACATTTACCTTCTGTGATGATACTTTTGTTTAGCCTAATTTTTTGCATATTTTTTTCTCCATGTTTTGTAGCTTTCTTCACTAGGCTGACAGCAGTAGCTCAAAGCTCCGACAATGGTTGGTTGTGCATGGCGGAAGTCAGGTAACTCTTATCTTGCATATACTTGGTATAAAACATCAAATTGAACGATACAATTTGGTTATTTATGGAAGTTGGTAAAGCCTTTATCTTAGGCATCTTAGATTCATCCAAGACACCTGCATTTATGCAAAGTAACAAGCAAAATACTTATTTCACAGATATTGAATCTATCATATAAACGTTCACACTTCACAATGATGCCATTTCAAATTGTTAATCATCGAGCTAATTTTACATTTATTGTGAAAATTGTTCAATCTGTGATAGACTCAAGCAAAAATTGCTCCATCTCAATTATAATTTTCGACCTTAAGAGTAAGAGTAGTAGTTTGCTGGTATATTTAAACATGTCAGATTATTTATTTACATGATTTCAATATATAAAATAGGCTTATATGCCATACTAGGCTTTCGAAAAGGCCAGACTCAAGTCTAAAAATAAACCTATGATAGCCTACGGGCCAAACATACACCTTAAACATTCTTACGGTCAGGCTTCGGACTTGGATAGCCTAGCTTGATCCAACCTATTCCTGCCCCTATTGACCATAAGGATGTGTGATGTGTTAAAATGATGGTCATAACAAGAAAATTCACCCTCGTTATCATACAGATAATCCAACACAATAAAAATGTCATTTACATTTGTACCCTTTATGTATTTGCATTTTTCTGGTCAATGTATTCTTTGCATTTAAATATTTAATCAATGCGCAGTCAAATTTACGTAATTTTTTTTTCAATCAGTGTGAATGTTTTTGACTCATAATTAATGCAGAGATAAATTTATATAAATTTATTATGGAATAATCAACGCGAGTCAAATTTACGTTTTTTTAATCAGTGTGAACTTTTTTGACTCATAATCAATGCGGAGTTGAATTTATAGAACTTTGTTATAAAATACAGTGGTTTAGAATTAATATATTAATTAATTAATATGTATTATAGTTTAGTATAAAGCAAAACCCCTATCCCGAAAACTATGCAAATGAACAAAAACTTCTTCGGATTTTGCTTTTTCAGTTCATTTGAGAAGAACACCAGGAGAAGCTACAATGGTCTCACACACACAGTGTAATGCTCGCACCATCGAAGAAATTTTTCATGATTACAAGGGTCGCCGAGCCGGTCTTATCAAAGCTCTCACCACTGGTATATCTAACAAACCAAATATTCTCTTATTTTGTTTTCAAATCAAAATTTTAATAACAGTGTTCATTGTAAAGTAATGTGTTATGTTGATCATTTCAAATTTTTTTATTTTATTTTACTTAATGAGTCAAGGTCAACCAAAGCTTCAAGTGAGTTTAATTTCTACACATAGTTGTTTCTGTGAAATTTGATTTTTCTTGTTTAAATGCAAGAATTTGTGTTTGTTTATATTGAGTATTTGACATGGTTCAGTGTTTTTTTTTCAACTATATGTTTAGCTGAAAATTTTAGTGTTTGAGTACCTTCTGATTTTGAACTTTGCACTGTTTGCAATTTAGCTGGCTTTGAATTGAGCTATTTTTAAATTTTACAAGTGTTTTAATTTTGCTGTTTGGATGAAACTTATATACCTGATTGGATGATGATTGACAGCGGTTAATTTTCATCTTATTTTGATTTGTGTAATAATATTTATGGGTTCTTAGCAAGGGAAATTGAGTTTAGTTCTTGAGAAATGGGAGTGTGTAATTTGAACTGAAATTTTACATTATGTTGTTGCAGATGTTGAAAAATTCTGTATCCAATTTGATCATGGTAAGTTACAATCTCTTTTCACCCAGTTGCTGTGCACCACATTATTTGTGTTTTTTATTTTATCAATTGACTTTTAAATATGATGATGGGCTGAATGCAACAGGGGCTTCCCTAAAATTCATAAATAAGTATCATCCTGTTGATTAATTATGATGTTTGAAGGATTTTACGTTTGTTCTTAATGTAGGTTTAAACTTATTGATTTTTGTGAACACATGGCCACTTGTTCTCACGTTCCTTTTTCAATATATATGCTCCGGTTAATTTATTATGAGGGTATCCGGTACTACTGTTTTAAAAACTCAATTAGTTACATGATCTTGTGATTAAGTAACACCTGTCGTGGTTCTTGCATCAAGGAACAATATATTTATTTTCTTATCTTATCTTCTCAAGTCTCCTAGCAGCAATTTTTTCATTGCAAATATAGATATGGTACTGCATATCTTTTGTAGCTGCAAAGAAAAATACTGTAGAGAAAGGATTACTTGCCATGTTGTAGTGAATGTAGGCCATTTCTTTTTCGCTATTCTATTTGGTACTTTTGATTTATAAACTGGTTACTTGATTATTGCAGACAAGGATTGTCTTTGGTTGTACGGCTATCCTACTGAGGAGTGGGATGTCAGTTTACCTGCGGGAGATATGCCACCGGTGCTTCCCGAACCTGTCCCGGGCCTTAACTTTGCCAGGCATGGAATGCAAGAAAACGTTTGGCTGTCTTTAGTTGCCGGCCATTGCGATGCATGGTTAGTTCGGGTTGCGTTCTTCATGGGAAGCAAGTATGGGCTTAACAAATCTGACAGGTATTTCATATTTTAACCATAGATCTTATCTGCGGTTAAGTTATCGTATCTATCATTTTTTTTTCTTTACATATCTTTTGTTCATCCATGCACTCATATTCTGCATTGTAACGCAGGGATCAACTTTTCAAGATGATCAATGAATTGCCAACATTATTTGAAGTTGTTACTGGTGCTGCAAAGAAACAACTTCACATGGTATTAACTCCGAACCTTTGTGTAATTGTGTTCATTCACATGGTCCCGTCATGTATAAAGTTCGTGAATAGTTTATCATGGTTTTGTTGAAGTTATTTTGATGTCTGATCTGTATTGTGTGAATTTCATTTTTATTGTCATTCTGGGTGTGATGGTAACTTAATTTCATAATTAAGATTAAACATTCAGTTATTTGTCATCACACATGTCTCATTTATATCACAACTTAATTTTATGTGGATCATATTGTTACACAGAGCACACAATCACAGAACAATGATCACAAGGAAGGGGGCTTATATTTTCAATATTTACAGGTCGTAGGAAGGGGCTATGTTTTAAATGATAATGTTTGAGACTTATATTTTCAATGTTTACAAGCTAGAGGAAGGGGGCTATGTTTTACATGTTGATGCGAGGCAAAAAGACCCAATGAACTTTCATATAAACAAGAATCTAACACAAGAAGAAATAGATACATGAAAGCGCAACAGCCAATTACAAATTCTTTGAGGTATCTTGGCCATTATGAGAGATTCTAAAGGAAATGTAATATCACTTTCAGAAAAATCCTTCTTAATACAACTTATAACATCAATCAACTAGAATGTATTGTTGTGCTTGAGGGTCTCAAATTGGCAGAGAAATATGATTATAAAAAACTTAGAAAAACTGGTTCGCTCGTCAGCACGTGAAATCCGTTTCTCAACGTCTTCGCAAATACTGTTAGTTAATCCTAATTTTCTTTTCATTTCTTTAAGATCGGTGAAACCCTAATCGCTTTTTTGCTGATTCGTAAAATGTTATTGCTTACTGAAACTTAGGGCTTCGTTATGATGATTTATACGATGTGGATACTAAGGAGGTTCTTGATGCTAGCCATGCACAACACGTGAAAGTTGTTTCTCAACGTCTTCCCAAATACTGTTAGTTAATCCTAATTTTCTTTTCATTTCTTTAAGATCGGTGAAACACTAATCTCTTTTTTGCTGATTCGTAAATTTTGATTGCTTATTGAAACTTAGGGTTTCATTATGATAATTTATACGATGTGGATACTAAGGAGGTTCTTGATGCTCACCATGTGCGTCTCAAGCGTCGTATTGATCTTTCTATGAAGCATGAGTATCTCAATCTTCAGGTTAGTTAAGATTTTTGTTCAATTATTGGATAGAACTTACTTGGATTGTTTGTTAGGCTTTAATAAATTTATTGAAAATATTTGTGGATATAAACTTAAACATATGTTTACATCTATATATTTCTTTTAATTGTGTGCTACATTTAAAAGATGTGTTCATATTGGTTATTGTTTTTTTTTATAAGCAATGTTTGAATTATAAGGAGTACAAGGGGTACTCAATTCTTACAATTCATAAAGGAGTGTTTGACATAATATTCCCCCGTATGCAATCCAAAGGATTGTTACACCAATCGTCATAACGTACATTTTGCAAACGACCTCTTCCTATAATCTAAAACCAAGACAATTGCACAATATGATCTAATAAGCTAGAAATGTTGGGGGTAGCCTCTCTAAATATTATATTGTTCCGTAAGTTCCAAATACACCACAAAGTAGTCAACCATATGAGATGGCGAAAATACTTCTCATTTTTGATGGGTTGATCATAATAAAACTCAACAAAAGGGGATCATATCAATGAGGATGAGTGCCCACGTGGGGCCAGTTTACGTGTGGGTGTAAAAAAGAATAAATTAAAGAAAACAAAAAGACTGAGAAGTTGTACCATGCGGTGGAATTTAACATGGGAAAATGTTAAAGTTTCCCACCATGGGACAGTTGATTTATAACCATTAGATCAAATATTAATCATAAACTTGCACTACTAGATTTTTTTTCTCTCACATTATCTTCGGTGTTCTCTCTCCTCCATTCCCTCATCTCAATCTTCCTTCTCCTCCCCTTGACCTATAAATTTTACTCAATTTCTTTCATATTCTACCATGTCAAATTTTGCTAACAAAATAAAAAAGAATGGTTCAATTTTACTAACAAAATAATATAGAATAGTTCTTTATCAAAAGCTTCATGAAGCTTTCAAAGGCAATTTAAAAAAAAAATCATAGATCCAAGAACAGTTTCAAAACACTGAAAATCCACTACCACTAAAATCACCATCTTCTCACCTTCACCTTCTCACTACCCAAAATCAAACCAAGATTTGATTCAAGCTACTAAATTATCTTTTTTAATGAAACCCTCTCAAAGTCTCAACTTTAAGTAGCAAGAAAAAAACATAAGAAAAAAAGAAGCAAGTAATGGCTTCAAAAAACCTCCTTTTTTGTCACTTGGAATGAAATTTTGATTTTACTAGAAGTAATTTTAATTTCTTAACTTTTCTAAATTATGTCCAAGATCGTTTCCTCTATTTTCTCTCTTGTTAGATCTAAGTCTAATAACAATTTAAACTTGAAATGTTTTTATCTAGTTTCATAATTTTAGATACAAAAATGATATAATTTCACTATTTTATGAAATAAAACACAACGGTGGTTGCAGTTTGATGGTGGTGGCTGTGTTGGGTGAGTAAGAGTAAGAGCACAAAGGACTGAAAGGAGAGAGAAGGGTGTCAGAAGAAGGTGTGAAAGTAATCTAGTGTCGAGTGTGTATGATAAAAATAATTGATCTAATGGTCAAAAGTCAATTTCCCATGGTGGAAAACTTTAACATTTTCCCATGTTAAATCCCACCGTATCAACTAACATAGTGTGGCACAAGTGGTAGATGTTTGAGCCCTTAAACATTTGGTCTTGTTTGTTGGGAGAGATCAACCTCTTAATGGATACATTTGGTTCACAAAAAAAAAAGAAATCCCAAAGTACCATGCTACTACTTTTCTTTTTTATTTTGCATTGAGACTACTTTTTCTTTTTGGCCAACCTTCATCGTATGTAGTATTTTCATGTGAATCCTTAATTTTTTTCCATCGTTACCAAATTAATTAGTACTTGACCATGGTGATTACCGTCATTTTGGCTTTCCACAGGGATATTAATTCTTGTTTGGTATGTAAGAAGGTCCCACCTATGTCATTGCATCAATTTTTTATTATAAAGAGAATGGAATTCTGATGGACTAGTGTTCGACCGCGAAATAAATAAAATTATTTGTTATATAATAGTTTAACTACTTAAAAATCAAATATAATTCCACCTAAAAATCAATTTGAATTCTCTCAAAATTAATCATTTGACAAAACAGGTTTAACCACTTGAATTTAATTTTTATCTTACTCTCATATATATTCCGTTATATAACAATTTTATTTGATTTGGTTTTGTTTACTTTAGATTGATTTTCAAATAAATTTCGAGCTGATGAAACTGTTATTGGTTTGGTTTAAAGTGAATTTTTGGATATTTAATTTATATCGTTAGTTGGGTCAATATATATATATAGAGTAAAACTTTAATTTTTAAATGGACTTCTTGCTATTAGGCGGTAAAATTGATGTTTTTTTTTATAAATTAATCGGTCATTAGATTACTCTTAATAATTTTTTATTTGAAGTCAATTATTGATTTTTTTAAAATAAAGTAACTTACAAACAAATATAATAAAATTTTTAAGGCTTAAATGCACTTTTGCTCTCCCTATTTTAAAAAACTTGAATTTTTAGTCCCCTTCTTTAAAATTCAACTTTTTGATCCCCTTTCTTTGATTTTTTCAAGATTTTAGTCCCCCATCTCATTTTATTGAAAATTTTGCTGATGTGTCAGACTCATTAATGACGTGGCAGTATACACGTGTACAAAAATTAATCCACCTCATTAATTTATATTTTTTATTCAAATAATATACTCTAAAAGTATTAAACTAATTAAATTAAAACAGTAAAATAAATTACTAATGAATCAAAATCCTAAAATCAAACACACGGCTAGAGAAAGGAGCACTGCGCGAATAAGAGAAAGGAGTGAACAAGAGATTTACGTTTTCTGCTTTAGGAATTTAGGATGGTTCTATGATTTCTTTTTTTTTGATTCATTAGTAATTTATTTTACTGTTTTAGTTTAATTAGTTTAATATTTTTAAAATATATTATTTGAATAAAAAATATAGATTAATGAAGTGTATTAATTTTTGTACACATGTATACTACCATGTCGTTAATGACTTTGACACGTTAGCAAAATTTTCAATAAAATGAGATGGGGGACTAAAATCTTGTAAGAATCAAAGAAAAAGGACCAAAAAGTTGAACTTTAAAAAAGAAGGATAAAAAATTCAAATTTTTTAAAATAAATGGACCAAAAGTACATTAAAGTCAATTTTTAAAAATCATTATTTCTATAAATAATTTAAGCTAGCTAGCTTCTATACCTATACCTATATACAATACATGCATGTAGCATGTATGTGTTTATATGACCTAGAACTTGTACCTACAAAAGAAAAAAAATATAATGACCTAGAACAGAATGCATAAAACAAAGTTGACAGCACAATCTAATGAGTGGGTGAGGTTATCGCAACCACTTATTTGCTTTCATCTTGTTTTTCCCCTGCCAAGTTCTGAGAATAACTGAAAATTATTTAATCATGTGAATAATGAAATGAAAGGAGTAATTATTTATTTTTTTTTTTTTGAAGCGAGTAATTATTTGCTTAAAAAATAAAATGTTTAATATTAGAGATTTAGAGATGAAAAATATGTTAATTATAAGATCTCCTATAAAAGAGAATATAAACAAAATTGATGTTAATACTACTATGTCAAAAAAAATTAATGTTAATGTATTTGACCCTATATGTACCCCTAAGCTTGGGCACGAGCAAACAAGTGATGAAGCCATTTGTGGTATAGAATTACAATGGACTCTAACTATGGACATGGTTGACCCTACTATGAATATATAGTCATCTCGTCAATTCTTTCGTATATACCATTCATTTTGCTTATACGCCATATACTCAAGATCTGCCTAAAGTCCAATATTAAGAAACATTTTAGCCCTCTTAATTTTTGTTTTTTCATGCATTAATGACTGAAAAATATATATTTAAAAACGATTTACGTGCCAGAAAACTTACAAGTGTAAAATGATACATAAGTTGATAAAATAAAATAGTTTGCATTTCAAAAAACAAAATAAATAAAATTACAACTAAATATTTTTTTCCTTCTTTTGGTTTTCACCCTCGTTTAATTTATAAAAAGTAACCCTAGTAATGCAGAGTCGGGACGAGTTCATACATCAAATAATTTTAATTCCTCTTAAATATAGTTGCGAGGATTTAACTGTTGTCTTCCTACAACAAAATTATATTGCTGATATCCAAAAATCTTTTATCTTCTTGTAATTTGTTTTAGATCGAGCTCTATAAATATTTGGCGGGTCCTAATCCCAGTTGTTTGTGCATGGTAGGTAAGTGACATGCTAAGCAAATGAATGCCACACGTACGCATTGATATCGTATATACACCAATGTTGACAGAACAAATCCACATCGATCTTGGTTGTATAATAGATAGATCATGCATTAAACATACAAAATACAAATACTACGGTAGTTCATACATTAAATCAAATAATTCTAGTGCAAAGGAGTTTAAGAAGTTCAGTTTGTGTTAGGGTTGACAATAGGCCAGGCTTTGGTAGGCCTGAGCTTAGCCTACGAAATTTTATTAGGCCTGAGTTTGGCCTACAGCCTATTAAAAGTTAATTTTTTTGGTTTGGCCTGGCCTATTAAAAGTCTGATCTGACCTTATAGCTTACATAAAAGCCTACATCATATAAAATTTTTAATTTTTTTAGAACATTTAAAAACTTCAATCTAGTCTATATTATCTATTTTATTTTAAATAGACAATATAGCTTATTTAAAGCCCCTACATTAGATAAAAAATTTATATAGTCTATATTACCTATTTTTTTCATTTTAAACTAATTCCATGGGTCTTGCCATATGGAATCACTTATGACACCTTAAAAAAAATGAAGTAATGTTGTATCTATTGGTTTAACTTGAATCAAGTTGGTATACAAATATGTAGTATACAACTACTTATAACTAAATACCCGATGTGAGACTTCTAGTTGCTATTATCTCTATTATTTTTAATAGAAGTTATTATTTCTTATTCTCTCTATTTAATCTATAAATTATATTATAGAATATAAAAGTAAGTTTTAATAATTATGTATATTTTTATATGCAAAAAAAAATATATATATGTATATAGGCCGGCCTGTTAGGCTTTGTAGGCTTTTTTTAAAGCCTAAGCCTGACCTATTTAAATAAAGAGACTATTTTAAAAGCCTGAGTCTGACCTTTTTAATAAATAGGCCGGTCTGGCCTGAGCCTATGTAGGTCAGCCTGTAGGCTCCTGTGAGCCGGTCTGGCCTATTCCAAACCCTAGTTTGTGCACACAAATACACAATATACTCAATGATATACGGTCATGTTCACTAACGGAACTAACTAGAAACTTTATAAAGTCCGAGTAAAATCTAAAGTTTCAATTAAAATTTTAATTTTGAAAAATAAAATTTCAATTTTATTCTAAAAACTTATAGTTTTACCTCAAATTAACCTCTAAAATACCAAAAAAATTATTTTGCAATTAAAAATCTCAATTTTAAACAAAAATCTCAATAATTTTAAACAAAAATCTCAATTTTAACTTAAACTAATCTCTAAATACAAAAATATTTGGCCAAACCCAGACAAATGTTGAGACATGCTAGCCTTGTCTCCGTCACTATTATGTTTGTGGCAGTCTTATTCGTAATTAAGTTGAAAAATTAATTAAAGAGTTCTATTACAATCTTGATCATTGTAATATAATATTAATTAAAGAGTTCTATTACAATCTAAATGCTCCTTGATAACGTTAAATTGGTTAGAGCTTCATGTTGTCCAAGAAAGATTTCACTTATAAGTTCTAATAGGGTTATCCAATCCTTTCTTGATGTGTCTGACATTTTTTACGTTTTCTTACTTGATGAACAAACTTCATCTACTTGTGCTGATTTTGGCATTAGTATTCTAATTTATTGGCTGTAAATGCATGAGTTATATTGGTTATCTCTTTTTATATTCGTTATCTTTGGGATCTATGTTTCTTTCTTATAATTTATACAATTTCTTATTTACCATCTTAAATGAAAAAAATAAAAAACTATAAATTGACCAAATAAATATAAAAAACTTTCTACTATACGTTTGAAGTTTGAATACTTCTTAAAACAGCATATAAAAATGATTTTAATGATCTTTTGATCCCTGTATGTTCACAAATTTTTTATTTTAGTCTCTGTATCTTGTTTTGTTGCTAATAAGTCCTTGAATGTACAAAATTTGTTGGTTTTAGTCCTTATAGTCAAAATCCGCAGGAAAATCTGCAATTTTCATGTAGATTTTTCTTCAGATTTTCCTGCGGATTTTGACATTAGGGACTAAAACCAACAAATTTTGTACATTTAGGGACTTATTTGCAACAAAACAAGATACAGTGACTAAAACCAAAAATCTGCGAACATACAGGGACCAAAAGATCATTTAAGCCTATAAAAATCTATAAGCTAGTTAATTAACTTCTTTTTCGTCCTATATTTCATCATTTTACAATGTGAGGAGTATTTTCTCTGTTATTTTTAATCAAATAAGTGAATAACTATAATGAAAATGATATATTATTTTTCGTCAATTGCTCGAGAACGGGATTCATGTGGTACGATTTCACGATCCCTGTCTCTGTGCTATTTTCGGGAAGACTTTCTCCTTCATTTTTGTCTCCGCAAAAAAAAAATCTTTTCACGCTTCAATAGTTATAGTATAAGCGAAGATTTCTTCTTACCTATACACATTGATATCCCTACTATTTTTTTTGGTAGTATACTCCTACTACTTTTACCATATATGCACTTTTCATATAAACTAATTTACCAAAAAGATGTTTATCACTGGTAAAAAGAATTAGATTAAGTTTGTCCAAAAAAAAAAAAGATTATAAGAAGATTGGTAATGATTATTGAAAATAATTGGAATCCAAGGAATCGTCAACTCTAAGAGGAGTAGGTGGTTTCACACCCACTGTCCAATATATATTATGATTGCAGTACTTCCCCACTTCACCAACCATATGAAAACAGTAACAACTATGGTTTTAAATTTTGAAGCAAATCATTTTAATTAGATTGCTAACTGCTTTTCTTAGTCAATAATTACATAGTTGCATGCCAATTTCCCTTCACTAATCAATTTATTAATGTTATTATCAATTGCGGTTAAGGCATCACATGGACCACACTAATATATATACCACTCCCTACAAAGACACTCTTCACCTATATCACACTTTTTAGCATAGCCTTTTCTTTTCCTACAATCTAACACTTTGATAGTTCATTTTTTCACTCCTTAACCTATTGTTTAATCCGAACACATCTTTTAAGGGTACATATTAAATAACTAAAATTTTAAATTTTATGAAGAAAAAAATAATTTTTTTTGAATTTTTTCAAAAATATACACAATCTTTAAAATAAAATTTTTATCTTTAGTATTTTAACATATATTTTTAGAGCACTTGTTAGTATTTTTAGTTAGTTAATGATATTCATTTTATTTAGCATGTCACACTATTATGATTTAGTGGTCCAACAGATTCTAATTTTTTTTATATTAAGAGGGATGCATTTTCTTAATTGATTAAATTAAATGGACGATGCTTTTGTAGTATATATATAATTCTAAAAATAATATTAACTCGATGAATAAAGCAAGAGATGGATTAGTTTTTGTAAGGAATAAAGGGGAAAGAATGTCATAATTGTTTGATGCAAAAAAATATTATAGAGACAAATTAACAAAATAAAAGTAAAATGACAATTTTGGACTTTGAATGGAACGTTGATGTTTTGCTCTTTTACTTCCCTTTATTAGATTCGAGATAATGTGAGAATCCCAATATAAAGTTGTGTTTTTTTTTACCCCTTCATAGTATGTATGAGATATAGCCTTTTTTGTCATAGAATAAACATTTAAAGGACAAAGATTAAATTTGGCTTGAACTCTAATTTATTAAAGAGGATGAGACATAGTGTGAAAATAAAAAAGTTAAGACAAAACATCAATGAAACAAAAGAAAAACATAGAAAAGGTGCTTAAGATATTGGAGTTATTTGAGGTTGAAGGTAAGATCATGATGAGTAATATATAGCATATTGTACAAATCTTTCAAATGATAATCAACAAACAATTTATCCTCTATAAACAATTTATTCTAATTTAATTTTTAAACTATATGAAATTAATCAATTTAATTAATCTCTAAATTATATAAGAAAAATACCAATTCAATTTTTATAACTTTATTTTTTGTTTTTTTTGCTTCTTCGGAAAAATTATAACTATATTTACAATAGAGATTAAATTAAGGATTTTATATATTTTTAAAAACTATTTATTATTATTTTGTCAAAGAAAAAAACTATTTATTATATTTACATAGTTTAATATTTAAATTACAGAGAGAAAAATGTTTCACTAAACGGATAGATTACTCTTCTATAATTTAGGGACAGACTATTTAGTTGAAGCCAACCAATTTGACATAAGTTTTTAGAGAATCCATGAAGAGATATTTTGTCCACATATTTGGAGACCATGTCTTATATCTCTAAACCTTTTTTTATCTCCATTAAACCCATCATTTGACCTCTTTTTGGATGCCTCTAAAATCTCCACCAAGTAATAATTTTACTAAACATTTTATTTGAGAAATTAAACTTGAGATTGAGTGTATCAAGTAAAATCATTTTCTAAATTTCAAAAGAATAAAAAAAGGAATCTTATTTGATTTGATTAACATTGCTACTTTTTGACTATTGCTCCCAAGCATATGGTAATGCATGAAGAAGATAGTGTTAATTTCAAGCAAAATAGGCCCCATCACATAAGAGATATAGAAAGCAAAAGCTCTCTTTTCTCTCTTCATCTTATGCGAATTTGCTTTCAACTTCATCTTCTTCACATTCCTTAATTGCTTTAATTTTCTCCTCAAATTTGAATTTCACACAAATTTTCATATAGTTGAGAGTTGTCAGAGATTATAATCAGACTACTCTATATTCAAATTTTCAACACTCTAATATTAATTTAACAATGAAGATTTTAACTAAATAAATTAAATTTAAAATAATATTCAAAATTTAAAACTTTCAATCTTAATACTCTTAATAAAAGAGTTCAAAAATGCTAACAAAATGAATGGATAAAATCACCTTCTCAATATAGATTCTCAACTTCTTTAATGATTTTGCATGAGGCACACACTTCAACATTAGAACCAAATATTAAAACAATACCATGAAAATGAAGAGTGGTATATAAAAACAAACATCAACATATAAAAGGAGAAATAATTATATAATAGAAAAAGAAAAGGTAGTTAGATTAACAAAAACTAATAAAACAACCCTCACACCATTAAATCCTCTAAAATTAGAAATAAAAAGGAGAAATCTTATTTTCAGATGTAAACCCCCACACCATTAAATTCTCTAAAATTTAAATTAAACCCCCATATTTTCTCAAAATTACATAATGAAACCATTTCCAATAACCCTATTAGGATTGAAATGAGTAGTTTCATACACAGGTAATTCCTCTCTATACCTCTCAATCCCAATTACTGATAAATTATCCAATTCAAATAAATCAGAACTAGAACAACTAGCTCCATCATCATCTTCATCTTCATCTTCATCTTCAAATTGCATATTAAAATCAACTTCATTTTTTTTCTGATAATTCTTCAACAAATCTCTAGCTAATTCTTCAACCCTTCTACTTTCTTGCATCACATGCAACCTCAGTTCCTCACTACTATTTTTTCCACCATAGTTTGAATTAGCTACCAAACCCTTTTCACCTTCATGCAAATTCTTGTGTCCACAAGGTCTACAATCTTCATCAACAATAACACTAACAGGACAAAATCTCACTGATCTTTTAGTACCTGATCTTGATGAAGGTGTTTTGCTTAAACAAGACCTTGAAAAAGATGAAACTGATGAACATGTTGATGTTTGTGCTGATTTTGCTTCCAAAACTGAATTTGTAGTAGTTTTCGTAGCTGATGATGATACTTTTGATTTTTTGGTATTTCCACTAGAAGTGAAAAGTGAATTCAAAAAGCTAGCAAGTCTAGCACCAGGTGAAATGGGTTGCTTTGATTTCTTCATATCACCATACAAAATTCTTAAAGCTTTGGACTTTGTTTTACCAAAACCATTCTCATTTTTGGGTTTTTGAGTTTGAACAGAATGGTTATAGTTGAAGTTATTGTAATGGTTTCTGCTAATGTTTGGTTTTTCAGAAACACTTGTTCTAATTGGTTTTGGTTTTTGTAAACCATAGAATGATTCTGAATCTGATGATGAAAATCCACCAGCTGAACTTGATTCTGAAGAAGATGAACTTGAATGCATGGAAAGTGTATTTGAATTGTTTCTTGTTCCTCTTTCAAATTCTGTCAAAGAGTTTCTTCCATTACAATTCTCTAGCTTTCTTGTTTTTCTAAAGTTAGTTTTTTCATCTTCAACACAATTCATCTTCCTCATAGTTGTTGTTTCTTTGTAGAACATGAGTTTCTCTTCTTTTTGCTCTGTTTTATGATGTCCTTCGTCGATCGATCGATAAATTACATCAAGAAGAGTTGAAGAGAAAGATGGGTTTTCTCTTTGATGTTGTTTTCTATGATCTCTTGAAGGTTTATTCCATTTCTCCATTGTGTAATCTCTTTTTATAAGGAAAAAGGTAGGTATGAAGATGAAAGAGAACAAAGGAGAGAAAAAACAGAGGAAACAGAGTATTATGAATGGTATCAATTAGTTGAACTTTGTTGTCTGCTTCAAATAGTACATAAAAAAGCTTTAATAGAGTGTTATGAAGAGAAACAAATGATTTTTGAGACACTAATGAAAACCAAATTCCACGCCTAAGAGATGAAGAGAAAACAAAGGATGATTAGAGAGAGAGAGAGAGAGTTTTGGAGAGTGGTTTCTTTTGGATGTTCTTATAAGGGTTGAGGGAGGGTTATGGAAGTTGAGTTGGACAGGCTGTCAATAATGATGTGGAATTTTTTTTTGTTGGTTTTTAACCTCCAATTCTTCATAATGGGTTTAGTAGTACGGAGATCGACTGCGAGATAAGTAAAGTCTTATCAAGAATCTTTTCACTTTGAAATTGAACTCGTATTTTTACAGGGGGTATATATCTATTAACCTTTTTTTAAAATTTGTCATTTGATGAAATTCATTAACCAGTGAATTTAATGTTTTAGTTAATTGTGTGAAAATTTTAGTTATATAAAATTGACTTAATTGCAAGTTTGATCTCTTACATTTAAAAAGTTTTAAGTTAATTTTTTTAGTCAAATTTTTGTTTAAATCGTCGACCTGACTGACAAATTTTTATACATGAACAATTTTAAAAGAAATCAACTCAAAATTTAACTAAAAGAAATTAATTCAAAATTAAACAAAAAAAATATAGTAATGTAGATGACCAAATTGTAACTTGTCAAAACATAAGGGTAAATTGATACCTAAAATAAATATAAATAACAAAATATGCAATTAAACCTATAAAATTTAATTAATAATTTTGATTATTCAATTCACCTTCTTCAAAAAATTTCCTTCATCCCATGAATTGACATTAGATCCTTACTTTTTCTTTATATAAGAAAAGAAAGAAAAATGTATTGTTTTGTAGGACCATGCAAAGTAGATTTTGATCCTAACACTACACACATACCTTATTTTGCTATTGGTGTAGAGATGTTTTGATCTTGCAAACAAGATTCCTCTCTACTTTATGATTTATTTTTAAAAACGTATCTTAATGTTCATTGAATTACATTTACTGTATAGTGTATACAAGTATTTGAATTGCTATTATTGGTAAGACGTTTGACTTTGTTCTTAATTAAGTTGTCAGTTGATGGAAGTATGAAGATCAAAACAAAATTTCATAAAAATAGAGTAGTTATTTGATTCGAGATATTATTGTCAGACATTAAATGTAAGGTGTCAAAACTTGTGTACCTCATAAGATTTGAGGTATTTATCATTATTTATTATAAAAAGTTTTGAGTGATATATTTTTTTATAAAATATACTGTTGGATTGAAAGTTTATATCATATAGATCTTTTGTGTAAAATTTCAGACAAATCTAAATTCATTTGATATGTTATTGAGACACATAAAGATTAACGGTGTTTAAGAAATCACAAAAACTGTTAATTTTGATGCGTCTAAATAACATATCAAATGATTTTAGATTTGTCTAAAATTTTACACAAATAATCTATACGATATAAACTTTTAATCCAACAGTTTATTTTACAAAAAATTATATCAATTAAAAAAAAATTAAGTCGTTGGAGATATCCAAATTTTATGAGAGTACACTAAAAAAACCTAAATATAAATATCTCTTACAGTTAGAAATTGAGCCTTCATATATTACATTATGGTAGTCTAATCCCTTTCTCATTCTTTAATTGATGGCTATCATGGTTAAAGAATAGTGTTTTAGGTCTTGATTGGAATGTGAAATGAGGACTAGGAACATGTGAAGCACTTCCATTAAAAAAAGTACTGTATATAAGATAATAGTAGTATTATTATACTGTATAATGAATTAACGAGACATTGCAATTATGCTACTATTGGTACAGTCAACTAATGCGGCTACAGGACTAAAATTTGGGCTTTAGGACACTTATTTTTCTCTGGATTCTAATGCCCGTGCTACATTCAAATTAATGTTGTTCAACTTTTGCCTATTTTAATCAATCAACTGCATACCTATAGTTATGAGCTATGTCAAAAAGTCATACCTAATTTTCAACATAGTGATATAAGAGATTCAAAAACTTTAAAAATATGATTAGAAATTCGATTTTTAATTTTTACATATAAAATAAAAACTAATTTGGAATATATTAATTTGTCTAATTATTTTTTGATGGAGATCCCTTAGAGTTGAACAATGATGAATATTTCATAATTAAATATAAGAAGAAAAAAAACTATGTCTAATAGTAATTCTTTTTTGTTACAAAAATAACATTTTAAGAAAAATACCCGTACCCTATTAGTTTTTTTTCTGAAGAAATCAAATAAAATACATCAAAAAATTCTTTTAAGCATAAGGTGTGTTTAAGAGAAAATTTACATTCAAAGAATTAAATGATGCAAAAAATACGATAAAAAATATCATCAAATTGCATATCCTAAACAAACAAAAAGATTATACAACTATTGATTCAAAGAATTAAAATCTTTCTTTCTTGTCTTCAACCATCACCAAACTAAAACTTCTTTTAATATTCTTTTATAGGTGAGGATAAAATTGTAATAAAGAAATGGGGTCACTTTGAAATAATAAGGAATTAGTTCCAAGCCTTTAACTAACATATAGCATAAATTTATAAAAGCAAGATTAGTAGCAATCTACCATTTATATTGTCATTCATAGAAGACACACTAAATTGATAGTGCAAAAGAAATCGGAACACACTAATGCTTATTCACTTCCATCAATGGTCAAATTTGTACGTGTCCTCATTTTTGTGTCTATGTTTGTGGGGCTTATAAGGATGCATGAGGACGAAAGAGAGAGAATTAGTGGGAACATTGTGTGCTTATTTCCACAATCATTGCTCTCGTGGCTCTCCTAATTAAACTTTATGAAGAGAAAGAGATTGGAACAAATTTTAAACTAAAAATAAAGCTATAAGAGATTTTATTAACACTAAAGAGAAATCATACCCAAAGTGTTAGGCCTAGTAGAAGGATATAGATTATATATTGTCAAGATTTTATGCAGTGATGATCGTTGAATTAAAATTGGACGATTAAATTTTCATATAGATTGTAAATTTTAAAGTATAAAATATAAGTATGAAACTCAGATTGTCTGATTTCAAATAGATCGTTGATTTACTCATCATTGTGTGAATGTGTAAAATTTAAATTTTTAACAAAAGTGTAGTAAATCTACAAATAGGGAGAATTTAATTTGATTCGATCATGTGAAAATGTTTTTTTTTTATCAAGTAATTCAGTGGCTAAAAATTCACCTCTTAAAGGTGAATAAGCGGGTGTATCCAGATTTGAACTTGAATCCCTGCACTTTCGTGCAATATATTCAACCAATTGAGCTAAGTTCATGAGACGATTCTATGAAAATGTTAACAGTAGAAATTATAAAGAGAGTAACATAAGAGAAAACTGAGAAAGAGATTAGGATTTCAAAGATTAGGGTTAAAAGGACTAAACTACCCTTAACATAGTTATATCTAAAAAAACTATAATAATACATATGATAGTGCATTAGTCACTAAATTTGACAGTAAATACTCTAATTTCGACCGAAATATAATATAATATAACAAATAATATACATATTTTGAGCTGATCAAAGACCTTTCATATTGCCATTCTACCGACCTCGAATAGGGCTACATGTAAATTAATCCAAAAACATAAAACCCCCTAAAAGAGGATTATAGCAAGAGAATGATCATAATAAACAAAGTGATGAAAAGTTAGATAGTATTAATAAAGTCTATAAACTAGAAAAAGGCATCACAACAAATAAAACAACGTGTGTATATATGTATATGTGATGATACATGACAAATTACTTTTTTGGCCACACATTTGGTACCATCTCTTTCCTTCTACCTTCCCTTAAGGCTCAAGAAAATATTTCATAATAAAAGGTAACAGCTAGGATGCTAATATAATAACACTACATCCACCAAAGTGTCTTCTATTATAATTATACAAAAAAGCAACTAACTAAATACATAACCCATATAACAATCATGAGATGTTATGATTGATACACGAGTCTCAACTCTCACGTTTCATGTGTAAGAAATTAATAATTTAGTAATACGCACCAAGTACTTGGCTTGGCTATAGTTAAAAAAATTATTTTCAAATTACAATTTTTTTTGTTAATATATATAAAACAAATTGGA
This sequence comes from Trifolium dubium, assembly GCA_951804385.1. Lineage (NCBI taxonomy): Eukaryota > Viridiplantae > Streptophyta > Magnoliopsida > Fabales > Fabaceae > Trifolium > Trifolium dubium. Next base: position 3,130,530 of record OX638073.1, on the reverse strand, counting down.
GATTCTATTATCATGTCACTTGTATGAAGAATAACCCATATAACCCATTTAAGAGATATTAATTGATTGTTAAATCGATGATAATCACTTCAAAATATTAGTATTGTTGGTTGTTTTAATTCAAGGTAGTGAAAGATTAAACCTTGATGTCTTTATTATTTCACTCTTTGACTTTTCTCACTTCAGTGATTTAGTCACTCTCATATCCCTAGTCCATTGAAATATCATATATGGATTGACAACTAAAAATCATATCATAGAACAAACCTCTATTATAAGTTATATTTTGCATTAAATCTATTATTTTACCATATATTTACAATATTAATAAAAAATTATAATTTATAATTTGAATATCTGAAAATAATCGATCGAAGTTAAATCGCATTAAATTGAATCAAAAATTTAAATTATTTATCCAAAGCCAAATTAAACTGCAAATATATTTTTATCTTTTAGGCCAAATAAACTGTGCCTCAAAATATATTTAAACCGCACTGCAAACATCTTAATTTTTACACTATCAATAGAGATTAAGGGCTAAGAATTAAGATTCCATTTAAATTAACCTAAAAAAAGATTCCATTTAAATCATAGCCCAAACTAATTAATAGAGGGACCCAAAACCAAGTCATGAACCACATATATATTGACATGCATGGTCTATAGTAATATAGTGCACCAATTAAGATAATAAAGTCACTTGAAATGTGCCCCATGTTTTAACTGCCATCATCCTTCCTAAGAACGTATTAAAGTTTGATTCCTGGATATACCCTTAGTCTTCACCATTATCATCCCAATCTCGAATAGACACACTAATACTTTGGGCATATATGCTAGCTATCAAATCAAATCGTTATAAAGTCATAATTATGTTAGTTATTTTTGTTGAATTAAATAATTACTCCTATATATGTTAGTTAGCTTTAGCATGATATTAGTTAAGTGTGTATTCATCCATTGAAATTTTATATATGTGTTTGTTTATATTAGAGGAGGAGTCCTGTTAACCTAAAATTAGTGGAGAATTAAGTAAAAATTAATTAATGATTATCTTAGTCAAAATTTCAGCTCAAATTTCTCCAATAATTCGACATAAATCTAACCAATTAATTTTGCTACTATTAATCAAATAAAATTAATGTATTTAAGTTAAATTTTTAATTAAATATCAATTTGTTTGGTACATTTTTTTTTATATTTTAAGATGTAGAGAGTATATTATATATGATGATGATGATGATAATGTTGAGCAATATGAAGGATATGTCATTTCATATAATGCGTTTGTTTTTGCCTTTCCCAAACTTTTGTTTTTAGCATATCATCATCGAATCGAAATAGTGTATTAATTGTCTGAAACATGTTGTAGTGATGGAACCAATAGACCAACGTTAAACACACTTTGTCTTTCAACCCGCAAAAGAAAGACCGGAACTTGTGGTTCAAATAAAAACATAATTTATGTGAAATTAAGCAAGATTAAATAATATAGTTGATTGTCCAAGTGATATCTTAACTAGCTATAATATTGAAATTATTAAGTTGAATGTCCGTGACATTTTGTATGTGTGAGTTTTCAATAACTTTATGCATTTCATGTATGTATATAAAAATTATAGTTGATTTTGTCAGAAAAAAATTATATAATTGATGTGAACCTCATGACTTATCAATGAATGCATATATGAATCAATTGGAGGAAATATAGATTTGAACCTATAGATAATAAATTATTTGTTAATCTAATTTGGATTCACATCAATAGTTTATAAAAAAATTATATGTATTTTTTATGATTTAATTTGTTAATACAAGCATATTTACTTCTTCTTCTTTTTTTTAAAAGAATCAAGCATATTTATTTACTTGCCATTAGTTGGATGATAATTATTTTGTGGAGTATTTATATGAAACATAATAAAAGATACCTATGTCAAATATAAAGTCCTTGAATTATTCCAAAAAGAAAGTTAGTTAAAAGATAGTATATATATTCTTTTGATACAAAAGACAAATTTGCTAAAAATAGAAGAACACACACATGGGAATGAGGTACAAGACTTGCTATGAACAATCATGCTAAGTTATTCAAACAATTTTTGTCTACCACTCAGACACACACTGCGAGGGAGTGGGGTGTTACCACTTCAACACACTCCCCTCTAATATTTATCTTTTTAATTACTTGTACATTTAATTTCTTATTTTTACCACTCTTTTAAAATTAAATATTTTTTGTTCTCAATCTAATTTTTATAATTATTTTTGCCTCCAAAAAATTTAATTATCCCAATTATAAACATGAAGAGAAAATAAATTTTTCAAAGCCAAAAATTGAGTTTTTTTATGGCTAAAAATCATGATTTTCAAGTTAAAATATAGATTGATACTAAAACTATAAAATAAGATGAATAATTTCATAAATTGCGATACAATAGGAGATTAAATTTGTCGAGGTGGATTGACCGACATATTTTTTTATGTCAATTAGGTCATTGGGCAATCATAAGACTTAAACCCTATGATTGACCCAATGTTGGAATGCGTAGGCATGAAACCAAGATATTTTCTATACAAAAAAGGAAGAAATCTCTCTAGAGTCGGTTACCTATATATCTACGACTTTTGGCAGGAATGATTTCTCTCACATTTTGACCCATATCGCACCCACTTTCTAAATTCATTTTTAATAAACACATGCATGTGTCATATCTTATCTAATATGAAACTCTTAACATGCACCATTAACGCCATTTAAAGCGAGACTTGAGTGGTTTGATAACAACAATTTAATAGTAGATGTCTCAACTAATCTTAAATAAACTCTAATATCATTTTAAAATTTGAGTTAAATCTAAGAGAATTTTTTAACAAGACTCAAAATTTAAACAAAAAAATAATAGTATAATGAGAGACTATGAAAGAATGAATTATTTACATTCCTCTATTAAAATATACATTATATTATATATGGTTTCTACAAGAAAGTGGGAGAAGTGAAAATGGGATAATTAACTTTTTCCTTTATAAAAAAGAAAGAGATTTCATCCATCAGCCTCAAGTGACACCTCTCCACACTACAAAACACTTTGCCTTGGTTGGGTTGGTAGGCATTTTTCATGCCTTCATCATTATTATTTCTCAAAACTTGGTTTCAAATCGTGGGTCACCCCCACAACCTTTGCTTCAATATTTCTTTGGCCCATTTTGATCGTTTCCTCAATACATCCACTTATTATAATTCAACCATGACTGCGCCTTCTAGCTTATCCATTTAACTATTGTTGCACGATTTTCATATAAAATCATTCTAAATCATTCCAATTTTTCATGCTTCAATATGTATCTTTTTTTTTCTTCTTCGCTTAATTGGATATCTATTAATTAATCCACAAGTGTGTGTTGCGTTAGTTCTGTTATACGTGGACAAAATTTGATGTAAAAAATGGTTTTATGTAAAAAAGATCATATTTGATATTAAAAGCTATGATTTATAACTTTTACGTTAGAATCAATGTTCATTCTAGTGAAAAACTTATAAACATTTTCCAAAAGTGGAATCAAATATACAAGTGGATTTCTAAAGCGTAATGTTATTCTTTGGATATTTTTGCTGTGGTCATTAAAATTACTTTAGAGGAACAAAACATTCACATATAGCTTGGGTTTAGCCTACATTATTAGAGAATAGAGATCATAAATATTTACCTAAGTAAAACAAAATTAAGACATGTTTGTGACACAAAGCAATCATAATTAGTTGCTGATTATTATGAACAAAAAGATAAGCTATGACAAAATATATATAAGAGAGTATGTGATTACACTAGGGGAGCCCAATTTTATGGTTTATCATATCTATTAGGGTCATGTTAAACAGTGTCCCGAATGAAGTATTTAATAGAAGATCAAATTAAAAATATATTACAGAAAAAATATTTGTATACATATTCTTTGCAATTCCAAATTTGAAAAAATACATCCCACAATAAAATAACTTTTGGTTGCTTAAAGCTCTTATAACATTCCAATTAGCATTATGATAATAACATAATGTGCTTAAAAAAAGTAAAAATTAAAAGGCTAAGGAACAACCTGGAAGAATTAGAATAGATAGGCACTAATTTGAAGAATTCAGTACCTGAACGTGCACTAGTCCTTTGAGATGAGACACATGATACAAAGAGGGTCTAAAGCTCTATAAAGAACTAAAGAAGGGTATTTGTCCCTATAATGTAGGGTTGGAATGAACATGAGGAGGATTCAGATTTTGGATCAATCAAAAAAGATATAATAGTAGAAAATATCAAATGTTAATGCAAAAGAAAAAGAAAAAGAAAAGGATACATCAATCCCTAGGTATGAACTAATTCATACATAGTACATATATATACAAATTTAAAGTGAATCTCCCAAGCTAGCTACACTCTCTTTTTGTTTTCAGCTTGTAAAATAAAAGTGTAAATTTGATCTATGTTTTTTGCTTTTTTATTTATTCTTTCTCTACTTTAGAAAAAGGAGGAAATGTGATTGTGAAGTGCAATGTTTTTCCTTCAAAAGAAAACAAAGTGTAATGTTTTAAAATTCAACAATTCTTTGGCAGAATGAAGTTTATTGTCATGGAAACTGGAGATATTTGAAAATATATTTGGAGCGTAAATCCCATTTTTTTTTAAGGATATTAGCATACAAACTTTATAAATATTGCACGTATGAATTCGGGCAACACACTGATGGGATCCTAAAATTCAATATTTGCTTCCATTTCGTCAAGTATCTTTTGAAATGCAGCGAATTCGAATCATAACTTCCGAACTGGTCCTAAATTAGTGAAAAATCAGGAAGTTCATCATGCAGTTGTGTTTTTGCAAAGAAAAAGAAGATTTTGGCACTCACAACCCCTATTCCAAATCCATCAATCTTCTCCAATTATTTTCATTCCTAAATCTTTTCCAATTATGTTTGTTTTGATTTAAAGTAGTGTTTTGATTGAGATTTGATTTTGTGTTGCCATAGACAAGTAATTATGTCTTGACATGAACAATTTGATTATGTTTTCACTGAGTTGTGTTGTTAATTGTTATGGACAATTTTAAGTATGATTATGTGTTGACATGTAAGATAAGGACAAATCCATATATCATACTTAAAATTCAAATAAAAAAATCCTTTCCAAACTATATATTTTAGGCAATATCAAGTTTGATTTGGAAAGTTAGGTTCCGAAATGTGAAAAGAATTCAAATTATATATTTAAGAACACATCTTCGAAAATAAGTGAGGGTATTTTGGTCATTTTGGAGGGCATGGGAGTAATTAAAGGGACCTAAAGAGCAACTTTCAATTTTAATTTTTAAAAGACACCAAATTGGACCATAAAAGGCCAAAACCAAACAAAGATACCAGTATCAGCTTTAGATTTTTTGAGGTACAGATTCATCATGATTGTGTGATGGATTTGTTAAGGTTATTGTTGAAAACAATCTGGTATTCTAGTTCTTTATTGATTTTGTACACATGGAGTAGGTGATATGTTGTATAGTTGAATTTGTATGCAAACCAATAAACTGGTTCTGAACGATCGAGATCTAAACCGGTATTGAACTGTTTGGCCATAATTAACTGATTTAATTCAAATGGTTTAAGAAAATATACTACCAGAATGTTTTCATCATTATCTGTAATGAAACAAGGCCATAAGGAATCACACTGAGATTTAACTTTCTTCAGTCAAATCTCAGAATAATTCACAACCATACTGCAAATAAAGGAGATTGATCATTAGCTAGCTCATTGCATTAGTGAGAAGAAAAAAAACCGATACGATATTCATTTCACAATAAAAAAAACTGCGATTTTTCTATATCTACTCCAGTCTGTAATACACAAACAGGTTAAACTTCAGCCTTTTTTACTAATCCCTTCCCCCTTCAGAAATTTGTTGTCCAATTGAGATGACCCAGTTGAGGTTGCTGATATGCACCAACTTGTGGTCCAGGAGCAGCTCCAGCCACTCCAACACCAACGTTGTTTCCCATTGCCGGTCCTAAATGATGAGGACTAGGCATACCAGCTTGTTGCGGAGGAGGATGATACATACCGGGGAACTGCATGTGAGAAGATTGAGCTGCAGCTGCATTGAAGGAAGCGTGTCCGGTGTGTGATGGCATGAATGGAGCTGCGTGTGGCGATTGTCCTGGCATGTTATAGTATTGAGTAGACTGCATGCCTGAAAGATCCCTTGGATTCTGTAGCCAAATTTCTGATGTCTCTGCCTGTGAATTTGAAATGAAAAAAAAAATGAGAACGCAAAAGAAGTTAACTTACTAGCACAAGCACATACGATAGAATATTGGAGTTTATGGAAACAGCTTAGCAGTTAGCACATGTTTATAAGCTGTTTTAAGCTTATTAGTTATTCCTATTAACTCTTCAGAATAACTTGTATGAAAACAGCCTATAGCTCATATGTAAACAATTTGACTTTTTTATCTGTTAGAGAAATAGATAATGCACAACTACACATTGTTTAGCGTTTATGCTATAAACGCTTAATTAAGTTGTTATCTAAACAGGGTCAACAATAGAACCTATTTATATGCCGTGTTTTGAGTAAACAAATAGAACATTTTATTTGATTGAATGTCAACAATTCGAAACACTGCACAAGCACAATACCTGAGGATTTGGTACATAAAGATTATCTTTGTACTTGACTCGAGATGAATCTTCTAAACCCGATGCACCACCAACCACACCTGGAGCTAGCATGGCATACCCTGGATTAGCAAAGTTTCCGAAACCTGTAGGACTTCCAGCTGGAACAGGCTTGAACTGCTGAACTCCATATTTAAGGTTGTTGGCATTAAGATGGGGGGAACCACCACCAGGCATCAACATGTAATTGCCATTTGTTGGATGGGGATAAGGGGCACTGTTTGAATATCCAGGCACAGCCATGGGTGGTACATAGACTGGGGACAGAAACTGACGATACGGCATTAGATTTGCATAATGTGAAAGATGAACTTGAGGATACATCTGAGCAACTTGATGTTGTTGTTGCTGCTGTTGTTGTTGCATCATGGCAACTGTGGATGTTGGAACATTGTTTGCAGCATGGTGAGAGTTCAAAACCTGCATTTGCCAAAATATGTTTACATGATTGTGCGGTAAGAACTAATAACTACTTTTACAAATGACCATAAAAAAGGTTCCAACTTTCAAGGGATATAAGAAAAGTTGTTTTCTGAATCCATATTCAAATAACTGTCTTGAGATAAAATTTGAAACATGATCAGAATAAGATCGTACGGTCTGTTTTATTCAATGCTCTTTGGTTCCATTTTTTTTACCTTATTTACTGTTTTGTTAATTATTAAGACACATCAAACATTGATCAGAAATAGCATTAATTTTGGTTATGTTCTAACTGCTCAGCCTTAAATACATATTTAACAAGGAGAAAGGAGTAATTTCACATAATTGAATAATCTATTACAAGTAAGCAATTAAAGGACTTAAGATAACAGCAATCAAATACTTCATTATGTATGTATTAATCACTAGTATACCTCCTGAGGTGGTGAAAGAACTTGCGCTCGTACATTTTCATCCATATTAGGTCTAAAATAAGGAATATCGTAACCAGCGGGAGGGTCGTAAGCCTGCTTGGAAACATATAAACGTAGGAACAGATAAACAAAATGCAGAACAGATACATAAAGCATATGTTATTAAACAAAAGAGCACCAAATATTCCAAATTCCAATGGTAGAAATAAAAGCAATCACTCACCGAGAAGCCAGGCATATCATGAGAATCTTGCTGTTGTGATGCAGGTGCGTAGGACGGACTTGTATCACGTACCAATCCAATATTGGCATAATTGTCCACATTCTGGGAGCTTGAGGATTCTTTGTTGTCAGGCAACTGTTGCTCAGAAGCAGCATCAGATGCCGGAGATATGGATGCAGAACTTCTAACATTGTCATCCCGTAAATCCACTTGCTTGCTCCCAGAAACATCATCAGAGGACAACTCTGAAGCATGTACTGTCAAGCTGGCATAAAAAATTAAATAAGATCACAACAATGATACTGAAACTGCATGTTATTAACAATGATGTTATTATCTATGAAGCAATATTCTCCAGACTAAATGAATGCCAACCTTGTAGTCGACTCCCCATTTAAATTTTCAGTAGCTCCTATTAATTGATACTGAGATTGATGCCTCAAAGACTCAAGTTCTGTCCCAACCCTGATGGTACCAAAGGTCAGCCGACGGCGATCAGTCTCTGGAACACGAATATGTTGCGCTATGACCACATTTTGGTTCTCGAATATATTCATTTGAGAAAGATTATCTTGAAGCTGTGTTGTATCTGATACTATATCTTTGGAATTTTCAACTGCAGATGAAATAGTTTTTTTGGGTGTACCAATCACTCCAGGACCATTGTTGTTTGTCTTCTGGCTTGATTTAGGCTTCCATTCCTTATTATGCTGGGAGACTGCAACAAAATCAATGGGAAATTTTATGAAATAAGCATCGAGTGTGAGTTTTAGTACTGATATAAGCACTTCTGTGACTACTTGGGATAGCATATGGAAACAGCTTTTTACATGTTCAGAAGTTGCTTTCAGCGTATTTCTATAAGCTATCTGGGATAGCTTATAAAATACTAGCTTATAGCTTATATGAAAACAGTTTTGACTTTATTTTATCTTGTTATAGAAAATAGCTTATACATAAGCACTTAGAGCTTAGGAGTTTAATTAAGCCTTCTATCCAAACAGGGTCTTAAGAGAAAGCTACAACAATTGCACCACGCTGTACTTCTACTAAAGATCTCAAAGATTGGAAGTGCAATTAAAATAATAATTTGAGGGTGTCAGTTCAAAGATATACCTCTCTGATGTCCCACAACTTGTTGATGTGTCCTATTATTATACTGATTGTTCAAAGATGGTCGGCTAACAGAGATGCCAGGGAAAGAGGGTTCAGTTACAGCATTAACAGGGGTTTGACTAAGCTGTTCAGTCTTTTGGACAGCGCCGACTGATTGAAATGAATCTGCAGATGTACCATCTTTTCCAACAACAGAATTATTAGGATACGAACTACTAGGAGCAAACAACTGTTTAGGTTTGAGATCAGCAGACTGTCTACGAACACCAACAACCCCAACTTCACGCCTAATGGCTCCAACAGCGCCTGATGATCTGGAATCAGGAGACGGCACGTGAACTGGATCTGTTGAAGAAGAATACACGCCCACTACAGAACTGGTTGAAGCAACTGTTGCATTGTTCTGATGGCTGTTGTTAGGCTTAATTGGTTGCACCCGTGATGATGCATTGGATGTCAAGCCTTGCTTGTCCTCAGATATAATTTTTTTGTCACTGGCATTTGTAAGAGCATCTTTTGATTGTCTGGCATTTGGAGCAGCATCTTTTGATGGTCTAGAATCAGAAGGTCCATTTAGAGACTGATGATTTCTAGCACCAGTTGATCTTTGATTGGTAGAAGATGCAGATGAGCTGGAACAAAGAAAAAAAATATTAATCATATACAAAGTTTACTTATCCAATGTCACAAAAAAAGTAGCACAAATTAACCAAGTCACTTTCATTCCTGGTGCTATCTATTATGAGACAAAAACTTCATACTCTTAACAACACCTACAGACATTGACTCCCTTATTCAGAAATATTATTACACAATAGAACTCATGCTATTATTATCCTATCATAAGAAATCTATCACTGCTCACCATTAGATCATTTGTAATTCTCTGTGCTTACTCATAACTTTCTATCCGTAGGGCCACACCTTGCATTAGATTAAAACTTTAAACTGTTCAGCTTGTGTACATCGCTGAACTACATTCATAACACAGGTATACATCTATACAAACTTTTCCGTCGGCACTGGTATAACAGCAGATTCTAACCCAAATCTATATCTATCAGGTCATAAAGAGAACTACATATATATGGACATCTACGGCCGCTAGATATAGAAAGCACAATCAACCAAGCCCTTGCCAAACCCAGCAAATTTAAATATCAGAACATACCCCTTTTCAGAAGTGTTTGCAGGTAATTTCTCGGTGGTGGATGCTGAGTGTTGTTGTGAAGGGGGCTTTACTTCTTTATATATTTGGTTTACTCTGTTGTCTCTGACAACACGGAACTCTCTGCTGAAGCCTGCACAGTTAGCATGAATAAAAATCAGGATATACATTAGAATATTGCTCACATAAAACTAAAAGCATGCTCAGAGGAAGTGACTCATTTAATTGCTTCAAAATTGTTCTGTCAGTCGGTTAATTCAATGGAATAAGGTGAATGGATGTCAGGTTACGGGTGTTCACTTAGTACACTTGATAGTTTGAGTGAAAGGGTGATTTTTCGTCAATGGAAAACCATGAGAGAGAATTATATTCTCAATTTATTTTCTATTTGATTTCCAATAATACACACATATTTTGATTCTTTCTATAATTCTATCACTACAATTTCTCTAGGTTTCTGACAAGCATATGTCAAACCTAATAAATTGTAACTTGGGAGAATATAGAATCTTAATAATAAATGCCGATGAAGGTCTCTTTGGAATAAGGGTCACAATCGTATAGGATCAGGAAAGGATGAGACTAAACGAAATCGAGCCCAAAACTAAACGACTGTCGATGATATCTTTATCTTTCTAGGTCACTTGACGTGGCAACTCACAGGTACAAACAATAAATCAGACCCACTAGTAAATTAATTATATGGGCTTAAATTGGAGGAAAACATGTTAGGGGGATTCATTCAATAGGTTTGAGTGAAAGGGGAGATTCTTAATGAAGGTTGGTTCCTAACAAAAACATATACTAATGAATATATCCTACAGAAAACCTCATATACTAATGAATATATGTGGACGGTGATACAATTCAGGACATCATACTTTAAACTGTTAAAAAAGACGCAAGATAAGAAAATTACTGGGTAAAGGATTTCGAGAATAGTTTGTTCTTCGAACTCTATGTTCAGCAGGGGTGTGGATGTGCATTCCTTGACCACCATTTACAGGATGCCTACTTGGTTCACCCGAAGACTTGTTCTCAACATTATGTTGAGAAGTGTTGTGAACTTGCGCCCCTTGACCACCATTCTCAGTATGCCTCCTTGGTTCACCCGAAGCCCTATTCCCAACATTATGTTCCGAATGCTGGTGAAATTGCGCTCCTTGACCACCATTCTCAGAATGCCTCCTTGGTTCACCAGAAGCCCTGTTCCCAACATTATGTTCCGAATGCTGGTGATATTGCGCTCTTTGACCACCATTCTCATAATGCCTCCTTGGTTCACCAGAACCACTGTTCCCAACATTATTTTCAGAAGGGTTTTGGAACTGCGCTCTTTGACCACCATTATCAGAATGCCTCCTTGGATCACCCGAACCCCTATTCCCAAGATTCTGATTCCCAGTTTTCTGACTCTGCAACGAGATATATTTGTTATTAAATTAAAATTAAGGAAACCACAGCTATGTGTTGCCCCTAATCAAATAACACATCACAAATATTATACCTCCTTCTTTCGGTCTCTCCTTCTTTTCACCTCATGGAAAGGATCTGAATAACAAAACACAATGCACATTAAGAAAAAAACAAACTTCCATTTCATAAAATTCTTACAAATGAATCCTTAACAAGATAACTCAAAACCTAATTTGAAATATACAGGCAATCTAACACAATCATACACAAATGGTTCAAACCATAATGATCAAGATCAGTGGCAGAGCCGGAAAGCTTATAAAGCCCGGGTAAAATCTCAATTTAAACAAAAATCTCAGTTTTGAACAAAAAATCTCAATTTTGCCCTAAATTAACTCCTAAAAATCTCTCAGTTTTCACCTAAACTAACCCTAAAAAATACCAACATTTTTGGCCGGAGCCCGGGCTCTAAAACAGCCCCTGATCAAGATACATATACATTACACCACCACAACATCGGAATACGGCCCTCATCGATAACTACTTAACCACCTAAAAAAAATCCTTACATTTAAAATATTCCACATTGCACCATACAATGTCCAAAAATAATGAAAAAAAGAAGCTAAATTTTCCACCTCAAAAACCATTGGCATTTGGCAACAAAAAACAAAGAACCCTCATTAACCCAAAATCAACAAATAAACCAACCAACCAACACAATTCAAAAATAAATCAAAAACCCAAAATTTACAACACCAAAAAAATAGGGTTTATGAATAAAAAAACAACCTTGATTAAGCAATTTCTGAGTGGTTTCATTAGGATCCATGTTAGTTTCCTTAAGGGCAACATAGATATCAGCCTCAGAATGATCACCAACGATTTCTTTAATAGATTGAATAGTTTTACGAACTTTAGCAGACAATAAGTGGGTTCCAGTGGCACCTTCAGTTTTTGAAGCAGGAACCATTTCAGCGAAAACTAAAGGGTACCCAGATGAGAAAAGATGAAGGAAAACGAGAAAAAGCAAAACTTTATGAATAATTAGTGAAGAAAATTAAAAGGGTTGTTAAGATTTGGGATTAGGGTTCTTAAAAATCTAAAGAAAATAACGAAGCGGCTTTGAGAAGAAGTAGCGACAGAGTGAGGGTTTTGAAATAAAAACCTTTGACAAATCACATTTTATGTTTTTTTTTTTTTTGAGGGAAAAATAAATTAACTTGTTCAGAATTTTGTGATTGGTTCATGTATCCTTCATGTTTTTATTAAATACGATAATACCCTTTGATTTGCCCATTAATTAAATACTGGTAATAAATTATGAGTAGCTATAAAATAAGAATCATTATTTAGTCAAAAAGAAAAAAAATAAGAATCATTAGAGTGGATTGAAAAATAATATGAATCCAACGCGTGGTTTTTTTTTGATCAAAAATCTAACGCGTTTTTAGTGGTACATTTACAAAATTTAATCTTTTTTTTCGACGCAATACAAAATTTAATTGAAAAGTGGGTACATGACTACATGCAATGCAATAACTAGTTCACAAATTAAATATTTTCTCAGATTTTTTTTGTTACAAAATATTCGACTCTTATAATCTTAAAAATATGGTTGAGCGGCATTGATTTTCAAAATACATGTGTTCCAAATACATATATTAATTTTCGTGTTTCAATTTATCTCTTCTCTATTTCTCTCTAATCAAACAAACTTTTAATCAATGATTGAGGTTCGATCATCGTCTTAGATACATATAATTTTAAATCTCTGTGACAATTATTCTATTTTTTAAGGTGTATTCAATCCAATAAATTAAATAGTTAATCTATTCGACGATGAATATTCTAATTACTTACTAATAAAATCAACTCAGATTATCAATGAATGTAGCGCCAACAACCATAGAAAAGCAAAAGATTATCAAATGAATGACTGAAAAAATTTCAGATTATCAAAAAATAAAACTCTATCATGTTTTTTTGATAAAATAAAAGTCTATTATGTTGTTAGCTGTAGATTGTAGAAACGTGTAAGTTAGATTTTGAACTTTAAATTTATCATTTGTTTGATATTTAAAGTATGTGAATTCACTTTTTTTTGTGTCAAAGAAAATTATGTGAATTCAGACATTAAACTACTCAATTAAAAAAGATATACACGAGTACATGTTTTGCAATGGCAACAAGGCTTTTTTTTTTAGTGCGATGCAATGGCAATAAGTTAACTTATGGTAGTTCATAATTTATAATTTATGAGTTTATGTAATTTTATTTCAATGCATGTTTAAAAGTTGTTGACAATAAATATATATAGATCATTCTTGGAGAAATCTTTTTTACATCAAATGGAAAACACTTTATTTATTTTTAGATAAATAAATCAAAGTGTTTAATATAATACTAATTTTTTATAATGAATAAAAGTGTGACGGGTTAACCGTAAAATTGAGAGATTGAGGTGTGTCGACCCACAAGTATGTGTGGGTTCATTTCCACAAACAGGGGTTACTGTTTTGGACATAACTCAAATTTATTCGCACGGGATAAATATGTTACGATCCGACCTCAAGTCAACATATCTGAGATATTGTCCGTTTTAGGTTAACCCGTCATTGTTTTGTCCTTTTGTAGAAAATATGTCTAAGTTGGATTGAGAAGTGTGACGTGTTGTATATAAATTAATCTTAGCCTCGATTTCCAAACGATGTGAAATTTATAGATGAATCAGAACAATACTTATAATGTTGTCGTGCAAGTTGCCTTTTATAGGGTGTGACAATGTTAAAAATTTCACATTGAATACATGAAAGCGTTCAACATAATACTTAAACCACATGGTTCTTTCACCTATTAGACTTTTAAGTTAGACTCTCATAATGTGCTTAAATCCTAACAAAGACACATGTTTTAGTCGAGGAAATTTTATGTTCGCTTATTCATAGATTTTCTATGACAATTTTTTTGTCTAGGGTGGATCTTCTTCAAATTGTATCTTACTTTTTGTTGTGTTTCATCTCTCGATTTGTATTGGACAAAGTTAGTTTGTTGATCTTCAATCAATTATTCTTTAGTTGTCTATTTACTTGTGATATTTGGGGTTGACTTAAGACTTCCATTTGTTGTTCTATCGATACTTTTTTTTTTTTGGCCTTTCTTCGTAATAGATGGAGGGATCAATTACAAATTACTTTCATGGCGACAATTATTAACTTTTTTGACGCAATTTGGTTGTTAGTTTTTTTTTACTAGTACTAAACATGACGTTAGTTGGTTAACTTCTATTGTTTAATCAAGAGAAATACAATACTACTCTTATAGTAGATTTAATCATTATTAATAATATATTTGTCGTTTAAAAAAAAACTATAACATTTTTAATATATCTATTTAATTAAATACAATTTTATATGTGTTAGTTCTCTATTTAGGATGTTTTTGGTTAGAATGGAGTAGAGGAGAAAAACTATTTTAAATTTGGTTAGAAGGGAGAGGAGGAAGAGAAAATTTATTTCAAATCATAATTTTAGTGAAAAGTTGAATATCAACAGAGATTCATAGTCCCACTTAAGATTGACAAGAAATTATCAACATTCATTATTTTATATAAGTAATCAGCTTATACTTTCTAACATCTGTTAAATTTGTATCCTTTAACTCGTCAAAAAACTTCGCTAGTTATTTTCTAATGGGTCAAGTTTGACATAATTTGGAAATTGTTTCTGTGCAGAATTTTTCAATCTGCTGCACTAAGTTTTCAGTGTAAACATTGTAACTAACAGAACTAAACATGCTATCTCACATGGAATAGTTCAAAATTCATACAAAATAGTAGAAAATACTGTATTTGACAACAACTACATCAAGACATTGACATAATAACTTTAACTATAACTAAAATTGCACTATCATAGTTTTTAATATTTCCCAACATCTGCATTTCTCCACAGCTACACTGAACTCCAAAGTTGAAAGTTGTAGTCACTTGAAAATTATCCACCGAAAAAGAAATAAACTGATTCTAAGAATGCACAGCAATGTAAAGCTTTCACATTGTCCTCTCTCCTGTATCCTGTTAGCCTGCTGAAGTAGTTATCTGTGTATAGGTTCGTACTATAGTCACAAGTATTGCTCTTGTATCCTCGCACGGTTCTCTTCCCACCACAATCTCGCATGCATTTCGCCAAACTTCTCTCGGCTGCGTAAAAGGATACACAAACAAAATTTTGAATTTTAATTTTAATTAAACAGATGTTTCTTTGAAAAGTAATTTATTTCCATGGCAACGATTTTGACATACCTGAAACGGACTCGCCTAAGTTCTCGGGTTCCCCCTGGTAGTGCTCTGATAGTGATGTAGACTCCTGGTTCATCCTGCTCAACCCACTCAGTTTCCATATCACTGGCATTGCTGACTGAGAGCTCACCCGAGTGATCTTCATCTTCTGATGAACTTGTCCTTACAGAAGCATCAATGGACGATCTTTCCGTCTTTGGTACACCGATGTTGGAAACATTAGGTTTTGATGCCAGACGGCTTGTTTGATAGAAAGGCTGAGGTTGCATATGGTGGTGCTCCAGTGAATCCGATGAGGAGTAGCCCATTCCCATTTGGTGGTGAACATGACGGGGCAGACGCTCTTTGCTGAGAGGAGGTGTGACAGGGCTGTCCCTTGCTGATTCAATCTTGGAACTCTGAACAAAGAAAACAAAAGTTACATAAACACCAGCAAAATATTCTAATTTCTAAATAAACTGTTTATGTAAATATAAAAGGTAAAAATCCACTAAATAGTTGGTAAGGTCCCACATTAATGATTAACTTATTTGAGCTTTTCTACTGGCATAACTGCATAAACATTTGTGAGTTTGTTTGAAAGAACTTATGAAAACAGTTTATGACATGTTGATAAGCTATTGTAAGCTCTCTAGGATAGCTTATGAAAATGGTTTTACACTTTTACTTTATTATATCTTTTGTTATAGAAATAACTTATACATAAGCACTTATATGACAATCATTTGTGTTGTAAGTGCTGAATTAAGTTGTTTATCCAAGCAAAGCCTAAGTAAGAATCCAATCCTTAAACGCACACATCCCACTCGTTCAAAAAGTATAGGTTTCAATTTCAAATATCTCAAGTTCAGACTTCAAATATGATTTAGATGAGTGACACGAGATAACATGCATTGGTTTTTGGAATAGAATTCTTAACATCAAATTACAAGAAGTGTGTTCTCACCTCATCTTCAGATATGGGTGGAGTTGGAAGAGGAACTGCTTGTTGATTGAACCTTTGAACATTGTATAACTCCATAACCTTGTCATAGTTCTCCGCCCACCACCTCTGAGCTTGCCATTTATTAAACATTTCACGACTGAAAAACAATTTCTTTAATCATCGATGGGATAAAAACAAAGAAATTGATACAACACTCAAGTAAATTAAATGGACTAATGAAATTTAATCAATAAAGCAGAATTACATATTCATAAACTATTAATGCTTCGATTGACAGAACAGAACCAAGCCTGGCATTTTTATATTACTTACTGTATAATTCATGGTTTTTAGTTTCCTTTTCTATTTAAATTTCCTAGCATTTCATAAAACAGACGTTACTCTGCGTCTCTACCCGACTACTAGAGAAACAAGCCTATCATTTTTCTTTGCATGGCTTCCTTTCCTTTTTTTTCTTTCTTTTTTTCCTTTTTTTCCTTTTCCTTTTTCTTTTGTGAGCTGAGAGGAGGGAAGGAATTTGAATCATTAAGCTAGGAGATATAAATCCTTTTTGCTTTTGTCCCACTCTACTAACAGAAGTGAAGCATGTGTTACTTACTGACAATGAAACAAAGCAGTGGTTCTCCTAAGAGGCACAATACAAACAAGATAGATCCTGCCAATCTAGAATCTGACAATCTGTACAGCCTTTCAAAATCATGTGATCTATGAATCACCGACACAAACATGTACACCAGACACGACTTTGACATCGCCGGTAATAACTTGAAAAAATGGAAGTACTTGAATGTAATTACATGTGCCGTACACCTAACACGCCTTCAATCCGAAGCGTTACATAGCATGTGATGACTCTTAAACAAACATGTAATTAAAGTGCCAGATCAAAGAAAAACAAAACAAATTTAAAAACCACAAAGGGACAAAGCCACACTAGTTAAAAAGCTAACTACCTCTACCACATAACAAGCATGTGATTTGCAACAACTCCATCAAATTAAAAGCATTGTGCAATTTCCAAAACACAAAAAAATAAAGGAAAAAAGAGAAGGGAAGTACCTGAAACGTATCCTCTTTAGATCATTCCCACCTTGGGGCAATGAAACAAAAGTAATAAGCACACCAGGCTCAACTTGTGCAACCCATTCCTTAGCTTCATCCTCTTCTTCCATGAACACAACTGACTCGGTACGTCCACTAACCGATGTTGGTGTTCCTTCCCCACTCGAAATCCCTTTGAGTCTAGCTTCCATTTCCTTCCCCCACATTCTCGGTGTTGAATTCGCACTCCCGGGTCTTCGGTACGCCCAGTTGAACCTTGCTGAATCCGATCCCATATCAGAATCAGCATACTTTTTGTTCTTGTTACCATTAGAAGATCCTGAACAAGGCTTACAATTCTTATAGGCTCCAGAAGCCTTCACTGCCATGTCCTTGATCTGAAAAGAAAGAAGGAAAAAAACACATCTTTGTCACCAAAATCACCTCTTGAGAAAAAAACAAAAAACATAAAATCAAGAAAGACAAAAATTGGTTCTTTTAATTTAATTACATAAATGGTCACTAATCACTACAATTTACTCCTACTACATAGAAGCAACAAGACATGTCCTTTTTCATAACTAACAAATTTCATGTTGACAGAATAATGGAACTTTGATTTTTCTTACTTAGCATCTAAATATAATAAAGTTTATATAATTGAAGAAATGGGTTATATTGTTATTGACAATATTTAAGACATTTTTTATCAGAAGCAAAACAGGTGTGTACTATACTATGGATTTGAAAATTTACCTGAGAAGTAAGAGCTTTAATGGCTTGTTTTGTGCTAGGTGTTTGCACAGCTTCATCCTCTTGTTGATGAAGAGATCCATTATTGAGATTCTTAGTACAAGCTATGCAAGTCAACATTTCTGATTCAAATCACTGAATTTTCCAATCACACTTCCCACTTCTAAGTGTCAAAAACAGAACCAAACAAGTTAAAACTCCAACAAACCAAAGCTATTTATTTATAGAAAAGAATGAAACTTTGTAGCAATCAAACAAATATAAGATCTGGGGTCAACTCCAATACACACACAAACAAACAAAAAAAGACAAAAACTTCATTGAATCAATGTGTTGCTTATAAGGCAAACCAATGACCCTATGAAGGGAAGAGTGAAAGATCTATAAGATGTAAATGCATAAAAAAAAAATGATATATTTTTTATATATATGTTGGAGTGAATTGGACTCATTCTCTTTCTGAGTCAGAGGAGAAACAAACTAAGACATAAAATGAGTGAGACATAAGAACAAACACAAAGAATGCAAGCAAATAATAAGAAGAAAGAAGAGTACCCTTTGGTTTCTTTGTAGTGTCACTCCTGAAGGGTCATTGAGATTTGGGTTGTTTAGGTAGGTGGCTGTATCTATCTATGTATGCATCTATGTATGTTGACAACGTGTGAGTGGTAGTGAGGATTGGCGTGGTGGCTTGGTCCCCTATGTGTCAATTCTATCTATGTGTAATTTCTTGCGATATTGTTTCTTGTGTGTGTATGTGTAACTAACTGTGTGTGTGTGTGTATATATAGTGAGAGAGAGAGAGATTGTGTGTGTAAAAGGTGTGCATGCGCCACCCTATTCTCTCTCTCTCACTGTCTCAAAAGTGAAAAATGGGAATGTAGCGGCGTGAAGTTATGTGCTTTGTTTGGCACAACACAAAAGGAAGCATTCCTGCAACCATATCAGTATATCACACTCTTCATCTATTAGTATTTGGTTCAGTGTTTTAAAAATCGGACCGAATTGATCGGTAATATTGATTAAGGTTATGTTTGGTATTAGTAGGTGTGTCAGAATTACATTGATTCAGTGTAATTTTATAGTAAAATATAAAATTACATTGGGTCAATGTAACTTTAACACATCCATCGTGATATCAAACATAGTCAAATCAACCGAGTTTAATTGTTGGATTAGTTATTTTTGTTGTATATTGATATTTTTGTTGTAGTAGTTCATTTGATTATTATCTCAGTTGTATAATATTCTTTCTGGCTCAAAATATGAGAAAAAGTGACCATTAAAAGTTGATGTATCTCGTTAAAAACTTAGTTCAAATAAGTTAATTTTATTTGATCAACTTTATTTTAATTTAATATTATTTATTTTTAAATTTATTTATCAATAAATCTTTGGCTCAATTGTAATCGAATCAGATAAATCAATTGAATTATGAATTGAATCTCATTGATTACTTGCCAAAAAAAAAATTTGAATCTCATTGATTTGATTTTGAAAAGTTGTATCCCAAATACTTTACATTAAATTAGTTTTTTTATTATATTAAATCAGGTGATTGTTGAATTAAGATAAAGATAAATTATTCAAAGCTAAGTTTTTACAAATACAATTATTGACCTGAAATATTTTAACTCTCGACTAGACTTCAAATTATCATTTTTTTCTAATTTTCTTTCTTAGAAGGGTTAACCAAACAAGAAGAAAATCATCACATAAACAAAAAGTTGAAAAAATAATCATTCTACGGTAATTCTTTTAATTCTGATAATCCACTTTGTTTGCTTAATTAAATACAGTGATTGTGCATATGATTTTTAAGATTTCAAAAATCTTAAACTATCATATCTCTAGTGATTTTCTTTTAAACCATGTAGTATTTCTTTCTTTACTTTTTTGAAGCGGATTTCTTTTTTTCTTTTTTGACAGCCACATTATTTATTTTCTTAAAACTCTTGATATTTGAAAGTTATGACAGATCCTAATTAATTAAAGTGGGGTACATTACTTAAAAAGGATAAGTTATAAGTACAGTAGGTTGCTTTACTTGAAATGGTTTAAAAAAACAAATTTCTAAGAAATTGTTAAGTTTTCTTTTGACAAACGTGTACATACAATAAAATGCTAAATGGCACCTTAGATTTTGTTTTGATTTTGTTCATCGATATTTTGCATATATACGGCACTTTTGTTCTATATTTTGTAGTTCTCTTCTTATCAGTCTTTGCTCATCTTGTGCGAGACTTGATTTTTATTAATAATATTTGCCGTTCAAAAAAAAATAAAATGCTATATGTGACACAATAGTTTACTTCAAAAAATATGTAAAATTAATTATTAAGTTTCTAAAGTTCCTTCAACTTGAGATTACTTTGACAACACTACCAAGTTGTACTTGACAGAGAGAAAGTTTAATAACAAACAAACAACTATGTGCATCATTTGCGTTTCTCAAGCTGATTAGCTAGAACGCAAAACCAAGTACTTTGTGCAAAAGATACTTCAATCGAAGGTTTTTATTGTCCGTAGTAGTAGAAAAATCAAGTATTACGGTGAAAATATGCCAAATTATAATATCAATCTTAGTAGTGCAAGTTTTGATATTTTTGTTGATTTCTATTTTTATACGGAACTTTTATTATGTAACTCTTCTTTATTTAATTTTGGTTTGTCTTGTGTCGAGATTTAGTCTTATTAATAATATTTGTTATTAAAAAAAAACATCAAGTGATTTTAACCTTTTTTAGACACAGATAAGTCTAGATTTTAGCCACTAATAACAATTAAACAAGTTGAAGTCTAATATTTGTGAGAACTTTTTTTAAGTTGTGGGAGTTTTTTTGTTAGCTACACATATTTTTTAATTTGGCAACAAATTAAATATAGTGTTATCTTTATATTTAGCGGTGATTGACAGTGAATTTGGTACGAAAGACTACAATTTAATCTTCTGCAATTGTGTTTAAAAAGAATTAAAAGTCAAAATTCGCCACTAACTTTAAGCTACTAGCGGGGGCGGTTCTTCGGTCCGGTATGTCCATGAAGACATGTTGAGTATTTTTAATTTAAGCAAAAAGTATAAATCAAAATATGTAGAGTCGCATCTAATTATATTCACATGAACATAGTATATGGATATGACGTTGATTGATTCATCGAAGAGTCAAAGCAGAAGAAGTGCTAGTGTGTCTGCCTTACTTTCATTGTTCAAACTTCAAACATCTTACTATAATTCACTACTGCCAAAAAAATTCCATTTCTAGGTTTCTTGTTCTATAACTTCCTATCATGCATGCTACATTTTTCCGGTCAATATAATTTTGTCAATTTTTTTACCATGGTAAATGGATAAACTTTCTTCCTGCACATAGGTATGACAATCGAAATCGATTCTCGAAAATTCGGTTAGAGAACAAGTAGCCGCTAAATAAGATGAGTTTGACAGTTGAGATGACGTGAGAGAGCAAAAATTTTTATTTAAATTACACGGAATTTCCAATAAAGTTTTTCTATGTGTGTTAAGTCTTGGAGTGTAAACATCGTTGAATTGAATTAGATTTATGATAATTATACCGCCAATATATATAGACCCCCGATGGGTTAAGCAAGCATTGCTCCATCAAGAACAATAATAATAAACGTGCTTTCAAATTGGAGCCAAAAAAATTTGGAGCAAAATTTTTTTTGGGGTTAATTATTTAGTTTCTTGTCAAGTTAATGGAGGAATAAAGTGAAATACACACTTTCTTTATAGTAGAACACCCTTTTTGTTAAGACCAAAAGAAAAGAAACAAAAAATAAAGAAAGAACAATCTTTTTGTTTCTTTCTATACCTTACACGGGTAGAGATAATCAGCAACCGCCAGATTCTACATTTCAAAACTTTAAGCCTAAATTTCTTACTTCTTAAGGAATTCCAATATATGAAGTTTTGTTTTCTTTTCAAATTATATACAAGTTCGGTTCGTGACTCTATATATCAAAAGAAAAAAGTTTGGTTCTTGATTAAGGAATTTCAAACACATTTTTTTTTACAAAAGATATAAAGTAATTCAATATCATAAATTAGTATTTATACCCTCTCTCAAATGACACACACATAAATGGAATGAAAATAACGGTAATTTATCAAATTAACTTTATGAAGTATCGAAAAAATAAAATGATTAGCATCACATAAAACTCACACATTTAATAGTGATGTCTCAAATTTAAATTTGATTACATATGTTAACATTTTTTTCAACTATATATGGATGTTAAACTTAATAATATCAATATTGTTAGTTCAATTAAAGTATTTTACCATTTATTTTGTTTAATTTTTGTTTGCGCCAAAAGTTAAAATTGAAATAAAAATTTATCACAAGAAAATGTACCTATGCATGGATGTTTCTCCTAAAATTAATGCATAGAAGCCTTATTAAGATTTGTTCATATTTGATGTGATATACATATACTACTAGTAGTTCAAAATCAATTCCCTTATGTTAGAGCCATAAAGGTGACGGTGGATTAAAGTGCTATAGCATCTGATGAAAAAGACTTAGCCCCACCTAGTTTTATAGAGGGACATTATCATATGAATTATTTCAATCTAATTAATGTATATAGTTAATGTTCATCAATTGGTGAATAAGATATATATGTTGTCATAATATCTTGTGGACCATAAGTCACATGCTTTGTAAAGGAAAAAATACACGACGTGATTGGCTTTTATACTATGTTTCAAGAATGGAAAGCATTTAGAGTTTGGTTTTGAGAGAGTAAAACAATTAAGTATGGTACTTTGGGTGCTTCAATAATTCAATCTGGACTAAAAGGACTCCCCAATTCGTGGGAGCAAAAGAGATAGATGAAGTTGACATATGCTTAATTATTTTAGCAATATGATCTTACTCCTAGAATATAATATACAATTGAAAAAGATTTTACTTTTTTTCTTTACAAGTTTTCTCAACTGAAAACAATTTTTATTTGAAACAATGTTATAGATAAATTTTCATGTTAGAATTTGAATATTTATTCTCCGTGTTGTAAGAGTCTAACTCCTTCGACTAATCTGATTTTATTGGAGTTTTTTTTGGTTAGAACTTAAATAACAATAAAAACTTACAAATAATTTTGCTATTGACTTTATAGAGAGGTAAAATCTATTTGTAAGTATTCATATAATTAAGAGAAATTCCATTTTGTTGCATAATCAACTTATATACTTTTGGTCACTATAAGCAAAATTGATACATATACAGAGAGAGAGAAATGTAAGGGTGAAACTAATCCCTTGATGTAAGGAAGCTTTTCAAGTTTATTTTGAAGGTTTGAATATTTGTTACTACAAAAAGTTCAATAAGATTAAATTTGTCGGTTGAACCAAATGATATGAAAGTAATAAAAATGATTTCAAAGTATTCACCATAAGTAAAAATGATTTCAGAGTAATACAATAACTTTATAAAGGTAAAATGACTTTATTCTGTTTTATTTTTTGGTTTCAATTTCAGGATAATAATATCTTTGATTGTTTTTAATTTTTCATAAGCTTCTTCATCTTCTCCTACGTACTTTATAAAGCATACTTTTTATGATTTGTATAAAAAGAGTGAAAGGAAAAAGCAAAGAAGTAGATGAAATGAGATCACATGATGATCCTAATCAAACCCAAATCATAAT
Source organism: Trifolium dubium (assembly GCA_951804385.1). Classification (NCBI taxonomy): domain Eukaryota; kingdom Viridiplantae; phylum Streptophyta; class Magnoliopsida; order Fabales; family Fabaceae; genus Trifolium; species Trifolium dubium. The sequence goes on along the minus strand of OX638073.1, from coordinate 3,106,311 downwards.
AATTACCTTTGTTACTTAATCTTTTTAGCATAATTAATTACTTTGTTACTAGGCTATTTCTGGAGTATGTTCTGCGAGCTTATCTTAAAAGGCCATTCTCTTATAAAATAAGCCCTTCAACTTTGTAGCCCATGATTGCAATATTGTTCCATAACATATACTCAAAATATGAGAATCGATAAAATAAAATAAAATAAAAAAATCAACTATTCAACTTTTAGGCTTGAATTTGTTGCTGAGACGGTCTACATATTTATGCTAAAACTTTATTTTAATCTACATTGCTACATTTATGTTGCATTTTAATCTCTACATTTTTTTTCTCTGTTATTTTATAAAATAAATAGAAAGATAAATAAAGAAAGAAGGCAAAAAAGTTTCTACCGATCAACTGCTCTACAGAGTTAAAATTGTAAGACTTTTGTGCCAGTTCGAATATATACTAGATCATAATACTGCATTATATAAATTATTGTGTTAAATAATATTGGAACATAGTTCACATATAATAACTTGTATTTTAAATTAATAATACCGATCCATTTTCAATTACAACGTTTAAGTATGGAACATTATTTCATGCTACCTACTATCACTAGTTCATATGATGAACAACAATGATCCAAAATCAAAACATGCATATTTTCTATAAAAAATTGCAGGCTATAGGAGCAAATTCGCGAACCTTAAGTTCGTTTGGGTAGGCAGAGAAACGAATGTTGTTGCAGACGAGCTTATTCAACATGCATATTTTGAGGCATATATGGGTGATGGGTCGAGGTTTGTGCATGGCTTGAGTTTGTGCTTCTTCATAATTTATAGAGATGATGACGAAAGTGATGATGATGAAGAAGAAGAAAGCAAAAAATTCAAAGATGAAGATCAATTTAAAAAAACAAAATTATTAAGAAAGACATGGAAACAAATTATTAAGAAAGACATGAAAGTGACACATCATTTAAATTGGTTGGGGATTAAAAATATATGTTAACTTTCATAATTTGAAGGAGCCAAAAAGTTAGATTTAGAAATAAAAGGACTAAAAAATTAAAAATATCAAGAATGACGGTGCAATGGTTAAAAATTAAATAGTATAACCTACCCCGGGCACTCGTTAGCATGACTTTTTAAAAATATCAAAATTGGTTAGAAAAAAAAAAGTATGGATCAACTTTTTAGATACAATTGAGACTAAAGCTGTCAAAATGGATGGTCCAACCCATTTCGCTCGGTCCGATCTGGATGGGCAACAAGTTTTATTGTACCAGGCTAAAAAGTCCATGATATAATATATGTTGGAAATTAGTGCCTGAGCCCGGCCCTTTACGGGCTAGTGGACTTTTGGGTAAGCCCGACTCGGATCTTTTTTTCTTTTTTTCACTATCAAAAAACATTTTGTTAGAGAAAAAAAATTAAACATTCAAAATATAATACAAATAAGTTTACATTATTTAAAATAAGTTACCAATCAACCAAATAACATAAAATAAATTTAAATAATTTTTAAAAACAAACTAAGTTCACGCATAATTAAACAACACAATTATAATTTACAATCAAAATATCACACAAAACAACATAAATGAGCATAATCAAACAAAATTATAATTTTATAACTATTTTGTAAAACTTGAACTTGAGTTGTGTCTAAAAAAACAAAACAAAAAAACATATATGCAGGCTTTTGAGCGGCCCATGAGTGATTCGGGTAAGCCTATATTTCCAACGGGTTGACAGTATGACCCATGCAGTCTGACCCATTTTGACGGCTCTAACTGAGACCACTTCACTAATTTAACCAATTTCATCAATTTTCAATTCATTGGTGTTTTTTAAATTATCTACCTTGCAATTTTACACAAAGAATATTCAATTAAACCAAAAAATAAAATACATCATTAATTTTTACACTAAAATTTACTATTAAACTCACTTTTAGTTAAATTAAATATATTTAAACATAAACTAATTTTACTAAACTCAATTATAATAAAATCAATTATACTAAAATTAATTATATCTAAAATCAAACCAAACATAACTTAAAACAAACAAAAACATAATGAATTTATTCGAAAATTATTCCTTGATTATTGATGCAAATTACCCAATAATTAATCACTCTACTTTGGTCCCATTCAGCAAAAAAAATCACAATTCTTTTATCACTAACCTCATCATAAAAAAAACCCAAGCTACCCAAATCGATTCTTATTCACATGTTCTTCATTTCCGTTTAAATTTTCAATCTTTTATCAAATTCACGTAACCCCATTCGTTTCAACACAACAAAACCCAACGAAAATTCCACCCCAAAAAACAATACAACCCAGAAAAAAAGTGACAATTTTTCATAATTTTCCTCAAAAAAATCTGGGTTTGAACCGTTTTTAAGGAACATGTCTCTGATCCGAAGAAGAAAAGGGTCGGAATCAGAAAAGGGTCAGAGTGAAAATTCAGAACCAAAAATTCAGAAAAAAGAAGGAGAAGAAGAAGAAGAAAAAAAAAGAGAAGATGATGATAATGACAAGAACAAAAAGAACAAGAAGAAGAACAAGAATGAGGTTGATTTATTAAGGAAGAAGAATACTAAGTGGTCTTGTATTGATGGTTGTTGTTGGTTTGTTGGTTGCATTTGTACGTTATGGTGGTTTTTGTTGTTTATGTATAATGTTATGCCTGCTTCATTTCCTCAGTATGTAACTGAGGCTATTACTGGTCCTATGCCTGATCCACCTGGTCTTAAACTGAAAAAGGAAGGGCTTAGCGCGAAGCATCCGGTGGTTTTTGTTCCGGGGATTGTTACTGGTGGGCTTGAACTTTGGGAGGGTCATCACTGTGCTGAAGGGTTGTTTAGGAAGAGGTTGTGGGGTGGTACTTTTGGAGAAGTTTATAAAAGGTATATAAATATCTATGTGTATTAGTATTAGTAGCTTTGTTATGTTGGCTTTTTGTTTATCATAATTTGATGATGTTTATGGTGTTTTTGTGTGTGTGAACTGATTGATTATGATGATGAGGATGGTGCTTTGTGATAATATATTTTGAAATGAAACTCATGTCTAACTTTTGATGATGTGTGGTGGGTGAGATGTTCGGTTAACTTGTCAATTTAATGATAGGTTGTTGGATTTGATAATATGTTTCTATTATTGGTGGAGACCATGGAAGGATGATTTGGAAGGGAACTTCTCTTTTATGGTATCGTACTATTGTTGCTTGAGATGATTAATATTCACTCTTTGCAGAGTTGGAGAGTAGTTGTTTAATTTATTTTTATCATTATTTGAATTGATTCGTCATCAGAAAGCTCGTCCTTGAATTTGTCCTGGGTAATGTTAGATCATTGTTTTCCTCTAAACTTTTGACCTTAATCTTCATTTAGGAAGATAAACAAACAATTATATATATTCAAAGATCAACTTGTACTTGTTTAATGTGATAAGTGTTGATTGTTAGTGCTTGCTTTATTGAACTGTACAGCTTGAAAGTTGAAAAGTATAGGGAAAGTTTCGGATTGACATTAATTTCATTCCTTTTGTAAGACAAATAATATCTGTAGTACACGTCGATTGAAGAATTTCCAAGCAGAAATGGCAATCCTAACTTATGGTCCAGATAAGGTTTATAACATAGTTCACCATCACTAGTGCAATCTTCGTCTATGCCTTCCATGTTTGTAATTGATTTCCCATAAATATAGAAATCGCAACATAAAGTTTATGTCCTATTTATGTGTGGATGTTTTGCAGACCGTCATGTTGGGTGGAGCACATGTCCTTGGACAATGAAACGGGATTGGATCCACCTGGCATAAGAGTCAGGCCTGTTTCTGGGCTTGTAGCTGCTGACTACTTTGCTGCCGGATACTTTGTTTGGGCCGTTCTAATTGCTAACTTGGCACGCATTGGCTATGAAGAAAAAACCATGTACATGGCTGCATATGACTGGAGAATATCATTTCAGAACACTGAGGTATTATTCTTTTAATAATTGATTTTGCACCGAGTTTTTATTTCAGAACACCGATGAATATTTATCAATAATAATTAATAATAACTTAATTGATCAGGTGCGGGATCAAACATTAAGTCGGATAAAAAGCAACATTGAACTTATGGTTGCCACTAATGGTGGAAATAAGGCGGTTATTATTCCACATTCGATGGGGGTTTTGTATTTTCTTCATTTCATGAAATGGGTTGAAGCACCAGCTCCTCAAGGGGGTGGAGGAGGACCAGATTGGTGTTCCAAATATATTAAGGCAATTGTAAACATTGGTGGACCATTTTTAGGCGTTCCAAAGGCTATTGCAGGGCTTTTCTCAGCCGAAGCCCGAGATATCGCTGTTGCCAGGTAAATATCTTCTTTATGGTGATTACTAGATTACCTGATGATTTATACGGGTGTAGCCGCCTGGTTCAGCAGTAGTATACTCGCTAGAATGATTATGTTAGTTCCTATGAACTACCTGTTTAATTCTATTGTTTAAACTCAAGCATTGAAACATACACTAGACACAACACCGACATGTTGACACCGTTAATATTTTGAAAAAATTGAATGTAACCACATGTATTATTGTTGTGTCGGTGCTGCATAGTGTTCAAATCAGCTATGCTTTGTAAACACCTTTAAGATATCTCTTCTTCTCTCCAAAATTTCTTCTTTTAATTACAGATGTTGGCAAGTAAACGACCATGTGCAAAATTTTCTGATTCACCAACTACTGATCTGAATTGCAAAAGCAAATTCTGATTGCAATTGGCATTCACGCTACACTTTTTATTTCTTGCTCAGCCAAACTATTCAGTATCTAAATTGAATTTGGTTTTTTTCTTGTTATATGTCAAGGGCGATTGCACCAGGATTTTTAGATAACGATATGTTCCGCCTTCAAACGTTGCAACATGTTATGAAGATGACTCGCACTTGGGACTCAACAATGTCAATGATACCAAAAGGAGGGGACACCATATGGGGTGGTCTTGATTGGTCACCAGAGGAGGGGTGCCGCCTTAATGTTAAAAAGCAAAGTAGTGACTATACTCAGTTGACAGATCAAGAGATAAATAAAACAAGTGTTGTTAATTATGGAAGAATGATATCGTTTGGCAAAGATGTTGCAGAGGCACATTCGTCTGAGATTGAGATTGTTGAATTTCGGGTGAGCCTATTTTTAACACTGAAACTTGAAATTGATGTTGTAAACTTTATGACTCAGTTTTATTAATATAGGGTGAGCCTATTTTGTGTGCTTATTCCTTATTTTACCAAAAATATATCTTGACTCAGTTTTATTAATATATTTCGTTAACAGGATGCAATTAAGGGTCTAAATATTGCAAATACCTCTTGTCGTGATGTGTGGACCGAATACCATGACATGGGAGTTGAGGGAGTAAGAGCAATTGCAGATCATAAAGTTTACACAGCTGGCTCAATCATAGACCTACTTCAGTTTGTTGCTCCGAAAATGATGGCACGTGGTGGTGCTCATTTCTCTTACGGAGTAGCTGATGATTTAGATGATCCTAAATATGAACACTACAAATATTGGTCAAACCCCTTGGAGACAAAGTGAGTATTTTTCTTCCTGACTTTTATCTTATTTATCACTTTATTTGATAAGTTATTCTTGTTAATACATTTTTGAATGAGTGCTTTGGTGGTAGTGCTCAAAAATAGTTTAGCTAGCTCTTTAAATGTAGCACGTCCATGATTTATATTGCTCATGTTTGTGAGCTAGAGTATTGGTTGACAGTCTCTTATACTATGTCTGGATTGGCGTTGAAAAAGGTAAAATGCCTGTTGAGTTCCTTGCGTGTAGGGGTGTGCATGGTCCGTAAACATTGGACCACATATATAGTTTGGTTCAGTCCCTAAAAACCACTTTAGTAAAAATCCCGTTAATTTTTGAGTCGGTTTCACTTTAGTCGAAAACCGGTTCAGAACCGCTTTAACATTAATATTATTATTCTATCCCTCCCTCCCTCCCTCTCTTTCCCCATCTTAGATTTCCAATTAGGCATAAGAAGTCTGCTACACAAAATCCTTAGAAGCAAAAGTGGTATATGACTCTCTACCATTATCAAATTGCTTAGCACATGTTCCAATTTATCACCTTTCTAGCTGGAGAAGTATATTGAAACATCAAGCATGGTAGCTCTGAATCCAACTAGACCAATCCAGAAATGATAAGCTCTAACAGAAAACAGTTGTTGAAAACCATAATGGTAGCGAGATCGTATTCATCTAAAATTGTTACTCTAAGGGATTAAATCAAATTAGACACAGATGTCCATACAAGTTAAGTAGATGAAATCAAATTAAGTGTAATACACATTTTGATTGGCACAAACGTAAAACTTCGTCCAATCTCTATGACATGAATCAAATATGCAATATTGTGAAGGCTAGGTTGTTGCCCGGAAGCAATACGTTGTTTAGCCGACCCCACTTAGTGGGATAAGTCTAGGTTGTTGTTGTGGTTTTAGGTTTGGTTCTAGTGGCTCGGTTCAGTTTTTAAATTGTTTTATAAAAATGGTTCAGTTAAAAACTAAATGCAATACTTCAGTTCAATGCAGTTTGGTTCAGTTTATAAACTTTTTGAACGTCCCTAATTGTGGATGTTTAAAATCGCAGTAGTTTGACGAGATCATGGTGTCAGTGTGATTATGTTGAAGCTCTAAAGTGTAGTTTTGGCCAAAATCACTGTGGCACGCCGTGATTCTGGTTTTAGCCAAACATGCATGCATCTATTACGTTAATGTAAAATGTGCTCTGGAATGTGTGCCAATGGTAACCAAACACAGTATTAGATAACCCTCAGAAAAAAATTAGTCTGCCATTGCTAATTGGCGTCATTCATGATGAAATTTAGTATATTAAACATTATTAATTATAACAATCCTTTGCTATTTGATATGTTCCCAATAAAATCATCATTATGAATTTGTGTATATGGACGATGGAAATTAAGGTAGTTTTCATCATCTTTCCAAGCAAAATGCTCTTCAGTCTTCATTCGGTTTCTTATTTTTATTACCTATTCAACTGATATCTTTTGCAACTTTAAAATATCTACAGGTTACCAAATGCTCCTGATATGGAAATTTTCTCTCTATATGGAGTTGGCCTACCGACGGAAAGAGCTTATATTTACAAGTTATCTCCTTTTGCCGAGTGTTACATTCCTTTTGAAATTGATCCTACAGCCGATGGTGGTGCCGAAGTTAGTTGCTTGAATGATGGTGTCTACACTGTTGTTGGTGATGAGACTGTTCCAGTTCTAAGTTCAGGCTACATGTGTGCTAAAGGTTGGCGTGGAAAAACAAGATTCAACCCTTCAGGAATCCGCACTTATGTTCGAGAATACGATCATTCTCCTCCGGCCAACCTGCTAGAAGGAAGAGGAACACAAAGCGGTGCTCATGTTGATATAATGGGAAACTTTGCATTGATTGAAGATGTTATGAGGGTCGCAGCGGGAGCCAAAGGAGAAGAGTTGGGAGGCGATAGAGTGTATTCTGATATCTTTAAATGGTCCGATAGAATCAAGTTACCTTTGTGAGGGGGATCCTCTCCAGTTACTAGATGGTTCCTGTAGAAGGGATAAAAATACATGATTATATTTATCGAATCTTTTTCTCTTACTGGAACCATCGAGAGGATCTACATCTACACCTCCACTCGTTTGTTTCTCTAAAGGACCAGAATATGTGATATACAATTTTTGCAGTATAATCTCACTGCTGCTAGAGTTCCATAAGATGCACTCAGAATTTCTGGTCTTGTTTATGAAATTCAGATTCCATGGAGTTGTGAAAAAGGAAGCAAGGAACCTTCAAAACTTTGGCTATGTTGTATGGTAATTGTGTTGAAAACATATTTGTGAGATACTTCATGGACACATCCAATTGTATTTTATTTTCTTACCATTATTGCATTCTTTGCTTTTTTATATTTTGAATTCTTTTACCAATAAGGTGACAATATTGTAATAATTAGATATTAAATTAGATATATAATAGTAGTAATTTTATTATGTGTTTTTTTTTTCTTCCCATAATGAATGATTCTATCTTTTCTAATATTAATTTTTTTTTTAGTTTAATAAGATAGGCTAATTTTGTGTTTACTTGCTTGCAATGTCTTATAATTCTTATTCATATGGAAAGTCTTCAATGATGTTCAATTAAAAGAACCTGCATTGAGTACTATGGTTATTAAAGTAAGCATTTAGATTTCTCATTAGAATTGGGTCCATGGTTCTAACTTCTTAATAGTCAGAGTCATGGTTACAACATGGTGAAGCACCATGCTAAAGTATAGTCAAATTTTTAGTAAGGTAACGTGATTAATGAATTCCACTAAAAAAAAATCATTTGAAAGAACTCAAGTTCAATTTATAATGGATAAAAAATATAAAGTTTTGTATTTAAAATAATAAAAAATATAGGTTTTTTTTTTGTTGTAATTTTAAGAAAATATAAACTTAACTTTGTGGTTGAGGTGAGAATTGATAAGAGTATGTGTATACTTACATACACCCTTTGTATATGTTTTAAATTTTAATATTAAACCTCTAATCTTTAGGAGAATATCTCATAGTAATTTAGAGATTGACTGCAAAATAAATAAAATCTGATCAATATTTGTTTCACTACAAATTGAATCAAATTTTCTTATAAAATTCTTCAATTGACAAAGTTCATTAATCACTTAAATTCTATATTTTAATTGATTTGTGTTAATATGATTTGCTTTAATTATTTTAATTACTTGTAAATAAGTTTTATATAGTAGATTTACACAAAATAAATCTCTATATATATTTTAAATATTTTATTATGTTAATTGTTAAAAAAATAATTTCTCATATGTATTGAAAGTTGAAGTTGAATCCAGCACATGACAAAGTAGAATTTAAGTACAATATTTTTCATTACATAAGCACATAAAGTTGAATATACTTTTTTGTCAAAAAAACTACTACATATTATATTACATATTTTTGATTAAAATCTAGTATATAAAATTAATTATATGTCTTTCCAAAATATCACAACCCTGTCATTAATTAATTAATTTATTAATTTATTATTTCAGTGTTTTCTATTTCATTTTAGTATTTTCATTTTCTTCTTTCAAAAAAACCGATGCAGCAGCAGCAGCGTTGATTTGTGAATTTTGGATCACGACGGAACCCTCGTTTCTCCCCTTTCTCTCTCCGTCGCTGCCTCCGTCGTTTTCATTCTTCAAATCCCTAATTTACCCCTCTCAACCCTCTTCAATTTCAACCTAATTCTCTCTTTTTTCCGATCATAACTTCTTCAAGGTATATATACATAACCCTATCTTTTTTTCGATCCCTTTCTTTCTCTATTCGATTTTGTTTAACAAAAAGTTTACAACTTTACTTCGTTTTTTTTGTTCAATTTGGAAAATTAGGACTTGGGTTGGATCATGTTTTTGTTTAATTGGGGGTGTAACTAGGTTTTTGTGGTTCGAATTGGGTTTTGTTAGTGAAACAAAAAAATTGAAATTTATGTAGAAATTAATTGGTTTATATATGATTATATGTGCTGCATGCATTTTATCAATGATTATTTTGAAGGAAAGGAATAGAAAATTCAGGTAAATGAAAAGGGAAAGTTTTTATTTTTATTTTATTTTATTTTTTATGCTGACTTGAGCTTTCGGGTAGAGGGTAAGGGTATATTGAGGGAATTAAGTTTCCATTTTGGATTAAAGGAATGGTTTTTGGGTTTCAAAGATTGATTTTTGCTTAGGATTTAGCTGTGAAAGTGGATTGGAATGCGACTATGTGGGGAATTAAATGGCCTATATCTGCTGTGGTTGGAGCGTATCGATAATGTGCATTGGTATAAAATATAAATATTGTATTTTTGCTGGAGAAAGCTAGTTAAAATTTGTGGGGATTGGGGATATAGGTTTCGTTGCTAATGGACTTGGGGAAGAAATTGATATTCTGGATAGGAAACTGGAGAATAACGCAACTTGATTTTTCAAGCCTTAACAAGAAAAAACCTGCAGACCACCGAAATTCCTATGAAACAAGGTTTAACGTATTAACTTAAGACTCTTGAATATAGAATTACTCAGCAGTCAGCACCAGTTCATTATATTTATTTATCTCACAGGCTAGAATAGATCTAACCATATATGGTGTTAATTTTTAATTTATGAGATGGATGCAGAAAGATGAGAGAATCCTGTGTGCTTATTTCATTTTGCATCTTTTTTCATTGCAATGTTGTGTGCATGTGTTTGATATGCTTTTTATTAAGTACTATAGGTTAGTGGAGTAAGGCTGTGGGTGAGGATGAATTTGCAACAAGTTGGGCAGACCAAATCATCTAATGGATATGGTCGTCGGAAATCTGATAAAGATGGGGCATCTAAATCTGATAATAAGATTCCCTCTGGAAAATCAAATGCTGGCAGATTAGCGAGTACAGGTGAATATCTGATCCAAGTTATTTACTTTTTTCTATTTCATTTACTGTTTTACTGATACTTACTATTACAGGTGCAGTGACAGGTAGTAAAGGTGGTAGTTATGAGAGTCCTTCACGTGATCGACTAGTATATTTAACAACATGCCTTATTGGGCATCAGGTGGAAGTCCAGGTGAAAAATGGATCTATATACTCTGGAATATTTCATGCCACAAACACTGACAAAGATTTTGGTATGTTCTGTTATGTTTGTGTTATTGATTTTGATGATATAGGAGACAATATCATTTTTACGTTGATGTATACCTAAATAGATTCTTGTTCTATGTTTCAGTAATTTTTTAAATAACAAGTGTTGGTATAATTAGTATTTTGTTGGCGGGTAGGGATCAAACCTTTTCCCTTATCATTCCACCCCTTAACTCCCACACCTAAACCAACAAGCCAACCTTATATCCCTTGAATTGACATTTTCTACTGCCCATATCATTATCGCTGTTCTTGTAGGAGTCATTTTGAAAATGGCTTGCTTGACAAAGGATGGGTCTTCGCAAGGGCAGAGCTCTGGTGTTGAATTTGTTAGCAAAGCACCTTCTAAGACTTTAATTATACCTGGCAAAGAACTTGTACAAGTTATAGCAAAGGTTTGCTATATTATTTATTTACAGCGTATTTCAGTTCAAATTATGCTCTGTTACTTTTGTTTTTGTTTTATTTAATTAAAGTATGGAACTATATACTACTGAACAGTGTTGGAAAAGTTTTAGTTTTAGGATTAGGTGAAGTTGCTTTGGAAACACCGACAATTTGTTCATTGATGGTATCTTTTATGTATCATTTTGGCAGGATGTTGTTGTTTCTAGAAGTGACCAAGCCAGTGAATCTCACTATGATGTGCATCAGGAGCTCATGGTCGATTCAGTAATATCTCAACCTCGTCATATTGACTCAGGGAGAGAATTACACCGATGGGTACCTGATGAAGATGTTCCACAATGCCCTGAGTTGGACAATATCTTCGATGGCTCTTGGAATAGGTGGTTTTATATTTCTCTTATCATTACTAATCAAAAAAAATTATGAGCAACATTATTGTTTACTTCGCCTATGGACCACACTCTTGCTGGAGCTTTTTATCACCACTAGATTGCATTTTTCTTAGAGTTGTTACTTCTCTTGAAGCATTGCACCAAATACATGCTTACTGGTGCTCCTTGTTCTTTAAACTTTGAAGTTGCTGAGAGTCCATATTATGCAGTTTGTTTTTTCTTTTTGGCTTAGAATTATTGTAAATTGGATATATAATATACTAATGGTAGATGTCGCAAAATGACCTCTTTCTCCTCCATTTTTAAAATCATTAAACACGGGATAATGGGTATTATGAAAACTGATGCAGGACACCAAGAAGGGATAACTAACTTTATATAATGGTGTATCATTAGTTATAGTGGGGTGTAAAATCCCATTTGGACTGACTCTGTGAATTTATATTGTCTCCTATCTACTTTTTTCATTTTATTTCTAATTTATAAAAGATGCTAATTTTCTTACTTGAGATTATGAAATTGTTTAATATCCTAATTTTTTATATTTGTTTCTTCTTTCTGATTATAATTTTTCACAGCTTCTCCATTTTTTGACCTTGACGACTTTTTTTTGTATTCTTCTAGGGGATGGGATCAGTTTGAAACAAACAAAATGTTGTTTGGTGTGAAAAGCACATTTGATGAGGAACTCTATACAACTAAGCTTGAAAAAGGGCCTCAGATGAGAGACTTGGAATTGCAAGCTCTAAGAATAGCAAGAGAAATTGAGGGTGAGGAGACCCAAGATCTTCATCTAGCTGAGGTTGGTGTGGATTCAATGCATTTTCCCTCCTTTCTAAATTGTGTTATGTTTTATTTACTTGTCTGTATGAATTCCTCAAACTTTAATTTTTCTCTACAGGAAAGAGGCCTTTACCCGGATGACTTCGACGTTGATGAAGAGACCAGATTCTCTTCTGTATATAGGGGTAAAGGTGTTGACAATGAATATGACGAGAATGAAGACAATTTTTTGGATTCGCACAATTCTGAAACGTTTGGTGATATATCTGATTCAGTCATAAAGAGACCAGGAAAGGTAAGTGGTGGGAAAGGCAACAATGGAGCTCAAACATGGTCAAATTTCTCCTTTACGGTATCTCCTCAACCAGTTATTTAATAAGTGTTCATTTTAGTTGGTTTTGAGCATTTGTCAACTTGAAGGCTTCTGAATTTGTTCTTTCTTGCAATTGCATCCTACCATACCGTGTATATGTATTTTTTTAGCTGCATAAAGGCACCACTTTTAATGTTGTTCATACTCTACCTGATTATTGTGGTTTGCAATTCCAAATCAATACTGGTCCAATATGCTCTCACAACCATGCTTATATATATAATCAAATTAGTGTATCTTGAACATCTTAAATACATTAACAAATTACAAAGTTGTGTCAAAAATTAGTTGGTACCACGTTTTCCTTTTTGTCCTAAATTTTGCCTTGTCCTCCCTCCTTTTTGTCCTAAATTATTTTACTGCTTAAATTCAGCATAATTTTTCGTTTTACCTTCATATACTTTCCTTGATCACTTACAGTCATCTCAGTCAAAAACTGGCGAGGATTCATGCCGCTCTGGTTCTTATGATCATGCTAAGCAGTTATCATCTGATCTCCCTGGCCAAAGTTATTCATTTTCAGATGGGGAAAGCAGGTTTTTGTTGACTTTCACTTTTCTATATTTAGTTTTTTTTTTGCTTCACTCTAATTGTCTGATTTTTTTCCACCAAGGGTGGCTTTTCAGCTCATAGAAACATAAATATAAACTATATTAAAAATTCTCAAATCCTTTTAACTCACAGGATTCAGGATAATTCAGTTTGTGATCTACATGGAGCCAATGGTAACACCAAGGAAGAAAATCTTATTGTAAGTTGAAGTTACAGTCACAACTCTCATATCATGTCTACATAAATACCTCACATGAGATTGCTGTAATCTGATATTCTTAAATCTTTTTGTTTCCCTATTAATTGGTGCAGCAAGCTGAGGATGTCCAGCTGTTGAAATATGAGGGTTTGTGAATATTCTCTCAGCTCCTTGTGATTTTTTTTAATTGATTATATCTAAAGCATTATGTCTGAAGCTTTGATGCTAATGTAGATGAAACTAAACCGGTTATTTTGTTTATTTTATTATAAATGAAGCGTTGAAGGTTTCTCAGACCCAATGCTACATATGAATGGAAGCTCTTGCAGTCTTGCGTACATTTGAAATTTTATTTATGTGGTTGATTCTTTCATTAATGTTTACATTCATTTGATCATGGCAATTCTTGGTGCAGATTTACAGTCAGCACTTAACTTGAAGAAAGATGGCTCTGATAAAGGTGGATTAACTCCTACTAATGCCCCTTCCTATGACTCGTCTACTCATATTTCATCAAAGATTGATGAAAAAACTGGATCACATGGCAACTTGACTGGGGGTTCAGAATCTGGCAAAGCAAATTGGGAATCGAAGTCCTTAAATTCACGCGGAAGATTAGAAACTCGTATATCATCTTCTGGTTCAGATTCTGTAGCAGGTGTTGCAACATATTCTGGTCCCACTCTATCACCAAGTTCTTCACTTGGTTCACTGTCTTCCGAAAAATCAACTCTGAATCCCTATGCGAAGGTGTGAAAGTTAAAGATCGACTTTATAGAATAGTAAATCGCACTTGTAAATGCTGGTCTTGTTTTTTACTGTCTTGACATGTCTCAGAGCTTTCCTCTTTTTTGGGTTCCCTTTGTTGTTGCCAGGAATTTAAGCTGAACCCTAATGCTAAGAGTTTCGTTCCGTCTCAAACATCTGCTAGGCCTCGCTCCCCAGTGTCTGATGGCTCTTTCTATTTCCCAGCTAATGTATCTACCGTACCGAGTATGCCAACCATGCCAATGGGTGTTGGAGTAAGTATTTAATGGAAATATATTGTCAAATCTTCAATGAATTGGATAGTCACTCCATAAAAGACTATATAGATTTATTAATCAGGTTTAATAGTCATACTTGGTAATCCCTGACTTCTTCTTGCAACTTTGATGATGTAGGTTGGAACTTCTTTTGCCGGGCCACAACCTATCATGTATAATCCACAGGCAGCACAAATGCCAACCCAACCCTATTTCCATCAGAATGGACCACAGGTAGGACCCACTTTCATTTCTCTCTGGTTACTTTTATGTTAATACAGAATTATATAAATATTTCTGAATGATAAATATTATTCATCTAATTGCAGTACGCACAACTGCATGGCCATCCTAGACAAGTTCTATACATGCCCGGCGGTTACCTACCTGTAAGAACTATTGTTTTATTCTTTAGTGTTAGTTTTCTAATTTAATGCTAGATTTTATTGAACAATTTTATTTTACGACAAATATCAAATCAGTTACCTCAATAATTTCGTTTATGTGATGTTGGATATTCTTCCTCTAAGTCGTAACAATGCAAAAATATTTCTATTCATTTAGGCATTTGCCATCTGATCTGAGTTTGAACAATCTTAGCTGCCATTATATACTTCTAGGTTAACTTTCATGGTCTATTTATTCGGAGCTTAATTTTCTAAATCTTTTTTTTTTTTTACAGGAGAACCCATATAAGGGACGGAATTATTAACTACTAAGTTGACTGCATTGCTGGCAAGTTAGCCCTTGCCTGAAAAGTATGGACAAAGTGGATGGTGTGAGAGTTTCAATCAAAGAAGATAGCTTCAGCTTATGGCAGGATTGCGCAGAAGTTCGATAATTTATAAACAAGCTGGCTCATTTTGGAATATAAGTTATTGATCTTGTAATCACTCACAGCTTTTGTGATTTCTGTGTTTTACTTAATGTAGTAGTTGCTTTACTCAGATTGGTCTTTTATCTTTATGATAATGCAACAACATTTACTTTAATCTGTGTACCTTCCCTGGTTTAATTACTGCTTATTCTTTTGACCTTTATAAATTCATGCTTTACACACTTCTCTCTTTCCTATCAGTCAGATAGAGTAATACAACAATGTCTGTTCCTCAAATCAGGAAAATTTAAAAAAAGTTCATGAAATTGTAAATTGTTGACATTACTGAGTCTCTGAGCGACATTTTAAGTTTTAAACACATAATTAGTCTTTGAGGGATTAGTTCCAATAAGGCTTAATATCACTTTTAAAATGAGTGAATTGAGTCTCTAATATCGGGGTTTGAATTTGGTTTATTTACGATGTCACGCTGTAATGCATTTGAAGTATTTTGAACCGTTCAATTTAGAATATACGATTGAGATCTTTTAATGTTAGCTTTTTTAATGTGTTTTTTTTGAAGTGTTTTATCTCAAATTGACGGAGATTCAAAATAGTGTATTGCGCACTTTCTCTACAACGAACAATCCAAATTCTTAATATCAACTACCAATTACAATTTCTCAGTCGACCATCCGTTTTGATCGGTTCAATGCTCACCCTTTATTCTAAATTTCTAATAACACAATGCTCATTTCTCCCATTTCTTTTTCCACATTCAACATATCTTTCTATGTAACCCTCATGAGTTGACTTGGTAATGAAGGTTTGAGACTTTAAAATGTACTTTTGTAAGGTTTGAAATTCAAATTATCCTGACATAATTTCTTATGTTGTACTTACTGTATTAATCCTTATAGTGCAAAACTCCAAATTAAAAAGGACCTCATGATGCCATAAATTAAAGACTGGTCACCTATAAATAAATTTTGAGTCAAAATTTCTTTTTTCTATAACTAGTCAGCGAGTGGATTTAGGATAATGGAAGCATTTAAGACGAACACAGAAGTATATGAGTAGTTGGTGTAGGAGTCATCAATACCATAGTGTGAATGTGACTTTGATGTTGAATTTACCTCAATTAGTTTTGACCTTTTTGGCATAAGGGAACCCTTAAAATAGACACCCAAAAATAATAAAATTATTATATAAGCTTGAAAAGGAGGAAATTACCAGGTAAAATATTTTTTTAAAATAAATATGAGTCATGCTGACAATGTTTTATGGGTTTTGTTATTCCTCTTCATAAAGTTAATGTATAGTGTGAGTAAAACAAAGAAGTTTATATGAATAAAATTTGAACGAATAAATTTTGCAATTCAAAAAAACAGTGGTACAAGTATTACTTTTTTTAGTAACCTTAATTAGTGCCTCATTTAAACTATATATATAAAAAAATGCATTCATATTCTTAAAATAAGCTTATTTAGGAATTGAGAAAGGTGGTGTGGATTGTGGTAGGTAGTGAGAGAATGTAAAGTGTACTTGATTCATTGACATGTGTTAATGAAGAGAGAGTGAGAGAGTCTATATGAATTAAGGACACATCCCTTCAACTTCAAGTTGAAAGCTGCTGAACTCAACTGCAAAAAACAGACCAAATACAAGGTTCATGAAAGTACTAGAAACTACTTATATACTTACTGTTGTATTGCATTCATGTGTTGTTTGTGTGGGGTACCACACTTTCTGTTTCACTTTCAAACTTCACACGCATGCATATCATAGATTCTGGTTAGTTAGTACCAAAATCCTACTACTAGTAGTATTTCTTTCTTCCTATTCAACTTTCTCAATTTCCAACATTATTATTTTTTTTATTTTTGTTTTTGCTGTGAATATATTACTGATGAATTATGAATTAACCATTGCTTTTCAATATTTGGCATGTCTTTTATTTGATTTTTGGCATTTTTTTTTTGTGTGATTTCTCATTTCTAAATTTTTTTGAACGGTTGTGTTCTGTTGATTCATTGTGCCTTCTATTGGATTGCTTTCATCATGTTGTAAGCTTGTAATTGATTTCTTATTATGTGTATCTCTTTGTTATTAGTATTATATTATTGAATGTAATCAACAATCTATGCTCCCATTTCAGAGTTCTAATGTTTTTTTATTTTATTTTATTTTATTTTATGGTAAGTGAATTTCTAGCTATTCTCTAATGGGTAGGCCTTGAATGTAGTGGAAAACAATGAAGAACTTATGGCCATGGGGGACTTGTTCTGATTCTGATGCGCAACAATCATCGATGTCCGAAAATTTGACCTTGAAAATGAGTGTTTGGCCACAACAATGCCATAAGACTAAGCCACTGGATTTTCAATTTCAAGACCAAGATTCTTCTTCTACTCAATCAACTGGTCAATCTTATGTGGAAGTCGGTTCGGGACAAACAGGTAACTATTTGTAACAAAATCTGTTCGATATCTGCATTTGGCTCTTGTTATCAATTGTTTTTTGTTATTCTATCAGCATTAATGTGTTGATTATTTAGTTGTTAATTATTAACTAGAAATTAGCAGTTGATTGATTTTTAGTTTGTGAATGCCTATTTAAGCTTGATGTAATCACTTTAATTCACTTTTCTCTTTTGTATCATTTTACACTCATCAATATATATAATACACTTTTAGACTATATTCTCTTCTCCTTAACTTCATGGTTGTATCAGAGTCTATCCAAGTTTCGTAGGGTCGCCCACTATCATGCGACTTGGGTCACACTCCAAGCGTCCATTTTGAATGTGAGGAGAACATGTTAAGAGTCTCGCATTGAATGCGAATTGACCCAAAAATGAGTTTATAAGTGGGACACGTACAAATCTGTTTTGTACAATTGAGTTAGTCGTAATCCAAATTCTAAGACAAGACTCAATACTCAATATTGTAAAAGAAATGAAGTGATACAAATTTAAATTTTTGTTTATGATTATTGAAAACTTTTATTACTTCCTAGTTCCTAATGCATATTGATGAGTGTTTGCTCTAGGTCCAATTTCTGTCCAGTATAGCAATTCTTCTGCATGTTCAACGCTTAGCAAAACTGCAGGGGATCGTGATTTTACTTTGCCTCCTTCTCAACTGAATCACATCCAATCATATGTAAGTATATATGTGTTTGTTTCTTGGTGTAAAGATATAGTTACAATTTCGTTATCTTTTAGTTCGCATTTCAGGCTCATGTTGCATTTCCTCGTGCTGAAGCATGCTTTAGTGGCTTATCAACAGCTCCATATGGACCTCAGAGCAATGTAAGATTTTAGTTTCAAATATATATATGGATTCTCTCATATGATGTGTTTGTACTCTAAGCCAGTAAGCCCTATATGGATAAACAGCTTAATTATGAGTTTATAGCATAAACACTTATCATATAAGTGCTTATGTATAAGCTGTTTCTATAGCAAAAAGATAAAATAAACATGTCATAGTTAGTTGTTTCCGCATGTTCTCCAAAAAAATCTCGTAAGTAGATAACCTTAAATGAGCCAATCCAAGTAGGCCCAATCTAAATTAAGTTATGTATAGCGATGAAACTTTCTGTTGATTTACTTGCCTGTAGCACAATGGTGAATTAAATCTGTCTATCAGAATATCACTTCTGAAATATACATACATGCTATCGAAATCTAAACAGATTCATCATGCTCAGATAGTAGGAATGGATCCAGTTCGAATTCCTTTGCCTCTTGATCTTTGTGAGGAGCCAATATATGTGAATGCGAAGCAGTACCATGCTATTATGAGACGTAGACAGTATCGTGCAAAGCTCGAAGCACAGAACAAACTCATCAAAAATCGGAAAGTAAGTGTACTTTTTTGTTTCCTTTTCCTCTAAGCAAAATTTACTCTCAATAACATTTTGAATATTGTTTTGCAGCCGTATCTACACGAGTCGCGCCATCTTCATGCATTGAAGAGAGCCAGAGGTTCCGGTGGACGATTTCTAAATACCAAAAAACTCCAAGACCAAGGTTTTAATGTTTCCACCACAACTCGGCCGAATCCGAGTACAATTGTGCCGGAATCAAAGGTACATCAAGTAGAAAACTACAGGGATGGTGCTTCCACAGCCACGTGTTCTGATGTCACGAGTGCTTCTAATAATGATGACGTATTCCAACAGCATGAATCCAACTTCAGATCCTGTTGTAATCCTTCTCATATGCTAGGTTTCTCGACCAATGCCCGAGTTGGTCGTGGTGGAAATCAACACCATCTATCGGTCCTTATGTGACATGCATGTTTGGATTCTAGCAAGTTATTCTTCTCCATTCACGTGGAGAAGAATATTGCTAGTGTTCCATTGGAAAGTCATCCTTGGCTCATTTTATATTATGTCTTATTACATATGTTTCTTAATTATTCAAGAACAATGATAGAGAACTTTGCTAGATATATTTTGTTTTGCAGCCATGAAAATGTTTGGCCAAAGAAAAACTTGAAAGAATTAAACTGATTCGTCTAAACTATATTATGTTCGTCCTAGTGGGATAAGACTTGGTTGATGTTGTCGCTGTATTTTGTTGTCTACATCTTTGTGGTGGTGCCATTGTTGCCAATGTCTTGTTGAAATGCAACTGGTATTTACTATTTATAAAAGTGGTAAACTAAACAAAACCATTAATGTGGTTCAATTCACTTCGGCTCGTGAACCATTGAACACCTAGCTTTGGTTTGTTGATGTTTTTGTTGTTTTGAAGTAAGAAATGAGTTTGGTTTCATATATTATTTTTATTTTCATTTTAAATAGGTGATAAAAAGGGAATATAGTAAAAATAGTAAAGAAAAATGTAATAAGCTATGAGTTAGAGACATGAACCTGCAAATCAAATACCTCTCTTTGGATCAAATCTACATTTATAAGATAGTCTAAGGGAGTGAGTTTTTGATTAATTGAAAAATAAAGGATGAGACAACATATTGTGATGTTTTGTTTATATATTGAACCAAACAAAATTTTTTCTCAACTTTTGCTTTCTCCCCTCAGATCCTCTCTATCTCGTTTCACTTATTTGTTTTTAAAATGTGCAATTTTAACCATTAAACTACTCACGAAAAAGGTTTATTTTTTTTTGTTGGTGAAAACATTATGTAGTAATTTATGTTAAAACTCAAGTTTTCCCACTTATTCCTTAAGAAATAAATTTTTAATCATGATCTACTTAACCCAAAATAAAAATAAGAACTCTTATGTTAGACATTGTCTAACAAGAAATACTTTCACATTGAATAAGTCATGAACAACATTATAACAAATAAAATTTTATAAAATTCATCGTTTGATTAAAAACTTATATCGTATAAATTATTTATATATTTTTTTTAAAGAAATTGAAATCAGAATATATTATTGAGATTAATATATTGTATACCGTAAAAGACTTGATGAACTATTTCACCATAGACTAAGACTTGTTCATAAAAATAATGCAAAGGAACATTAAGTAACCTTAAATAAGTTTCCACCAACATTCAAACCCGCAGTTCCAACTATTTTGTTCTGTGAGTCTAATTCAATTGGTAAAATATTTGCATGTAATGTGCAGAGACTAAAATTCAAACTCAGTTACATCCACTTATTCATTTTTAAGAAAGTAAAATTCTAGCGATTAACTATCTAACAAAAAAAAAAATATTTAAAAATAGTTTTTTTTAAACACAATATTTTCTTTTGTTACGAAAAACACTATAATAATTTGGGAAAATGAGTTAATACTCTTGTAAAGTTGATCAATTTTTCAATACCCCTGTAATTTTTTATTTTTTATTTTTCAAATTCTTTTTTGTAATGTTAGATTTTTATAATACCGATGCAATGAGAACTTTCTTCCCTCGTGCTTAGCTTTTCTTTTTAGTTTTCTTTTTTTCATCTTTTTATTAGCTTCTATACAAAAAAAAAAGATTTTTATAATACCCATCAACTTAGTCAATTACAATATAACCGCCAAAATTACATAGGTATTATAAAACTGACCAACTTTATAAAAAAAACTCATTTACCCTAATAATTTTAAACCAAAAAATAATATTAAAAAATACAAACAAAAAAAAACCTCAGAAAAGAAAAGAGAAGAATAGAAGGAAGTTGTTGTTGTTGTGTTTGGTGTTGTGTTGTGAAACACACAACTTGCACGCACTCTTCTTCTCTCATTCTTTGCTTTGCAGTGACAACAATCCACCCTCTCACTCTCACTCTTCTTCTAAATCTCTCTTTCTTTCAACCCTACAACAACCTACAATGGACTCTCGCACACAGTATAATCCTCGCACCGTCGAAGAAGTTTTCAGAGATTTCAAGGGTCGTCGTGCTGGTCTCATCAAAGCTCTTACCACTGGTACTATACATATACAACATATATCTATAAACCCTTTTTTTTTTTTTTACAAATCGAAAATTTTGATTACTTGTTCATTGTAAAGTTATGTTCTTTATGTGTTAATTTCTCGATTTTCAACTTTCTTTTTCGATTTTACTTCGTGGGTCAACCCAATTTTCAACTGGGTTTGTTTAGTTTCTCACACATCGCTGTTCTTCTTCTTTATTATATTATTATTAGCGGTAACATTTTAAATTCTTAATTTTCAAATTTCATTTTTTTAATGTAATAATGTTTTGTGTTCAGTATTTCAAGTGGTTCTGTGCTTTTTTTTTACTTTGTTTTTAAATTTTACTTAATGGGTCAACCCAATTTTCTTCAGGTGGGTTTAGATTCCTATGGAATTTTGAATTTTTTTAGTTGAAAATTTTAGTGTTTGAGTACCTTTTGATTTTGAACTATGCAATGTTTGCAATTTAGTTAGCTTTGAAATGGGTTTTGTTTATAAATTTTACAAGTGTTTTGATTTTGTTTATAAAATAATGTAATTCAATGTAATCGTAAGTGTCAGTGTTGGACATGAGGCGTGTCCGTGCTTCATAGGATGACACTGATAATATATACAGTATCTGATGGGATGATGATTTACTGTAGTTAATTTTCATCTCATTTTGATTTGTTTAATAATAATTCATAGCTTCTTCTTAGGAAGGGAAATTGAGTTTAGTTTGTTGAGAAATGTGAATGTGTAATTTGAACTGAAACTACTATAGTGGTAGTAGATGTGGTTTACTAGTATTGTTTTGGATTTGAGAATTGGGTTGCTTTGTAAGGATCACGAGAGCACCTCCAATTTAGGGTATAGAGTTCCTTAACTCTAAGATCCCGTCTTTACCGAGTTTCGCTGCTTGAGAACGGTAACGTAGCCCTAACATGTGAGGATAGTTCTTCTACAATCAACTGGTTGTTTTGAATTTAAAATGTTTTTGCTACAGTAAAAGTATCCGAGTCAAGCGCTAAATTAATTGGATAATTACCCAAAAATTTAGCTAGAACAAAGGTTGACCCAAAATAACACTTTTAAAACCAGTGACTTTAGGCTCCAACAGTGTGGCGCAGTGCCACGTATAATGGATACTGTTGGTCACAAAATCTACGGTGCAAACTGCATACACATGGAGGCGTTGGATAACCTCAACGGCTGCATGGTGGGCAAGAAAACGGGATATGCCGGATGGTGAATGTCTGCCTGCCTGGGCTTGGTGGTGCAGTAAGCTAGTGGTTATGAGAAAGAGAGACGAAAAACATTGAGAGAGGGATAAGAGAGAGACAATGAGAGAGAGGGAGGGATACAGTATTACAGTGGGTCTTTAAGAAAGATGAGAGATTGTGAAATAATATGTTTTGGAACCTTATCATTTTTACACAACAAGACAATTCTCGTAATTAATATGAGGGCAACTCTTTTAATTAATGTAACACAATTATTGAGGAGTACCTATTTTGAGTTCTTAAGGGTTGAACTTATGGAATAACAAATGAACGGATTGCTTTAAAGTGATGTGGAATTGTGGAGCCCAGCAAATGTTGAGATAAGAATCCAAAGCAGTTGTAATATTGGAGATGCTCTGATTGCAGTGCATTTATTTTTGCTTTCCCCTTTGGTCGGTTGTTGCCAAATATTTTTCAATACAATTTTTTCTGGACACGATCCTTTCAGTACAGTTAACTCGGTTTTGCCTTGCACTCGATGTGGAGGCTGTGCAATATGTTAACCTTCAATTGATATATGATGAGTTTCTTGCTTTCTTTTTTCACCTGATAAGTGTATATTTGTTTTCAATACTTGAATCTGACATTTTGTGCTTCAATATGGCATTGAGATTTTTGATTGTGTTTATTTTAAATTTATATATATGAATGCTCTGACATCTTTTCTTTACTGATGAAAATTTTCTACCTGGTTATGTTGTTGCAGATGTTGAAGATTTCTATAACCAATGCGATCCTGGTAAGTTACAATCTTTTTTCATGTGGTAGTTGTGCGCTACATCATTTGTGTTTTTGATTAATCAGTTGACTTTTAAACTGGCTGGAGGGATGAATGCAACAGGGGCCTCCCTAAAATTTATAAATAAGTATCATTCTATTGATTTATTATGATGTTTGAACTATGAAGGATTCGCTTTCTCTAAATGTAGGTTTAACTGTAATTGGTCCTTGAGCACCTTGATCTTACATGCCTTCAATATAGAATACTACTGTTTTGAAAACTATATTAGTTACATGATCTTGTGATTAAATAATACCTATCGTGGCGCTTCCATCAAAGAACATTATAATTATGCTCTTATATTCTCAATTCTCCTAGCTGTAATTTTTTCATTGCAAATATAGATATTATAATTCTGATCTTTTGTAGCTGCAAAGAAAAATACCGTAGATAAAGGATTACTTACCATGTAATGAGGATTCTAGGGCATTGTTTTTCTTCTTTTTGGTACTTTTGTTTTATAAACTGTTTACTTGATTCTTACAGAGAAGGAGAATCTCTGCCTGTACGGCTTTCCTAGTGAGCAGTGGGAAGTTAATTTACCTGCTGAAGAAGTTCCACCTGAGCTGCCTGAGCCTGTGCTCGGGATTAACTTTGCGAGGGATGGCATGCAAGAGAAAGATTGGCTATCTCTTGTTGCGGTTCATAGCGATTCATGGTTAATTGCTATTGCCTACTACTTTGGAGCCAGGTTTGGGTTTGACAAAACTGACAGGTATTTGTTTTTAACCATAGGTCTTATATGTCGTTAGGTTATCTTATGTATCAGTTTCTTTCTTTAAGCGTCTGTTTTTCATCCTTGTACTCATCATTGCATTGTAATGCAGGAAACGCCTTTTCAATATGATCAATGAACTGCCGTCAATATTTGAAATTGTTACTGGTGCTGCAAAAAAACAAGTTAAGGAGAAGTCTTCAGTTCCAAACCACAGTGGCAGCAAATCCAAGTCCAGCACAAAAGCGGTAAATAATATTTTTCTACCTAAACCAATGCATGACAAATATACTGTATCTACTTTTTATACATATGCCTGTGTTATGGTGAAGAACTCTGGTTGATTTCAGGTGTTGTCTGTTTTTAGATGCAGGCTCTATTTAAAATTGAGTAGATAGTTGGTTAATTTTCTGCGGTGTTTACTCTATAACTTGAAATATTAGAAAGATTATGCAAATATCATGAAAGTATAGTATATATAACATTTATGGTAAATCTATATACCTGTTTCTAGAAGATAAATCTGGCATCATGTCAGATATTATAATATTTAATCAATATATACATTTTTAGTGAGAATAGTTCAAATGAGAACAATTAATTACAACCATATATGATGTAACCATAGATAAAATTAGTTGCTTTCATGTACTCATTTAATACACTTATTATAGGTCTGTTTTACTGTTTTATTTGCATAAAATGTATTGGATAGGACAAAAATGTTTTTTTCGATGTTTGATTTAAAAAGTGACCAGCTGATTGGACAAAATCCCAAAATCCTGTACCTTACCAAACTATGGTACAAAAAGTTGTCCATGGACAAACTATAAAAAGAAAAATATTCTTACCCATTTATTGCATGCTCTCTGTGTGCATGTGTGTGTGTCATACCCACGGTGGTGGTGGTAGTCGCAATCGCGACAATGTATGGCATTGCAGATGTGTTGTGCTATGCCAAACGCCCTGGCAGAGTGGATTTGTATTGTGGCCATAGCATTGTGCGTGCCTTCATAACCATGGAGGAATGGCAGATAAATCATGGAGGAGACGAGTGAAACAGAGAAAGTGAGTGGTTCCACGGCTTCTCTTCTCTTTCCCGACCTTTCCTCTCCTATGTTGGTCCTTTGCTGTCGTGCGACTTTCTCTCCCATTTTCTCTGCGCGATCAGACCTTTTCTTCTTCCATATTTTTCTTTACCGCTGTAGTGCTCTGGGGGTTGTATGCTAATGTATTCATTGACTATATATAAAGGTATTGTAGGAAGTTCCACATTATTTTGTTTGTACTGTCCATTGTCTACCCAACATCGTACAAGGTAAAAATTGTCCAGTAGCTTATAGGTTTGTCTTGTACTGTTCCACTTAGTACTTATTCTTTTGCAAATCAAACAAAGCCTACAGGTTATGAATCCTCTAAAATTAGTAGGGATCTATGTTTTAACTCCGAACATATGTTCCTTCACATAGTCTCAATGTGTATAAAGTTTATGAACAGTTTATCATTGGCTTTGTTACATTCAATTTGAAGTTTGATGTGGATTGTGAGAATTTCATTATTACCCTTATTCTGGATGTGATTGATTGATAGTTGCATTTTCAATTTTTTTTGTTTTAATTTTGGAAGCCATGGTTTAAAAATATTATTCTGTAAATGTACTTCAAATGTGTGAAGGTGATATATAGATATTCAATTTGTATTATAAGTACTGTTGTCATATCCGTGGCTTCTTTTATCGCTTGGTTAGTCTGTTTTCTCTTCTAATTTTTGGCTGGTGAAGCAGCGAGCTCCAGAACCGCAGGTTAAACAGACAAAAGCATTGGAACCTAAAGATGAGGAAGAGGAACTGGAGGAGGAAGATGAAGATGAACACGGAGATACCTTATGTGGTGCATGTGGTGAGAATTATGGCACCGATGAATTCTGGATTTGCTGTGACATTTGTGAGAAGTGGTTCCATGGAAAATGTGTGAAGATCACCCCTGCTAGGGCTGAGCATATCAAGCAATACAAGTGTCCCTCATGCAGTAACAACAAGAGAGCACGCCCTTGATGATGTAACGAGCACATCCTTACTGATTGTGTTGTTGTTCTATTTTGCTTTCTAGATGTTTAAGTTAATGGATAGTTTCTGTTTGGCACATTGTAGGTGTTTTATTTTCTAGTTCGTTATAGAATTGTGCTGTTGTTGGTTTTGGTGTTGTCAGCTGCAATTCGGTTGATCACTTCTTGTGTTTGTTCAATCTGTAGTTTATTGTTAATGATGAATTGCTGAATTTGGAAAGTTAAAATACTATTTTCCTTACTGTTATGAGGAAAACTAGGATAATGAAGCAGAAATTTATTTAAAATGATGCATGTGTTTGTTTTAGCTTATTTTTGCTGCAGCCGTGCGTCGTCTGGGAGAGTTACATTGCTGTGAAAATGAGCAGCAACTATTTGTTGCTTCAAAAAATCGTGCGTCTGGTGATCTTGTTGACGCAGAAACAAACACAGCAGATGTCTTGTTAACTTTCCTTGTATAATACCCTCTCAAATTTTTAAGTTCAATCGTGTTCCTTAATGCATGGCAAGTATGATCTTTGACTCTGGAAATATGCTCCAACATAATTTCAAAGTTCAAGTTTTGAGTCTACCATGAGATTAATCTTTGAGTCTGCAATGAAACATTAAACTTTTTCTACTCAGACCGAACTACCTCATAAATAGACGATTATGTTAATCAAACCTCATAAATAGACTTTGGCATAGCACAACGCATCTGAATTAATAAATTAATAACTGTTGGATCAACTCAAATTCCCTCTTAATTAATATCGAGTTTTTGTATTAAGCAAATTTGATTCCCTCTTAAATGCAGTTGCGGGGATTAAACATAAGTCCTCTTAACAAAATCCAACATTTTCTGGTTAATGTGCATTTTCATTCAAATAAATTGAACTGAACTGGTACGTACCAACCAAGTTGTTGTGTTGTGTTGTGTTGTGTTGTGTTTGTATTTAATTTGTTGGATACTTTGATGGATGGATGAATGAATGAGTAAGTCAACAAAATTATTGTTTTCTGTTTTCACACAAATGAGTGGGAATCTTTGGTTATGCAACATATTTTAGCAACTTATGAAGCAGCTTCTTGACATGCTGTTAAATTTCTAAAATCAGAATTTTACAACTTTAGCTAAACTCACAAACCTTGTTGTTTTGAATTATCAGAGCTTGAAGCAAGACATTTTTCAAACACATCATATAGAAAAGTGTCGAATGTGGGAAGAATGAGCTCTAGATGTCGTAAATGATAAAATATAGGAAACTGTATTCTCGAAAAATTTAAAAGAGGTCGACCACCCAATGGTCCCTTCTTATACTGTTATACATACACAATAACAAGTAATGATGTTAAGCATCAGCACACAAAAAACAAAAATACATAATAAAAACATGCATAATGAAATTTTCATTCACCTTTGCTATAGAACAATGCAACACTAGATGCTTAACTCCAGAGAGAGCTTGGAGGAGAATGAGTAAAGGGTTAAAAAATTCAGCTTTAGGAGTGGAAACTGGAAAATATATCAAGATATGCTTCTTTCACATTGTTTAAGTTTCCAACCGCGACCTGTCACCAAATGTGATTTTGGTGAGGCTAAGGTATCTAAGATAACCCAAAATAAATGTTTTATTTATCAAAATTATTTGTCCCAAAATAACTGACATATATTATTTATAAAATTGATTTTTCTTATTTTACCCCTTTAAAATAATCATTAGATGAGGTATTTTTATAAAAATGCTATTCTCTATATTTCATTAATAATTTCAGATATTATTTTTACCCCTTTAAATGGCTGTGATAAAAAAGATTGTTTTTTTAAACATAATTTCAGATATTTTTTTTTTTTTTATTAATGATAATAACAATAAAATGGAACTTTTATTATTTTTTTGGGTGAGAAATGCGTTATCCTTTCTAGCGGGAAGGAACAAACAACGGTTGGAGGAGACCAACAAACAATGGTGTTGGTTTGTTCTTCTACAACACTTTCACTCACAAAGCTTGTTCCTTTTACTTCTCATATTTCAACAACACAATTTGGTTCCACTTTCCTATCCAACAACAGATCATATAATGTTCCTCTTTTTGTTTGTCATGCTAAGAAGAAAATTGGTTTTTTTGATCGAATTCTTGATTACATTGAAGGTGGGTTGTTCATATTTTTATTTATCTTATAACAAAGTTTCAATTTTTATGTTTTCCCAATATTGATCATTGCTTTTTGGTTTTGTGTTTATTTTTTAGGAGGTCCTAAATTAAGGAAATGGTATGGTGCACCTGATCTCCTTGAAAAAGATGCTACTTCCACATCAAATGATGATGGTTATGATTATCCAGGTAGATTATGATTATGACCATGTTTGGATAACTAATTTAATTAAGCACTTATAGCTTAAGCGTTTTTTTTATAAGATATTTCTATAACTTTATAAAATATAAAGTGAAATTGTTCACATATAAGCTACAAGTTGTTTTGATAATAGAGAGAACTCATGAAAGTAAGCTGCAAAGTGAAAACAACTCATGGCATGTCATAAGGTGTTTTCACAAACTCTCATGAAGAGTCACATAAGTGTTTATATCGGTATATAAGCTCAAACAAATTAATCCAAACAACAGACTCTAACATGACACGAGGATCTATAAATGCTTTATGTTTATATTGGTATCTAGTTGTTTGTGTTTTGAGTAATAGTTATTTTGATTGACACGATTGTTTTAAAGCAGAAGATGAAGTTAGGGATGCTGTCCTAGTAACAGATGGAGATAGTG
Source organism: Trifolium dubium (assembly GCA_951804385.1). Classification (NCBI taxonomy): domain Eukaryota; kingdom Viridiplantae; phylum Streptophyta; class Magnoliopsida; order Fabales; family Fabaceae; genus Trifolium; species Trifolium dubium. The sequence continues at coordinate 3,077,055 of OX638073.1, read as the reverse complement.
AGATGGGTCAGGTTTGCTTGCCTTTTTTATCCTCTTTATATTACACGCTTCACTTGATTAGTTGTTGCAAAGGGCTTTAATAGTTGTTGTGTCGCGATCCTTGATATGTTGCATAAAATAAAGTTAAACTGATTTCGTACAAGTTATAAGTTGTTTCATAAGCTATCCTTAAGAGCTTGTGAAAATAAGGTGAAAACAATTATGTCCATGACATAAGTTGTTTCCATAAGCTCTACCAAACAATCTCACTATGCCTGTAATAGATAAGCTCAAATAAGTCAATTCAAACAGACCCTAAATGTTAGCGGTTGGGTTGGAACTTCATAGTCCAGACCATGCAGTTTGATCTTGGACAGTAGAAGAATCAATTCCCTTAAGCGGCGCATTGTCCGAGTTGACACTATTGTTTGTAATTTATTTTACAGTCTCTAAATTGCCTCCAAATTCTAGAATCTGATAATTCATCAATGGTGTTGTATCCGTAGCATAGATTGATTTACATTAATGACTGAATTCAGATTTGTGCTGTGTTTTTTGGCCTATGCAGATGGTGATATTGTCATTGATTGTGAACAAATCTCGAATAAAGGCATTGGTGAAGGATAAACGAGTTGCACTTGAAGCCTTTGGAAGTTATGTTGAGGTGACTGAATTTAATTTAAAAAACCACTTATTAACAGATAGTAACTTTACATTTTTGTTTCTACTTTGTCTATTTGTTCTTACATTCTTACTATTGATTACATGATGCTTGTTGCAAAGTCAATAGCAGGAGATACAAGCGACAATCGATTACTCAAGAAAGCTTTATGAGGAGTTTGCACAATTATATGCCCAAACGTATGCGTAACTTGCCACACCTCCTCTTTAGACATGTAACTTGTTTGTTTGTTTATTTCATAGCCTTTTCAATGAAATTTAGTTTTCTGTCATGGCTATATGATCAAGTTTGGATTGCCTTGTGTTAGTATTTTCTCTTTCACCAGGGTTTGAACCCGGGTATTTTAACTTTTTCAACTCCTTTAACCTTTAGTTCGTTTCATTTAATGAAATGACCTGCAAAAAAAATCATTGGTATCGAGGACAGCTTCAAACGATTTTTTGAAGAAAATGCTTGAATGATTTCATTTTTTTACAGGAGGGTTTTATTTCTAGCGTTCAGGGTCTTCAAGGGGTAAAGCATGTGATCCTCTTATCACAGGTACTTTTTGTGTTTCCTTTGCACCACAATTACAAAGAAAACCTATGTTTTTCTTGTTTTAACAAAGTTGCAGTTGTCAGTTTATAGTGGTAAACTTGGCATTCAATCTGTGATGAAAAGCAATGCAAAGAAATTGGCTGAGCAAGATGAATCTGTATTGAAGACCTCAGGAATTCCTTACACCATTATCAGGACTGGTGAATTACAAGATACACCTGGTGGACAGCAAGGCTTTACCTTTGACAAGGTACAGATTACCGGCTTTAATATCTTCTTTTTATATGAACAAAACATGTTGATCTCATAAAAGAGATGCTTCAAAGGATGCTATCAAGGATCAAAATCCTCGTGTTTAAAAAATATATATGACACATATTCGTCGACACCGCAAATGTACAAAACATAGGACATCAACACCATGTTTTTGAGTTGCCTGACACATGTCGTACGAGTGTCAGACACGGGACACACTCAATCACACAGGTGTCCACACTTCATTTATCTTTAATCATGTTAACTTGAAATCTCCTATATATAAAAAGAGTTTCATAGTTGCACATTTGTTGGGTTCAAGTGTGACTGGTTAGTTCCACATCAATTATGAATGGTAAATATTGGATATATAAGAGATGTGACTCATATACCTAATGCCTAGCTGTTCATAATAAAGATATCAGTGTCTGCTACTTACATGTTTGTGTTTACTAGAACAGGGTTGTGCAGGTAGCGGAGGTATAAGCAAAGAAGACGCCGCATTTTTGTGTGTAAAAGCCTTGGAGTTTGTCCCACAAACTGGATTCACATTTGAAGTGGCCAATGGAGAAAATAAAATTTCAGATTGGAAAGAGTGTTTGATCACATTGATGGAGAAATCAAGTCAGCAACCACTTCAATGAACATTCATAAGGCATGCAGTCAAGAATATGCCTATGTCGATAAATCAGAACAAAATTTGAGTTTGTGTTTTGAATCTGATATATTTAGATTCAAATGAGTAGTCCAATTCTCATTATCTTGGTTTATTTTTACTACAACAAATCCAAGTTCATGTATGTTTTAAGTATTCAATTTCATAAGCGCGCAATTTGCACTTTTTCTTACCTTCCTATGAACAAAATTATTGTTTTTCTGATTATGTTATTAACGATATGGTAACTAAAAGGCATGAAATTTGTAATTTAGCAAGAACATGCATAGTATTTGTTAAGGTTTGATTTATTTATATTTTGCACATTATTCTTGCAGCATATACCATATAATAAGAACAATATTTACGTATTAACCGATTAGAAAAGTGATTTAAAAAAGTGTTCCTTATTTAAAATAGTCAAATATTTAAACAAAGCATTATTAAAGAAGAATTGTGAACAATTCTGTGAAACATTTTCCTGTGTTGGTCCTGTTGAACTAGACAAGGGATCTTAGGCAGATTGACCTATATTATGACCACATCTTTCCATGATTTGTGTAAAGGGTCTATCAACTTTTATTCATCAAGCAGAAAGAAGAGGATATTCATGACAGTAAAATTTGTAGAAATGCATCTATTAGTATTTACAGCCTCTTTGAAAACTATTGTTTTCTGTTTTCACACAAATGAGTGAGAAACTTCGATCATGCAACATATCTTAGCCGCTTATGAAGCAGCAGCTTCTTGACATGCTACTATGAAATTTCAAAAATCAGAATTCTACAGAAGCTGAAATGTGTTCACGTTACAAAGGATCGAAGTCATTGAAGTGCAGAAGTGTGTGTGAACCTTACTAGTTAGTGCAAGAAAGCAGAGCCAATTTCCGTCAATCAATGTGGTCCAGCTTCTCTCAATGGATTCAATCAATCTCATATACATATAATCATATACATGAATGCACATAAATAACATAGGTTATTAGAGTAATGTGATATAACATAAATGTCATATTGAAAGTCATAAAAATAATCCCAAAAGGGTCATACTCATTCACATCAAAATAAATTAAAAATATTAGCTATACAAGTTATACATCGAAAGACAAGAACATTTTTTTAATGATAATTTAAAACAATTCTTTTTCTTTAGACAAGTGACATGTGCATAGCACTAGTGCTTCAAGCCTTCAACTAGTTAAGTTGTAACTTGCAAGCTACATGTTACTCTTTTATATAAAATCTGTCACTTTATTATATAAAAATAAGATACGATGCACAAATCAAGACTATATGTCACAAGCAGAATCTTATCCAAAATGAACAAGGATTAAACCAAAACATTAATTCATTTCAGCATTATTTAATGTTAAATGTCAAACTAGTTTATAACTGACAGCAATATTAAAGACAGCACATGTATGGAAAAAAATCCAGATTCATAGACTGAGTTTTTTTAATGAAAATTTGTGGGCCTAAACCTCAACAAAACTAGTATTTTGCATTATATAGGTAGCCCTACAATTCAGTTAGAGTTATCCACAACGAACCTAACCTAACTCTATAGTGAGCAGAGATTCTTAGGTTTCAGAGTTACTAAATCAGCTATTATGCTTCTCCGTCCAGTCTTAAATATAAGAGAAAATTAGATCAACAAAATATGAACCAAATACATACGTTTTTTACCGAACGTTAGTTGATCCAGTGGTGATTGACACTAAACTTGGTAGGGAGGACCACAGTTTGATCTCCAAAGCTTGTAAAAACTTGTAATGAAGTTTTTCATATCTTAAGAAACAAAATGGATATGTACAGATACATCAAAGTTTCTCAAATGTTTTGTACTCAAAATTCTTGTTCTTCAAGCCTTTATTGGATAAAATGGTAGGCAACTTTCATGTTGAAAAACCAAAGCTACACAATATTGAAATCCACAGGATTCTTAGGTTTCAGAGTTACTAAATTAACTATTAGATGCTATTTTAATCTGAAAATTAATAGCTGTCCATCTTTTGAACTTGACTGGCACATGATTATCAAAAGAAACTTCCAAATTAGCATGAAGCATATACATGATTCCAATTGGGACTTAGAAACAAAAAAGAACTTTTATTTATATATAAACCTGCAGCGACTTGTATTGATCAAGCAGTCATGCTGCAATGACTTACATTGATCAAGCAGTAATGCTAACTAGCCCAAACAGAAGAGGGGAATAAAAAAAACAAGAGCAGGATTTGGATTGAAACACCTTAGTGTAGTCTTCTCAAAATCACCGTAATTTTGTCAAAGTCACCGTGAATCCAAACGTGAGAGGGGAAAAAACTTCTTTCCCTCTCTATGTGTCCCTTGTTGTTGAAGTTGTTGTTGTTGTTGAAATTGTCGTTGTTATAAGTATATCATTCATCATGTCAAAACCTCTTGATTCTTTGCAGAAAGCCGTTTAAGGAACTCATAGGTTGTGATCATTGTTGTTGCAGACATTGACATTGAAGCCCACCTAGGTCCCAATCCTCTATAACAAGCCATCCAACCACCTTCCTTAACCAAACTTCTAACAGTCTGCATCACTGTCGGTCCACGACGGCCATTCTCATCACCATCCAAGACCTGCAGCCTTGTCTTGATTGTATCCAACGGCATAGTAATCAAAGCAGACATGCCTCCTGCCATTGCTGCACTGATGCCCTGAACTGCCATTACAGTTTTCGTATCCGGCCTCAACACATTAGCCCCATTGTTAGTATCAATTCCCTCCCCACCTTTCTTGTTACTCAAGTAACATCCAACTCCACCCCAAACCATCCTCTGTGCAACCGAATATGAAGCCCACCAAACTGCATTTGAAGGCGCATACGTCAAAACCGATATCCCAAAACCTCTATACAAACCCCTAGGACCATCTGCCCTCACAATCTTCCTAAATGCATCAAGTCCATTAACATACCTAACAGAAGAAGCCTTAGGATCACTTGGATTACAACCACCTTGAACCATCAACCTTTGGCTCACAACATCAACCGGGGTCCACACAAGTTGAGCTGCTAAAGCTGCAGTCAAACCAGCAACTGCATTCACAATTGCCGCAGCTGTCGGTTCAGGTAGACCTAAACCAACGGTAGCAGTCCCAACATTACTCTTAGTAACCTCAAGCGCAGCCATGTATAAAGCTCTAGCAGGAATTGTACCCAACAACGAAGTACCAAACCCACGATACAATGCTCTAAAACCCTCACCTTTTATCAACGAAAACGCGGTCTTAATACAAGAAACTTGTGATTGAGCAACTTGCTGCCTAGTTTTCAATACAACAACAGGATACAATGTTGCTGAAACACCAGAAAATAAAGCAGCACCAAGAAAGAAAAACTTTGATTTATCAAGCATTTGCCAATCAATTTCAGCTGGTACATGAATCTCTTCCTCTGATTCTTCTTCAGCAACAGTACTAATGTCCATTTTAGCCACTTTCACAAACCCAGAAACAAAAATCTAATCTTTTTTCTACCTTCAAACCTTAAACACTATCACAAACCCTAACTATACAAAATCTTTGCAAACCCAGCAAAAGAAAATTTGGAAAAACAAGAAACTCTATTGTAAAAAAAAAGAACAGATTTTTCTGGCTATACAATATTCAAAAGATCACAATAACCTATAACAAAAAATGGGTTAATTTTTTTCCTCTTGTGGAACCAAGTTTTGGATCGAACGTGTGAAACAATGAATGTATCTAGCATTTCTAAATCATGAAAGAGAGTGCCATAAAACGGTTCATACCGGAAAATATATCTATGAAGGTCAGTGGCGGCGGCGACGGAGAGTTTGAGGGATGCCGGAAAATTGGAGGCAAGTAGAGAGAGAGAGAGAGAGAGAGAGAGAGAGAGAGGATTACCGGAAAGAGAGGTGGATTTGAAGGTGAAAATAGAAGAGAGAAAAGGACACGTGTCGGTTGTTTGTCTGAGAAAGAAAGTTAGTGACGTGTTAATCCTTATCCATTATTGTTTGGTTTGGTGGATCGAGTTTTAGTATAGTGTGAGTGTGATGTGTACTGTGTAGTGTGTACTAGTACGAGATTGATCACATAATAAAAGACAAAATTCATCACTAGTTAAGTGTGTTTTGTGTTTAGGCTCTATCAACGGGCAAAATTGAATGGTTCCTATGAAGGATTTGATCATGTTGATTATGGTGATGATGTCTTTAAATATGAAGGATTTGATCATGTTGATTATGAAGATAAATGATATTTACAAAAATGTTAATGTTAGCATTTAACGTTCAAGTCAAGTGTATATGAAAAATGTGCATATTTTGAGGTTGAGATGCGTCAAGATTTCTTCTAACTTAATCAAAGTTGTGCATTCAATCTCAAGTTTAAACATAAATAAATTTGTTTTATTTTTATATAGTAAGATTAAATAAAATGTTAATATTATTTAATCAGTGGTGTGCTTATTTTATCAGTGTGCCTTGTTGTATTCAATTTTTTTATTAATAATGATATGAGTCGATTGTGTTTGTTTCAAAAAAAAATCTAAATAAAATGTTAATATTATATATTATAGAAAGACTTTTAGACACCTTATCTAAAAATAAGAAAGATGATTGGACCAAAAGAAGAAAAAACTAATAATTACCAACTCAAATTTATATTTCAGTGTAGGCAAAAAATAATTGATAAAATAAATAGAAAAATTGCTATATAGTTTTATAAGTGATTATTATTTATTGTAGTGTCAGAGTGAGTAGACATTTAATTTTTTTTTAAAATGATCTCTTTAACTCATGATGTGAAATCTATTGAGTTTTTATTTAACTTTGTTAAGAATGATTTATGTGACCGCCGATGTGGTTGATGGATCATATTTTCTCGGATTCGTGGATTTTGTTTTTTTTTTATTGGTGACTTATCCAATGGGATGTTTGCAATTTTTTAATGTGTTTTCAAGTATGTTATGTGGTGCAGAATAATATGTTTATAATTTTGGAGTGTAGATGATCGTGTTTTCTTGTAGTGGCGAAGATATTGAAGATGGCGGGAGCGTGTAGCATCGTTGTTATGATGTATATGGCACAATCGTAATGATCATGGGACAAAACTTGATTTTTAAATGAAGCTCTAGCTACATGAAGCTCTACGAGCTTGTTTGTGGCCATATGTTGCTTAAATTATGCTATTTGCGTTCAATTATAATTTTTACTGTTAATTAAGTTGAAGGCTTAAATGGACTTTTGATTTTCATATTTTAAAAAACATGAACTTTTAATCCTTTTTTTTTTAAAACCAACTTTCTTGTACCATTTCTTTATTTTTTTGAGAATTATAGTCCCCCACCTCATTTTAGTAAAATTTTTGCTTACGTGTCATACTAATTAATGATGTGGCATTATCCGCATGGACAAAACATAATCCATGTCATTAATCTATAATTTTTTACAAATAATATAATAATTAAATAAAATAATTAGTAATTTTTTTTGGTAAGAAATAATTAGTAATTAATAACAGTAAAAGAAAATCAAAAGTTTAATAAAAAAAATTAATTGAATTAGAATTAGAAAGCAATAGAACCCTAAATTCTCAAATCATGAAACAATTCACATATAATTAATCGAAGATCTTGTTCATTCCAATTCACTGGTTTTGTTAATTCTAACTCATAAAATCACTTGGCTGCATATCAGCATATGCCAATTATTTGACATTAATCTCCTAGTGAACAAGAGGATCAATTAAGCTAAGAAAATAGAACAAAGAGGAGCAACATGTAAGGTGTCGGGGTAGGCAGGATTCAACTGAGCCATCATATATTATTCTTAGCCATGGCTTACAACCATCATATTTTTCTCAAGAATAATTCTTAGCCATCATGTTATTATAACTGTCGGGATAGGCAAGATTCAATTATTATGATGGCTAATAATAATTTGTAAGCAACATACACCGTAATAATCCCTTAAACAAAGAAAGTCACTTGTCATGCAATTGATTGGAAGAAGAAAGAATGAAGTCTGATTGGGATTTAGGGTTCTTAATTTTATTCAATTTAATTTACTCTTTATTATTTAAATTAACTAATTTAATATTTTAATAATATATTACTTGTATTAAAAATATTGATTAATGACATGGATTATGTTTTGTCTATGTGGATACTGCCACATCATTAATAAAATGACACGCAAGCAAAAAGTTTACTAAAATGAGGTGGGGGACTATATTTCCCAAAAAAATAAAGAAAGGGGGATTGAAAAGTTAGCTTTTAAATAAGGGGATTAAAAGTTCATGTTTTTTAAAATATGGGGATCAAAAATACATTTAAGTTTGCCTAAGTTAAACTTTATGAAACTGTTTTGGGAATTAGATAATTTTTGTAGTAATAGAGAAAAAACCAACAAGGGCAAGAACATAAAGGCTAGAGAATTTTTTTTTTGACAAAAATAAAATGGTATTCATTCATTCAAATCGATAGAATACATCAAATACAACCACATATTTAATATCGCTAAAAACATTAAGGATGAATCTGCAAACAAACTCACAGCATCCAAGTTAATAGCACACGACGGCAAAATGCCTACTACAAATAAGATGATAAAACTATAATCACCGGAATATCCATGTCTCCGGATCTGCGACGTTGATGCCCAAATCATGATTTGAATCTGTAATTGACTGAAGCCGATCTTCCAAAAGGAGCAAATGAACACCGCAACAATACGGAAAATCAACAAACGCCGCACTTAGACGACGAAATCACAAAAAACAAAAAAGACAACTTGAACTTAATATATGTGAGAAATCACTTATTTATATTAAAAGATAAGAAAAAACAAATGCTGAGGGGGTGATTCTAGGTTAAAACTAACCTAAAACCACTCCTCCAATGAACAATGAAGTAGAAGAACTTGAAAAAGGTAGAGAGAAATTTCCCGGAAAAACTAGTGCCGGCAGACTAGACAAATTGCTAGAGAAATTTTATGAATCACTAATAAAGCAAGATACCAAAAGATAAATTTGATGGACCACCAATAATTAGCACTCATTGTTATATTATTATTTAGGGTCTGTTTGGCAAGCACCAAATTTGAGCTTATAGCTTTTAGCTTATAAGCTCTTCTGTCAAAATAAGTTCTGTTTGGCAAAGTTTTTTCAGTATTAGCTTATAGCTTATTTTACTGACTTTTAGCTTATTTTCCGAACACTATTTCATATAGCGTTTTAGCTTATAGCTTATAGCTTATCACTTTTTTTCTCACTTTTACCCTTACTATTTTAATTAAAATCCACTTTTACCTTTATTGTATTAAATATTTAGAATATTAAATAACTCTCTCTCTATTTCTTTTTTACTGTAACGTTTTTTTGTACATTATTAGTATCAACATTTTTTTATGTATCTATTACTATCATTTTTTTTTCGACGACGTACTATGTAGCTTTTGATAACTATTTTTATTACTAAGACATGTTGTACTATATTGATACATGATCATTTCTTTTTATTTATATTGATTGATCGATACATGTATCTTTTTATTTATATTGATAAATGTATCTTTCTTTTTATTTTTTTTATTATTTATGTATAAAAACTACTATTATGTTTAATTTTTTATTAAAGTATAAAAAATGAAATGGAAAAAATTAAAATAAAATTATATTTAAAAATACATAAAAGTTATATTAAATTAATTAATTTAAATTATTAAATTCTAAATATGTTAAATATTAAATTGATATAGATTTTATTATAAATTTAAAATGTCTTTTTATGTCATTTTACATATATCAATTAGTTCAACCGCTAATTTTACCAAACACTTCGATTAGCTTATCAGCTATCAGCCATCAGCTATAAGCTATCAACCATCAGCTATAAGCTATCAGTCATCAGCTATAAGCTATTTTTGCCAAACAGACCCTTACCGTATAATTTATGGACCAATAGGAGAAATAATAATAATTTAGGGACTAAATTGAAATTTTATCAATTCGATATCATTTTAGTTCATATCTAGAATGATTCAAAGAAAAAACATCATCACCGCTCCGCCCTCATACCCGCCACAGCGCCACCGTCGCTTCAAGCTCGATGGAAATCATGAACGATTCCGACTCGGAAGCAGCTATATGGAAAGAAATTGAGCTTTCAGAAAGGTACTAATTTTTCCTTAATTTATTTATTAGGGTTTTAGTAGCTATTGCTATTTGCAACAGATATTCACGATGATGGTGTGAATTTTGTAGCTATCTTGTTTCCTCAATGTACGAAGAAGCTTCATCATTGGCTTCTACTATTTTGAAACGTTTGCGTGATGATGATGGTTATGATAATAGACCAATTGCAACTCAAGAAGATATGCTTCAATCAACTGCTATGGTTCTCATTCAGGCATTCAACCATCTTGGCAGGCAAGTTTCCGTGTCACGTCGACACTGATAGAAATTTGAGAAATTGACATAATTCAATGTAATTGTCAGTTTCAGTGTAGTATGTCCAGACACCAGGACACGTCTAATCCGATGAGTGTTTGTGCTTCATAGTTGTTCACTAATTAGTAATTTGATGTCAAAAATAATTGTTCACCTATGAAACATAGACACAGACATGGACACCAGAATACACCTACTTGGCAGGCAATTTCCTTAATTTATCAACGAATTTCCATTTTTCTTATAAAATTTGATGTCAAAACTCAACTAATTCTTCACATATGAAGCAAGCACCGGACTCAGACACGGACACCAGACATGACACACATATTGACATGTCGACTATAAAAAATTAAAATAATAATATAATTCAACGTAATTGTAACTTTCAGTGTCATATGTTAGACACTGACGTGTGTCAGGCACCACGGCATGCCTAATCCGTGGAGTGGTGTTTCATAGTTGTTCACTAATTAGTAATTTGATGGCAGGACAGCAGAAATTCTTGATCAACTCAGACTGTATTTCATTACACCAAAAGCTATTCCTGTCCAACTTCTTCTTACTGGGTATGCTTTTTTGTTTGTATGCGTTACTTCACACTGAGTCACACTCATTGTATCTCTTAATATGGATTATCTCTTCAAGTTCTTCTGATTAATACTGGTTTAACATGCATGCACATTATGTAATTTTTGTTTGGTCTATTTTGTAATGTGTGTTTTTCTTTTTCTATTTTGTACATGTATGTAGCTTATTCGTGATCCTGCATTATGTATGCTTGCTTGCCTGCACTTCCTTGCTATTGGAAAGTGACAAGATGTGATATGAGTATATGACTGAGACTCATGTTTGTGTTTTTCTTATTTGATTTAGAGCTTGTTTTCAAATAGCCGAAGGATCTACTTTGGGTGTTCAAGAATTTCTCGAGGAGTTTCTTAATGGATGGAGTCTTGGGGATGGACAATATGATGCTTTCATTGTGGAAGCATATGAAGGGCATGAAAGTAGTTTTGAGAAGCACTTTGTTCTTCGAATTGATGAGTATTTGGAAGTTGTTGAGGTCTATGCCATCACATTTCTTGCAACGGTTCTAGAAGATGTAGATCTTGCAATTTCATGGGTTGAAAATGCTCCATTGCCTGAGGAAAATCGACAGGTAAGAGTGCTCTCTGTAGATTAATTTCGTAAGTTATTCTATAGAAAAGATTAAAGCTTTTTTATCAGTCCTTTTCAACTGGAAATGGGAAACTGAGTTATGGTGTGTTTTGCCTGATTAGAAATTCACAATTTGCCAAAAGACATGCTATTTGTGAACAGCTATAATCAACTGGATGTTATCTGTACGGTACATGTGAGATTTGAATAGTGTGGTTGAGTAGCAACTGAGTATTAAGTTATCATTATGCACAGATATTAGAATATATGCTGTTATTTTATACTGATTGGAACATGCAAAATCAGTAATTGTTTCTATTAGTGTTATCAATATTCTTTGTGCATTGCACTGAGTTGATTAATGGTTCAAAGATGTATTTTTTGGGAATGTAAAGTGTAAAACATGAAGCATTATAGCAAATGTTAGTCTAGGTAAGATTACCAACATTGACCCTATAATTTTCTTTTCTATCTCTTTTACTTAAACTTTATTAGGCTCTCTTGAATATGATATCTTCTTTACTGCTCAAAGCCCGACAGTTATTCTACATGTTTATCTTCTGCAAGTGATATATCTTTCAATGTGATAATATGATAAATGTGTTCTCCGCAATTTTCTTAAAGGGGAAGCTGTTATAAGTTTTTATTCGTGTGTTAGATCTATTTGTCTAAGACTCTAAAGTCTAAACTGACACTATTTCGGAGTTAGCTGTCTTTCCTTTGATTATACTAGGTTTTTTTTATTATTAATTTTTTTAGAAATTGCTTATTGTTTTGCATAAAAAGATAATTAGGTTTTATAAACATGTCTAAAAGAAGGATTTTGTTTAGAGAATCTAACAGCTAAGGAAACATTTATCTTAACCGCATATAGTGATTATATTGGGCCTAGCAGATTGTAGACTCTGTAAATATGTTGACCATTCTCTGCAACTGCAACATATTAACATAAGTACATAACTAGTTTTGAAAATTTGAAAATTCTGCTTGTAAATATCATCCTGTTTTGTCCTATGTTGCGATTTTCCCATTCACTTACTATATATTATTGGTATGTCACCGTATTCATAGGGACTTCTGAGAAGGTTACACTCTATTCATTCTCTTAGAAGCAGCATTTCGTCTCAAGCTGCATCTCTGCAATCCTCTATAAATAACAATGAAACTAATTCATTGAAAGAACTACACAAGTATGAAGGATCGCCTGAAGCCTTGAAAGGCAAAACTGGTGTGTCAAAACTGTCTGAACGACTAGAGACATGTTCCTGGTGTTTCCGTGCTATTAATTTGAAGTTTGCTAATGCTAAGTTCATCATACCTAGCGGGAAGATAATGCTTGGTTGTTTGATATTGCTTGTCTGTTATGTTTTCAGAAGAAAGCAAGCTACTTTGAAAAGGTTATCACTTGAACTCTTGGCTCTCTAATAGAATGTGTCTGTTAAACATCTATTACCCATTGTCCATATGTCCTCTCACTATAGAGGAGCTGCATATCAAAGGTAGCTTTGTTTAAATTATTTATTTTTCACTGTTTTGGTGGTGGTTGTTCTTTTTTGGACTGAGTTTACTGGTCTTTTATTATTGGTGGTGTTTAACATGCATTGAAGGCTAGTGGACTGTCTTATATTTAACTTAACCTTATTTAATTGATACCAATAATTTGATAAATTCATGCGTAATTTTTATGTACAATAAGGGATTATAATTGTGAAGTTAAACATGGGTAGTGTTTTAGGACATACATAGACCAATGGACTGCTAAATTGGAAGTCAGAGCTTGTGAGTTGTTCTTGTTGGGGGCATGCTGGGCTGTTGTATAATAAAGTAATACTTTTCTCATTGTGCTTTCTTTATTGTAAGAAAAACTTGTTGAATGAATTTGTATGATAACAAATTATTTCAACCATATTTGCTCTATTTCCTTAGTGGATTATGTTTTTCTGAATACTCATTATTCATGGTTTAGGATTGTAAGAAGGCAGGTGACTGCAACAAAGAGGGCTTTGGTCGATTTGTGGCAGCTTGCATTTTCATATCAAGTTGATCCTTTAGCAGCTGTTCAACCACTCGCTGCTGCAACATGTCAAGGCCAGTGATGAATTGTTGATCAAGCATGACCTTCAAAAGTATTTCATAAGTAATTCTCCTGGAAAGGCAATACGTTTGAAGAGGCGCATGCTAAATTTGTGTGAAAAGTTGCACATGATAAATGCATTATGATATTTTTTGTACAAGGAATGCTTGATTTTAGCATTTTTCATAAAACCTCTCTTAGAATAGCCTATTACTCCTTAATCTCTCGAATTGGTTTGTTTCTGTTCACCACTGCTTTCGTGAAGTCAAATCGGTGTGCATATATGTTACTTGTTAGCTAAACAAGGGCACGGGGCTCCTTTTTAGCTAGTCATATTTTATTCCTACTGTAATTTTCTTAATGCTCTCCACTTAATTGAATCATCTAGGGGTAATTCCACCATCCAGATTATTTAATGTAAACCCTTTTATAAAAATAAAATTCATGTTATAACAATCGATTACAGATATCAATAACCAAAAAAATCAATTACAGATAACTTAGTTAACTTACAAGCTCTCCCACACACGAAAAAGGACAAGTTCAATACACAAATTATACAATCCACACTTGGTAAAAAAAATAAATATACAATCCATAGTATACTACCCAAATAATGACTAATTAATATTGATGAAATTCTAGTGCAAAGTAGAAGCACGGTGTCTCTGTAGAATAACTCAAGTGATAAGAGCTGAGATATATGAGTTAGGTAGGAATTTATATTTTCGATGTACCAAAAAAGAGTCGAAGCACGGTTAAGGTGCATGTAGGGATGTTAACGGGGCAGGGATTGAGTCGGATGTTACTTTACCACTCCTTGCCCAATTCTCTGTTTCGGGGATATTTCTTCCTCTATCCTCATCCCCAAAGTATCCATAGACCATAGAGCTCCACGTACATAAAAAATTAACAAAATTGCTATACATTATAATAAAAAACGCGACACTAATATCTTGTTTTTTCTTCTTTTTTTTCTAAAAAATACACATATTTTGTACGTATCTTTCATTTTTTTCAAAATAAAAGTACATTTTGCATCAAAAACAAAAAAAAATAATTATTTCTAGTATTTGTTTTTGTTAAAAAAAAATATCTAATTGAATTTGTTGCCACCATACATAGGGTGCGTTTGTTTGTGATTTTTTTTAGAAAAAATCTTACTTTTTTCATTTTTGATGTGTTTGTTTCAGATTTTCATAAAAATCATTTTGTTAAAAAAATCATTTTTAAGTCCAAAATGAAAAGCTATTTTCAAGTGATTCTCTCAAAATCTATTTTTTTAAAAACAAGGATCATGTGTTTGTTCCCAAAAATGATTTTTATAATTGTAAACAAACATAAAACAAGTTTAGATTTTTTTCAAAATCTCTACAAAATAAATCTATTTTATTTTAATCTCAAACAAAGACACCCATAGTCATATATATATTTTTTTTGGTCAGGTAGTCTAGTGGCTAGAAATTCACCCCTTAAAGGTGAATAAATGGGCATACCGGGTTCGAACTCTGGTCCCTGCACTTCCGTGCAATATGTCCAACCAATTGAGCTAAGCTCGTGGGACATAGTCATATTATTTATAACATATAATAATTATATTTTATTAAAAAAAAATATAAATTTATATAAATATAAATTTTATATATAATTTAAATAATATGGTGGGGTCGGAATATATATAACTATATATTTTTTTTTTGACGAATATAATTATATTTAGGGTTAAATATGTTTTTAGTCCCTATAAACATCTGATTCTTCTACTTTTAGTCCCTCTAAATTTTTTTCCCTTTTTTTTGGTCTTTCAAATATTTCCGATCATGATTTTTGGTCCCTGCTTTTCATTCAACTATGTGTACAATTTAAATTTATTAACGAGATTTTGTGACTATGTTTATAATATTATAAAAATTACTCAAACCAAAATTCATAATTTTTTAACAAATGATGAATTAACTATGAATTTTTAAGCGCAAACACTTCGAAAATTCATATTAATTCATCACTACTTAAAAAAATTCAAATTTTGCAAATCAATTCAATTTTTAATATACTAAATATTACTGCAATACATAATTCCAAATTTTAATTAGTATACATGAGTTGACTTAAAAATAAGGATCAAAATTCATGTTAGAGAATTTTGTAGGGACTAAAAAATAGTAAAAAAATTTAGAGAGACTAAAAGTAGAAGGTTCAAATATTTATAGGGATCAAAAACATATTTAACCCTTATATTTATATCTAATTGAATCCGCGACTTCGTTCATAAGCAGTTAAGCATAAGCCATAAAGCATAACGGACCTAAATGGGACGAACATACCTTTGCCATCCCTCACCTTTTGCCCCCATGAATTTGGAAACTTGGTTTAACTTTTTTACTTTTGTACGTACGTACCAATTGAATTTGAGGTATATTTATTTATTTGAACAACACGTAAAACACATGCATGCATGTCTAAGCAAGCATGCAATAGAGAAAAGCATCTGGGATAAAAATTATTAGAGTCATATCAACTAATGTTTTTTGACATGTACTAGCTAGTTAAGAAAATACAAAATAATAATTTTTGTATTGAAAAAACACTTTTAACATTTTTAAAAGATTAATTATACAGATTTAATTTTTTTGTTACTATTTTTACCTTGTTTAACATTGCCTAAAGAACACTTATTAATATTTTCTTAGAATTTTCTGTCAAAAAAAAATAATTCTTAGAATCTAACACTTTTTTCAAAGAGTATAGCCTAGCGTTATTTCTCCGACAAAAAGAGGCTACTAGGATGAAAATAACAGCCTTATTACTTTTATAAAAAAAAGTAATAAAACACTAGTAGCTTGCTTAATAATAGGTATTGGTGCCTATAGCTTGCTTAATACTTGTTAACTAAGGTGTCGATAATTTATTGGTGCCTTTCTTGACATTTGAATTTGTTCAAGCACAATTTGTGTTTTTTAATCATGCAAATTGATCTAGCTAGAGTGTACGTAGAAACTTCAAGCATATACTATTAGTGACAAATTATAATGGCTATTGTTTTAACTTTCAAGAAAAAGTCACCATGAAGATGAAGTCCATCGTGCTACAGAAGCTGCTGTAATTTTTGGAAGTGGAAAGCTGTACAATTTTTTTGTTGTTGTTGATGATGTTTCTAAGTTTTAAGGTCTAACCTCTCAAATGCCAATTTTAACTGGTTTTTGTCCAATTTTCCAGTTTTTATTCCGGTTCAATTGCAAAGTAGTTTTTAAGGCGAGTTGTCAATTTTGATTACATTATTGGAGTTTGAAATTTTTTTAAGTTTGAATAAAATTTTAGTCTGACAAATAAATATTTATTTTGTCTTAAATTAACTTCTAAAAATTTCAATTTATCTCAATTTTGAACAAAAATTTTCAATTTTGTCCTAAATTAACTCAAAATCTTAATTTTAAACAAAAAATCAGATTTGTCCTGAATTAAGCTCCAAAAAGCTTAACTTTACCTTAAACTAATTCTAAAAATACCAATTTTTTGATCGAATCCGGACTACTCCCATTCAAGCATTCACAAAGTTGGAACATATTAAAATGTGAATTTCAAGCTTTTATTTTTCTATACAAAAAATTTAAAAATTAAAACTTCATATAAATTGGGATCGTTATCTCGATCTAACCACTACAAATACACCGAATGCATATACATACAAAATAAGTATCTTTTTTGCGCATATATGGTTTTTTTTACAAATATATGATTTGTCGACTTTCTCGCGTGTATTTCTAAAGCTTTATAAAAAAAAAAGAGTGTATTTCTAAAGCATTAAGCAATAAATATGAATGTGATTCTAGATATTAATATGCAGAAGTTGATCAAATTTTGCATGACACACAAGTCGTGAATCTATAACGAATAAGAATTTTACAAAATTTATTATTGGATTAAAAGTTTATATCATATATATCATTCATGTCAAATTTTACAAAAATTGAAAATCATTTAATATGTTATTGAAACTTATTAAATTAACAATATTTAATAAAAACTCGAACCATTAATCTTTATGGACTTAATACATATTAAATTATTTTCAATTTTTTTAAAATTTGACACGAGCAATATATATAATATACTTTCAATTTAACAGTAAATTTTATAAAATTCGTATTCATTATAATATTATTTACGACTTATACATCGTAAACTATTTGATCAACGTAACTTGTGTATGTTAGACAAACATCAAAAAGATGTACATTTATATTGTGGTTTCCAAACACACTTTAGGGTTTTTTTTTTTGTTATTTGAAATACCTATAATATATGAGCAACACACTCTTATAAAATTTGGATTAGTTCAATAGTTGACTCCAGAAATTCCCACAAATATGCACATCACATCCACTAATATATGTGTTTGTAGAATTTTTTTTTAATTTATTTATTAAATTGTAAAAATGATGTAACATGAGTTTTTTATAATTGGATGGAAACTAGCCTATGTGGCGATTGACAACTTTACTTAATTTTTTTTGTTTTTGAAAACAACTTTTACAGTAATTTTGTTTTAGTCAATAGAAAAAATTGAAAACAAAAAGAGAATAACAATGAAAAGAAAACCAATAAATAAAAAAAAAACAAAAAGAGAATAACAATGAAAAGAAAAGTAAAAAAACAAAACAGTCTCACTCCTCTGCTTCTTCCTTTCAATCACACACTTCTGTCATTTATTCCACCAAACAAAATCAAAATATGTATTCATCAAAAAACAAAATCATAATATAGAACAACATACTGTAATAATGTATTTTCTAAACAAACTGAATTAACTAACAGAAGAAAGTACAATGAGTATTTCAACTCAATGGGCATAAATCAAATTACAACGAATACAAACCATGTAATTGATATTTTGACGAATACATAATACTAATTGATAAGAAACATATTATTATGATACATTATGAAACCACAAGGACATCAAGACTAATAATTTTAATTGCTACGTATTATAGCACACCGACAACACAAACACAACTACATAATTGGTACTGATCAGCTAAAAAATACATACTATATTGTGGTATATTAATTAATTAGATACCACAAAGACACAATTAATTTTAATTGCTACAAATTAAACAAAACAAGATATTCATCATTTGCAACAACATTTACCAGCAATCCTCATAATAAAGCGAACCATGAGAAAAGCAACAATAATTAGAACTATGGTTTCCCAAACATAAAGAGCAATACTAAACACATTAAAATAAGAAGTATTCCAAATGGATCGTGGTGTGACCATGCTTACAGCATACATGTAGGTGAGAGCAAAGGTTATGAGTGTGATGCACATTCCTGTTGATAAAAACCATATTGGAAATGGACGTTCCAAAGGAATTCCACTAACAAGCAAGAGAATAACACTAAGTGCTGCGATGAAACATGCTGTGTTACATACCAAAAATGCATTATAATTATATTGGGATGAAATACCCAAGATAGCTTGTCCTGCACATATTTCGGTGATATTCCAACAACCGTTTTTGAGACTAGATACGTCGCTGAGACCAGCTTGCAAGACGCCGCCGGGTGGATTAGTGGCGATTGAAAATGTCATGCTTGCAATTAGGGAAGCTGTTAAACTTATGCTACCTTTCATTTCTTTTATCCATTTACGTTTATCTTTGTATTCAAACCACTTAACTACACGCTGAAAGCACTTTTTAACACTAGACTTGGGGTTTTCCTCTTGAGCAATACTCATGTTGTTGTTTTGATTGTTGATGATCAATTGTGTTTGTCTAACCTTGCTTAAGTGCTAGCAGTTATAACACTTTATGATAATTAAGTTGGACAACTTGCTTTAGCTTAAGTCCTCATATTTTTACCCATTTACGAAAATTTGTCCCTCTATTTTAAAATCACTCAGTTTTGGTCCTCTATCAGATTTTTATTCTTAAAATTAATAATTTAACATTTTTTTAACAGATATTTTAAAATATTTTAAATGACTTGACACATTACGAGATGATATTCAATCAAGTGGATTAATTATTTACATTGCATTAATTAAACATGAAAAGGTTTTTAAATCCTTACCAAAAAATAATTTTTTAAATTGAAACTAAAGTTTTTAATAACTTTTGTTATAATTTGAGGACTTTTGATTGTTTAAAATGTCGTCTAAAATAGAGTAATGCCAGGGTCAAACTTTCTACCACACTCTTTTAACACACCTTAATTATAATTAACCACATCATCAACTCTTTTTATTTTTGATCTTGCCTGACCAGGAGTGTCGACCAGTCTCCGACGCTCAAGTCAGCAGAGACTAGAAAAGCAAGGTACAAGTTTAAAAATGTGATACCTTTGTCATTTGTGAGGAATGGCGTATATGTTGCCCCAACGCTGTGCCAAGACCATTATATCGATGAAGGAAGGAGAATCCACTCTTCTCATCAATGGCTGTCGGAATTTGGCTGAAGAGCCATGATGAGCAGTAAATGCTCATCATTCCGTTGATCGTCCGTTTAATTTGTTTAAGTACAAAAGTAAGTATAGTTTTATCGTATTCACATGAACTGGTGTGATATCGTAGCCGTTCAACAATTGATATAATTTCAAGTATATAGATTAAAATATGTTTGTTTGTTTAAGTAAGAACTAAACAACGATAAATAATTAAAATATTGACACAGATAAGTTTGTTGGGGTTAGGTTTCACTAATTCAATCGTACGTATCCTTCGATTCAATTATATAGGTTTTAACTATTAATCAATTCTATCACATATCACTCACATTTGTGTCAGTGTCCAGATCACGACGAGAATCCCGTTATATTCATTAACCCCCGATGTCTCGAGTGATCGATCAATATACCAGCTATATCGTATTGCTCAAACTTCGATGTCTCAGACAATTTAATCAATACAATAGTTTTAAAACTTGATATTTAAGTGAATATTAAATCTAAAATCTATATCTACAGTTTTAGAAATTAATAAATTATTGTTCTAAGTATTGAATTTAAAAAGCATATGTCTATGACATTTCAAAATCTAACATTAAACAAAATAATCAAGAACAACCATCAAAATTGATGAATAACTAAAACCATATATATAATTATAATCAAAGTGAACACATATTCATAGAAACAATTACATATCTAAGCCCAACAAAGAGAGATTTAGTTACACATGATGAGCTTAAATATAAAGAGAAATGGAATGGATGAACATCACCCTTGATGTCTCAAAGATGTGTGGATTCACCTTCAATCTCCTTGAAATCCTAGCTCCTTGGATCTCTGTCTGTTTTTCATAGTGTTTGGATCTTGGGAGAGGTGAATTGTGCTCCAAAATTTTGATTTAAAAGCTATTTATTAAAATAAGAAAAACGAGCTCTCGCTTAGCGAGCCAAGTTCTCTTCACCAGAGGGTTTTCTGATACGTGACTTCTAAACCTTCTGAAACCGCCTTTGTTCGCCCAGCCACAGATAGCTCGCACAACGACGTACTAGCTCGCCAAAGCTCGCCACTCGGCTAGAAGTTTCTGACTTTCGTCACCAGGGCTCGCCCAGCCACGGTGACAACAACTGGTTTTTTTTGCATTTTCTGTTTTTGCTCGGTTTGACCTCGTTTTTAGCTTGCTTAGCCATACTCAATATCTTTGTCTTTTCATTCCAAAATCCATTAGACTCAAATTTACCTACAAAAAGTGGGAGAATAACATAAATAACTAATTTTCTAATGAAAACTAATATTTACAATTAGTTGAGTTTTTTTATATGAAATTGCTTTTAAAACAAGTCAATAAGTGACTAAATTGTATATGAAATTTTACTACTTTTTGGCACTTATCAACGTTACTGAATGGAGATTCTGCAATGAGACGACGATGATGTGGCAATGGGCCACTCGCCAATGGGTCTGCTTGACGCTGGAGCAAAGTGGGCCTAATCTGCGTCGGCGCCAGTCCAGAATAGAAGCCCCCCATGTCGTCATTCTCGTGTGCGAGAGTGATGACTTAGATGTCGAGAAGGCATTTCTGTATGCTTGCGCTATTGTGTTGTGTTGAGCGTGTTGTGACATGCTCGCAATTAATTGTGTTGAGTTGGCAAGTTTTAGTTGAAATAAAGCGATCTACTTTAAATGTTGAGGATCCTAGTCATCCTTGCTCGCGCGAGTAGCCTTGAATTGCGCGAGATTCGTTATGACGTACGTAGATTACGAGCATATTGATTGATATTTCAGAAGCTTCCTTTCTGTCACGTGTCTATCTTCTCTGACACACTGATGGTTTATTTGAGATATCACTACAAGAATTTCCTCTATTTCCCACGAAATTTTTTCTCACAAATGCACCAAATTTCGTCACAAATATACATTTGCGAGGACATTTGTGAGGAAAACAGTCATTGGTAAATTAAAGGCTGTTCGGACGACATTTGCGAGGAAATTTCCTCGCTAACGGTGTCAGAGGACATTTGCGAGGAAATTTCCTCGCAAATGTCAAATCTGACACTCACACGCATTCACGTGGGGGACATTGATGTGACATGTCTGCACATACATTTGCGAGGAAATTTTCCTCGCAAATGTATTAAATTAATTTTTTTAAAAAAATAATAAATCAGACTTTAATTTAATTATAATTAAAATTTGTAAAAATAATAATTAAAATAAAATTAAAATTTTAATCAATATTAAAATTTGGTGGTAAATTTTTTTTAGAAAATTGCAAATAAAATTTGCGGGAAAAAATGAAATTCGAATTTTCGTTAAAAATTTATTGCGGGAAAAAACGAAAATTTATTGCGGGACAAAATGAAATTTGAATTTTCGTCAAAATTTATTGCGGGAAAACTGAAATTTGGATTTTGCGCCAAAATTTTCGCTGGAGACATTTGCGAGGAAATTTCCTCGCAAATGTGCATAATAAAAAAAAAATTAAACATTTGCGAGGAAATTTCCTCGCAAATGTCAAAAAAAAAATTCGCCAAAATAATGAAAAAAATCATAAATTCCTATTTAATTTGTTAAAATATGTTTTAAAATATTTTAATTGGATTAAAAAATTGATATTTATATTTTTGGAAAAGAAATATATATGATAAATAAAAAATAATTGAATGAAATGATATATTAAATTTAAACTACAATACATATATTTAAATTACAATACATATATTAAATACACTATTTTTACTAACTAATTTTTTTTAGTCAAATTTACGATATATTAAATTTAAACTACAATACATATATATTTAACTAATAACTATTTAAAATAAATAAGATATATACTTACCTCAGATAATAATGCCGATGAGTTTAGAAGAAGGATGATGAACCGATCCAACAAATCAACGCACAACAAACAATCACCCTAAAACAGATCAAATCAAAAGATTATTAATTAACATTATTTAACTAATATTTTTAAAAGACTAACATTATTATATATTAAACTATATATACAAAACTAATTAACTACCTAAATAAAATACTTAATTAAAATAAAAAGTAATAATAAAATAAATTTTAATTAATTAATTATGGGTGGGGGGCGTACTAATTTTTTTTTAAGGGATGTGGCTTGAATTTGGAAACATATATAGTAGGTGTTTATTTCAGTTTTTTTTAATTAATTTGTTAATTTAAAGTAATAAATAATAATACTAATAATTTATAATTTGTCATTTTTCTTAATTATCTCTTAAAATATAAGATATTTTGAAAAGTAAAATATATATATAACTTGTGCAACATTAAGTTATATCACTCTAAAAAAATATAATTAAATAATAAAACAATTAGACCACATTTTTATATTATAACAAATTTATTTTTACTAACTAATTTTTTTACAAAACAAACTAATTAATACATAATATTATTGAACACTTATATTTTCAATATTAATTAACATTATTTAACTTATATTTTATAAAGACAAACATTATTATATATACTTAATTAACATAAATAGAAATAATAACATAAATTATAATTAATTAAATTAAGGGTGGGGGGGGCGTAACATTTTTTTTTAAGGGATGGGGTTGTTTTTATTTTGAAACATAGTGGGTGTGTTTCTTTCAAAAATAATTTTATAAATTTATTAATTAATAGTAATAATAAGTAATAATACTAATATAATAAATTATTAATCAACAATTAAAAATAAATTAATCAAGTTAAAATACTAACCTCGAATAATATGATGATAGATGAGATGAGAAAGAGCTCCGAACCAAAATATTGCAACAACAATCCAACAACAACAACCTAATTAAATAATAAAATTAAAAAAATGTGTTAAAAAATATACAATAACAAAGATTTAATTTAGATAATATAAAAAATATTAACATAATCTATGAAACTAACCTTGATTAATAATGAGATTAAAAAATAGAAGTAGATAAATATAATTGGATAAAATTAGATAGAAATATTTTGAAGAGAAGGAAATTTTTTGTGAAAAGAAGAATGAAAATTGAAAGGAATTATATGAATGAATGAAAATGAAAGTTGAAAGATATGTATATATAGAGGAAGGAATGAGAGAGGAGCGTGTACATATAATACAGCCGTTACCCAACGTTCTGATTTTCAAAGTGGGACCCAGACATTTGCGAGGAAAAAAAAGTAAATTTTCGTCGCAAACGTGTTTTAGTCAGAGCGTGTCAGGGATCGCACAGAATGCGTGTGCACACGCGCCAACGTTCAAACATTTGCGAGGAAAGTTTTGAAATTTTCGTCGCTAATGTTCTAAAATTGCAGACGCGTCAGGAATCTCTCCAGACAAAGTTTTTTCGCTAGGGCCCGCGACATTAGCGACGAAATTTCGTCGCAATTGCCTTACATTTGTGACGAACCAATTTTCCTCTCAAATGTTGGTAGCAAATGTAAAAATTTCTTGTACTGTATGTGCAAGTATACACAATCTAAAGTAGCAAGTAATAAGTAATAAGTAAAGAGTGTATCGATCCCACAGGAAATAAGCTAAAGGTTATACATTCCAAGTTCATTCAAAAGAGTAATTAGTTTATTGGAAAAGTAACAAAACATCTTTGGTTTCTTAACAAAATAAAATAAAAGATATTAAGGGTGATGGTTGAAATCAAGTGATAAAAGATAGCTGAAATTATGATCCATATAATACATGAAGAAAGCATGGTGAATGATAATTATTGTCATGTCATTTGTGAGCAAGCTTGTCTTGTGATGTATGTGTGCAACGTTAGATATTAAAATGGGGTATGAGACGAATCTTATGTCTAGGTCGCACTTAATCCCATTAGAGTTCAGAAAAACACTTGCTTGTTTGGTATCCCACTAAGGCCCTTAACTTATCATAAGAAAAGGTAGAGAATATATATCTATACCTCACTTAACCTTATTAACTTTATATTTTTCATTGACATGCTAGATGCCTCTACACATGCAACTTGTATTCAAATCTAAGTTGATTAATCCTAGATCTAAACATATTTTCATAAAAGCATAAAGTTAAATATGGCAAAATAACAATCATTTATTCACATAAATACTTCATTCATTATATTAAATTTACATAATTCCAACTGTACAAAAGAGTTTAGCTCAAAGTGAGCATAGAAACAACAACAATAACAAGTAAATTAGTGATACCCATTATAAAGCAAAAGATACTCCTACAGACACTGTCGTGTCTCTCGTTATCAACCGCTATCTCCTGCAACTGAGTAGCACCGGCGGCGCAACAGCTCTCTTTTCTTCACAGATCTCCTTTCTAGGTTTCCAAGCTCACCAACCTTCTTCTTTTAGGCTAAGGGACGTGTATTTATAAGCAAATCCTCTTTGGATTGGGTGCACCCTTAAATGATATATGACTATTAAGCCCAAGGAATGAAGGATATTTCATTTGAAAGGACCACTTAATCATAGTACAATCATTTGTGATGCTGACAACTGGCAAGTCAGTAGTCATTCTCATCCAGAAAAGATGCCTTCACCAAAGTTGTACTACATTCTCTCTTTTGTCTTTTTTTGGCGCTTGACTTGTTGACTTGTACGGAGCTTCAATGTCTTGACAGTCATTATCAGTAGATGTCTTTGATGATGATCCAGAACCAAATAACATACCTTGACATAAATTGCCTCTAAACTAACTCTTTTTCATAAAAATTACATAATTATTCCTATTACATAATTCTATACTAAAAACTAAATAAAAATAATGAAAGTGAATTAAAACATGGTTTGATCATCATATTGTCAGGAAATAACTTATGAAATAGGGCTTAAATTCCTCACAAATAGTTAGTCATCACACATTCAAGTGTCTTTCTGTTTCTTTGCATTTTCCTAAGGCATGTGATATTCGCGTCGCTTCATTGCAGACACGTGTTTCCTCACTCAAATAGTGAGTCAGTCATCTTCTTCAAACGGTAAGTTTCTCTTTTTCCTTAATTGCTTTGTGTTTGCTCTTGGAAGAGTTGTTTCTTCCAAGTTTTTATGTGTTTTTTTAAGCAAGTTTTTCTGTGTTTGTAGCAGGGAGATAGAGTTGTTGGTAGTTTGAGTTGTAGTATTAGGTTTTCCTCTAGGATTTCCCTCTGGAACGCGGTGGTTGGCACTGTAGTATCTCACTCTTTGGTGGTTACTTGCTTAGTTTGTGCTTTTGATTTCACTGATTTTAGTGTTTCTGGTGAAATGATGTCTCCTAACCTTTGTTGGAGATAAACCATAGGTTAGACGATGATATAGTTTATTTTTAGGGCTCGTCCTACCCAACGCGGCGGCTTTGCGCGAGTTAGGGTTTGTATGCGGATGTTGGGCACACGTTAGGTGTGCGACATTGCTTTGTGCGAGAGTGGAGTCGTGTCACTTTTACTTGGTTTGTATGCGGATGTTGGGCACACGTTTTCTAACGACGAGTCAATAAATTCCGACCAGGGCGACGTCGAGTTGCCTGACCTTGATTACTCTTGGGTGGCCGAAGAGCCTTGGATGACACCTTCTATTTATGCCGACTTGAACGTCAACAATCCTTTATTCTTCCGCGACATCGAATTTCCTCCAGGGCGAGGAATTGGTCGGTGCACATCCCGTCGGCCCATCAAACTATATGCATGGAGTAGTTCGGGGGACGAATTCCCATCCCATGTACGAGATTTTGTTCAAATATACTTCCCAAATCAACAAATTGTTTTTAGATCAAAATGTTTTGTTATGCATAAAACTGTAGTGTTCTCAACTTTAGATTTTCGCATGTTTTAAGTTTGAGCTTCTTACATACATTATTATCTACAACAGCGTCCTGTACATGAAGCAAATCAATGTACAATTGTTTATTGCAAATCAACGTTGGAGGATTACTAGTACTATGAGACTCTCATGGTTGGCTTGTTGGATGTTTCTGTTGCAATCTTGTATATATTAATTTGAATTATAAATAAATAAAACAATAAATTTCATATTACAACAATCGATTACAGATAACAGTAACAAAAAAAAAACGATTACAAATGACTTAGTTAACTTAAAAGCTATCCCACACATAAAAAACAACAAGTTCATACATATACAATCCACACATGGTAACAAAACAAATTATACAATCCACACTTCCCAAATAATGACTAATTAATATTGATGAAGTTCTAGAAAACTAAAAAACATGAGTCTCCTCATTTGTAATTGTTTGAGTCATTGGCTTCTTATTTCTTTTGTTGAAAAATTTCACTCCCCAAATAACCAACCTCAGTGTATACCACAAAGCAATAACCGATAACAACCCTATCCATGTGTCAACTAACTTTGTAAGAAACTTGCTAGCTTTATCAAAAATATTATCTGGTGTGGTCATTGACAAAGCTGTTATATAAGAAATAGTTAGACTTGTGAGTGTGACACACATTGCTAATAATAAAAGCCATATAGGAAGCCTATGATTCAAATTTCAAAGGAATTCCACTCACTAGCAAGAGACAAATACTAAGTGATGCAACAAAACAAATTGTGTTTGAAACTAGGAACTTAAAATAATCATGTGGATATATAAATGCTAAGACAGCTTCACCAGGACATAGCCATAGGCTTGAATTTGTGCCACTGATAGGACAAAATAAATTACGTGGGTCAATTACATCGTAGAATACTGGTGGTTTTACTTCATCTTTAATTGATTTAACACCACCAGGTGGATTTAAAGCCATTTGAAATGTCATTGTTGCAATGACTGTTGCTATTAAACTCAAGTTTCCTCTCATTTGTTCCAACCATTTATCCTCCTTGTCATTGTGCGCCATCAATTTCCCTAATCTTTCTAATATATTTTTCCAACCTTTATTCTTTGGTTCTTCATTCCTTGGAGTTTCTATTGAACTATCGTGATTATCTACTTCACTTTTCATTGTCTCTCCTTCAAAAGTTAAAACAACCATGAAAAATAATTAACGTTGTTTAATTAACTCAACACATACACAACTCATATTTAAAATAAATAAAAAAATGTTTGTAATTGCGTGGATCATTTATAATTTGAAACCTAATATAAAATGATATTATACTAAATAAAGATCCAAATAATATATATACACTACACACACTAAGACACATATAAAATTTTATGGATGTATGGTTATCAATTATCATTGCAAATAAACAAATTAAAGTTAATCATCAGAAGAATGAATATCGATCTTGAATGCGTACCTTACTTGGTTTGGCCAATTAATCTACTCGTATGAGATAGCTCAAAATCTATTTGTGTTTTAAGGTGGAGTGTGCTTTTGTAGCCAAATAAGGCGGATATTTATACACACACAAAATGCATTAATGAATATTTTTTTTGAACAAAATTAATTCATAAGGTTAATTGGTGGCCCTATTAATGTTCAAACCAAAAAAAATCTAATAATGTTAAATTTAGCTCTTATTAACTATTATTGGTGGTGGTCGAGCACTCTTACTTTTGTCTAGACATCAACTAATTGTATTTTTCTTTGTGTCTCTCACTCTTACTCTATCGTAACTTTTGTTGTCTATTACGACACATCTTGTACCGGGGCGACTTTGTTAAAGTATATCTCATATTTACTTCTTAAAAAAACAAACAATGTACTTTATCAGTTACTATACAATATCATATTTTTATGCTACCATCTTTCTTTTACGTTTTTTATTTAATTATTACAATGTACTTTATCAATTACTATATATAAACATTCTTCCCTACTTTTACTTTTTATTTATCACAATAATATACTATATCAATTACAATATATATATATATATATATATATATATATATATATATATATATATATATTTATTCTTTCTCCCCTTCTTTTACCTTATGTTTTAATTTATAACAATGCACTTTATCAATTACGATATACAGCATATGATTTTATTTTCTTCACGTCTCTTTTACCTTATTTTTTTATATTTATAACAATGTACTTTTTTTGTGACATCTTATAACAATGTACTTATATTACAATATACTTATATATTTATTCTTCCCTACCTTCTTTTGCTTTTTTCTCCTCTTCTTTTACATTATGTTTTTATTTATAATAATGTACTTTATCGATTACGAATTACGATATACAGTATATAATTCTATTCTTCACGTCTCTTTTACCTTATTTTTAATATTTATTTATAACAATATACTTTTTTTTTTGACAGAATAACAATGTTCTTATATTACAATATACTATATATTAATACTTCCCTACCTTTCTTTTGCTACTTCCACATTGCAAAGCATCTTAGTCTTCTTTATCAATTGGTAGTTAAACTCTTCCATGAAGTATACAAAAATCCTAGTATCTTTTTTTTTTACACAAAAAATCATAGTATCATACTAAGTCTGTATAGTATATAAAATGCTAGGTAGGCATCTTTATTCATAATAATCACTTCGTGTCAGGGACGGATGCACGTATAGGTTTGTGTAGGCACTTGCCTGCACTAAATTTTTTACTTTTTTTTTAGTACATATATTACATAATATAGTTGATAATTGAACAATTAGTACACACAAATTCCACCGCTTTTTCTAAAAACCCACACAAATTTTATAAATTTTTTCTCATGGCCCACAACCTTTTTGTTTCCAAACATAAAAAAAGGTGAGATTTAGTATACTCCTTCATGATTTGATGCTATTTATCTTTGGACCACTCAATAATATTTTAATCGAAATCAATGTAAAATTTTAAACAATTTCAAAATCATTTGATATGTTATTGAGACACATCAAAATTAACGATTTATGTGATTTTTATAAACGCCGTTAATCTTTATGTGTCTCAATTACACATCAAATAATTTTATATTAGTATGAAATTTTACACAAATGAGTAAAGGATATAAACTTTCAATCCAATGATGTATTTTATAATAAAATTATATCAATTAAAAGATTATTGAGTGGTTCAGTGGTAAATACCTCCAAATCATGAAGGGGTAGATTATAAAAAACCAAACAAAAAATAAAAAAAAATCCTTCTCAAAGCAAGCAAACAAAAGAGAAAAGGAGAGAAACAAAACGAGGAACAGAGAAAGATACTTTTATTGACATTGAAAATGAGGAAATCATTCAATATTTTCAAAATATTAACCACCGTAAAGAACAATTATGATGTATATTTATGCTTTTAAAATGAAATGTAATATATATATTTAATGTTGCAAATTTATATATGTGATGCCCCTACTATTCAAAATTCCTGGATCCGTCACTGCTTCGTGTTCGATTAACGTTGTATTACTATAAAATGTCAATAATTCCATCACAACACTACTGATTTTTCATTGTGATAGTCAAATGCAATAGCAATGATTACGAGTAATAAAATTACGAGCAATATCAATATTAATATTGTTCTATCAATACAACATAACCTGAAAAGACATAATACACTTTATAATTATATAAGCACAAGTTTTTCTAGTCCAACTACATTTGCACTTTGAAGTTTTTTTCTAATCATTTGACGCCTATTTTGAAACCATACAAGATCAAACTTCCAATCTAATGACTCATTTTCTCTCCAATAGGGACTCAAAACTATTTTTTCAAGTTTATGGGCATATTTTAGAACATTCATAACAAACTCGATTTCATACCGATTGCCAACACAACCTCGCAATTCAATAACTTTGATCTCATCATGAGAGCACATATCAATATCCTCGACAAGTTTCTGATTTTCAATGATATTTGGATGTGTGACCTAAAAAAAAAATAGAAAACTTTCTGATTATAATGCAAATCAAAATATCTAAGAAAACTTTCTAAACTAATAACAAAAGTTTGCATAACAATACATATAAATTACTTCCAATGAAAAATTGGGAAATGGATTTGATCATAGATCTCCAAATGTTCAACGGTCAAAATCTACTGTCGATATTGACCATTGTTAAAATGGATTGGAGATTATTTTCTCAAAATATATATTGCTTTACAATGGAGAGAATCTTGACGAAAAAAGAAAGCATAGAATGTGTATATTAAAATGTTCACTCACCATTACAGAAAGTTTATACAAACGCGGAGCAGCTCGTAGAAGGGTTAAAATCCCAAAAAGGTTGAAATTTGAATATTTTACGGTCCCCGAAAAAGGCGAGAAAAGGATGACGCTCAATTGCTTAAGATGCTTGAGTGGTTGAGTTATTTTTAGAGAATCATGGACCTAATAAACAAGAAAACGTAAGATTAAATAAATATCACTCAAAAGGCAGAAATTAAAAAATTCAGTAGGATCCAAGTTTAGGAAGTTCAATTTAATGATGACTAACCATTGAATAGAAGTCCAATTTCATAATCTCAAGTTTAGGAAGAGTTGCAAAGAATGCAAGTTCATTAGGATCTACACAACCAACAAAAGAGCAACGAATGCTCTTCAACAAAGGGGTATTCATGTTGAAGGTAACAAAACTAGGTCCAATGCAGTAGTCGAATGAAGTGAGTTTAAGACAATCTAGTGAAGTCAGGTTCATATACATTTGGAAGTTGCCAGTAGATACATAGCATGTTCCAACCTTGAGTTGACATAAGGATGAACTCACTATCTTTGGCATTGATGATCTGAACTCACAGTTCAATAAGTAAAGCTTTTCAAGCAATGGACAATTAGATAACAAACTTTCAATGAAAATTTCATCGGCTTTTGCACGGTAAAGTAAAAGAGATCTCAAATTTTTGAAGGGAATATAGTTACACTTGGTGGGACAGCAAAGAAGACAATGTTGGAGACGCAGATGCTTTAGAGTTGAAGCATTAGTCGCGTCCGAAAATAATAAGTCAAAGGCAAACTTGTATCGTTTTACAAAAGCAGTAGAAATTGGTAATAAACTTAGATTAATTGTTTCAACTCCCCTTGCAATAGCAAAAGTAATCCATTGATCAATAATATTACTGTTTTTACCACCATCTGAATAGAAGTTGACAAAGAAAGAATCCATCTTTATGCTTGGAAAATTGTTGATAAAGTGATCTACTCTTTTTATAAATTCATCCACATTGTTATCTATATGGGCGCGGCGTCTCTTCACTATATTAGAACGAGATTTACTATCGAGATCCTGCCCTATTTGTAATAGTTGTTCCGGTGTTGTTCCAAGAACATGGAAAATATCAAAGTGGAGATCTCTCGTTAGAGTCCAAAGCTTGCACCACCTTGTAGACAGTACACTAGTTTTCAATACATCTTTGGTGGATAACATTGTCAGTATATGAGACAAGATGCAGTCTGGCAATTCACTTATGCGATCATCCATCTTTCTTAGAAAATACTCACAATGTTAGCTGCACCTAAAATACATTACACTACATAGGTACGTAAAGTTTAATAATTTTGTTTCTATGTAAACCTAGTTGGTTGGTTTTGTATTAAACAGATTCCATTCAACATAAAATCATGGTTGGTTATGGTTATAACGAATCAAAAGTGATTTTAGAATCTATCTATCTATACCCAAGAGCACGAGATGGTAAGGGATATCTTCTAACTTAACCAACCAGCCCTGTGATCCTACCCGATTAATTTATACAATTATGCGCAGAGATACTTGGTTCAAACAAAAGAGAATCTATCTATCTATCTATCCATGTAGTGATAATAATGAGAAGAAAGAAAATTGAAATAAGACCATTTTGAGAACTAACTCACTGAAGAAGATGGGTGAGAGAGTCGACAAGATTCTCTGATGTTGCAGCTGCACTGACCTGCAGTTTGTTTCAGCGACTTCTCTTTATAAACAAACCCAAATATTGTTTTATTTTTTACGCAAACCTATATATTTTAGGAGTAAATTTTTTTGACAGATTTAACTTTTTTTTATAAGTAATTTGGTTAGAAATCTCTCGATCCCGTGAATTTATTTCAGTCGATAAAGATATCATATTTTAGGGATGACAAAAGCACCAAAACCTGTAGGGCCCGCCTGAACTCGAACCCGAGTTGACTGGGTTTGGGTTTGGTGACACCTGATATTTCGGGTTCGGGTAGTGTCAAACCCACACCCAAAACCACACCCCCGTTATATATTAAATTATATAATTATATTTCTTACCTTTTGCATATTATAGATTATTTTAACGTTGTAGATTATTTTTCATCTTTATTTTAATGTTGAAAACAATGTTAACATATTGTAGACCGTAATTTCGTTAAAGTTTTCCATTTTTTTTATTTTTGTTAATGTAAGTTCGGGTAGAAAAAATCTAAACCCAACGGGTTTGGGTGTTATTTTGCCACCCGAAAGTCCTTTTGGGTTCGGGTTTACCTGATATTTCGAGTTTAGGCTTCAGTAGTGCCAAATCCGCACCCGACCCTACCCTACTTGTTGCCATCCCTACTCCAAATATTCACTATATGTAGAATTTCTATCTACAAAACTATTTAACAAAAAAAAAAAACTAATATAGAGAGAAAAATAAAAAATCAATATTATACAATCTTTAATTAAAATTAAATATTATACATATGATTATAATTATTAATTAAATTTTAAAAAAATATTAGCAGTATACCCATATTAGTGTATACCGCTTGAGAGAGAAAGATAAAAAATCAATATTGGTTTAATAAGTGTGATAAATTAGTGATACGATAGAAAAAATGTATAGAGATAAATTAACATGTTAAATAAATATAGAAGAATACATAGTGACCAAATGTTATAGTTATAAGTTTTAAAAAGAAAAAGAATTAAACGTCTGCAACCCTGTAAATTAATATAGAGCTATTTACAATTAATCCCTCAGAAATGAGCTTTTTGCACGTTAATCCCTCACCTCAGCAATCAAAAATATAAATATAAGAGAATAGAAGTTATAAGTGCAGAGTGAACATGAGGTTGAATGAGGTGTTAATGTTATGTTTAAACTTCAAAAAAATATCTTACAGGATTATTCAACAGGCACCACAAGATTTCAACAACATGGAGTCCTTTCCACTTGTGATTCTATATTAAACTTTATACATGAACATGTATAAATGAAAGTGAAGTTTACACTGTTTAAAAACAGGAACAACATGAAAGCTATCTAGTAAGTGAAGGCTGTATTGTTGTAACTTCATTCTGAATAGCCGCAATGGTGAAGAAAAAACTCTCTTCTATAGAAACATTTCCAGCACTTAAAATATATGAGCGATGTCATATGCAAATCTGTATTTTGTCAAGAAAGCACAGCATAACAGCAAGAATTTAAGCAGAACTACAGGAATATATATGAGTTATTTTGGGTTGTGTTTTAGTTGAATGTTCCACCAGTGTATTCATAACATTTCAAAGAAACATGAATTTATGTTAGCAAAATCCTTACCAACCCAAATTTCTTTTTTATATTTATGAATTACGTTCTGATGCAATTATACAAAAAAAGTAAAAAAACAACTCCATTTCTAACATTTGATAATCTTCAATTAAAATTAAATATGCAGTCATACTCAGAGTATTATTGACATAGAAAAGGATACGTCCAGAACAGCACGAACGACTGCATGAGATTATAAAAGAAAAGTTATTATTATGTTGTAGACGTGCACATTCAAGAGTAAGATAAGATCAGCATTCAACAAGATAATTACAATTAATACCTCTTTTTTTATAATCTTTACGTTCAAAATTTCAATATGATATAATGGCCTTATATGATACTATATTATACAAATTATGCATTAGATAAATCTCCCATCCTTTCTCTATCTCTCTATATCTCCCTAATTTGCACAGAAAATCCCTCCTTTTGGACTTTCTCTATACATTTGAAAAACATACTACCGGGGAGAGAATGGAAAAAATATCTTCACTAAACAGCAAACCCATAACACTCAAACTATAAATATCAGAAAGTCCATACTCCATATATTTTAAGGGATGTTAATAATATGAATAGGATGCAAGTTGTTTCTTTCTTTTTATTTCCTAAAACGGGGGAAAATCTATGTACGTATCTTACGATGTACAGTACCCGACTCATGAAGTATACACAAATCACAGTACTATACAATGAAACAAAGCATTACATTCCCTTTAAGGACATTAGAAAATCTCTTTTCAGCCAGTAATAGCAAAAGTGAACAACTAAGCAGTTTACACACACTGTATGCTTGATAAGATAGAGACCACAGAAATACATGTTCTGAAAAAGATCACACAACACAACTGCATGAAAATCCTATAATGATTGAAAAAATGAATTGACAAGTACACGGTTTTGCTAGGTGACTAGGCGTGGGAATCTTTTAATCGTCTTCGGCTTTTATCTCCTTACAGATAAGTAATAATTATCGGGTTAGATACTTGATTCTAGGTAAGTCAAGGAATTTAATATTCATGGAGGCTTTTCCTTCACTCCTTTGTCTTTCTCCCAGCATCTGTCTCTCATGATCTCTCATCTTATATTTTCATGATCCTAGACGCTAAACGTTGGAACTTTAATTTCTCTTAGAACTTAAAAGATAGAGAATATTTTCAATTGGATTTCCTTCTATCTTCGCTTGACTATGTTCATTTGTCATGTAACCCAGAAAAAAAAATTGGATCGACTCTTGCTTATTTTAATATACTTGTAATTCTTTGACTAAACTATTTTCTGAGTCCAACAGAGGATTTTTTCTGCCAGAGAAGGCAGGACATTGGAAATTTCAAAAGTTACTAGTAGATTCTCAGGGTCGGACAAAGTAGTACTTGGTATGAACTTTGACAGGATGAGAACGCTCATTTTTAACTGAAAATAACTATGGTACACATGTTTTTCATGATCTCTCTAAGTGCTCAGCACTTTCATAGAAAAATATTAACAATGAGAGATCTCATTGACATGTCCTGTCAGTTTGAATCTTTGTGCTGAAACAATCTTATAGACAAATCTTTGCCAGCGGCCGGCGCATCTTTTATGGCATAAAGAATATACAGTGACCTCATTCATGTTGTTCAAGGGCTTCCGGTTTTTAATAAGCAAAGTGTGTGGCTAACGCTAAAATGTTGATGTGTCTTTTGTTGTTTTCCCTGACTGACTTTCTAAATTGTCTTTTCTTTTAGAATAGTTTTCTATTTGCTATGTCTAGTTGTCTACCTATCTTATTCAAACAATCTTCTTCTTTCACAAAAGGTAAAGAAAATTCTCATTCACAAATCGCAACAAAAGAAAGACGAAGTGAACATAAACAACATACCATTAGACCACCGAGAAAGCCGTCAATTAGCACACGATTCCAGGAATCAAAGTATGTGTGAATCGAAAACTTTGCCTTGGCAATGAGCCCAAGTGAAGTAAATGCCATAAGAAGCAAGTAAAAGACAAATCCTTTCAAGCCTGTAAATCCCAAAATACCAGCAACAACTCCACCAATTATACATAAAAATGTCCGGCTGCAAAAAAGACAGAAAATTCAATTGTAAACCCTAGACAACATTGAACAACATTTTATTTTCTTCACCCCCAACCCGCTCACACACATCCCCGTTTCCCAGTGGCGGAGCTAGAAAATTTACAAAGTCTATGCAAAATCACAATTTTAAACAAAAATCTCAGTTTTGCACTAAAATTTTTTAGTTTTGAACAAAACAATTTTAATTTTGCCATTAATTAACTCCTAAAAAACTCAATTTTGGCCTAAACTAACCCTAAAAATAGCAACATTTTTTGCCGGAACCCAGACATGCCGGGTTGTGGATCCGCCACTGCGTGTTTCCCATTTTTGTAAGGCTCTCATATATATACTCATACATCAAGCACTTGTGTGACTCTTCCATATACAAGAAGATAGAATCATACAACTCCAGTCACCGTGAGCTTAGCCCAGTTGGTAGGGACATCACATCACCATTATATATGCAGGGTCAGTGTTCGAACCCCAGACACCCCACTTATTCAACTTTAGGTTGGAATTACTAGCCATCAGACTACTTGACCGGAAAAAAAAAGAATCATACAATTCCATAATACTAAAATTACCACTCCAAACAATCTTTCCTCTCATTCTAGTGTTCTTATAAACAACAATAAAATTACTTGTATTACACACATACAACGGTTCCACCAGCTATAAGCATGTATAACATAGTATTAAGAATGTGCAGTGAAAGCAAACCTGTAATAGATGATTTTCATGTTAGTTTGCATATTGTCAGCATTAAAAGTCAGCAACTCGTTGACTCCATTGCTTGATTTGTTCTCCGATGAAGCTGAACCAGATTGTCCAGCCATAATAATATTGTAATCCTGTAAACAGAAAACACAGTGTTGAATTCTTAATATCTTTTCAAAAAAAAAAAGGATCGGGTTCATCGTTTTCACAATGAATGGGTATTGTTGAAACGGATCGGGTTTTAAGAAAGCAAAATCGATAATGAAGAAAGTGCAATTTCTGACTCACTGTGAAACAACGCCGGCGTAGGACGAAACGCGGGCGGAGAAGATGGAGGCAGGCAGACGGCGCTAGCTTGTGTTTGATAATTTTTAGTGACTCTAAATATGTCAAGTGATGTTTATTAATGCTTTAAATATTAGCCGTGATCTTTTGTGTGTGATTAAAAAAATATTCAAATCGATTGGATCCAACTTTACGCGGTTTACTTTGGTCTAGTTTGTTCGGTTTTATTCAATCTTTAAATAAACAATCCATAAATACTTGTGAATTTGCGTCAAAAAAAAATACTTGTGAATTAAATATATTTAAATTGTTAAAAAATTATGCAAACAATTAATAATTATATTGTTAGATTGAAAACATATTGTTTAGATGAAACTAACACCATGTTTGATTCGGGTTTTTCGGGGAGGGAAGGTGATATATATTTTAAACTTTTATGGTTGATTCAACTTTTTAACGAGGACATGGGATGGGAGGAGAGAAGTAATTTACTTTTTTTTATCCTTAACAAGTATTAAATTTTAATAGATATATTACGTCAAAAAAAAATCTAATGGAAATATAACCAACAAAAATAATCTAATTAGTAGAAAATCTAAAAAAATTTGGTTGTCAAGGAAAAAACACCTAAATTTTAATATTTCAACAGGAATAATTTTTTTTTGATAAAAAAGTAATGGTAATTTTGTCAATATAATAAATTATATTTTATCTCTCCTCATCCCCTTCCCTCCCCTCCCCTTGCTTTCGGTTGAACCAAACAAACCCTAAAGAGATAAATGAGTGAGATGACGGTGGTTTGAGGAGGCGATGATGGAATGAGAGACGATGATTTTAAGGAGATGAAATGAAAAAGAGAACTAAGTGAAATTGCGCATTGTTATGATCAATAAAAAATTATTTTTAATTTAGTTCACCTTATAAATAGAGAAATAGTTTTTTTTAATTTGTTGATAAAAATAGATAAATAATTGGGATTTATAACACATATACTTCGGTTTGGATTGGATTGGTTCGGTTATCATGAAGTCATCCGAAATTCGATCCGAACCAATCAGTTTTGCTATAAGGTGATCCAAACACATTCAAAAAAATCGGTTTTTTCGATTCGGTTTTCGGTTATTTTTTTGATTGGATTGGATTTGAGCACCCTTAGACAAAAAGATAAAACTATTATAAACTCATACACAAAATACAAGTGAATTAGTAATTATAAATTTACGTGTAAATTTATGATGATTTAGTCATTTCTTATTTCTTCTGTACCAAACAAAAAAAAAACATACTCCTTTCGGTCATTATTATAAGAAAAAAATTATTTATGCGGTGTTTAAGAAATTTAGTTACGTATAGTTAATTTTTTTAATTTGATATAAGACATCAGTTTAGTTTACTGTATTGCATTGCCCTTTTAAATAACAAGTACCAAAGTATAAAATTGAAATAATTGTCTAAAAAGTAGTAGAATTGAATAAAAATATATTTAAAATAGTAGTATTAATTATTTTAAAAGTAATTAACTTTTGCTTATAATAATGTTCAAAATTTAAAGTGTTTTTTTTGTTTATATTATTAAGAAGCAAATAATTTTGTTTATTAATATACTAACAAGTGCCTCAAGGTCATAACATTCCCCTTATTTATTTATACATTTGTTTCATATACTTTTATTTGCAAATGTGATTACCTTATAATTTATTTATATTATAATAATCGATTACATATATAACTTGGTAACCAAAAGAACAAGATTACATATAACTTGCATCACACTAAAAAAATAAACTTACAAGTTACAAGTTACAACTTACAAGCTCTCTCACATAATAAAAGACAAGTTCATACATATATATAACATTATATAATCCACGTACACTTCCCAAATGTAATTTTTTTGAGTCATTTGCCATCTTATCCAAAATCTCCCTCCACGTATAATTTGTTTTCTTCATAATCAAACAAAGTACCGTTACTTGGTGAACACACACAGTCATGACATGTTGGAGTATGTACTTCAATGACATTGTTTTCAATTCACACGTTGATGGGCAATGGTGGAATAACTGCTTGCAGAGGAGTTGCTCTTACCTCTTTTACAGAAAAATTTCACTACAAAAATAATAAACCTTAGTGTATGGCACAACACAATAACCACTAACAATCCTATCCAACCTAGAACCAACTTTTCAAGAAAATTGTTAGCTGTATCATACAAAGTACTTGGTGTGGTCATTTCCAAAGCTATTATATAAGAAAGAGCAAGGGTTGTGAGTGTTACACACATTGCTATCGATAAAAGCCACATAGGTAACCTGTGATGCAAAGGAATCCCACTTGCAAGTAAGACACAAACACTTAGTGATGCAACAAAACAAATTGTGTTTGAAACAAGAAACCTAAAATAATTTTTAGGGTATATGACGGCTAAGACAGCTTCACCCGGACATAGGCTTAAATGCGGGTTGCTGCCGAGAGAACAAGATAGAACATCATAGTTGTTGGTAAGGGGTGGATATGAGTAACCATTATTATTGTTGGGTGGATTTGCATTGGCTCTGTTGACACCAGTTGGATTTGCATCATCTTTAATCGACTTAACACCGCCGGGTGGATTTAAAGCCATATTAAATGTCATTGTTGCAATGACTGTTGCCATTAAACTTAAGGTCCCTCTCATTTGTTCCAACCATTGATCCTTCTCTATGTGTGATAACCAACGTACTGCTTCTTCCAATACCTTTCTCATCCAACATTTCATTGGTTTCTCATTCAATGGGGTTTCTGTCGTTGAACCACCGTGATTTTCCATTTCAATGTTCATTGTCTCTCCTTCAAAACAACCATGAAATATAAAACTTGTTTGATGCAATAACGATAATTATAATTACAAAACCAACTTATAATAATTTTAGTCAGAAAATGTTACTCTTTAGGAGTACACGAGACATGCTTTACAACTAATTAACTGATCATGATGAGTCTATGTGAGCTCAACATATATGCATATCCAATAATCATGATTATTGTAGATTAATAAATATCAACACTTAGCAGATGCAGACTCGGGTTAATGCAATATTATTTTTCTACTTATTATAAATCGGGTTAATTATGCAATATTAATAATTGTATAATAAAATTTCATCCTTTAAAATAAAATAATGTATACATAAATAAAAATGAATATCTTGAATACGAACCTTACTTAATTTGGCTTAACTGATTTACTTGTGCGATAGCTCGAAATGCTATTTGTGTTTTGGAGAGGTGTAGTATGCTTTTGAAGCTATGTAAGGCAGGTATGAGGTCTATATCTACTTTGTTTATGACCGAATTTATAAATAAAAATGATTGAATGCATTTTCGGAGAACCAACGACCAAGTAGGACTTTGGGTCAACACGATTTTATTGAATGTTAGAATTTTCTACAAGGGTATAGCCAAAAAAAAAAGAATTTTCCACAATGATAGACAATTAATATTTTGATTCAAAATAAAAAGACAATTAATATTTTAAAATGAGAAATACTATCATGATATGATATTACTAGGAGTGAAAGTAAATGGTTTTCATATCCTTATCAACCCAACTCGATCCTTAAATAATTTAATTGGCTTGATATGAATAAAATACTAGCAAGAGACAATGTTATTATTTGTCTCTTTTCTTTTTGACAGTGTTATTATTTGTCTCTTATTGCCTGTAACGATTGTGATATACATAACAATACAAAATCACACCAAAATTTAATAATTGAATGGAACCATGCACCTAGGTACGAGAAAATATAATCGAAATTTAAAATAGGAAGTTTAGTAATGAAATTTATACTTTAATATTGAATCTATAATTTTTTTGATAAATAATAATAATTTTTAATAAAAAAATTACTACTTTTAGTTACTTTAACATGTGTAATATTACACATCTTAATTAAATAACCCTTAATTAAATTAAAACAGTAAATATGGATATTGTAATAATCAATTTAGTTAGCGATAGAAGAAGAGTGCCAATTTCCTATCAAGTATCAACATGGTTCAATTCAATCTTCAATCGATAGATAAATTGTGTTATATATAATGTAGGCTTTTATAAACATATATCTTAATTAATAGAATTAGAGTTTAAATATCTTTTGTCAAAAAAAAAAAGTTAGGGATCGAAAAATATGGTCGCCAAAGAGACTAATTTAGAGTTTTTTTTTTATATGAATTTCTTTTTGACCGCAAAAAATAAAAAATTCATATAAAAAAAAAAACTCTAAATTAGTATAACATCATATTTACAAACTAAGTGCAAATGCATCACATAAGAATTTAAACATCATATTTTTAATAGTGTATAACATTTACAAACTAAGTGCAAATGCATCACATAAGAATTTATACTTATGGTACCGTGAACTTAGCTCAATTAGTAAGATATATTGTACATATGTGTAAAAATTGATGGTTCGAATTCTAATATATCCACTTATTTACTTTGAGTGAAATTCTAACTAATAAATTACCTAACTAAAAAAAATTCACATTTTGAGAAAATTATGAGCCGATAACCAAATTTATTTTTCAGAGATTTTGATGATAAGTTATCATCAAAATCTCTAAAAATTTGGTTCTTATTCTCCGTTTACTCTTTGCCACATTTTATAGGTGACTTATTGACGTAAGAAGATATTAGGTCTTCAAGGAAAAAGCCAAAATTAAATACCACAAACTTTAGACCGTCTTTTCAAAACCACTCAATTATTTCAGGTACACACCCTCCAGCAATCTCATATTAAAATATTCTGTCCAGACTTTTTTTTTTGTCGAGACTGGGATAATTGGCCCAAAGATTTAAAGCTGCTCCATACTCAAGGTGAGGATCGACCATCGACCCTTGGTTAAGGGAGGATGAGCCCCAACCGCTCAACCACACCCCTTGGGTTTCTGTCCAGACTTATTTATAAATAGTAAAAGTGATTTTTTTTTATATATTTATTGATTAATTTCTGTATTTAGTCTAATTTTTTATATATTTATTAATTAAATTAACTTTTATTATTTGGTTTATAACTCTTTGATTCCTAAAAAAATGAAGCTTTAGTAGTACAAAGTTCATTCAACCGTGATGTAAGTAAAATCTGTCAATAATTGTTTAATCAAAAAATCGAACTAATTGAATTCTCCTTTTATTCGTCATTTGATAAAGTTCATTAATTAACCACTTGCGTTTAATATCTTGATTATTTAAATTATAAATATAAGTTTAATAGGTTTTATTAGTAAAAATAATTTTTAAAATAATTCAAAATATATAATTAGTAGAAATAATTTTTACCTCATTTTAAAAATAAAATATTTATCATACAAGTTAATTTTGTAAGTTTGAGATAAATGCAAAATTGGAATCCTAAGAATATTATTGAATCTCCTTTAAGATTTACTAGTTTACTAGTTGTTGTACCCGTCCGATGCACGGGTCAATTTCAAGAGAAACAAAAAATTGATTTCATAATGTGTATGAATTATGTATCCCACTTTTAAAATTAACAATGTAGTTTCTATATTTTTTTTTGTTGACCAGATGTATTTCTACATGTACGTTGATAGAGTCATAAAGTAAAAAGCATATACCACATTTTTATATATTTCTACATGTATTTCTATATATTTGTTTTTTTATTGTCTTTCAATATAATAAGTGGTTTTCACACACACACACATATATATATATATATATACGACATTTTTTTTTTATTATTGATTTCATCGTCTAAGTACAACATTATATTATTCGTCGTCTTGTGCAGGAAGTAAATGGTTCTCATATCATTAACAATATAATAAGTGTTGTTCGTTGTTTATATATATATATATATATAGTACGGTATGACAGGAAGTAAATGGTTCTCATATCATTATCAACCAATTAAATAAGCAAAACAAAGTCTACCACATACAAGTAAATGCAATTATTCTTTGTCAAAAAAAAATTAATTGCAATTATTGTGGATCTAGATTCTAGCATCTTAGTTTTATTTATTTATGTGCAGACAAAGAATGAGCATGAAAAAGATTGACATAAATTCCAAATGGAATGCAGAACAGCAGAAGCTCTAAAATTCTATTCACGTAAAAAATATATATGAAACATCTCATTTTAAAAAAGTTAAATATACTGACTTTTATTCTCATAATTTCTTTTTTATATTTTAGTCTCTTTAAATTTTCTGTTTT
Organism: Trifolium dubium; assembly: GCA_951804385.1. NCBI lineage: Eukaryota > Viridiplantae > Streptophyta > Magnoliopsida > Fabales > Fabaceae > Trifolium > Trifolium dubium. The sequence goes on along the minus strand of OX638073.1, from coordinate 3,033,172 downwards.
AAGTTTTAGTCTTTGCCTTTTACATAAATTCACATAATATTCCATCCGGTCCTATATATAAGAAACAATTTACTTTTTAGATACATTAAGAATTAGATGTATGTAGTCAATAATATAGACTAGATACATTAAACTTTCAATGTATCTAAAAAGGGAATCTTTTCTTATATATAATATCAGAGGGAGTATATTTCAAATGACTTTTTCTGATGACATATTATTTTTTTACTAAATAAATAATATATTTATTCATTCAAATCGAAAGAAATGTTCAGGTTTTTAACTACAATGAGACTTCGTTACTTCAATTTCTTGACAAAACGAAGCTTCAATCACATTGGTGGCTGAAAAAAATCACTCTAATTTTGTTATTACTTATCACTTGTAGTGGCTTAATCCTTTACCTTGTTTGAGAATAGTCGTTATTTTCGTTTCCTTGTTTCAAACACGTACAATTTGTTTTGTTGCATCGCTAAGTGCTTCTCTCTTGCTTGTGAGCGGAGTTCGTTTTCATCACATGCAGATGTGGAATTGTGGATGATGTCAATAGGGATGTGTGTGTATAATTCTCACAAGCCTTGTTTATTCTTATATATAACAGCGGTGTCCATGACCACACCATATTATATGTTTGATAAAGCTAATAATAATAAAGTTTCTTGAAAGCTGCTATTATACGAATGACATTGTTAGCTGCTATTGGGTTGTACCATACAATAAGGTTACGTTGGTTTATTTTCGCAACGACAATTTTCAGGCAAAGAAGTAAGCAAGGACGGAACCAGAAAAAACTATTAAGGGTGGCGAAAGCTATAGAGTAATTATGTTGTGAATTTGTGACCATGGGCAAAGTCAAAGCCCGTCAAATTTGGACATTTGTCTCTAGCTAAATATTTTGGTATTTTAGAGGTTAATTTAGATCAAAATTTACATATTTTGTTTAAAGTTGAAACTTTTAAAAGTTAGTTTAGTGCAAAACTAAGATCTCATTTGTATCGTAAAACTCGAATGATTAGTTTACCTAATATTAAAAATTGACAAGTAAATATATTAAGAAATTAGAAGATATAGAGTTTTGTTATGTAAAAAGGTCACCAACTATATACTTTCAAATAAGTTTTGATTTTAGAAATAGGGAAATGCTACGGTACAATGAAGAAATTGTCATGTACCGGTACATTAAACATGATGACCTATAATTATTCGACACGTGTCATATTATTATTATTATTAAAATTATTAAAATATAAAATATAAATGTTGACTTGGAAAAAACTTACATTTTTATTGATTAAAATTCTTATAGTACCAATACAATGAATTTTGACAAGAGTACCATAGAATTCTCCTTAGAAATATATCAAAAAGGTCACCAACTCTAATAAATTTTAAATTGGTCCATAGTTTTAATCACTTATTATCTTCTAAGTCCTTATATTTTATAACTTACTAGAAATCTGACTTTTAATTTATACACTTAATCTCAATTATTGAGAAAATAGTTTGTTATAATAAAATATTAATATATGAGATAATAAAATTATAGGACTCATCGTGACTATTTTATTTTACTATTGAAATATAAAATGAGCAAGTTACTTTAAAATGGTGTGGCTCGATAGAACCCACAAAACAACTAAGTTAGTTTTTTTTTTAACAGAAAAAATGAATTATATATTAAAAAATAAAATCAATTAAGAGGTACTTTAACTCATTCTTGAAGTATATGTACAAAGTTAGTATTCTAGTTTCTTATAACTTCATTCATATATAAAACATTAGTTTGTTTAATGATGATTGACATTGAATTTGGTAAGTAGTAGTACTGCAGTTCAATCGTCCACAACTACGTTTCAAAAAGAGTTGAAATCATTTGATACTAAAACTGACTCCCGAACCAGATTAAACTGGTGGTGAAAGAAAAATAGAACTTCATTTATATTAGTCTTTATTTGGGAGGTGTCGATTTATAAATTATGTATGAACTTTTATTTTATTATTATGTAAGGGTGCTTGTAAGTTAACTAGTGCATGACAGTGATGACACCGATAAAGTTATATGTAATGGATTGTTGCAGTATAAATTATAAGCATAATGCAACATTTTGTTTTTACTTTTATAGATTAAAATTAAAATTTATTATATTTTTAGGGAAAAAAATTTTATCTAAGAAATATATGTTCTCCACAATTGTCAAAAAAGAAATATATATATATATATATATATATATATATATATATATATATATATATATATATATATATATATATCATCTCATCACTGTCTCACACACACACTAAACAAATATTGCTCACACAGATACAATGTTCATGCAGTTGGAAAACATGGAATTTTCCACAAACATAGTATATAGCTCCACGGATATAGCAAATTAAAATACAATTTGTGTCATTTATTCCACAAAACAAAAATCATAATAGAAGTATAGAACAACATATATAGTGTAATATTGTTTCTAAGCAAACTAAATTAACCAACAGAAGAAGTACAACGAGTATTTCAACTCAATGGGCATAAATCAAATTACAATGAATACAGTTACGTGTAATATTTTTTGACAAATACATAATACTAATTGATAAGAAACATATTATTGTGACACTTTATGAAACCACAAGGACATGACTAATAATTTTAATTGCTACAAATGATAAATAATCTATTCATCGATCATCATCATTTGTAGCATACCGACAGCACAAACACGTACAACTACATATTTGATACAAAAAATTAACATACATACTATTGTGGCATATTAATTATATATATACCACTAGGACACAAATCACACAACTAAATTTAATTGCTACAAACAAAACACGATATTCATCATTTGCAATAACATTTACCGACAATCCTCACAATCAAACGAACCATGAGAAAAGCAGCAATAATTAGAACTATGGAAGCCCAAACAATAAGAACAATACAAAACACATTATCATATGAAGTACCGTTCTTAAAGGAATCTGGTGTGGTAAAAGTACGGTGAATAATGGAATCTGGCATGACTAAGGTTGCAGCAAACATGTAGGTGAGAGCAAAGCTTATGAGTGTGATGCACATTCCTGTTGATAAAAGCCATATTGGAAATGTATTTTCCATAGGAATTCCACTAACAAGCAAGAGAATAACAGTAATTGCTGCAATGAAACATATTGTGTTACATACAAAAAAATAAATATAACCTGTTCGGAATAAATTACCCAAGATAGCTTCTCCGGCGCATATTCCGTTGATATCCGAACAAAGGTTATTGAAAGATTTTGAACTAGATACATCGTTGAAACCAACTTGCACGACGCCACCAGGTGGATTAGTGGCGAGTGAAAATGTCACGGTTGCAATTAGGGAAGCTGTTAAACCTATGGTAGTTTTCATTTCTTTTATCCATTTACCTTTATCTTTGTATTCAAACCACTCAACGATACGCTGCAAGCACTTTCTAACACTAGATTTGAGGGTTGTCTCTTGAGGAATACTCATCTTGCTGTTTTGATTAAATGCTGGTTACAATTTTTTGAAGAAAGAAGTTTAACATGTACCATATATATATAGACGATCTTGATTTGATATGACTTGTTTTTTTGTTGACAGATGATGATAAGTTAGTTATAAATTGTTTTCATATAGCAAGTTTTTTTTTTGTTTTTCCCCACTGATATCCGGTTCACGGTATCGATTAATCTATAATTCGGGACAAATTTTATCATAAAGTGATTTTAGTCCCCTTTCCAACGCAATTTATTCTCCCTATTATGTCAAGCGGCAATACTGGACAAATTACTAATGTTTATTATATTTAAATTTATTTTTTTGAACAAAATTTGGGACACATGTGTACATAACATTTTTTCAATAAAAACTAACCGATGAGACCAACTTATTTAACGGAACAAAAATTAAGGGACTCCTAAAGAATAAATATTAATTAAGGGATAAAAACAATATATACTTTAGCATATAAAAAAAAAAACTAGCTAGAGAGACTACATCCTTGGAGAGTGGAGACCAAATATTGTCTCAAACTAGCGCAAAAGTGTTTTTTTATTCACATATGATTTTTTTGTCAAGTAGTCTAATGACTAAAAATTCTATTTTTAAGGTGGATTAAGTGGGATGAACGAGGCTCGAACCTGCTCCCTTACATATATAATGTAATGTCTTACTAATTAAGCTACACTCACGAGACTTATTAACATATGATTGTTTTCCATAATATATATATATATATATATATATATATATATCTAAAACACATTTATTTAAAATAGAGAAAGTATGACTTAATATTTTGTATGAAATATAATTTTATAATGGATATGCTCTAGGAGTTTAAAATAATTTTATATTTACTGTCAAAAATAATAATTTTATATTGACATTCAATAGTTTGTCATGCCATACAATTAAAGAATATGTAATAACATGATTTGCGAAATAAGGTTATTAAAATGATATTATAAATGTCCCATGAGTTTAGAATTTGGTATGTCCACGTATTTATCTTTAAGCGGTGAATTTTTATCTATTATGTTATCTGACAAAAAAAAAAGACATTATAAAATTATTTTCTAATGTGAGTAATGTGAGTGTATATTCTATTTTGTCTTAAATTGATATTATAAATTTTCAGCGGCCCAGCCCTTTTTATTTTTATCAGATTTTGCAGAATCAGAGTTTTTGCTCTATGTGAGCTATCCCACCGAAATTGGCATCAGAGAGAATCAGATATAAGATCATAAAAGAAAGTTTATATCATGTAGATTATTTGTGTAAAATTTTAAATATATAAATCTAAAATCATTATTGATATGTTACCGAGACACATAAAAAATAACGATATTTAAAAAACACAGAAACCATTAATTTTGATATGTTCAATAACATATCAAATTATTTTAGATTTGTCTGAAATTTTACACAAATAATCTATATAATATAAGTTTTCAATCTAGCGGTGCATTTTATAAAATTTATATTAGTTAAAATATTACTAAACATATGATGGATAAATACTCTAAAATATCAAGACTAAATTGACTCACTTTTTTTTAATATTTTATTTAATGACATGTTTTTAAAACTAGAAACTTTATGGTTTCGTTACTTTTCACGTATATAGCATCAGTGATGAGGTAAAATATAATTTATTAATATGTTGACAAATTTACACTCACTTTTTTATTAAAATTTTAAATTATTTTTGTTAGAATATTAAAAGATTAGGTTTTTTTTACAACAATTTTTTTTATAAATTTTCTACTCATTAGTTTTTTTACGTAATATATTCTTTTTAATTTAATGTTTATTTTTCATTTATAAAATTAAGAGTAAAAAATTAAATTAATTATTGCCTCCCCTTATTAAAAAGTGAAACTAAATATAAAAATTCAAAATATCATCTCACTTCCCCTCCTCTCCAAAATCTCCAAATCAAAAAACCCTAAATGTTGAGGTTAAGTGTAGTTGTTTGTTACAAATGTACTCGTTTGATTTTAAAAAACATGTAAGGGTTACATTTGTATCACAATCGTTACTTACAGGATCAATAAGACAAATAATAACATTATGGTTGCTAGTTTTTCTGTACAAGATGGATAGAGACCGATAAAACACATTTTGGTTGTTAGTATTATTTTTTGGTCAGGCTAGTATTTTATTCATATCCAGCCAATTAAATTATTTAAGGAGTTGGGGTTGATAAAGATATGAAAACCATTTACTTCCACTCCTAATATATAGTATTTCTCATTTTAAAATATGAATGAATCATCTAGGTATGGTTATGGTGTATAAGCTATTTCCTTATACACCGTGCATAAATAATGAAAATTATTTAATGCACCACAAATTATTTAGTACACCTATTAAATTATCAAATTTCGAATGCACCTCCTAAAAATTTGAAGGATGCGCTAAACAATACATTAAAAATTTGAAGGGTACATTACAAATTTAAGAGGTATACTAAACAATTTGGAATATTTATGCGGGTGAATAAACACATGACTTAATAACTTGTGCCGAATCATCTGTCATTGATTTCTGACCCTTGTGGAAATTTCTTTTTCTTTTTTTTTGCTATACCCTTGTAGAAAATTCTAACATTCAATTAAATCGCGTTGACCCAAAGTTCTACTTGGTCAATGCATGTAGGTTTGGTTTACTAGTAAAATGATGAATACTCTAGGTTTGAGTTTTGATACAAAGGAGATAAATATATGAGTATATTTATATTTATATAAATACTCTTTGAAATATGGTTAGTCCAAAAAAGACTATTTTTAAACACTCCGCATTATACAATAGATAATATATTTGCAAGTTCCGAAGTACTGAATTAGATTTCAACCGATAAAACAATGGTGGAAAGTATATAGCTTAGCTTCTGTTTCAATTATATTTGCTTAACAGTTCTTATAACCGCTAAGTGAATTTCCTTTTGTTCTTCAATTCTACATTTAAAATGATCTCAGATTATATTGTTTTTTCCTCTTCATTTACCTATGAAAATAAGGATAGATGCACATATCACCATTGTCATATCCCAATCCTTAATTATAACCAAAATATATACAAGAATATAATTGAGAGAGACGAATCACATGTTTTCTATTAAACTAAGTTAAGTGCCTCTACAATGCAATAGTGTTTACATAATAAAAAGGCTTAGTCTTTTTTTTTTGGTACATAAAAAGGCTTGTCTACTATAGTACTTTTTTTTTTTTTGAGGGGAGCTACTATAGTACTTTTAATAAACATATCAATTGAACTTATTATATCAATATAATTGCGATACAACGATAGTAATATTCAAGGAAATTGATTACAATAAATAATATTTTTTGTATTTGAGATATCTAATTAATAAAACTTTGTTAATCATTTGATTCAAAAAATCAAACTAAACTTTGGTAATTTTTTATTAAGAACCTGAAATTTTATCTAACCTGATTCTCTCTCTCTCTCTCTCTCTCTCTCTCTCTCTCTATATATATATATATATATATATAAGGTTTGTTAATTTCCTCTCACATTCCTCCCATGTGAGAGGTTAGCAAGTCTCCTCTCACATGTTTTACTCCTACACCCCCCATATATTTCTTGCGTGCCCCCGAACACCCCCTATTTCTCATGCACCCCCACCCACCCTATTTCTCGCGCACCCCCTATATATATGGGGTGTGGGGGTAAAACATGTGAGAGGAGGCTTGCTAACTTCCTCCCACATGAGAGTATGTTAGCAGCCCCCTATATGTATTACCAAGGTTTAGCTTCTTTTTTTGATGTGAATGATTTAACTTTAAATTTATATCTAATTTTTTTAGGTTAAATACGTTTTTAGATCCTCTAAATTAATATGACTATTGTGTCAAAAAAAAATTAATATGACTATTTTTTTTAGTCTCATTAAAGAATTTTTTGAATTTTAGTCTCTTTCAGTTTTGGCTCTGCTTTTTTATTATAAAAATTCACATCGCATATATTTCAATTGATCACTTTTTTTATAACATGTCATTGATAATACTTATAATATCATTAGTTTAATAATTTAATTTTTTTAATATTTATTAATTTATCTATAACTTTGAATTAAAGATTAACTTGTTAAATTAAAGATTAGTGATATTTTAAAGATTTAATAATGACAAGTCATCAGAAAAATAATACGAACTAGAGTTCGAATTTTTTTTATAAGAATTATAAATAAGGGCACACGTTGATGATACTCTAAAGGTGCGTTTGATCTGCTAAAAACAGGGGATTGAACGAGACAACTTAAGCTGTACTTTATTTGATTTGAAAACAATCATTGGGACTGGACAAAATCAGATATTCTTGTCCCCCACTGAACAATGGGACACCTTTTTGTCATCAGCACAACTTTTTTAAATCACCAAAATAACATTTTTCCATCAAACATCATACAAGACAAAATTTGTTTAATATCGTAAATGTTTGTCATGTGTTGTTCTGCCTTGTACTGTTCTGTACTGTTCTATCCAGTATATTTATTTTGCAAATCAAACGGACCCTAAATGGTAATTTTATCTTGAAAAATATAATTTTTGAATTTTAAAAAATAAGAAATGCACAAATTCTAAAATCATATTGTTTTTATTAATATATTAATAAATATTTTAAGGACACATGTTAACATTTCTCATTTTATAAATTGGTCGATAATGATACGAGAACCATTTACTTCCAATTATACTATAGGATATACTCCCTGAACACTATTATAAGCAAATTTGACTTTTTTAGTACATTTGACTATTAATGTAGCTGGCTTATAAAATACATCAATTGTCAAATTTACTAAAAAAGTCAAATTTATTTATAATAGTGTCCGGATAGAATATCTCATTTCAATAAATTGTGAGTGATGACTGGAGCAATCGTATTGACTGGTGCAATCGTATTGGATGACTGGAGATGGTGGAAAATTCAAACCTATATATGTGGAAATTTCGAATATTCTAAAATTGTCAGTTACTATCAATAAACTTATTATCAATAGGCACCGTACCGCACATGTTATTGATAATTTGATTCCAACCTATGTGGAAAATTCAAATATTCTAGTATTCTAAAACGAAAAATTTGTACGTGATGACTGGGGCACTCGTATTGGAAATGGAACAAGTTATGACAATGAGGCTTCACTACTTCAACTTCTTGGCAAAACGAAGCTTCAATTACATTGGTGGTTGAAAACAAATCACTCTAATTTTGTTATTACTTATTACTTGTGGTGACTTAATACTTTACTTTGTTTGTGAATAGTTTTGTATACGAGTGGTTGTGTTTATTTTTCATTTATGTTATTTATTTCTTGTCTTTTGATGTAATTTGAGACTTTTTTTTTTTGCTGGTTTTTCAGCACTTATTGTGCTAGAAATTTCAGTATTTTTAGTTATATATTTCATTTTATCTTCTTTAAAAAAAAAGATTACATCGATGCAGAGGAATTGAAACAAAAACTTTCTCGTTTTGAGTCGGAGCAATTACTTAGCTAATTTATTAAACAACAGATTTTTGAATTTTACACATAGTTCACTAAGGTTTTGTTTGTGAGTTGAATTTGGAGGGGAAGGGAGAAGAAAACTTTTTTTTTTTTAATTGTAGGTTTATATGTTACTATTTTAAAATAATAATTGAAAGAAGAAAGATAAGTGATCATATAATACTTCAATCACATTTAAATTTTTTTTAAAAATATTTTATAGTATTTTTAATTTAAAAAAGAAAAATAAGCCCTCCTCTCCTCTCTAAAATCCAACTCAGAAACAAAGCCTAAGACAATATGTAACACAATAACACATAATAAGTATAGGGGAGTGTTTGATAATCTCTAACGTAACATACATTACTATTGTGTGCTTATACCAACACATAATATCAAAAAGCTATATATATATATATACTTTCGACCATTTTTTTATCGGTTGAAATCGAATTCAGTACCTCATACAGAACTTGCAATAGTCACACAATTTACATACTAACGACTTGTGCACACTAGATTTTTTGCCATTTATTCCACCATATATATCTATTAAAGCATCCAAACACAAACAAAGCTATAACACAACTACATCTAATTGATCATTTGTAGCATCTATTGACAACCCTCACAAACAATAAGAGCAATACCAAAAACATTATCATAAACAGAATTCCAAATTGAATTTGGTGTCACCATGTTTACAGCAAACAAATAGGTAAGAGCAAGGCTTGTGAGAGTAATGCACATTCCTGTTGATAAAAGTCATATTGGAAATGGACGGTTGATTGGAATTCCACTAACAAGCAATAGAATAACACTAAGTGATGCAATGAATCGTTGAGACCAGCTTGTAGGACGCCGCCGGGTGGATTAGTGGCAAGCGAAAATGTCATGGTTGCTATTATGGAAGCACATAAGCTTATGCTACCTTTCATATCATTTATCCATTCACCTTTATTTTGGTATTCAAACCACTCTCTCCTACACTCTTTAACAACTTTCTAAATCTTGACTTGGGGGGATTCTCTTGAACAATACTCATTTTGTTGATTTAAATATATTGTTTATGATCAATTTCAATTGTCTAATCTTGCTTAAATTAGTTACAATTTTTCCAAGGTAGGACCTTAATTAACATATATATATATATAGACAATTTTGGTTTGTAGATTATAAGAGTTACTGTAGTTCTTTTTTTTTTTTGATAAGCAGATTGTTGGAGGTTTTGTGGATATTTCATAGATTTTGGCATTATTGAAAATGCACCAAAGCCACTGAAAACTATAGAAATCCTATTATCAAAAGGAATATTTCCAAACAAGTTGCGTTCATACGGGTACAATAATCTAGCTAGTTCTCTTATGGGTTATGGCCCATTTGATGAATTTAAATTGGTTATTAAGGGAGAGATAATACTATAGTTTCATAGACATCGTTCATTTTATATCATTAGATTGTATGAAATATTATTTAAAATATATATCACATCATATTTTTTAGCTTAAAAAATATGAGAAAGGGATTAAAATTGAATGATTTTAAAATGCAAGGATTAACTCGGTGAGTGAATGATGGGGACCAAATATATGTGGTCTTGGTTGTTTTTTTGGTAGTATATATAAAAATATATGATAATATATATGATGAGAAATTATAATAATAAATTTATATGGCTGAATATATAGTTTAAGTTACTTCAAAATGGTGTGACTCAATAGAACCCACGAAATAACCAAGTTAATTTTTGTTAACAGAAAAAGAAAATTATATATTAAAAAATAGAATCAGTTAAGAGGCACTTAACTCATTCTTGAAGTATAGGTACACAGTTAGTTTTCTAGTTTCTTTTTTTTTTCTTTCTAGTTTCTTAAAACTCCATTAATATATCAAACGTTAGTTGGTTTAGTAGTGATTGACGCTGAACTTAATAGAGAATATCGCAGTTCGATCGCCCACAAATACATATGAGAGGAGGTTGAAATCACTTAATGCTAAAATTGACCCCGAACCAGATTAAACTGGTGGTGGAAAAAAAAATAGAACTTCATTAATATTATAGTCTTTATTTGGGAGGTGTAGATTTATAAATTATGTATGAACTTTTCTTTTATTATTATGTAAGGGTGCTTGTAAGTTAACTAATGCATGACACTGATAAAGTTAATTATATGTATAATGATTGTTGCAATATAAATTATAAGGATAATGTAACATTTTGTTTTTGCTTTTATAGATTAAAATTAAAATTCATCATATTTTAGAAAAAAAATATTTTTATCTAAGAAATATATGTTCTCCAATTGTCAAAAAAGAAACATATATCTTCTCACTGTCTCACACACACACTAAACAAATATTTCTCACACAAATACAATTTTCATGCAGTTGGAAAACATGGAATTTTCCACAAACATAGTATATAGTTACACGGATATAGCAAAACACAATTTGTGTCATTTATACCACAAAACAAAAATCATAATAGAACAACATATATAGTGTAATATTGTTTCTAAGCAAACTGAATTAACCAACAGAAGAAGTACAACCAGTATTATTTCAACTCAATGGGCATAAATCAAACTACAATGAATACAGTTACATGTAATTATTTTTTTTGACAAAATACATAATACTAATTGATAAGAAACATAGTATTGTGACACTTTATGAAACCACAAGGACATGACTAATAATTTTAATTGCTACAAATGATAAATAATCTATTCATCGATCATCATCATTTGTAGCATATATACCGACAGCACAAACACCAACTACATATTTGATACTAAAAACATACATACTCTTGTGGCATATTATTAATTATATATATACCACTAGGACACAAATCACGCAATTAAACTTAATTGCTACAAACAAAACAAATATATTCATCATTTGCAACAACATTTACCGACAATCCTCACAATTAAGCGAACCATGAGCAAAACAGCAATAATTAGAACTATGGAAGCCCAAACAATAAGAACAATACTAAACACATTATCATAAGAAGTACCATTCATAATGGAATCTGGTATGACCAAGGTTGCAGCAAACATGTAGGTGAGAGCAAAGCTTATGAGTGTGATGCACATTCCTGTTGATAAAAGCCATATTGGAAATGTATGTTCCATAGGAATTCCACTAACAAGCAAGAGAATAACAGTAATGGCTGCGATGAAACATATTGTATTACATACCAAAAAAAATACATAACCTCTTTGGAACATATTACCCAAGATAGCTTCTCCGGCGCATATTCCAGTAATATTTGAACAAAGGTTATCGATAGATTCATTACTAGATACATCGTTGAGACCAACTTGCACGATGCCACCAGGTGGATTAGTGGCGAGTGAAAATGTCACGGTTGCAATTAGGGAAGCTGTTAAACCTATGGTAGTTTTCATTTCTTTTATCCATTTACCTTTATCTTTGTATTCAAACCACCCAACGATACACTGAAAGCACTTTCTAACACTAGATTTAAGGGTTGTCTCTTGAGGACTACTCATCTTGTTGTTTTGGTTAAATGCTGGTTACAATTTTTTGAAGAAAGAAGTTTAACATGTACCATATATATATATAGACGATCTTGATTTGATATGATGATAACTTGTTATAATTGTTTTCATATAGCATTTTTTTTTTGGTTTTTCCTCACTGGTATCCGACTCACCGTGTCGATTAATCTAACCAAGACAAATTTTAACATAAACAGTTTATTCTTCCTACTAAATATACTAGACCAATCACTGGCGGAGCCAGAAAGTTTACAAAGACCGGGCTAAATCTCAAATTTAAACAAATTTTTTTGTTTTGTAATTAAAATTTTCAATTTTTAAAAAAAAAATTTCAGTTTTGCCCTAAATTAATCTCCACGAATCTCAATTTTACTCTAAACTAACTCCTAAAACACGAAAAAAATTATTTTCAATGAAAAATCTCAGTTTTGAACCAAAAAATCTTAATTTTGTCCTAAATTAATCTCTAAAAATATCAATTTTACCCTAAATTAACCTCTAAAATATCAAAAAATTTGGGCCGAGCCAGAGCTATCCGTCCATGAGACCAACTAATGTTGATTATATTAAAATGGCTTAAACAAACTTTTGTGCCTACATTCAATTTTGGTTTTAGTCCTTTCAGTAGGACAAAATGACACGACAGCCGTGTCGTTGAAACTGCACGACAGCGCTATGACACTTATGTTTTTGTTACATGTTTTCAATTTGCATGTAAATTTTAAGTCTTTGTTTGCACTCAAACATTAAAAAATTCAATAATAACTTAAACTTTTTTTAGTTTGGTTTGTAACATTTTATTTTTTCAGTATAACATAGTTTTAAAATACAAAATATAATACATTGATAAAATGATGTTTATCATCAAATTTAAAATACAAGTTTTAGGTGGTGTTCACCACAAAACTATATATTGATTTAGTTCGGTTTGCTTCGGTTAATCTATTGGATCTGAAAACTGAATTCGAGAATCAAACCAAACCACTTCAATTTTCAATTGATTTGGTTCGGTTTTTTATTCAAATCTTAAAATTCAGTTTATTTTCAATTTAGATCGGTTTGATTCATCGGTTTAATCAAAAAAAGTTATCCGCTTACACCCTTAAACCTATACTGTATGGGTCTCCATACCCCATATAAATAATAATAGAGTGTCACAAAGTCAAATTGATTTTTTTAAATCAAATTAAATTTAGGGAGATTTATTGTACAAAAAAAATATTAAGGGAGGGAGTGATTTAACCATCGTACATTTAGACACGACAAATGCCGTCGTACAATAAAGCATTTTCCTAGTCCTATTTTATTCCCCAATTTAGTCTAAGTGACAAATGTTTTGACCACCTAGACCTTGCCACGTGGCTAAAAAATGTTTGGGATCAAAACCAAAATTTTTTGTAGGGAACAAAAAAAAAAAAAATTTGATTGCAAAATTAAACCCTAAATCCCCAAATTGAAAGGAAAATAGATGGGCTGTAATCGCAAGACACTTCCGTGGACATACAGATAGATAATGCAGTAAAGAGAATCATTGGCATGTCATGATGGCGAGAATGAGGCGCGAAAAGTACAAGATCTATGCAAAAGGACCTCATGGTACTATATAATTCAAGGTATTATAGCCTTTTTTAAGCTTCCTATGACTTCAATATACTAGTAGAGATTTGAAATATATATATATATATATATATATATATAGAGAGAGAGAAATTAAAAATCAGAAAAAGCTCACAAATTCAGGAATATTGAAAGGTTTAATTGAAGAAGATTTTTATCACCGATAAAGAACTAATGATTGAGTTTTATTTTTAACAGAATTAAACAGAGTTAAGTCGTAAAGGGAGGTGTTTATCTATTTTAACAAATTTTAAGGGAGGTTAGTGTCTATTATAAAAATAGAAGGGATGTTTGTGTCATTTAAAGGGGAGTTAATATAATTTCCTCTTTTTTTTTTTATTATTTTGGTCTCTAGAAAAAAAAAATTGGTTTTGGTCCCAACATTTTGTAGCCATGTGGCAGGGTTCAGGTGGCCAAAATGTTTGTCACTTTGACTAAATTAGATGGTAGGGATATGTGGCAAACAAAAAAGGTCGATACAAGACTAAAACCAAAATTGTATTCTTTAATATGTATATAAAGATCTAAAACACGAAAATTTCTCATTCCACTCCTCAATACTCTCTTTTCCCTCCCTCCAAAATGATTTTTGTATGAGAATAAATAAATAAAATTATGAGAGAGTATTGGGGGAGAAAAGAGAGTGTTAGGGGGTGGAAATAGAAATTTTCCTAAAACACATTTATTTTAAAACGAAAGAAGTATGACTTAATATTTTGTATGAAATATAATTTTATAGTGGATATGCTCCATAATATGATTTTACAATTAAAGTGAACGTTATAATATGATTTGGCAAAATAAACAATTGTTATTAAATGTTATTGATAATACTTAGAATATCATTAGTTTAATAATTGAATTTTTTTAATATTTATTAATTTCTATAACTTTGAATTAAAGATTAACTTGTTTTATTTGAAGTAGATTAAAGATTAACTTGTTAAATTAAAGATTAGTGATATTTTAAAGATTTAATAATGACAAGTCATCAGAAAAATTATATGGACCAGAGTTGAAAAAAAAAATTTATAAGAATTAAAAATGAAGGCGCATGTTAATGATACTCTAAATAGTAATTTTATCTTAAAAAAAATAGCATTTGAATTTGAAAAATAAGAAATGCACAAATTATAAAACTAGATTTCTTTAATTAATAATTTAATATACTAACATATATCTTAAGGGTATGTGTTAACATTTCTCATTTTATAAATTGGTTGATAATGACATGAGAACCATTTACTTCCGATCATACTATAGGATATATCTCATTTCAATAAATTGTCAGTTATTGATAATTTGATTCCATTAAAAAAGATAATTTGATTCCGACCTATGTGGAAAATTCGAATATTCTAAAATGAAAAATTTGTACCGTAATGACTGGAGCACTCATATTGGATGGAACAAGCGTGACGCTCTCTTATAACGATAGCATCAATTATTACATCCATAATTGATTGCTTATCAAAAAAAAAACATCCATAATTGATTGGCGATAAAATGTGTTCTATTTTATTTTATTTTTGGTAAAAATTATATTTTTTCTTTATTTCAAAATAATCATTTCATAGAATACAAATACAACATTTATTGTAATATTTTCAACAATGTATTCCAATTTACTGAATTTCAATATTACACTTACTTTACAAAAAAAATTACACTTTTTAGTTTTAAAAAATTTCAATATATTACACTTAATTGATACTGTAATGTTTTATGTTTACTAATAAAATCAATTAAACTAATATGTTTCCAAACGTAATATTTAATATGAGGTCGCGGGAGGTAGTACGTGTACATGAATGAATCGAGTGATTTTGAAAAGAACTCTAAAGTTTGTAGTATTTAATTTTGGCTTTTTCGTTGAGGATCCTAATATCTTCTCAAGTTAATATATATTAGTCACCTAATGTGGCCAAAAAATAAACGGAGTATAAGAACCAAGTTCTTATGAGATTATGGTGATAACAAAATAAATTAATAATTTATTGGCTAGCAATTTGCTTAAGTGTGTATGTTGAATATAGTTGGGATAATCTTGATTTTTATGTGATGCATTTGCACTCAGTTTGTTTTAGAAAAAAATGTATACTTGTTAAATCTTATTTATATTTATCTCTTCAAACATGTTAAAAAGTATAAATGTTATTGAGATTTACGAACATTAATGATTTATACATTTTGATTGAGTATAATTAATTATTTTTTTGAAACAGCCAAGAGAGTATAATTAATTTTAATAGATCTTAATAATAAATTAAATTATTTTAAATTCCTTTCATATACATAATTTTATTAGTTTACTTTGATTCTCCTCTCAACTCTACAACTACAATTTTTTTTGTTGTTATTTGTTATATTTAATTTCTCTAGTTAAGTTGAAGTTTAATATTATATCCTCAAATTTAATTTCCTAAATTTTAATTTATATGACCAAATTGATTATAGTGTACATAGATATATTGTGCTTTATATAATTAACTTTATGGTTGCCTTTAAGATTTAAAAAGATCTTTGTTGCTGCTTGTGCATGTGAAATAACTCAACAAATTATATGTGTTATTGCAAATAATTTAGTTTATAATTTCTTTTATATTTCAGTCAAAAAAAAAATCATGTTTAGCCACGCAAATTTTTAACGTCTGGATCCGTCCCTAACACACAATACAATATCGTCTCTTCTAACCAGAATTAGATTGATATTACATGCCATTGAAGTGTCGCACAAGGAGTTCATTAATGACATTGCATATTTATTGTGTCTATTTGGTCTTTCATGTCTTATCACACTCGAGAAAAATTGTTCAATAGAAATAATCAAGTTTTGCACATAATGACTTTACCTAAAAATGTATTTATGCTCAAATTGTAATACTTATTTTACTTTATCTTACCCTAGTGATAGTGTTAGCCACAAGATATAATTTAAATACAAAATTTGTTCAAAATCACTTGCTAGTAAGATTCATCAAATGCAGCAAACATGACATTCTTAATCAAAGAAGTAGAATCTGTACATTGGATTTTAAAACTGTATAAATATTCATCACTATAATTTTGTGTAATTTTCATATACAAAATTCATACCCAAGTATCCCAATGACTTTTTCTAATCCCTCTTCAATATGAACTATGTTGTATCTGCATTCTTGAAATCAAAAATGGATTTTGAATCTCTTCAATGAGTCTTCAACCAATCAGTAATTTGAATACTGCATAAGCTCCAACCACTGAAATAAACACACCAAAATATAACATTATTTTAGGAATAATAAATAATTTCTCAGACTTCTTTTGAGAAAGGAGGAGGAACTCAAACTTACCTGTCTCAATAGATTCGCAAGGGTTCTAGGCAGTGCTTCAATGTTCCTCAGAACAATGTAATATGGAAAGGGAAAGGAATCCATGTACTTAGAAAATTTCATCTTTCCGCCCTCAAAGGATGCTTCCTGGTATACAGAAAGCCAAGGTTAGGGAAAAGGAAACTTGGATATCATAAAAAATCACTTGAGCTAGTGAATAAATACCATGAGATCCATTATTGACTCCTGGGAGTTATCAAGAAGCAAAAAAGCAACCATCCGGTTATTGGCTAAAGCATCTCTAACACACCGCTTTAAGTTTTCCTGAAAAAAGATACAATTGAATCAAAGAGGGCACTAGTTATGAATATATAATGAGACAGCCAGATTAATCACGTAATCATGTACCTTTTCATGAAAACGGCCATCTGCAATTATTAAAACAAGTTGCTGTAGGGGGTTACGTCCGGATGGAAGTCGTGCTCTTACAACTGCAGCATCTAACTTGTTGGTCAAAAACTTCAAGAGATCAACAACTGGTTCATCAGCAATAGTATTTTCTTGTTTGAATGTCAAATTGGAGATCATCTGTTCCTCAGTCAAAAACAAACAATCAGATCCTTTCGACATATTCAACAAATGTACATTACCAATGTCAATAAAGAAAAATACTAGAATTGTGTAAATGCTGCTAACCTTAACCCCGGCCTCTCCAGTGAATGGCATATCAAAATCATGCAGCAAATTTATGTTCCCTTTTGTTCCGAAGCTCGCAACAGCCAGACTCCCCATTTCGAGTTGAGAAACAGCACGACATACTGTAACCAAAGATTCGATTGCAACATCACCACAGCAGTTCTCCGACATGCTATGTGAATCATCAACAGCAATCACGACTTGATAATCACGTTTGTTGGGTCTGGTCCGCCTAAGCCATATTAAATCCATACGAAAATAACTTGCTATGAATTGTATCACCTGGCATTTTTTAAAAGGTAAAGGAAGAGGGTAAACACCAAAATTTCATCAACAGATGCATACAGTACTATTTATTATAAGGATTATACATATTAATATTAACACATCAGCTACCTTTTTCATATGTATCCTTCTACCGGTTTTATAATACCCTTGAAGCTTGCTGGCCACCGTGGGCTCCAATACAAGGCGCAACTGCTCAGCCAACTCCTGAGACAACTTTGTAGTGCTAAGCTCAAATTTTCTCCAGAGAGCAGTAGCATTATCTTTCACATGATCAGGAACGTCGCAAGGTTCGTGGCTTTTTCCCAATTCCTCATCATGCACAGAAAGTTGACTTAATTGATGTGTGTTATCACTCAAGTATGATCTACTGATAGAAACTACATCTTCCAAACGACTTTCAAGATCAATATTTGCACTAACAACAGGCTTCATTGATCCATCATCTTGAGACTTCTCTATGGCTGGCATATTTGCTTGATCCCTCTTTTCATTTCTTTGGAGTAAGGAAGAATTACTTACAGAATCTATTTCTGTTTTTTCCTTCTCAAACTGCAAATTAGCATCTTCTCCAGCACGAAATTCTGTATCAAGCTTATCACCATCGATGTTTTTATCTAGCTGTTCCAACGTTGCAGGTCCCAAAGCCTGAGTTGTCCCCTTTTCAAATTCAGAAACATATCCATACTCATCTGCATTATCATCATCCATGTCACCATGATTCTCTATGCTATCCTCCGGGAGATCACCAGATACATTTATTCTCTCTTTCCTGAAATCAAGCGCGTCCCCTGTACTTCGGGAAGGATTAGTTTGTTTTTCTTGAGAAATTGAATGCTCATGCTGTGGACGGTTTGATTTAGGTTGAGTTTTACTAAATCCCCCAGCATTTGATGAGTCTGACATCTTAAGATCCATCTCAGATATATCACTAGAAGAAAATCCTCCCGTGAGAGCGGGGTTGTCAAAATCATGATGGCTATTTGACCAATTTGACTCTGATGCTATATTTTCAGAACCAGATGTCTGCAAATCACTTTTGGACTGAGATGCTAAATTGACTGGGGAAACTTGCGCATTGACCCCATCAAAAGACTCAGATGTATCTTTCTTTGGTTCTGTGGAATTCATATCACCATTCTCTTGATTTTCCTGACCTGGATCATCTTTTTCAGAGGAAACATCAACTTCAGTAGATGCTTCTTCAATAATTTCATCAGGTGGGCATGTCTCGTTATCCTGATTCTCATTTTCAGCTGAGTCATTGTGCCCTTCCGGATCTCCCTCTTCGACAGGATCCAGATCTTCATTTGCATCCAAATCCATCTCCAAGTCAGAAGAGTGATTCAGTTCATCTGGTTCATCCGGCTTCAATCCTGTAGCATTAGAATATGCTTCTTCTTTGTCCATGTTTATTTCGTCTGCATTTTCTTCATCATCAAAATCATCCTGGTTGACAGCTTCATCATTCTGAGTATCAGCTTCATCACAATCATCATCCCCAGATTCATTGATGGCAGAGTCATCCTTGGCTCTCAACTCTTTGTTGTTTCCGTCTCCATCCTTAACTGAAGGTCCTGATTCATACTTTTCTTTTTTATCTTCGGGAGTTTCATCTTCATTCTGATCCCAAAGTTTCTCTCCAACTGCTTCACCATCTGGTCCCGTGGGGCCCATTTCAGACTCGAGTTCCTCATTCTCACCATCACAATCTTCATTTTCACTAGACTCCTCACTAAGGTCTACTGCATCAGCCTGAAAATCCTGAGCCATCTCAATGCCTTCCTTATTGCTACTTGGCACTTCCTTGGAGTCCTCTTGGTTTTCCTTTTGCTGCAGCATTGACAAAAGATTGATGCATGGCTTGAGAATCCAAATTTTAGAGACAACTTGCCAAATAATGCAAAAATATAAAGCCCAAAACTAACCTGATCACGTGTTCCGAGCAGCTGATCTTCATCAGTAATCTGATCACTGACATCATTTAATCCAACACCTTCCCCCATGCCAGTCCCACTTGCATCTTCAGATGTATTGAGGGTTCCATCCTCCTCGTTTTCTGCTGATGTTCCAAATCCTTTTGAAAATAAGGAAACTAGAACATTTGCAATCACATGAGTTGTTACTGCTACCTGTAAATCGATATACAGAATTACATTATCCCACTCAAACAACAATAAGTTAATAAAAATTTACAAAACTTGAAAAATGTTATAGAATATGTAAGTTACATAACATATTCATGCTATCATAGAGAGGTTAGTGAGTATTAAGCTTACTGATCTGTGCATAGCAAAGAAATTTTTCATGACTTCATCACTGAACTTCAGTAACAGATCCACGAGCATATGAAGATTTTGAAAATGGACTCCTACTTTGCAAGAATAACTGCAAATTTTATTGTCACAACAATTCACCAATTTCTCCTACAAGCAACAATATCATCATTTTAGTCACCTAGCAAGAAAGAATTAAAATAATATGCATTTAAACTAAACTTACCCCAAAAGTGATTGTTTTTAAAAGATCATCACATAGCATGTCAATGCTGAGATTTGAGGCAAACGAGTCAAATGAGTCAAATAGTACTTTCCATGAACCATCAAATAGCACTTTCCCTGAACCAATTTTTGACATGGACTCTTCAACCCCAGGAATAATAGACGGAGAATATAAATTCTGCAACACAGATGCAATGTGTTGATATGTAGACTTGAGGGCTTCATCAAACCTAGTATTAGGCTCCGCACACTGTCTCTCGCAAAAACATTCCTTCTCAGATGAATCTACAGGACTATAATTAGCCTTTATTGCAGTGTTAAATTCTTCCTCAATTGATTTTGCCTGAAATGATAATATTTATAAATCCCCAGTTTCTCATTTAAATTACTGAACTTCAGAAGGTTAATTCCAAAGGTTAAATACCTTGTCAATTATTTCTTGAAAATGATGAATCAGAACATTTTTAACTGAGCTTCTATCTATACACTGCTCTTGTAGTAAAAGAAAATGATTCTTAAAATCCTTTATGGCCTTGAAATTTTCAGATACCAGCTGCTCCATATCTCGAGTAACAACAGAAAGACGTGAAGAAGCCACTGCAGTGACAGCTTTCGACCCCCCAATGAGGTAGCAATCCAATGATTCCTGTGATTATGTAAGGCCATATGTAAGTAATTCAAATATAAAGCAATTCACAACCAAAAACAATTATATATTCACCTTTGATTTACAGAACACTGGTAAGAATTCTTCAATGGAAGCAGTCATCTCACTCACTGAAGGTCTTGTTATTTGACAAGTGTTTAAATGGCTACTTTCTATTGTCCTTAGTAAAAGCAATTCTCCATTTGATATAGCACACAGACTATCAAATAATTGCTGCATAATAAAATATAAAACATTTATATAAAATGTATAAAGATAATTAGTATCAGATGCTTAAAAGTTAAAACACTAGCAAATACAAGCATGCATCCAAATAAAATTGTAATCACAATTTTACAGATTTTACCTTCTGTTGCCACATGCATTTGTAAGTAGCAAGCTGATTCGGAACAATAGAGCACATATAACTTTTCTTGTTATCAGTGGGAGAGGAAAATGAAAACAACTTTCCCATAATAGATGCGCATTCTCTAAAGCATTTCAATTTCTCGCCAAATGCACTGGCATCCGCAAGTTGCCTCTTTTGTATTTGGACAAGCTGACTGACGAAAGAAATGGACCTATTAACCTACATAGAACCAAGTTCACATTCAATATACCAAATGCACGACAATAAAAAACACACGCAGCAGAAGGCACACAGAAAAGAAGTGCGTTATGATATACAGTCTAAGATAATGACGAAAGCAATTAAATAGACATGCAAAATTCCCTAGTTAAAGAACTAATCATTTAAAATGCAAATAAAAGTAGCAAGGTGATAAGATTCAACGAAAAAGAGCTGGGAATAAAAAAGAAAGAGCAAAACAATCTGGAAGAAAATCAAAATGAAACTGCCAAGGGAAAAGAATAAAGAAACTATTTATTATGATGTTAAAAATTTAAATGAAACAAATCAGAGACCTTAGTCTACCAATATTTAGGATAAATATGTTTACCTGTTCAAGAGTTATATCTTTATGAGCATTTTGGCATGTCTTCTGCAGAAGATGCACAGACATAACACTCTTGAAGTAATGCTCAATAGCTGTCTTCCACTCGGTCAGCAAGCTTTCTTCAGGGACATCATTATCTTTGACTTTGGCATCAATTTCCAAGGATGATGGACTAGCGAATCTACTATTTTCTAGAAGTAGACATTGCGTGTTCCCAGAAAGCTCAAGGAACCACCAATCTTTATGATGATCCTGTGATTTTTGTTTAAGTAAAAGATAGGAAGAAAAATAAGAAAAAACAAATAATTTTACCAATTCTTAATAAATAATCTAGACATTCATGGAAAAGAAACAGCTAAGCTTTACACCACCTTATCCATATACTTGTTTGGAGGCAACCCACTACTTTTTAAGAGGTCGAGAAGATCAGAAAAAGTTCTACTCTTCCTTTGACTACGTTTATCGTCCTTCCAAACGTTACCAGAGTCCACTGCTTTAATATAAATGTTTTCAACAGTATGCCATACATCTTTCCACCCTTCCAGGTAAAGTGTATGCTGGGAATCACAAGATCTCAATATGCTTCCAAAGTCTGCACAAAATGTCAGTTTCTCAGAATTTCCCAACAAGAAACAAACCAGACAAAAAAAAAAACTAACACCAAAAAAAGGAAGTAAAAAGAAACAAAAAGTAGAAAAAACCTTCAACATTTTTCTGTTTAGAAAACAAAACATCAAATACTGATGTTTTCTTAAGCTGCAAATTCTGAAAAGCATTGTCTAGCGCCATGCTGCAGTTTTCAAACCACATCGACCTACACCAGAAAGTTCAAACAGCTTCAAAATAAAAAACCAGAATATATTAAACTACACCAAGTCCATAAGCTGTCAGATAAGATAACCTGTTTTCATCATCGCTGAACAATGGCAAATCAGAAGCATTACTGATTGAACCCTTATGTAGAACATTTTGAAAAGATTCTTCCAAAATATCCTTCACCAATAAGAAGAAAGCAACATATAAGAAATAATGATCCAAAAAATATTTAAACAAACATTGTTAATACAAATTAAGAAGACAGTAATATAAAACTGCACACGCTACAAAAATGCTCTAAAATTTTGTAATGGACTTGTAGATTATAGATGCCGCTAGGTATCCACAATCCACCAAAGACGGAAACTTTAATATATATTTTAAAAAACAAAGATATTGCAATTTATCATATCTCTCTCTCACACACACACCAAAAAAAGTCTATTTTATTTTTATAGCATAAAATATAAAAGAAAAACAATATTTATAGATTGGACTCGTTTGATGGTTAGGATAAGAGAGAGACATGATAAGATAAGCTATCATAGGGAGGGTTGGGTAGCTCAACTGGTTTGACCAAATGGTTGAAGGAGTTGGAGGAACCAGGTTCAACAACCCTTGGTCAAGGAGAAAATATTAACCTAACAACTAATTATTATCATTTGCCTATCCAAAAAAATAACA
The DNA here is from genome assembly GCA_951804385.1 of Trifolium dubium. NCBI lineage: Eukaryota > Viridiplantae > Streptophyta > Magnoliopsida > Fabales > Fabaceae > Trifolium > Trifolium dubium. Next base: position 3,009,089 of record OX638073.1, on the reverse strand, counting down.
TTATAAGTTATCATATCATGTCTAAACTGTGCTTGTTTAGCCAACATGATTGTTGTTATCATTTGGTTAATAATGTATCTTGAGACTTGAGAGGAGTGTTGTGCTAGATATCAAGAATATAGGGTACAAAATTTGTTTCCAGATTTAATCGTAAAAAATTATTTAATATTTCATTAAGTTTTTTGATACTAATATCTCATTAAATTTTTAATATTAATATTAAAATTTATTTAAATTCAAAATAGTTTTAAAATTGGGAGGAAACCAAAACCCAAAATGAAGCCAATAAAGCTATACAAAAACATATGTAGACGACACAGAGGTCTAACATGAAAATACATACTGAATACTTCAGAACTTGAACAATGTACTATATCATAAATATGAAATTCAAAACAAGATTCTTGCCACATATTGAATTACAAAAGAGGCCGAGATCACTCAATTATTTGTTTAGTAGCCAATAGTTCACATATATAAAACTAAACTGAGGAAAGGCACAGTCAAATATGGTAAAAATATCAATCCTAATTATCCATCTGTCTTTACATAACCAAATAGACAAGTTGATACTTACGGTATACTTCTGTATAAGCTTCCTCAGCTTTTGCCGACTCTTTTTCAAGTTTTCAATTGAAGAATAACTCTTATCATTCTCCCATCGACATAGTTTCACCAATTCTTTCAGTTCAATTAAAATATCTTTCCTACTAGCATCAATGTACTTCGATACACTACACAATTGCATAATTATGCATTCAGACGCATAACGAGATCAATGAAAAACAATAAAAGACAATAAATCAGACAAACAAAACCAAAAGAAACTCACATTGGTAAGAATTGCATGTAATATCCAAATATATTGTACAAGAACAAGAATGTTGATGGTTCCATCCGACATGGAGGACTGCAGTGTTCAGCAATGAAGAAAAAACTTTGTATTAAATAAGCAAATAAAAGTAATTTCACAAAATACTAAATATTTGCAGACAAATTATATACTGGCTTCAATAAGCACTTTCAATGTTTTTACATATACCTGGAATTGTTTTTCAGGCAAGCACTGATATGGTTTTGGCCAAGGAAAGCATAAAGAAGCTGAAGACGTTTCCTGAATTCCCCAATACTGGATGTCTGAATATAGTCCTCCAGACTACAAGAACCATATGGGGAAATAAGTTACTCTAGAAAACAAGCCACAAAATCAAAACAATAAAATTTCAAATTACCAGGCAGAATCTTAACTATAACTTACCTTTGGACAATTGCTTGATCAGAAGTAGTGGATAGAAGAAGCGAGTATAGAGGAAACCACAACTACAACAAGAGCAGGACAAAATGAAATAAGATATTGCGACATAAAATAAATCCGAATATCATCAAAAAGAATGAAGTAACATTTAGATGAACAACATTCCCTAGTTCGGAAATACATTTAGAACTTCATGCGTCATTATTTTAATACAACCAGCAAAAGAAGCTAATGATAATTTAAACACACTCTAGGTATTGGATTCCTGATTATCAATTTATTATTAACCATACAACCCACTCTCCTGTTTTGCATTATTTTGTTTATCTAAGTTTGCTATTATTCTGTTCTCTTTATTTTTTGTTTCTGGATAAAATAAAAGAGTGATAGGTAAATAATTAATAGGTATAGGGGCAATCATTAGAGAGATTTAGAAATTGTTGATATGGCAAATCCGCCTAAAGTGGGAAAAGAAATTCTTAGCAGGGCCATCCCATCACTAGCCTGTTTTTGGTTCTTTTCATAACTTATCAGGCTACAAACTATTGTGGTGTCTTACGAGACAAATATAATAAATTATAATAACAAAATGAAGCGACGTGTCACTTACTTTTTTAGCATTGTTCTCATATTGATCCATCACCTCATCAAGCAAAGTGGGCCAAGAACCCAGTTCCATCTTTTGCCATGATGACATCAGATCAAAAACAGATTTCAACTGATCTACAGGTCATTAGAGCAATAAAATTAGTAAAACAAGATGTAGAAAACTATAGCTACATTAATTTAAAACAAATTCGTACTTGAGAAGGAGAACTTTGAATTATTTTCTTGCATAACTTGAGCCTTGTGAAGTAAAAACTGCAACCCTGAAAAAACCTAAAGAGGAAAGAATATATGAAGATTAGACAGTTTGCTCGCTAGTTTATATATTTTCTTTTCAAGTTTTATGACAACTTCATTAGCACTAGAGGTTCACACACTTTTAAAGTTTTATTAGTCTCTATATAGGAAATAAACTGTTGTAAAAGATTAGAGTCTACTCGGTAATTGATAACTACCTTTGCTAGAGGGATATCAGATGGAAGAGTCAGGAGCATGTCAATGACATCCAAAAATTTCTGAAGATCATTCTGTTCTTCCCACTCATTTAGAAGGGAGAGAATCTGCTGTCTTAGTGGTGCAAGTACTTTCAGTATTTGCTCAATCTCATGAGCATTTGAATCCTTGATCCATAAAATACAAAAGAAGCACATGTCATGATGCAACCATAAAATAAGGAAGAGAAGAAAGTCCAAGCATCCAAAATATCAAATCAACAGAACTGGGAAATACCTTGTAAAAATTGTATCTATTAGCAGATTTGGATGACGAAAGAAACTTCCTTCTAGAGTCAATACAGAGATAAAATAAGTGCTCTGGAATCAATTTAGCATCTAAACTGGCCAAATTTGAAGAGTAGACACCTGAACGGAGGAAAAAAATTTAGAATTAGATAATACTCCATATAACGTCATATGCAGTACTCGGATACAAAGTTGAAATCATAATCAGAACTTAGTATTACCTTTGATTAAATTGATACCCAATTTATATGACTCGCTGAAGGAATGCAACCGATCTTCATCAGAAATTTCGAAGATTCCGGGCTGGAAAAAAGTCATAATTTATGAGACACAAAAAATGCAAAATGAAAAAGAAAAAAAAGCACTAGTAAAGAAGGACAACCACCGAAAACAAATTATCAACACACACATACATATAACGAAAATACAAGAAAACAAATCACTCTAATCTTGATAAATTTATTTTGAAATACAAATCAGTCCTAGACTATGGCCAACCCATGAAATTCAATATTTTGAAGCAGTACCTGATGAAGCTCTAAATCTGGGTTATAATCCACAAAAATTATTTCACAACAATATTAACAAATATACAGCCATAGAGATAATTATTTATAAGACTTGAATTTATTTACAATGCCAAATTGCAGATAATATTCTAACTTAAAATGAAATCAATAAGGCATTAAAAAAAACCTTTTCGAACCCAAATTGCAAGTCATATTCTACTAACTTATATAGAAGTCAAGATTACTCAGACTCACAGCTTGGACTAGATCACCAGATCCAAATAACTGATTGTGAATGAGAACCACATTGTCAAGGATAGACTCTTCCAGATGCTTCCATTCTTCATCCGATATTTCACATTCCTCTGAGGATTCCATCTGATTAAATGAACAGATCTCATTTCAGATGACTAATACATACTAGATGGAATCAATTAATTAAGAACAGACATTTAGCATAGACATTTAGCATAAAAACCAATCTTACATTGTCAGCGGATTTTTCTTCATAAGAAAATTCTTTCCATTCAGAAAATGCTTCAGTTGCACTCGGATTTGCAAGAGCTGGTATTTCAACCTCAATAACACTCTCAATTTGGAATGCTCGAGACTTGAACTTGAACTGTTGAGCATCGTAGTCACTTTTTGATTTTGAATAAACTTTCATACTCATCCAAAGGCTGGCAAACTCATCAAATATCTTGTGCAAATGCTGGTACAGAAGATATAAGGGTGTTATAAACAAACAATTAAACAGATTCAAATAAAAATGAATGAGTTGGCACACAAAACCAGAGCATGGGCACTGACCATATAAGATTCAGAGTTGATTATTTTTGCATTTGATATAGAATATGCAATTTGAACGAGAATGTTCCAATAGATGGAAGCATTAGATATCACAGATACCTGCTTTCAAAATTCAGATACACACTAATTAACAAAACAAAACTTGCACAATCTATATTATTAAATAGAAATAGAATATAATCAAATAATTAATTTACCTTCTTATCAGCAGAAACGCCGCTGGAAAGAGTAATAAGCCTTTCCATCATACCCATATTCAAATAAAATTCTGTCCCAAAATCTAGCTTGTATGCCGGATGCAAGTCTAATCCGACATACTCAACGGAAATGAACTTGCATGAAACAGCTCGGGGGAAGTGCATAAGTTCATATATCATTTCCTGAAAAGCTCATAATGTCGGCTTCCAAATGGGAAATAAATGAATTTATACATCCAAATATTCAAAAAAATGAAAAATTTACCATAACAAGATAGATGTTTTCATGCCCAACTTTTCTCAAATATTCTTTTTCCAAGGTGCTTGACAGAACCAGTGATAACCCAAATTTCATCTCATACACAGCAACTTGAATGGGTTGAATAATGTCATCATATGCCATATACTCATCCGCCAATCGATTAATGAAACAAATTGCAGTTTCCTGGAATTCAAAATCAGAAATAAAGATAAATGACAGCACAAGGATAGTGGCTTTCACTACAGCCTTTTATCAGGAGAGGTGGTTATAAGAAAATGACAAATGTTCATAATTTTCAAATTTGCCAAGGATAGTGACTTTCACTACAGCACAAGGATAGTGACTTTCACTAGAGCCTTTTATTTAGTTTCAAGCAGGACATAGTACACGGCATCATCTAATTACTTAGGTGGCAAGTTAGTCTCAAACCAATCACCACGGGTGCGTTTTCTTTTGTTATTTTTTTTAAGATGAGTGGTGATTCATGGTCCCAGGTCCAAATAGTTGATTCCCTTAAATTTCGAATAACTTCTCTTACGTTTCCATTAACTCAAAATTCGACTATATATTGAGTTTGATAAGGCAATATGACTATCAGTTTATTATATTTTTAAATCTATTTGTATGATTTAAATAAAATATATTTATTCAAATACTAAATACAAAATATGCATTTATCGTAGGCATATGACCATAAACTATAATACTAACAATTAAATGAGAAAACTAAATATTTATACATAGTAATCAAAATTAGTTCAACCTTAATAACATTCCTAGATTGTTATACCTGCCAACTGTGAGTGCGGTCAATAAACTGTTGTAGATCCTCTGCTTCAACATTACCCAGCAAAACTTCCAAAGAAGCAACATGTTTGAGAAACTCATCACATTCATTCATCAACTTCTTGTATTTCCAGGATTCAGAACGGAACACAATCTGAGTACACGACAAATATAATTATAACTAATGGAAAACATCAATGAAGCACACCCACAGACAAAAAGCAAGATCATTTCCGCACTTCCGGTCAAATTAGAGATAGAAACTGGGAAAAAGGTTTAAAAGATATACTCGAAGATGATGATGATGATGATGATGATGATGATGATAATAATAATAATAATAATAATAATAATAATAATAATAATAATAATAATAATAATAATAATAATAATAATAATACATTAAAAACACCAGCATATTCTGCAAAGATATGAGTGTAATGTTGGTAATGGACAAAAGAATAAGCCCAATCTTCCATTTAAACAAATTTAGTGATAGCATATGTTAATAAAACATTAGTGAAGCACTTCCGGTCAGACTATAGATAGAAACAGGGAAAATGGTTTATAGATGTGCTTGAAGAAAATATTAAAACATTAATAACACCAGCATACTTGCAAATGAATAAGCCCAATCTTCCATTTTACCAAATTTAGTAATAACATGTTAATTAAAGTGATACTTTTGCACTGCCAATTGCATTCAAACAAGACTGCATGTGATGCAAGTTTAACAAAAAAACCATACAAGTCCTAAATAGGAAATGAATACTGGTGATCGTACAATAAGACAAATATCACATTGCATAGAAGATCGTACAATAAGACAAATATCACATTGTCAAGATCGCGCTTTAACTCCCAAGATCGTACGATCTGCGCTCTTTCAACATGTTACTGGTTTAACTCCCATAGAAGATCGGAAAAGAGGTAGGAGCGGTCGGCGCACCGAGGAAACGCGTGGGGGTGTATTAAGAAGTCCCACATCGGTTGCGAGATGGCCTAAATATGTGTTTATAAGTGAGGGGCAACCCTCACCTTACAAGCCGGTTTTGTGAGGTTGAGTTAGGCCCAACACTCAATTTTAAGACATGTTCTATATGTGAACATAACATGTGACATTAAAATATAACATCATCTGATCCAACTTTCGAACTCTGCCAGAACTAAAAGACCGAGCATACTTCAACTATAAAGGCATCAGAAGTTCTGATGCCTCTCAGTCTTTTAGTATGCTCAGTCTTTTAGTTGAAGTATGCATTTATAATATTTTTAGTGGATCAATATATTCTTAAACTAATTTAAAACTCGATGAACTTCACACAAACTATCAACAAGAATAAACAGGCAGCACTTATTAAAATTACTATAATTGAATATGCATATGTAAAATAGTATGAATAGATAGAGAATCAAGATATAAGAATCTAAAAACCTTTCTTTGCAGATATCTACGTTCTGCTTGAAGCTTTTCTAGCCTTTCAGCTTTTCTTTTATCAGCTTCTACTGTCAAAAACTGTCCAGCTAAATACCCACACTCTTTCCGCACCTGAAAATAATTTAATAAATTCAAACTAATTCACTCTAGAGATGTACAGAGCTAGTTCAAGCAGGAACTGTGATAGATGATGAAAAATATTGGGTGATGTAGAAATAAGTAAATACTAAACAAGGAAGAGCTTAATATAACGGAAAATAGAGATGTTATTTGTGAAATCAGAACACTTTTCCTGGAATACCTGAAGTTCAAGTTCAAGTGATGATATTGTTTCTTCAAGCTGAGCATACTTGCAATAGTACTTCATGGCAGGATCAACCTCATTATAGCTAAGCAAGAGATGAATGCGTAATGCTCCAATGTGCGCCCATGTACAACCAATTGTATAATTGAAATCTGTGATATATATGAAGAAGAAGAGTTAGAAATGACATGGTTTAAATCCATGAACCACAAAGATTACACTTCTCTGGCCATAGATAAAGGTGCAAATAGTCATTAATTTTATATTTTGATTAATTGAGAGGAAGAAGAGGCAAATAATTACTGGCAGTAGTCGACTGAAGATACAGCTCAGTAAGCAGAGGAACAATGAACTTATTCACTGAGTTTTTCAATCTGTGGTGTTGTGATGAAGCAACAAGGGTGTTCACCAAATGGATGCTTTCTTCCTAGATTCAGATAACAAGGGAATGAGAATATAAAACTAAAGTGCCAAGGGAAAGAGGGTGCTCACTGAAGTAAAATATCATGAAAACTACTTAAAATGAATACAAAACCAAAAATTTAGTATTCAATAAACCATATCAAGAATTTAAATAAATAAATAATAGAACATACTGTAGCCATATTTCTCTCGAAAGAAGAAAAGTTATATTTAATTGCAGCATATTGATCTGCATCAAACGATTTTCTGTGCGCATAAATAATCTGCATTTAAGCAAAGCCATAAACATGAATTAGTCTAACAACTTGAGATACATTATGTGCAATGAATGATGAATAATAAAAAAAAAATTACAAAAAAGCAATAAATATTACTTGCTGGAAAAGGGCGCGAGCAGCAGACAAAAGAAATTTAGGCAAATATGCCCCAGGGTGAGAGCAATTCCACAAATTGGACAAGGAAACTCTACACTTCAGACATTGCACCCAAAACTCCTTGATAGCATGTGAGCTTTCCCTGAATATATCATGAACAATGATGAGAAATTTTGTAGGACATGTAATAATGGATCTTCTAATCTCATGACATGGCTCTCAATATCCACAAGTAACAGTTACAGGCAAGATGCACATTGACTAATATTTAACCATATTTAAATTCAATAGTGATTTATCTACTTAAGTATTGGTAAATATCTCGTATTTAGAAGAGTTTACTTGTGGTTGTTAATTAGGATTTTAACTTATATCATATGATATACTTCCCAATTTATATAGTTTCCGAAAATTAGAAAATCATGGCATAGATATGATATGTATCAAATGAATGTTTCATTCTTGTTATGTATAGCCTCTGTTTCAGACACCTGTCAGCAGCTGTTAGTTAGATATATAGTTATGCAGTTGTGTAACTGCTGTAGTCTAAAATCTACTCCAAAAATACAGTTCCGTCAAAAAAAAAATTAGTTCTTAACAAATCAGAAAAACCTATCCATTTCTCTTTGCTTCGTTTTGTTATTAGTTTTAGACAGCAACATTCAATTATTTAAAGATCAAATAACTCAAAATCAGCAAAATTTATCAAGAATGTATTATTAATAAACCATTTCTTACGAAATTCATCTACCGTCTTATTTCACTTTGGCAAATTTTAGAAGACACGAGTGTGACATATCTTTCATATTATTTTTCTTTCGGAAAAAAATTTAAGACATGAGTGTAACAAATCTTTCATATTATTTCACTTTTGTGACATTGTCAAAATTTTCATTTTTTATTTATTTGAGACAGCATAAACAGAATAAAAAGTAAAAACCATACTACCCTAGTAAATTAAAATTGCTATACTGCCCTAAAAATTTTAAGGAAATGAAAAGGATTCATAAAAATAATACCAATGAAGTATTATAGCATGGCATCCAACATAAAAGTAAGAACAATGAGGTATTAAAACAAATAGAAGCAGCATATATCAAAAAATCTATTTGTCAAAAAAAATCTAAATAATAAATAAATGGACTCACGTGATCTGTAAAACAGTTGAAGCACACACAGGCTGAATGATGTGGGGTAGTGCAATGCTCATATTATCAATACCTTCGATCTTTGAAAATTTCTGGTGCAAGAACAAATATGATAAATGGGTCAAAAAGCACACAACTACGAAAAACTGAAAATGAAAAAGAGAAATTGTATGGACACATACCTTCACAAATTCAGGAAAGCATGCCCACAAAGATTCATGCCAGTTAAACCACATCTCCAGAATAAAGCTTGAAATTTTCATATTCACTATAACCCTCGGCCCAGGAGAAAAATGCCAAAGAAAAAAAAATTAGAAAAACCTTATGTGAGAACCATTCACAAAGAAAAAGGTTAATGGGACACATCTGAGTTCGTACACCAACCTGCATCCATGGAAGACCATGCATTCAAGGTCCACAAGATCTTTTGGTGGGGTGAAAACAGTTGTGGGGGTCTCGATGAGCATTTGAGAGAAAATTTTGAAGTAGAGTCCAAAAGGTAGGAAAGACGTCCGACAACCTATAGCCAGATAAGCAGAGAAAATTAAGTTTAAAAAATCCATTATACATATGTGTAGAATACCAGACAGAATGTGATCTAATAACACAATTCATGAGCAGAAATTTTATTAAAATCAAAGTGTGGATTGTCTCAGCATATACAGTAACTAGCCAATATGAAAGAAATTTTATTAAAACAGAAACAATTCATGAGAATCAAACTTGAATAAATTAAATATGTAATTAGACATCATACAAAATGAGTATGCAGCTAAACAGACAATCTGCCAATAAACATGTAAATAGAAAGAAAAAAATTTGAAGAATCGTGTAAATAGAAAATTGTTCTTAATATTACTTGGTGTAACCCTTCAATTTCGTCCAAAGGCACAGATGAGAGCTCCTTTAGTAACTCCATGTCCCAGAATAGACTAGTAGCATCAGCTGGAGGATACGTATCCTGCCAGCCCTCAAATACAGACTTTTGGCACAACAATTCCGGTGTAAAAAGACAACATGAAGCTTGACTTTCAGCAAAGGCTGGAAGATCTTTGGATCCAGTATTCATCGTCAACTTGTTCTGTTCATATTCTAACCTGCCTAACAGAACCTGTAAAAGAAGTTCAGTAGCAGATAAAAGAGACACAAATGCATTAGTTTCCAATGACATTGTAAAAGGCACAAACCTGATATGCCTCGTCTAACTTCTCAATAATATGAGCACCATCATCTTCATGACTCCGTTTCACTATCATAAACGAGGAGTTGGCAACACCTACATGGTTATCAAATAAAGAATGAAATAGATGCATTTGAAAATACACAGATGGAGCAATATATCAAAGGCAAATAAAATTGGCATATGTGCACAACTAATCAGTGATAAAAATAGAAATATTCATGCTACTAGTTTTTTAAGAGGCGATCACATCTTCAACAGATTTTTATTGTCAACCATATATAGGAGAAATGATTAAAATTAACAATTATCATAAATGTATATAACTTCATAATCAACTGGGCTAAGACTTCTCAAGATAACTATCATGATTCACATAGCATATTGCCATAGAAATTATATATGCCAAAAAAACACAATTTGTTTGTCTGAAGATGTGAAGTCAAGTCAACCACATATCTGCAGAATAATTATTTATCATCCTAATCAAAATAAATAATAAAAAGGATAACTCCTGCACCACCAGAAAACTACTGGAACTGCAAAACTATTTGAAAGGATAAATCAACAATGTGATCCCGCCATGGCTTGTAAATATTTGAAGTATTTATGTGAGAGAGGTGAGACCCCAATTACCCTGTCTAGAAATTATATATGAAAAGTATAATGCCAACATACCTTGCAATACAAGGAAGCGAAGATCGTGATCAAATGTTACGGCAGCATTGGCATGAAGGGTACTCAACATTCCTACATATTTTCAACAGATAAGTTAATTGAAAGTTCAATATCCATGCTTAACTTTCTCATAAAATAAAATAAAAAAAGGAATGCAGAAGTAAACCTTGATTACTACTGTTTGCTCTCTTCCTTGGCCAAAACACTTCAGATAATTTTATAAGCTGCTGATTTTTATCATGTAAATCAGACGAGGTGGGCAAATATGGGTGACCACCATGAATCCACAGCAAGGATTTTTCTGATGAAAATCTTTTCAAATTTTTGCTCTCCGACTATTTAAGGGAATAAAAAAATTTAATTACTTTCTGAGAATAATAGAAAATATAAACAGTATGCTTAGCTTACCAAAAAATGGTTTACAGCTTCAGGACAGATAGTCATAATCTTCGCAGCATCTTTCAGCAAAGAATGCCAAGAAATCATCATTTGGTCGAACATTGAAGAACTGAAGTAACGCCAGAATAAAACATGATCCTCAATAAGGTCAGAGTATAACTGTATTACATCGTCAAAAGATTTATCTTCAATTAGCTTAGGACATGCCACAAGTTTCCTAAGGAATACGTCTTCCAACACATGAAGAGACTTCAAAACTGGAAGAAAGCAACTCATTGCATCTGTAAAACTATACTGCCTCTCAGTAATCCATTGCTGGTAAGTTAACCTTAGTGGATCAAAGCAACGAATGGCATTACAGAGATATTTAATTTCACTATTTGATGCTGCCAAACCAACTAAATCAAGTGATAACAATGGCATCAACTGCATATCAACATCTAGTTTGCTACGGCATGATGAAATATATTGCCAAATAGGATGTTTAATCATCTGCCCTATCAGATTGTGGAAGTTGTCAAAAAACTGGCAGAAAGGCTGCAGCTGAGAGCTAAACCAATCAAACCTGAGAAGATATAGCTTAAAATCACTTTCTGTTGCTTGTTCAATTGTCCAATTGGCTGCAAATAAGAGCATTTTGTCTGCCCTATCATTTTGTTTGTCAAATTCCCTTTCAGAGTGTAACATTTTCCCAATTGAAGTCTTAGGAAACATAATATCATGTAACATCTTCATATCCATCAAATATGGCCTCCCATGATCAGCAGTAGTTTGCAAACTATCTCTTGAGTATCTTCTCTGAGCAATTTGATATTGATGTGATGCAAATTGAGTACCCAGTAACTCCAGATACATGCAATTCTGTTTGATTGAAGCTTCTTTTGAGTAATATATAAAATCCATTAACCTAAATGTCACAGGCCATCCTATGGACAAGCCCAGGGGACACACTGCCAAAGGATCATATCTAGACATACCAGTAACTGATAAATAATTTGTTTTTGCATAATTGATAATCTGTTCCCCTTCTACATAGAATGATGAGAGGTATGTATGCTCCCAACTCAATTGTAGACTCCAGATGGGACGACAACCGTTCATGAGAAGCAGCCAAAAAAGATGGACCCAATGTGAAAGTTCAAGATATGTAATGTGAACATTAAGCTTTGAACCTTCACTTTTAGCATACATGTGGGCGCTGGCCATTGAATCAATCAATTGAGCAAATGGGATACCCGCTAAACTGAGAAATCTCTTCACATCTTTGAATTCAACAGTCTCAGGGCTTCCACTTATATCATCCAAAGCCCAGTATGGCTCCATCATAAATATTTCAACACCTCTGTTACGCATAGCTCGAGAAACCTCACCGTAGCGAGGATTAACTGTGAGAAACATGCGGAAATTTTGGTGTGGATGGATAACCAAGGGGTTGCCATCAACAATACCACGCTCATTGATTATGATCGATCCATTAGGTTCAACCAAAGAGTTAATCCTATCAAGAACCTAGAAACAGAAACAAGTAAAAAAAATTAAAAGATACAGATCGACACTTCCATGCACAATAACTTATGACAAATAATTTTATCAAACGTTATCAATCTGCCATATAAATATGGTAGATGGCACTGTGGCCAATGGCTGAAGCATGGCTGCTACAATGAAAGTACAATACACAAAAATAACAAAAACAAATCTGCAGAATATAATAAAATATCTAACAATATAACATACAAATACACACTGATAAGCACAACTTCACACCCAAATACAGACAAAGCATCAAAATATTATAAGCATCACATACCGTGGGATTACAAAGATTTGCATTCTCCAGCACAATCCATTCCCCTCGCTCTATAGCCTTCACCAGTAATCCAGTAACCCATTCAAATTTTGTGGAAACCAACCTTTTCTGATCATCTGCTCTGAGTTTTAAAATGGTATGTTTGACCAAATCAAGATCCCCAATTGAGTAAGATAAAAGAAGAGAATTATTTTCTATATACAACTTCAGTTTTTCAATGATCTCATCTAACAAACTAAGAGAACAAATTATATTCCTCCAGTTTTCAAGATAATTCGAAGCAGAAGCTAAGATGTCAAATTTAGACAAAAAATCGGTCCATCTTCTATATAAATTTGTTTCCTTAAATGTTGCTCCATTCGAAACCTCGAGTTGCAAACTACAATACTCATTAACATAGCTCTCAACTTCAGCAAAAACCATACGAAAGTTACGCAAGGCATCATATTGTTCAAAAGATCCCAGTAATTCGGAAATATCAGTTGCAGATGAAAGATTTACTTCATTCAGTGCATTTCCTGTTAGGGCAGCAAGTGATCGTAACAATTTAGTTTTTCCTGAGCACGATGGGCCAACCAAGATACATAACCATTGATGCTCTACACAAAGAGCTGCAGCTTCCAAACTTTGACAGATTTTAGGTTGTATCAGGAGCTGATTGCTTGAGGCAGTATAAAATTGGGTGACATTCCTCTTAATAGCAGCATTCCCCACAATTAAATCATTTGAATTGAGCTGAACACGAGGATATGGATTTATAGATGGTGTCACTTTAAACACATCCTTGAAGACCTGTAAGACTTCCTTGCGATCAGCTGCCGTACGCATTCTTTGAATGTAGACAATGTTCAAGAAGGAATGTGCTTCCAAAGGATTCGGTGCAGCTAAATTAAATACAAGGAAATGTCAAGATAAAAGAGAACAATTCTCCATGGGATATTGGTAATAAAAGAAAAAAACGGGACAAATGAAAGTGTCAAATCAGAATTATAAGGAATGGATATGACCGACCTTCAATTATCTCACAAGACCGAAACACATCACGAAGATTAAATTCCCATGGGAAGCCATCCTTTGCAAAATTTTGATTCAGCATGGTTTCATCATGCATCCTTTTATTAAATAAGATTAACATTGAAAGTAAAGGCTCCGGGATATTTGGAAATTTTGATTTGCAAATGGACAGATAATCATCCTCCAAAAGCTCATCCACATATACCTATCGTCAATGACCAAAGAACAGTTAATGCATCTTAAATATTGAGCACACAAGAAACATATTTGCTAACAAAAAAACATATCAAAAGACAGAAGTTCATTTCTACGATCAAATAATAAGATTTTCTTATGGTTTTACAAGATTTTTCAATATACGACTTGGAGTTCAGACTTCGGATTTTTCTAGTTAACTTGTTTCGAAGACCTCCTTCCCCAACGTCTCGAGGATAACATTTAAACACAATTAATATACGACAAGCATACCTTGGTAAATCGATTTAAGAAGGATCTTGGAAGGCCTTTCCGGCCACCCCCTTGATGTGATGGATTCTGACACGCAAAAATTCTAAATGATGGAGGACACTTATAAGTATTACCCAGCTCCGGTATAAACACCTGAGCTCGATGATCCAGAATAGCATTTAAACCCTGTGTCAAAGAATTGTGTTACAACTCATACTGTATACTGGTAAAACCCTTACCCTTCCCCAATACAAAATTTGAAGAATAGGCATCGGAAAATCAATAAGTAAGGCAAAAAGAATGTAATTGTGCTCATAAAGAGGTGATGAAAATAAAAACAAAGACAAACAAATAGAGATTAACATTTATCAAGAATTTACCTCTAAAACAGATTGTGGGGCAAGATTAAGCTCATCCAGCAAAACCCAACAACCTTCCTTCAAGGCCTGCACAGACATGATAGGTCTAAGTTAAATACATATCAAAAGCAGAGAAGAACGTGATAACTTTCATTGCAAGACATTTCAACCTGCAAAAGTATCCCATCAGACCAAGAAAACTTCATTCCTTCATCACTCTCCACAGGTAAATCAGACCCCAATAGATCCATCATATCAGTCTGCACCAAAAGTACAAAAATATAAAAATCCACAAAGAACTTTGCAAAGACAAAATATGCCAGGAACCCAAAATTTGTATTGAGAAGTAAGAGTTGGGTAAATACCCTCTTTAACTTTAAAAGCTCCCTATTTATACATGATAATCCTAACAACCATGTTAGCTAAGAATTTTCCAAACTAACTCTTTGGCTCAATTCCTAACACTCCCATCTTATTTTATATCCTAACAGAAAAAAAGTTGGGGAAATTATTACTGACCTGCTCAGATAAGTTAATCCGTACAACTCTATGCCCAGAATGTTTTCCCAAGGCAGTGACTAAACTTGTTTTCCCAACACCTGGACTGCCTTCAAGTAAAACTGGAAAGCAGCATCAAATTAAAACACATGAATATAATTTAATTGAGAAATTGCTGATGGAATTGATAGAGAATTTATTCATAACTATAAGTAATCCAATGCCATAAAACTCCATTTACAGTGGAGTCCGGAAAGAAGGGTCAGACACATTGTGGATTTAGGTCTATTGTGGACAGTCTTACCTTGCATTTGCAAGAGACCAATACCATGATAACATAAGCATAAGCAATAGATGACAAAATATAAGGATAGCAAGATGGAAAGAAACATACCAGGCTTTGGAAGCTGCATAGCCCGCAAAACTCTCAACGCATTTCTACGGGTGGTTGGGGCCTTGAACTCGAACCCACCATCCTCACAACTGCTGAAACCTATATAAATAGACCACAAAAGTCACAGAATAAAGAACCGGAGGCAATCTATATGGTTGTATTTCTGGGGGGCGGGGGGGAATAGTTAGAAAAGAGAGGGGAGCTATAGTGTGGAGGAAAATAAACACTAAAAGAAAACATATAAATTAATTAATAAAAAAAAACAGAAAATGTATCTCAAATATATTTTCGACAGAAAAAAATTAATAGAAAAAAAACAGAAAAATGTATTCATCCACAATATCTCTACATCCTTTCGACAATAACATCAAAATCCAGTAGCTAGATGATTGTATCTCAAATATATCTACACCACTTAGACCAAATTATGCTTAATGTGACAACAAACACTAAGCAAACAACTAAATCAAGTAACGGTGTAATTTATATTTATTACCTTTCTTGATATAGAACGGATTGATACCAAATAAATCATCAAGTTGCTTATCATCACTATGTGACACATCCATGTTTGCGCCATATTCACCCCAACCATAGTTTCCCATTCTTGAAAGCTTTGAATATAGTAAATTGCTTTCATCAACCTGTAGCAATAATCCAGTTGTCATTTACAATCAATTTCTAAATATAATAATGCAAAGAACATAAATTAGAAACCATAAAAATTCCATTGTCAAATATGAGCTCAATATGAATATTTATCATTATAGAATATGATTATTCAATCCATCCAAATACAACACAAACATAATTACTGAACCTTCAAAAGAACCGCACCAATGACTAGGATATGAATAACCATCACCTCATTATACATTTAAACAAACTAGTTCGCATAAGAGTAGAATGTTTGCAATGTTAAATATTATTGAAGTTAAAGAAGATTTGAGGTAAAACTGTACGCAACCAACCCACGCGCTGGCTGTATATAGCTTCAATTACAGGAGGAACTAAGCAGCATATGTACAATGAGTCACTCTGGTCATACTTGGCTTACAACCTAGCAAATTATGTATTATAAACCATTGAAATCCAACAATCCCCTTCGCGCTTGAACTATTAAGCTTTCAGTTCATGACAAATAAACATAACTAAACAGTGGCAATCACAGCCAAAGCTAGCAAACAGATGCTAAAATTCAGTAACAAATGAAGGAGTAAGATCTAATAGACCAAGCACCCATCAAAAAAGCATTAAATCAAAACAGGGGGGTTTAACTGAAAAGGGACCACTGAGCAATATGAGTAAGGAGAAAACTCAAGAATATTTACTGCACAACACACAAAAATGGAAACAACGACAAGTAATTGGCACAGCAGTAGAAGGTAGGATCTGAAGGTTAATCAAGCTAAGCGTTTTAAAAAGAACACAACTAATTGAAATATGAAAGGTAAGTATAGAAAAGCCAGAAAAATGTAGAAAAATGATGTAGCACTGGCAGGTAAGAAAAACAAAACCAAGCATAAACAACCCAGCAGAATAACAAAAAAGTGAATGAACATCTCTTGAAATTGCAGAGCTCATGAAAGCACATTTTTTTGCATTGGAATGAAGCACCAAAAAACAACTGGACAAACATAACGTCAATTGATTGAAACTGGAAATAAAAACAGTATAAATTCAGTTACAATCAAAAAGATTCCAAATGTTGGGAACCGGCAGTGGAAAATAATGTGTCAAGAATGATAGTACTGTTCTGATATCATCAAATTTAGAGGAAGAAATAATGTAAATCTGTGTTATCAGCAGAACAGGGTAGATATGAATATTATATAGAACACTGATTACAAGAGAAACAGGAGCACACTGATTGGCAGGGATTTTTTTATTTTATAGTTTCATTTTCTTTTTAGTGGTAGTAGTACCACTTGTACTTAGTCCCTTATTGGTTGGTTTAGTACTCCTTGTACTTTAATCCTCTATATATAATATATTTTGCCATTCAAAAAAAAACGGAGCACATATATAATTAATAGTAACTATTATTACTCTTTTAAGAGTGATTCCGATCTAAGACATTATTAATGTGCTGTAAATCAATTGATCGAAAACATTAGACCTCCTGATAACTTCCAATGTAACATCAGTGTTGTTTTATTAGTAGGTCAGCCCAATCAGATGACTTAATCTTAGAAAACTTGGAAATGAAAGAGAGATAGTGTATGATGATAACAAGGGGAGAAACATACCCTCAGCTTTTGTAGAAGAAAGGATAAACATCTCTCCCTAAGCTCTCCAGCATCCCTTTTTGAAATTCCTGTCCCTGATAAGTTAGGAAACTGTCATATCAGAATTAAAATAAAAAATGTATTGTGTCAACACAATTTGTGAAATGTCTATGTAGCTAGATACTGCCTCTGCCTTGAATATCTATAGTACAAAAAATGGAGCTTAAATGAAAGATTACACAAACATTATGCCCCAAGAAGTGTATTTTCTGATTAAAAAAGCTTGGAAACAGCTATTCATATTTCATTAGTTTGTACTTTATTGACTTGTGTTTGGGAGAAGTTGATCGGACTTTGGGTTATTGATGAACTATTAAACCTATAAAGGACTTTGGGGTTGTTGATGTTTTATAAAACCCAAGGCATTTGACATGACAGCTCTAGCCATCTAAGTTCCAAATCAACAACTATATCCATCACAACTATAACAGCCACGCCACTAAACACCACTGTCATACCAATCCTTTTAACAAAATATCTCATTACCACCCAATATCAATACCATGACCACAAAAAATCATAACAAACTATTTACTTCCTATACTTTTAAAAAGTTGACACACACGGACAACAATATTATAGATTTCTTCTTAAAAAAAGATCATGAAACCTAAAAACACAAGATTATAAATTTATTCCAAGTATGGAGTAAATTATTACAATAAAAACAACATTCATGCAGCAATAC
Organism: Trifolium dubium; assembly: GCA_951804385.1. Taxonomy (NCBI): domain Eukaryota; kingdom Viridiplantae; phylum Streptophyta; class Magnoliopsida; order Fabales; family Fabaceae; genus Trifolium; species Trifolium dubium. The sequence continues at coordinate 2,990,482 of OX638073.1, read as the reverse complement.
AATTATTTTATTATATACAAACAATTAGATACTAAAATTGAATGAATACATATAGATTATAATAAATTTAATTACAGTGTCAAAAATCAAGTAATCAAAATTAATCATTCAATATATTAATGATACAAGAAATAAGAGAAATTGAAGAAATGAACAATCACTGCGAACTAAGCATACCTAGACTTAACCCATCAAGCAAAACAAGAAATGCTCCATGAAGAAGTGCATGTTCAGGTCCTAAACTTTCTTCCGTTACGTTGAAAAAAGCAACCCAGGAAATGAGGTCTCTGACAGTAAGCAATCGCCCAGGATGTAATTTGTTGAACCACTGAAAAACATAAGAATAATAAACCAAATTAACAATAATATATGACGAGTTGATGAATTGAAATTGTAGAATAGCCACATATAAATGCACATATGTGCTGAAAAAAAAGACAAAGCAAAAACATAGAGACAATCATAACAAAACTATAGAGCCTAATTTAGAAGAAAATACATGGATGAAACAAAGATACGAAGAAAGAAGGAAAAAAAATTTCTCCTGATGTCCACTCAAACAAACTCACAAAAGCAGTTACAAAAGAATAAACGCAGCTCCGTCCATAAGAATTGTGAATAAAAAATGAACATTTTATAGAAGAAAAAAAACTAAAAAAACTATATAAAGGAAAACAGCAACTGCAAAACTAGGGTCAACTTGTTTCGACACCGCTTACCAACTAGGGTCAACTTGTGTACCCGAGGGGTGTTAGTGGGTGAACCTCGTTTGTGCCCTTTTTGCTTGAAGGTTGCAGAGGAGGAGGAACATCTTTTTGTAAAATGTAGAATGTCAAGTCTTATTCGGCACAAAAATTTTAGTTGGCTTGGGGTGATTTTGCCATTACTGGGAAACTTAGCTCTGTTACTGGAGAGTTGTTTTTTCAATAAAGATAAGAAGTTAATCAAGGGGTTGTTGTTGATCTGTTATACAGTAATGTGGTTAGTTTGGAAGCCGAGTTATTATCTTGTTTTTCAGGTACTCAACCGATTGTGGACGAAGTTGTGGACTCCATAAAAAGCATCTCCTGGTAATGGCTTATGGCAAAAAAGTCCGGAGCTCCTTGCTTATTTTCTGAGTGGGTTGTGAATCCTATTGATTGTATAGGATCAGATCAATTATATTGTATCTGTTGGTTTGGTAGGATTTGTAATTGTAGTTTCGTTTCCTTTTTAGTGGTAGTAGTACCACTTGTACTTAATCCCATATTGTTGGGTTTAGTATTCCTTAACTTTAATACTCTAATAATATATTTTTCCATTTTAAAAAGAAAAAGCAACTGCAAAACTAAAATTTACAGATTTGGCAAGAAAACAAAGTAGAAGCGAATGAACTACAACTTAGCCTACAAAAAACTATATGGTACGCAAGGGCCAAGATTCTACTTAATTAGCCAAATAGCCGTATGAAGAGAATGGTTTGTTCAACATAGGAGAAAAACACATGGAATGCCAAGGGTGAAATCACAATAACCATAATAACCATCCTATCAGCAAAGTGGTGAATATTGTACAAGCAAAAGATGCTAGACTAATGACTTCAATAGTAAATTTCCACATAACATACCTCCCAAAAACTGATCATAGCATTAACAATGAGTAATAGTTTTTCTTGAAATGTAGGACCTTTAAACTTGGAAATTCTGCATATAAATCAAGTAAATCAGTATTAAAAAATGTGTCTATCCAAAATAAATCCTCAAATAGTTAAAAATATAGGTACCTTTCCAGAGCAATTCCTTGAAGCTCGTCTAAATCAATAACAGGGGGAACCCATATCTCTGTGAATCGATTGCGTAATGCTGGAGACAGCTCTTTCTTACCATAATCACCACCAGGGTTCATTGTTGCGAGAACAAAGAAATTTGAATGTGCCACAACTTGCTCTAGTTTAGGCCCTCCTTTCTCAGCCAAAGACTGCAGCAACAACGAAACAGAGACTCAGAAACTGAAAAGAGTCATTGAATTATGGCAAACAAATATGAAAAGAAAATATCTACCACCAGCAATAAATAAAATAAATTTAGATAAGCAATTAATGTGCCTACATACTCGTCAAAAATGTGCTCAAAATATCATATTTTATCAGAGTTTCCACAGGAAAAAAAGAATCTGAAGGTAGGGCTCTCTTATCTAACCATATCTTTCTGCATTATGATTATGGTTTAGTTGAGAGAGATAACATGCCATCCTCTTCTTTGTTAAACATTACTTCCTACATTTTAATTTTAATAATAATAATAATAATAATAAAACCAGAACAAAAGAGCTATGAACATTACTTCCTACATTTTAATTTTAATAATAATACTATTAAACCAGCACATAAGAGCTCTCTTATCCCTTGGTAAATATGTCCAGAAGGCAGATACCATATTTGGGCAAGCAGGGACAAGGAGCCTCTTTCATCTTTTAACTTCAGATACATTAATTATACTATGAACACACATATTAACACAATGATCATTAAACCAATAGAAACAAGTAATGACACCATCATTCAATACACCGTGAACAGTAAAACTTCATCTAAAACCAACTAAAACAGCAAGTTCAAAGAAAAACGTATGCATATATAAATTTAAATATAACTATTGACTTACTAGTGTCCTTTCTGGCTCCAACACACTATTCAATCTCTCAAGTACACTATCATCCGCCAAGGATATCTCATCCACAAGAAAGAGATCGCCATCTTTCATTGCTTTTACAAGGGGACCATCTTCCCACTCAAATATGCTCTCTTTCATTGCTTTGCCACGAATAGGACGAAAACCCTGCAAAACATCTCCTAGTCAATACTTCTGCTAATGACAGTACATAGAAATAAACACAAATACAGGTCTATTTCTAAGTGTAATTATAAGTTATAAACTTATAAGAATACTTGGAAGAAAATTCATGAAAGAACCAACCCCTATAAAATCAGATGTTTCTGTATACTGATGACAATTTAAGATATGTAACTTCGACTTCAAACAAGTACTTAGTAACTGACAAACAGTGGTCTTCCCTCCACCCGTTTCCCCTACAAGTAGCACAGGCTCGCGTAATTCAAAGCAGCGGTTAACAAGGAAGAATAGCTTCGTCATACTTTTGGTCATGAATACACTGCATATGCAAAACCATCAGTAGGAGATAATGAACCAAGGATTTTGGTCAACACAGAAAATGTAGCAACAAGTCAATACCGTTCAAGATTCTTGGAACCTTCTAAACCAACAATTGAATTTGAAGAAAAGCTCTCTCCAGACAATATCTGAAATACAGTTAAAAAAACTTGCTGAGGATATATTTATAGTTCATCCTTATAAATTCTTTTAATAAGTATTCAGTATTGTACAGGCAAATTTATGATCTTTGAAATCTTCAAAAAGGGAATAATTTCTCGAGCAAAAACCAATAAGTCAATCCTAAAACAACAGAAATTACCATATGATGGCACATAATCACTAAAATAGATATGTATTCTTAATTTGAATCCAAATTACATGATCCAGTATTAACAGTGCAACTAGTATGTATGAGAAAAGAAAGAAAAATGAAAAATTATAACGAATCGTTATGGGAATTTCACAACAATTGGATTGATACAACTTGAACTATATTGTGCAATAATAAATTTTAGTCAATAAGCATGCTCTTCACAGTGCAGCTAAGTCAAGAAAAGCAAATACAAAGTGATCATTTGTTTTCCCTTACAAATACTGATTACTCAGATAAATCAACACTCCAGTAGCAATAAAAGGTAGGGAAAAGCAACGTCAGCTCAACAAAAAGAGTAACTACACAACAGTAAGAAAAATAACCATACCTGACCATATAAATTGTTTATGTTTAGTTTACCCGGAAAGTGCTTTTCCAGAACTTCTTGAACAACAGATTTCTCACCCTCATCCCGTAGCCGTTCTGCCAAAAGATAATAACCGTCTTTGGCCAAGCATTCTTGAGATTTACCAAATCTCTGGTAACGTTTAGCCCAACGAAACAAGTCTCGAGGAGTTATAAATCCATGTTTCCCAGCAAAGACTCTGCTACTCTGTCTGTGCATCCGAAGCTCCTTCATTACTTCAACCATTTTTGAGGCATAACTTAATGAAATTTTACATTTCTTAACCAGTATTTTGCTCAGCTCGCCATCGGGAATCTCACCAACTTGAATCTCTATGAAACGGTTGCGAAACGCCCGAGACAACATTTTTCGCCCGCCATAATGTGTAGGCGGATTTTGAGTTCCAAAAAGCATGAAATTAGGATGCGCTTTAATTGTTTCTTGCAATTCAGGAACAAAAAGCTCTCTGTTATCATCAAGTAATCTGTTCAATGCTTCCAGCACATCAGATGGAGCCAAGTTAAGCTCATCCAGTACAATCCAGTGGCCATTTCTTACAGCTTCTACCAAAACACCTTCAGTGAAAACAAGCTTTCCACTAGCATCAGTTATATAAGAACCTAGATACTCTTGCAAATCGGTGTGTTCATGATTATTGATTCTTACAAACTTATGCCCAGTTACAGAAGCAAGATACTCAACAAGGCTAGTTTTCCCACTAGACGTTGGTCCCTGTAAGAGAACAGGGTATCTCTTTATTAGAACAGCTCGAGCCAAATTACCAAGATGCTCCTGGACACTTTCCGCTTCGACATAGTAATCAGGACATGCATCGGGTTTGAAGGTACTTAAATATTTGTCAAAAGGTACACGTGAAGGCATATTCCCCCCCAATAAAAGAGACAATATTTTTTGCCTCATCAAATCAGCACTAGATCCATCCAACAATGTGAGAAAAAACAAACTAAACCCGTCGTATAAAGCCTTCTGAAATCCAAACTCTCTCTCTGCTTTCCTTGTATACTCTAGAGCGCGATAAAGGGACCTTAAACTGTACTGAGGTTTCTGATTAGCACCATCCAGCAGCCTCTCTTCAGATTCCTTTTTCGATTCTTTATAGAATCGCACAATTTTATTGACCAGCTGTATAGAGCCACTATTAATGAACTGACTAATAAACAGACTTAAATCATTATTGTCCAGAACATCATCAACAAAATATTCAGTAAATCTACTCTTCAATGAAAAGGGCAAATCGCGTTTCCCTGCATCAGTTGCGGGATTCATACAAGCAAATATACGAAAGTTTGGATGACGGTGTATATAATCAATATCACCTCTTTCAGCTAAACACAGTGCCCCATTTTCCCCTTCTAGAACACCAATTATTCTTTGCAATGTTTCTGGAGGAGCCAAATTTACCTCATCAAGCAAAATCCACTCACCCTTTCTAAGAGCAGTAACAAAACTTCCTTCTACGAATGAAAACAACATCCCAGAAGATGGATTACTTTTACAGACACTGTCAAGTTTTATAGAAAATCTCTCCCAAGCTTGGAAAATTTCTTCTCCTAATGGCCTTTTACGCTTTTTGGATGGTTCAATACTTATATGCTCAATACTTCTAAGCTCAACACTTATATGTTGTTGTGCCTTCTCAACTCCTTGTTGAATTCCTCTAAGTAGCTTTTCCCAATTCTTGTTGCATAAAAACTTCTCTAGATAACCACGAACTATTTTATTTTTCTGTGCATAAAAAAACAGAGCCATTAACAACTGTTAAACACAAAATACAAATTGTTAAGTCCCACATTGGATGTGAGATGGCTTGGACATGGGTTTATAAAGTAGAGGCAACCCTAACCTTACAAGCCGGTTTTGTAGGGTTGAGTTAGGTCCAAGTCCAACCCCATATCTAACATGGTATCAGAGCCTCTCCAAGATTCGTTAGGCCGCCTGCTATCAGGTTTGTGCTATTGAGCCACCCACCATTTATATCCACGCACCAAGCCTAATAGTGTTGGGCGTGAGGGGGTGTGTTAAGAAATCCCACATTGGATGTGAGATGGCCTGGATATGGGTTTATAAAGTAGAGGCAACCCTCACCTTACAAGCCGGTTTTGTAGGGTTGAGTTAGGTCCAACCCAATATCTAGCACAGATGAATATAAGAAATACCTTTTTAGAAAATGTCCTAGCGAAAAGAGCCATAAATTTCTGACAAAGATGCGAATACACAAATTGTTCATCCACAGGCTTGAAACCTCCAAGTAAGTCAGCAACATCACTTTGCTGACTCATGTTCTGAAGAGAAAAAAAAAATAAACATCATCATGTCTCACACCCAAAAAACTTTAATACAATTTCAAATAAAAGAGCAAATAATAAAGCAATGTGCAACAGACCAAAACAGTAAGCTTCTGACCAAGCCTTAAAGCCAAATTTTGAACAAGGGTAGTCTTTCCGGTACCAGTTTCTCCAACCAAGAGTACAGGTTCATTATGCTTGACAGAGCAAGCTATACGCTCTAGTACAAACAAAGAACTACGGATTGCAACAAATGGTATTTTGCGTTCATGTGACTGCATACAAAAATAAAAGCAAAGTCGAAGAAACATTAGACCTTTCCGCAGAAGTTATATACCATCTTTAAAAAAATGTCAAATGATTATACTTACTGGTTCTTTTTTGTACGGGAGGAAAACTCGACCTATTTTTAAACCTGTGGCAGAATCCTGCATTTACCATCAAAATGAGAAGCTGATGAGGCAACATAATGAAGCAAAGGCTAAATTTCAATTAAAAAAACCTGATATATTGGTTTGTCGAGGGGATATAAAGTCTCTGCAGCAGAACCTTGTGCTTTCCACAAATTTCCTATCTCTTTCATTATTGATAATCGGTTATCAAATGAAGCTGGAAATGCCGCAAATACATCAACTGCCTGAGATACAATACAATCTACACATGAAGTAACTCTGAAATATATGATAAAAAAATAGTGTAGAAGAAGAAAAACAGACCTCTGTATATATATAATTGCATTGCTCTTCTGACAAGCTACCATCAAAACAAAAACCTAAACCGGTAATTCTTTTACACCATTTTAAGAGATCCCTGCCATGGAGAACCAAATGGCATGTTAATCGTAAGAAAATTAAGAAAATCACAGGCAGCATATAATAACCCTTAATACCTTAACGAGAACCTGCCGAGACGGTAGGCAGAAGATGATTCAGGGTGGAAACCCATTATTTGAAACATGGAAATAGAGTTGACCCTTTCAAAGGTTTCTGCCAAAAGTATAAAATCATTTTATTGCAAGATATTAAAAAAGGAGTTTGTATCAACAACATATGATTAAAAAAACATTACGATAACAAAATTGTATATAAATACCTATGAGTTTGTCTGCATGAATCCCCAAATCAGGATACCTCGCTTTGATTATCTCTTGCAAATCCTTATTTTCTGGTGGTTGAATTATTATTCTTCTCCAAAGGTTACTAAGTGTGTCTTGACCTTAAAGTACAGCAAAAGTCAGCATCTAGTTCATAATCGAAAAAATAAAACAATAGAATTTTACAACAATAGCAACCAACTATTCCCAGTGTGCGAACTCTAAAACATTGATCAAGAGATATCATTATGCTCTATCAAAAACAGGCAATGGAATTTTTATTTTTTTTAAAACCTATTAATTAGAACTTGCAGCTATTTATTTTCATGATTCGATACCATCATGTGAAGGCTTTATTCGAGTTTAGGTGACATTTTCTAAACAATTTTTACAAGGTACCCAATCTTTATTTATGTCCTAGTATCATTTACACTTATCCTATTTGCATTAACAACAAGAGTAGTTTTCTTTCATCTGACATTCATCCATCTCTTGAAATTCCCACTTTGATCTTGTTAAGTCATAGGTTATGCAGAGAACAATGAAGCAAGAGATAAAAGAGAATATGAATAATAATCTATAGTGTATGTCGATGTGACACAAAAGTCTCAAAAAGACAGGTAGAAATGGTTTTATTAATAGATATCCCCTTTGGTCCTTCTTAAAACGTCAAATTTGTCTTCCATTTTATCAAAAACATCAAATTGGTCTCTCATTGATAATAAAATGCCATACTTCCTTTTAGGTCCTCCGACGTATTAAGCTACAACTTATTACAGGAAAACAATACATTTCTCTGTAAATAGAAAGCATAAATGGTGGGAAGACAACTAAGGGATGTTGGAAAAGACAAAGAGGATTGCAAGATAGCTTAGCTATATAGTTGACATGATCATCAGCCTGAGGGAAATTTCAATGCAAGCAAACAAAGAAAGCAAGGTTCATCCTAAAAACCACATTTGAAAGCTTCGAACCAACAAAACCGAAAGAATTACAAACATATCAATTAAAATCATGAATGGTGGAGGTAAAAACCTGCACTCTCAAAAGAATCAAACTCAGAAACAGCAATAGTTGAAAACAACCTAAAACTCTCTGCCACCTTTATGACCTGCAAAATATATAACGAAAAGTTAATCCGGGTACAGAGGAATTGAGATGCAAATAGACATTGAATGATAGAATTTAGTCCATCTAGAATTCTGGTAAGGTGTACATTCATTTCCTGCAGAAAATCTTTATAGTATGAATTATCATCACTAGTATGTACAAAAACTTGTTTCACTTTAATCACTTCAATGATAATGACTTAAAATGCCATATTGAAATAATTGTTTATTAATTGAGGTAATAGAATGCATCATAGAATCCATCCAAAAGTAGCATAGAATATGAAAGACTTAAGAAAACTTAACAACGAATTGCTGCATCTTACGAAATGATCTGCTTGGAGTTAATGGACCACAAAATGAATACAATTTGCTTTATTGATTAAGAAAAGCAGACAGCAAAAAAATCACCTCCCCATGTCCTGTCTTAAATGAATCCGCTCCTTCCAATAAAGCCAACAAAATGGAGTGTACATCAGATGGAGCTTTGTCTATATCCTCAAAAACAATCCAAAATCCCTTTTGCACAGCCTGCGATAACGAAGACAGAATACAGATATGAGATTCTTGTCAAGTTGTCTAGGCACAGATATTGCAATAGTCATATCAAACCTGGGTAAGTGACCCAGGCTGCCACCTAAACTCCCCAGGCCTATCCGTACAGACATATCCCCCTTCCAGTGTTCTGCCATCAATCTGATCATCCATCTGGATAGATATAACTGCATAAGAAAATAAGAGCATAAACAAATATTAATGTAAATTGATAGAAGATGAAATTTATTGACATTTAGAGAAAGAATTACAAAGACTAAAGAGGATAAGGAATCCTCCTAAAAACAGAACAAACCATGACAGACTAAAACAAACACTAAAGAGGAAACCAGTGAAAGCATTCCAACCCCTCAGCATATTTGTTAGAAAAACCCCAAAAGAAAGACCATTAGCTTCTTTCCACACCTTTTTGGCACGCCATGAATTCACAAAATGAACAGTAATCCACAGAAGAATATTTAAAATGGGGGTTTGACGGAAGTGCATCTTCTTACGTGCTATTTTTTTCTTCTGTTAACTGTGTTTGAGTGCTAATGGAATTTTAATTTCACTGAGAGTTTATGAAAACGATCATGTTTGAACACATTCCACCATAATGTGCGTATAAAATAGATACGATTACATTTTCATGAAAGATATATTGACTACCTAGCACTCAAAAATGGGGGTGGGGGCAAAAAGAATAGAAAACACAAAATATATAGTTTTCCAACTAGACCCACAGTCAAGTTATAGCCATGAGCAAACAAGAAATAGAAACTAATAATATAACAAGGAAAAACATGATAACTTGCCTTGGTTACCACTATCCTCAGCCAGCTTAGCAATAAGAGCCGATTTTCCAGAACCGGAGGGACCATATAAAAGAACAGGCCACTTCTGACTTGTTGCCAATAGAACTCTTTCATAACTTTTCTTCACTGCTGATGTCAATATGAATGTATAACTTGCTGATATATCATCCCTACAATTATATTGAAGATATCAAAAATTAAGTGCTAATTAAATGAAATATGAAGTTATGAAGTATCATAAAACAATCCAAAGAGAAGCTGCAACAAGTAAAAGAAAATCATAAAAAGGAGATGTACCTTGTGGTAAGCCGTTTGCTCCTAAAAGGAGGCTGGAACCCGTGAACTTCTGGAGAACCAACAGAATGATAATTAAATCTTAAGGAATTTATACAGATCTCTTGATCGAAATCCATGCTTCGGTTAAGAGAATCAGACACATAGTCTTCTGTTGGTTCAACAAACCAACCGGCTTTCTCTAGTGATGTGTCCCCACAAAACGCTTCCCAACTGAATAAGGCAAGTTGAAGATTGTCATTCATCATGCATTGCATTTTGAGTTAAACATAAAAGCAAAAAAATTATATGATACTGACCGCAATAAACATGCAGATGCTTCCTGAGCTTCAATATTCAAGATTCCATTGGCTCTTGAACCTGATTTAAGCATAATTTTTAAAATCTGACCCCTGCACCATATCAGGTCTGATTTGCATGGCTCGAGTTCCAGAAAACAAGACCAGTCCCAAAGCTTTGAGAAAATTTCAGGTTTCAAAAGAAGTAACCGGTATGATATGCGAGCAGCACGCAATCCATGGGACTCAACCTGAAAATATAGGATATTACTAGGTAATACACACAAGCATATCCCAAAATCTTTCCTCAAAAAATAATCACAAATGTACTGACCGTAACTTGTTTCCCTGAAAATCTTTCAAATGGAGCAGGTGCGAATTTGAAATAGCTTAATACAGAACTGCACCAAAGAGCAAATCAAATGAAAATTTTGTAACTTGTTAACAAATACTATATCCACGTCACTATAAAATAATACTATAATCAGATCAAATATAAATAAAGAAGCAATGAATAGTATCTATTATGAAAAGGGTATGCTACTTGACAAGATAGGGTGGGTGATAGATGATGATGATCATAAGAAGCACACAACTTAGAATTAATAAGGGTATTGTTCCGGACAAAACTCAGATTTATCCACGGGGAATAAATGAGGGTATGTTCTGACCCGACCTCAAGTCCACATCTCCGAGAGATTGTCCGCTTTGGGGTTAACTCGTCACGGTTTTGTCCTTTGTAGAAAAGGCGCCTCGGTTGTTGTTCCGGACAGAACTCAGATTTATCCAAGGGGGATAAATGAGGGTATGTTCTGACCCGACCTCAAGTCCACATTTGTCAGTGTTGGGGTTAACCCGTCACGGTTTTTTCCTTTGTAGAAAAGGTGCCTCGGTTGGTTTGAGGAGTGTGGCGTGTTGTATATAAGCTACTATTAGCCTCGAATTCCAAGCGATGTGGGACTTATAGGTGAGCCAGAACAGATATGCTCTCCAAAAAGAGCCGGTTAATTATAATACAAATTGTTCAGTTGTTGATAACAGTTTTCCACATCATTTCTTTTTATAAGTAGTTTTCTTCACAATGCTAAAATGGTGGGGAAATTATAAAAGAAGAAAAAAAAATCTCCTTTTGGACAAAATGCATGAATTATTACAAATAAACATAAATACTATCCATGCGCTCATGTGTACACGCTGCACACACACACAAGAGAATTGTTGCATTGCTGTTGTTAGCATTATTAAATTTAAAATTGAAATATTGCAATGACAAAAAGAGAGATTATATCCTCCCAAGACAAGGTACGGAGAAAAGATACAGAACTGAAAAATAAAGCCAGTAATATGATAAATCTCCCTCCAATTACCCAGACACATGTGCACACATGTACCTATATTTTTTAGTTTTCAATATAAATTTTCCACATAATAGCTATATAATAAGGAAAATGATTAACAGTGCCCCCGGGACACTAGTTAAGCTGTATAATATGGAAATTATTGTCTCGAAACGTGGGCACTATTTAGCATGACCCATATAATAATACTGCTAGGGGAGTACCTAAGACTTGCTAATTATAAAAGCTTTCCACTAAGCATTCTATGACAATAATTAACATTATTAACAATCAACTGAATCTAAAATGAGCATAGAAGGTATAGATGACAAGAGATAGAGCTGGAAATTAATCAGGCTGAGTCGAATTTTGTCAAGCTTGGTTCGAGTCGATAAGAATTGGTTCAAGTCGATAAGAATTGGTTCAGGTCGAAACTCGAGTTTGATACAAACCACTTTTAAGTTCGCAAACAACTTGGTTCGACTAATTAGCTCGAATCACTTCATTCAAAAATATAATTCAAACTGGATTGGAACTAATGTTTAATGCAAGGTTGCTAAAATCACAATTTAATGCATACAATTTCACAAGTTTACGTATCAATTTCGAGTTAACTAGCTTGTGAAATTGAAATCAGGTAAAATTTAGAATTGCATACTAGTTTGATCAGCTACAAATGCTAGTAAACTCATCGAACTTGTAGAAACTCATTGAACTCTTAAAAACTCATTGAACTCATAGAGACTCATAAGTGTCCATCAGGTATTCAAAGAAACGCTTATATTTAAATTCAGGGTACTAATTTTTCCCTGGTACTACAAGCACACGCTGCCAGTTTATATAGAGTTCTCCTCAGTCCTCCCTATTACTTACTTTCTGCTGTGGGCCAAATAAGTTAGTGTAAATTTTCCCTTGTACAATGAACTTACACAACTAAAGGGGACTAGTTATACTTATATTACCATGAATGATATTTTTATTTTGAGATTATGGATGGTATTTTATATTTTTTAACATGTAATTTAATATTTTTAAGTGGGTTAGATAGATAGTTATCAATAGTGTAATGATTAAAATATTACAACATGCCGTAAACCAAAATAGCATACAAACTATGTATAACCCTCGTGTACCGATATGAGAAGTTTCGAAAATCAGTTAAACATAGATTATTTAAATATATAAAATCAATTATAAATATTATCAAGTCAGCTCATGAACTGTTAAGAAGTCCCTCATTGGATGTGGGATGGCCTAAACATGGGTTTATAAGTAGAGGAAATCATCCGCTTACAAGCCGGTTTTGTAGGGTTGAATTAGGCTAAACCCAATTTCTAACATGAACCAAATGAGTCGAATTATATATAACTCAAGTTCAGCTCACTTAGTTTAACGAACTTAATTTCCAGCTCAATCTCATTTAATTCATGAACCAAGATCAACAAATCAATTGTCGGGTATGGAACTTTGTTCGAGTTGACTCAGTTCATTGTCAGTCCTAACTAGAGACAAAAAAAACTCAAAATTAGGCTCTTACTACCATATTTTAGATGAAAATACCAACCTCAGTGAAAAACAACTCATCTCAAGAGCACGACAGAATGCTAAACAAACGTGTTCGTGAAGATCGAGACCCCTTCCTTGTTCAACATAGTACTCAACAAAATTGGCAACATCGTCCAAGACAACGTCAGAGTCAACTTCCATAGCATCCTCCACAGTATTAGACCTCAAATTTGGTACCAAACGAAGCAAAGCAACAGCTTTATCTACAAAATTTCTAGCAATCGCCCGAAAACATCCCAACAATGGAATTGTATAACTAGGATTCAGAAAAACCCCCACTAACACATTAACCACTTCCTCTTCTGTAACCAAGTCCCCCTGTACACAACAATAAACAAACAAATTAAATAAAAATTTAAAGTAAAACAATCCCATAGTAAGAGCTCATATTAAACAGCATATGCCCATTTGTCTTTTAAGCAGTATTTGAATTAATAGTTACTAGTTTAATCACTTGAACTTGTACCCATATAAGAGCTTATAAATAAGCTATTTTCAATATAAACTTATGAAAATAAGCTGAAAAAAGCTATTAAAGAATGAAACTATACCTTCTGTGCTAACAAATCAATCTGATGAAAAGATTGAAGCTTCGGACAACGATCAAGCAATCTCCGAAGCGATAAATGAACGGTAAAACTTCCGTCGATCGACATTTCAACCTGAAAACACTTATCTAACAAAATGAACTGTTAACAGAGTAATGTATATATAAAAAAAATTAAAATAAAATAAATTCCTTTGGTTTCAACGACAAGTGTGAAAATCGTGATGATTGAAATTGAAGAATTGGAAAGTTTGATGCTATTCGGTGGCTTCGTCGGAAAAGCTGTGCGGGGAAGTGAGGTCGGTGGGTGTTTGTGGCGTGAAGGGTTTCTGAATGGCGCGGTGAAGGGTTTAGGGTTTAAGATGTTATATATATACGTTCCTTTGATTCGGTAATAATGGTGGACATGGAAGTGTAGTAGGTGATGTTTAAACCGTTGGATTGAAATCAAACGGTTTAGGTTTTAAAGTTGAAACAAAAATTTAAATTGTATTGAAATTTGAGTCGTTTGATTTTGATTGAATGGTTATGATTTAGTGACTGTAGATTGACTGCATGTTAGGTGACTGTACTCGATTTGGGGAGTGGGACCTCTTATAATAATAATTAAAAATAAAATAAAATCATAAAATAAATGGTAATAATATCTAGTCAAGGTTTGTAAATTTTGGTCTAATTGATAGAAAATGTATAAATTGTTAGTTCAAATTTTCATTTTTTTTATTTCTGTGTGTTTAATGGTTTTAGTCATTTTATTTTATTTATGTATTAAAAAAATATCTAGTCAAATCAATAGAACAATTGAACAAGTGTCCACCATAAATGTAATATTAAGAACTCAAGAGCTATGAACGAGAGAATCAAGAGATGACCTAGTTAATTAGTTTGAAACCAAACAATTGATGGTATAAATATAATATTTATATTTATGTCTCAATTTTGCAAGCTCAAATCAAGGTTGGAATAAAGACATGTATTCTCGATCGGGATGACCAACGATATTTTTATCAAATAAAGTAGATTTTGCTAATACTTAAAGATATTTAAAGAATAAAATGACTAATATAAAACACATTTAAGTTTGTTTTTATGATTATTGTACATTTAAAAACTATTATAACAATATTTCACATAGTTAAAAAATAAAATCAATATAAAGTGAAGGCATATATATTTCTTTTTGTCATGTAATTTGTGTTTGGAAAAAAAATTTAGATGCATTTCCTTAGATGTTTTTTGTGTGGTTATTAACATAACTCACCATAATTTCACCAAATACATTATTTTTTCAATGTTAATTATAACCATAGTAAATTTTATGTTAAGAATCATGTGTAAAACACTTGAATAAATGCACCTAAGTTTTATCCTTAATGTGCTAGTGTATTTAATATTAAAAAAACATATTGCTTATGATTTTACTCAAAAAAAAAACATACTCCATCTAGTCTCATATATAAGCAAAAAAAAAAAAATTGTAAGTCTTAAATATAAGCAAAAGTAACATCTAATTACTATAATCAATGTCATTTTTACAAATATATCTTTACTTTTTACACATTTTTATGTTTATAACGGTTTGCATTAGAAAGTGTATTAGACTTACATGCATTTAGACTTTTTACTTATATATTATATGAGACTAAAGTAGTGAGTATTATTTATGATTAATAAGTGAGAGCCAGGGCCCACACAATAATCTTTTTATTTCTAACCACTTGAATAGTTTTTGTTATACTTCAAGTTTGAAGATCAGTCTTGATAAATTTAGAGTCTATATTTCTAAAGCTGTGTGGAGATCAGTTACTGAGATGCTTGAAAACATTACGGTTGGGTTTCAAATGAATCATGAATGAATGATTGGGAGTTGGGATCTCTATAAAGTCGAATCAAAGTTAATTGCATGGAAATGTAAGCTTTTGAATAAACCTGATTGATTTAATCTTACTATATCTGTTCTTATTGCTAGAGCAAGGGATGGTTCGCGGATTAAGGCTTTCTAATACTCATCTATGTGGAATGTTATTTTCGATGCCTTACGTAACATTTTTATGTCTTTGTGAACATAACTCAATTCTTGTCAAAAAAAAAAATGAACATAACTCAATTAATATGCACATTATAATATGCAGAGATAATAGAGGTTTAAATTCTAGATTTTTCACTTAATCATCTTAGAGAGTAAAATTTTCCATCTTATTCATCTTAGAGATTTCCGTTCTAATACTCATATATAAGTTTAAGTAAGATGAAACTGTAAGAATATTATGGAACAACTAAAAATATGTACTTTATATTATGATAAAAAAAAAAAATCTGCAAGCAAGCTTAATAAAAAAATGTATTTTTGTTTATCACTGCATGGACATAGTTTTTTCAAAATTGAAATTTCAATCAATGAAAAGCTTTTTAATCTTCATCACAATTCCAAATATGTGATATTCTATTCAGCTCTGGCAAAATAACAGTAGCAAGATCAGGTCTATCACGTTTTCTCAATTCACAACACTTTAATGCCAATTTAGCAAATGACAAAGCATCTTCAACAGGACAATCTGGCATACTTTGATCAAGCACATCTATGAAGTTCCCTTGTTCTATAGCTTCTTCAACCAAATGAGATAAACCCATTGGAGGTTTTGCAGTAATAATTTGTAGTAACACTATACCTAATGAATATATATCTGATTTCACACCCAACAAACCAGTTTGTTGATACTCAGGATCAATGTAAAAAAATGTTCCAGCAGCACCTGTTATTAGAGAGACATATGGTTAATTAGTTACTAACTTGTTAATCGGTCCATATTAAATGTCATTCGTATTTTGGCTTAATTGTAGTTTTGGTCATCCGACTTTACTCGTTCACAAAATTGGACTCCCTTTTCAAAATCTAGTTTTTGAGTCTGTAACACAAATTTTCGGATTCAAAAAATGGTAACGTGGCGCATGGCATATAACCCTGTATATTATAAAGTCATCTGAATGATTTTATATAAGTAGACTTTATACCACGTCAATAAAATAAAAAATCCACGTCGCCATTTTTGAGTCCAAAAACCAGAATGAGGGGGATTTTAAAAGGTGAAACCAATTTTGTGAACGAGTGAAAATAAACGCAATCTGTTTACATAGTTATATATTTTTTCTCTTATATGGAATCTACCATTGCATGTTTTCTAATATACCTGTCATTCGATATTGAGTGGTTTTGTTAGCAACTGATGCCGGAACAAGTCGTGCCAAACCAACGTCACTGATCTTGCTAACATAGTTTTTGTCTAAGAGAATGTTTCCTGGTTTCAAATCACGGTGTACGAATGGCTCAGGCTTTGTTTGATGAAGGAATAGAAGGCCGGTCGCAATTTGAGATGCTATTTTGAAACGAGTTTTCCATGGAATCGATGGACTGTTGTCTTTTCGAAATAAACGATCATCTAAACTTCCATTTTCCATGTGTTCGTACACAAGGCATCCAAACTCTGGACATGCACCTAGAAGGAGCATCATGTTTGGATGTCTTATGGTGCTCAAAACAAGAACCTGCATCGGAAACATTGATGGTACATGAGTAATGAAAATCGTCCGATATTCACCTAAAAGGTTCATATTTGGATAATAGTCACCGATCAACGACCAACAACCTAGCAGTATATATATATATATATATATATATTCTAGACTTATGGAACAGATAGCTTATTGTTCTTTATTTGATCAAATGTCATTTATCACAATATAAAAGACTAACTCAAATTTGTTATTAGAACTTAATATATATAGTTACCTCTTGTTGAAATTGTCTCTCTCCATGAGCTAAATCAGGTCTAAGAACCTTTATGGCAACAACTGTGTGATCAAGCATGCCTTTAAAAACAGGTCCATACCCTCCTTCACCAATTTTGGCAGCAGTGTCAAAATCATTAGTTGCAACTTCAATTTCTTTAATATTGTATCTTCTATAAGGAATGCTATTATACACAACATCTTGTAATGTTTTTCTTTTATCGTCTTCCTCGTCTTTCGCTTTTAATTCTACTAGTTTTCTCTTTTGACTTTCCATTACTGCTAGACACTGTGACATTTCGGCAGATTCTAAAGCCGCCTTCGCCTTTTGTCTCTCTACTTCTGCTAAAGCCAATGCTGCCTCTTCAGCAAGCCTTGATTTTTCGACACTTCGTTCTTTTTCTTCTCTCAACTTTTCAAGCTCAGTTGCCTAATAAACAAAAAACAATTGAATTTTTAAGTCTTTTTTAGTGAAAAGTTTAAGTGAAGCATAAATTTCATAACATGATGATTTTACCTTCAATTTTGCTAAAGCAGCTTCTTTGCAAGCTATACCATATTGCTCTGATATTTTCTTCAATTCTAGTTTTAATTTCATTATTTCTCTCTCGACGCTTATCTGTAACTGTAAGGTAATTCATGCAAAAGTATTTTCTATCAGATAATCTTATAAACTTGTAACTCCTCATTAATCTTAATTGAAGTAATGACTAGCTAGTGAGTGAAGTAATTATAGCATAAGCGAAAATCATATAAGTGTTTATGTATAAAATATTTCTATAACAAAAGATAAAATAACGTCAAATTATTTTCATAATCAACCGAATTTTTGTGATCAGTTGATAACACCACTATCCAGTCAATTGTCCGTCAAAACCGGGACTTAGCTCCTTACCTCTTTGAAAGAAACAATGTCTAGTCTAATGAATTTAGGATGTATAGCATTGCTCTTATGAAAATAAGGCGAAAACAACTTAAAGATGATACGTCTTGAGTCTTGAACTATTTCAATAAGCTGCCCCGAACAATATCACAAATGTTTATGCTAGTAAATAAATTCAAATAAGTCATTCTAAATAGGCCCCTATAGTCTAAAACAAATAAAATGAACATGGTTATGAAAAGCACATGATTTTTTTTTCTTTCCAAAATGACAAAGTGTGTGTAAAAGAAAAAGGATTTGTATACTTACAGGTGGTTTTGGAGAAAATAAGCAATTAAGATCATCACTATTGCTTTGCCCTAAACTATCATTCCTACTGACAGGAAAACTTTTATTTGATGAAGTTTGTGATGATATGCTTTCTGCTGATAATATTACGTCTCTTGGTGAATAGTTATCTTCAACACCATTTGATATATGTGGTGTCAATAGTAGAACATCTTTCATATCATGTGATGATTCCAAAAATTTGCTTCCATCTTTGAGTGATTGACTTTACAATTAATGAGACACCAAAATGCACAACAATATATAATTAGTTAAGTAAAAAAATCATAAATATTCATCGTTGATAAAGACATATGTGTTAGTCATAAATTTCGAGTCAGTCAAATGTTTATGCGACATTATGTGTTGGTGATTGGACATCTGACTCGACAAGAAGAAAACATACGAAACATTTGACAAACTCGGACAAGAAAGATTGATATAAATCACTAATTAATTTCTAACGTTTGTAATTTACGGACTAAAACATTAAATTTATTACCTGTTTTCATCAGAAGAATCAGAATCAAGGGTATGATCAATAAACTTATTTACATCAATCAATTGAGCATTCTGCAAGAGTGTAACTATGTCTCTTATAGATTTAGTTGGCATGGCTTCAATATCTTGAGGTTGAGCAGTAGCTTGCTCACGATGTGGAATAGGAGGCCCTGATGGTCGAATATTTTGTACTTTTCCTCTTGATATAACATGCAATGTGCATGTCTCTGGCAAAGATTTAGCTAAAGAAGATGCAACATCTACTTCTTTGAATCTCCTGCACATGTGAGTGATTTGCAAAAGGTAAGTACTAGACAAAACAATTATATTGATATATCTTAAACAACTTGTGTAGAGGACGAAAAGTTGTAAAGTGATTTTGAAAATTGTCATGTTCAATCCTTTATTTTTTAGCAGAACAAATTCACTCTAAAGTTTTACAATAGTATGTAACTATAAATAAATTTAGATAATTTAACTCTTTAGATAATTATATGTATATATGTGTTTATAGTATGTGAGATTAATTAAGACCTCATAAGAGCACTCCAAGGGGAAGCATGTCCACCAACAACAACAGTGTCGATAGAGTTGTCAACAACATAATCAGTAAGTGCACTAGGAACATCAATGTCATGTAAGACCAATTCCTTTGCTTCTATCTGAAATCATCAATGTTCATAATTATAAACTATATAATGAATATTATAACATAATATTTGTAATACGATATTACCCTTCATTATATAATTGATGTATATGTTATTCAGTAAATCTAAAAAATACATTATATAAAAAGATGGGAGGTTAGTATTCTTTTTTCACCAAAGTTTCCTTTCTAATTTATAGATACAAATGGGTGTATTTAATTAATCAAGAGATTACATAAACTTTGAAAATTTATGAATACTAACCCCTTTTCTAGCACAAAATCCACGGAATGGAAGAAAAAATTGATGTAATTCTTCTTGTGTTGGTGGACGACCATATTTAGGAACATCCTCAACAGATGATTCACCTTCAACAAACCAAATTCAAAAAACCATAATATAAGTTATTGGTTGCATGATACCTTAAAACATGGAATATTTAGCCAACTTAATTAATATATCATATCAACATGTGATTCTAAATTACACAATATAAAGATATTGTACAATTACTTAATCACATTATATCTGCAATTGCGGTAAAAACATTTTTAAAATATAAAAAAATATATTTCACGATCGTAACCACAGTTTGAACTCTACAATTGCATCCGAACAAAAAATATTTAAATAGCAAGGTTTATGACCGTGACCACAATTTAAAATATTATCAATTAAATTATATTTTTATAAATAAAATTTTTAGAATTCAAATTCTAGTCATCAATTATATCAATGGTTACGATGAAAAGTTGATTCTTTTGTTGGTGAGGAAAAATGGAGCAAAGGAGAAGAATACCTACTGGAATGTGTGATGGGCTTGGTACGAACATGAATGAGGAAACAACTGGAATTCTTGTTTAGATGGTGGTCCACGGCCCATTTCACGGCATATTGGCTGTTCCGGCCGGCATTAACAGCAATGACGGTGGTTCTAGCGGCGGGCGTAATCATTTGCGTGAGGAATCAAACTAAATTAATTGTTTTTTTTCAGAAGAAAAAAGGGTTGTCTTGTCTCTAATTTCTATCCTATTTTAATGTAGTAAGCTTTTTGTAATATTGAAAAAAACCGTTACTAACTACTTTTTAAACCTACTTGGCCTTGTCTCATTTCTCTTGATATGTGAAATAAACATTAGTTGGATTTAATTTTCTAGAAATGCATATTTACTATCTGTTTATCCATGTGTTTCCATATAAGTTAGAACTAATTATGGTAAATTCAACTCTAATAAAGTTGTATTTTTTTTCTAAAGCTTATTATTAGGATGATTAAGGGATAAATATATAAGTGACAGCAAACACAACTATATTTTAATTAGAATACTTGTTATCTAAAATTTGAAAATGAATTAGGATAGAGTCAGCTGTTTTTTTTTAATAATAGTTGTGTATTATTGATTAACATATTATGATTGAAAAAACTTATTTATATTCTTCTATGTTATTTAGAAGGAATATGTTCAAAGTTTTTCTTTTGATTTAGAATTGTTAATTAATTCAATATATGTATGAAAAGTTAAATTAATCTGACATTATGTGATCTATTCAAATTTAAATATAGTTCCTTTTTTTTTTTGAGTAAAAATATAGTACCTATCGTGTGAAATATCATCCAAATAATATACTTTAAAATTTTAATTCTAATTTATTTAAGCACTAATCGATCTATCGTGTGAACTAGATTGAAATTTCTCCAATTGTGAGAAATTTTGATTTTAGTTCATTTAATTAAGCACTCATCAATCAATTCCACAACTAGAGAAATTTCAAAATTTTAATTAAGTTTACACAAATGTATTTCTAAATTCCTATCTATCCATTAATACATCATAATATTTGCAGGCGTAATGTCGATATTTCTTCTTATGTTTTAGTTTTGAATTTTAACATCGAATATTATACTAAGATAGTAATTGTTCAATCAATACAAGGGGTTATTGGATTGTGATTTTGAAGGATTTAAAAAAACTTTTTTATGATAAAAAAGTCTTGTGTTATTCAATTAAGACTTTTATAAAATGTAAGTAAATCTTGTTAAAAACATTCAAAACTTTTATAAAAAAGTCTCTCAAAATCTCACAAAATCAATATAATTCCACAAATTCTTTTAAAATCTTCAAGACTTTTTTTTTTATCAAAATAATCCCTCAAAATTAGTAATTGAAATTAGTAAATTTTTTTTTGGCCAAAAATTAATAATATATGTATCGGTAGATCTTACTTTCTCTTGTACTATCTTGGAATTATTATTTTTTTCTTTCACCACAAATCTCTATATAATATATTTAAGGATGTCTCTCTCCTTATTTTTTTTCTACGTGGCATTCTCTCAATTAACATAATCCTAAGTGCCATCTCCTCCTTATTTTATACTACATAAATTTAGTTAGGAGCTTTAGCAAGAGGAACATAGTTCAAATCTCACCAACAACAAAAAATCTATTTTTTTACTTAGATTTAGGTAAAAGTTTTAGCAAAAGTAACATGGTTCAAATCCCACCAATAACAAAAAAATCTATTTTTTTACTTAGATTTAGTTAAAAGCTTTAGCAAGAGTAACATGATTCAATTCCCACCAACAACAAAAAATCTATTTTTATGATATATATTTTTTTTACTTATACTACATATATTTAATTATGAGTTTTAGCAAGAGGAACATGAAAATAATTATTTTTATGATGTATTTTTTTACTTAATTGTTACTAACCATAATTTTTAAAAAGTTACTAATCTCTATAGTATATATTTATTAATGTATCTCTCATGAACAAAATTGCACGTGACAATCTCCAATGAATTAAAGTTTATATGTATCATCTATGTCTCTGTCACGAATAAAATTTAGTATAAAGTACACGGTTTGATTTCCACTAACAACTAAAACTATATTTTTGTAATATTTTTTGATGCAATTTTATGATATTTTATTTTATTTTTTATGAAAAATATTAATACTTATATTAATATATATGACTGTATTTTTTATTTTAATCTACACATTATCAATATTTATATATATTAATACAAGTGGCTATATATACATGAAATTTATATTTATATATATATTCATATTACACGGGAATTAAAGACATTTTTTTTGTAATTTTAAGAGAACATATATTTCTATGAGAGTCTATATTTTTACCCATATATTAATATGTGGATAATTTTTTTTTTTAATTTCTACAGGAGCTATATTTATACTCATGTACGGTTTTTTTTGTAATTTTTACGGAATTATATTTCTACGAATGTTTTAATACGAAATTTATTAATACAAGACGAAAGACTTTTTTATATAGGAATTTAAATATTTATAGATATATTAATACGGGAACGCTATTTTTTTACTATGACTTATATTTACAGTCATATTAATACAAGTACCTTTTAATTTTATAATTTACGCGAGGACCATTATTTATACTCATATATTAATACACGATTATATCTTTTTTGTAATTTCACGGGGACTAGAAACGAAATACCATATTGTTCGAAACGGGGGAGCGGGAGATCACTATGCACCCTATATTATTTCTTTAAAATTGCTAAATATATATATTATTTTTCATATTTAAATAATAAAAATATAAAATCAATTTTCCATGTAATTGAAAAAATAAATATTACTTGACAAAAAACTCATTATTGATTAATATTAAATTAAAAAAACTAATATCCCAACTAATTTACTTTAACGTTAATAACATATATTATAGTTTTGAATATTATCCCGTGCATTGCACGAGTCAGTTATACTAGTTTAATATAATTCAGAACAAGTTCTCTCATTTCAATTCTTTTCGAACGCAGTTAAAAAATTGAACCGCAACCCTCCCTATCAAATTTAGCGACAATCATTGGTGGACTTATTAACATTGTGATTTTTTTTTGTTACTAAATCCATAGTAAATAGTACATACATAAATATAGAAACAGAATTAAATTTCAGTTTTCACATTAAGATGATGTAAAAAACTTCAGTTTTCAAAAATAATAAATAAATAGAATTAAATCTTCATTAAATACTACTAGTACAGTAATATACCTGATGGAGATTCAAAAAGAAAGATACGAGTCACACGACGTCGTATCGAGTCGTGAAAACACAAGCTCGAGAAAATCGAGAGTTTCGTCTTCACCCACTTCACTGAACTTCACTGTCGTTATTTATTTCTTCTCAATTTCCATTTATACCCTCACCGTCATGTAGAAAGAGCCTCTTTTTACTCTTTTCTTCTTCACAATTCCATTTTTCTTTGCTTTAACTTCACAGGTAACTCTTAACACCTTCAATTTTTTCATTTTTAGTGTTATTTTTGGGGGAAAGAATGGAAATTTATTAGGTGGGTTGCAAGGAATTTAGTTGTTGCAATATGGGTTGTTCTATCTTTCAATGTTGTAATAATTTTTTTTCAAATTGTGTTTTTTGATTGATGCAATTATTTATTTTAGGTAATATTAGCAAATACTGAAAATTGGGTATGGATTTTGCTTGAGTTGTATGTTTTATTTTGGTATAAATGCAAAAAAAAACTTTTTTTTAAGGTTATAGAATTTTAGTAATATGAAGAATGGGTAAAATAGCTTGAAAGTATATTCAGTGATAAGGGGTTGGTCCATGTAGGATAGCTCAAGTCGTAAGAGCTGAAGGACATTTGGGTTCGGTAGAGGGAGGTCTAGGGATCAGTTCCTGACGAGAGTAATTTATCTTTCTGATGTACAAAAAAAGAGAGTGATGAGGGGTTGGGTAGCTAAGCTGGTTTGAGCAAGGGTTAAAAGAGTTGGAGGATCCGGGTTAAAATTCCGGTGAAGGAGAAAATTACTAACCTTGTAATTGTTGAAGATGAAATGCATTTAGTATTTATGATTTGTGTTTGCTTGCATGCTTGGTTATTTTGAGTGTCAATTGAGGCAATGTTACATAATTCATTCTATGGTGTGTGTAATCTTGTTAATGCATGTTACTTGTGAGTTATGTATGACTTATGGAAGTTCTGGTATTGAATTAGATGTTTTCGCTAGCTAGAGGTTACATATTTGTACTCTTAGTTTGACTTGTCACTTTTTTTAGCTAACCCTTGGACCCCTTATCAGGCATTTTGATTTGTGGATGGTTTACTTCTTTGATGTGAAGCTGATTAGATTTCGGGGCTGAAAAGTATTTTGTTGAAAACTGTTAGTTAGAAGTTAGTTTCAACAGATTCGGTATTGAAATTGAACAATTCTTTTAAGGAGGACAGCATTTTGTTTGAAGGTGTCATGTGAAGGAGACAATTTGTCTAGTTTTTAGGATGTATGTATACTGTTTGGAATAGTCTCTTATTTACGGTGCCATTATGATAAGACTCTATTGTTTATATATATTTTTCACAAGAAATGGCCAAATAGAGTTTGCAAATGAACCTCAGCTTCATGTGTTATTTAATTGAGCTAGAAATACTCTCTCAAACTTAATTGCATTTATGTAGTACTATTACAGTTTAGAGATCATTTTGACATTAGAAGAAGACTATTTGCTGTTCGTAAGGAGTAGTTATTTGGCCGTAAGAGGTAGTTTTCCTTACCCCTACTATCATTCAGGATGGAACTAACTATTACTTACATTTCAATTTAATCGCACGTCAAAGGGTCTTCGGTGTCACAAAGATTAGAACTTATTCAGTTTCATCTATGCATAATGAGTACTGTCTGTCACAGCAGAATGGGTGTTTGTTAAATCTGTTAGAAGGGGAAAAAAACAATATAAAGCAAAGCATTTTAGCCATCCGTGAGTTGGCTGTGAAAAACTGCCGGCTTTGTGGTAGCTTCATGACATGGTAATGATTGTGGTTAAAGGTTATCACAGGTTATGCACACAAAAGACTTAAGGGAGGAAGTGAGAAGCCTTTGCCTGGTTCAGAGATATCTTTCAGAGATTTTAATAACGACTAATCTATCAACATCTAATTGACTTGGATGTTCTCATTCTAGTTGGAGATTTCTCATGGAATGAGATTTAGAAACTGTTCTTATTATGCTTTGATGCTTTTCATTTAAGTTTTTGACAGTTTTGTGGCAATTATCGTGAACTTTGGCAGTCAGCTTTTACTCATCGGTTATTTAATTGTCGTTAAACATGCCGTTTCTGCAGTTTGCTAGCAAAATGACTTGTTAATATGTTTGTCTAATTTCTTTTTATTTCTGTTTTGGTTTCAATTTATTCCAACCTCCTATGATGATTATGATAAAATTCATGCCTTGTTGTGAAGAAAAACATGCAGTTATGAAATTATGCATCATATATGTGTTAAAAAGTGGGCTAAAATTGTGTTTGATTTACATAGGGATAGGGCTCTAGATGAATACAGCTGACGAAAGAAAGGGCGATTATGCTCCTATCAGGGACCCAGAGTACCCACAATTGGGAAAATTTGACAAGCCACTTCCATGTTTTGGCTGTGGAATTGGATGGTTCTCGTAAGTTATTTATTTTGTACAGGTTTGACGTTCTCTTTATCCTGCATGATTTGATGTTTGCATCTTCTCATCTCGCCTCCCTTTTGTTTGCCAGTTTTCTGCTAGGATTTGTATGCCCATTGATGTGGTATTATGCTACAATTCTCTACTTCGGAAACTACTACCATAAGGATCCAAGGGAGCGTGCCGGACTTGCTTCTTCTGCTATTGCTGTAAGTTTTATTTGAGTGCAAGTGTACATTTTATGGCGAATTTCGTGTTGTCAAGATTGATAGTCAGGGCTCCTTTTACAATAACTGCTCTTTGATATTTTGATCGGTGAGTTGAGTAGAAAAATGTGAGAATTGATTCATTTTATGAAGATTTGGAATAAATTACAATTAATTGAGAGCTTCAAGTAAATGAAAAGTGATGAAGAGATTTATCTGTAATAATTGAAAATTTGATGGACTAAATTCACTCAAAAAATTAGCGGAGGACCAAATTGCACATCGGTTATAGTAGACAGACTAAATTATACACAACTACGCCAAAACTTAACTATACATGTCGCATTTCATAATTTTAATGGCAGGTTTGCATACTAAGTTTTGTCATTTTCCATGTTAATATTGTTTTTTTTTCTTTCTCATGGAACTGAATGCTCTTTTACCCCTTATTTTTTTGCTGATGTTGCAGGCTCTGGTCTGCACAATTACTGTGGTGATAACAATACTTGTGATTATGTTGTAATCTTGCTTTCAATTAACCCAAATGTAATCATTAAGCTGCTGAAAAAAATGAAAATCGCTTTGAATATCAACCTCTACACGAGGAAGTCAAGGTTTATCCAGACGTTAGATCACGCTCTTGGCATGAAAAGCTAGTTAAGTTCCCTTTCGTGGGGGCGTAAAGTTCTGCTTATACTCCCTTATTATAGGCGCGTGTGTATACGCACAAAATGATGTAACTAACTAGATTTTTTTTGTTGTAATTTTATTTAACAAGATTGTTGATTTCATTAACTTATTTTGGTAGGCATGTATCATGTATGTATCTTTGGGATTGCTAATTAGTTGCTAATTTTATCTTTGGGATTGTTCTTCTGTTAACAATGCACTAGATCATAAAACCATCTAAAATTATCTGGCTGGAAATGTATGAGACAAAATTGCTGCAAACCAAAAAATTTAAACTGTAGAACCAAAGCTTACTAGTTACTACACCAAAAACAATTGATGTTAGTGAAGGCGCAACTTAATATACTTATAGTATAGAGTTTTTTTAAGGGGTTGTGCCTGAGCGGTTGGAATGTTAAGCCCATCGAATCCTAAGGGTGACGCTGGATTAGTTGATCCAAACATAAACAACAAATTAGATGGTATAAACTTATTGGTTAACCGTACAATTTACTATTTTGAATGAATCCCTTGTATTTTTAGGATTGCAAATATGTTGTTAACTTGCTATCATGGATTTGTTGAAAAAATGGAAGAAAAGGGAAAGATACATCACTTTCTTTGTCGTACTGTACTTTTTATAAGTTTGTATACTACTTGTAAGTTTGGTTAACTGCCTCTTTGTCCTACTGACATCAAATTGCATTCCATAGCCCTCCTTTAGGCCTTTACTTGTAAAGAAGAATGAGTAAACAAATAAAGTGCTAGGAAACTTTTCTATTTGGGGTATGTGTTTTTAATGAATTAATTTTGATTAAAAGTGAGTTTTATTGAGATGCATTTTTGTTTTGTAAAATTAAATTTAGTAAAAAGTGAGTCTAATATATAAAAAGCATTTTTAGTCAATTTTGGTTAAATGCCTCTTTGTCTCGCTGACATCAGACTGCCCTTCCATAGCTCTCCTTTAGGCCTTTACTATAAACGGCACCTTACTTGTAAAGAAGAATGAGTAAACAAAGAAAGTGATAGGAAAGTTTTCCATTTGGGTGGGGTATGTGTTTTAAATGAATTGATTTTGATGATTTTGATTAAAAGTGAGTTTTATTGAGATGCATTTTTGTTTTTTAAAAATAAATTTAGTAAAAAGTGGGTCTAGTATAACCTTTTTTTTTGATCAAGTGGCCTAATGACTAGAATTACCCCTTAAAGATAAAATAAGTGTGTCTATCCGAGTTCAAATCTGAATTTCTGCACTTTCGTACAATATGTCCAACCAATTGAGCTAAACTCATAGAACAACAATATTTTAAATGCACTTGTTAAAAAATTTAAATTATATACTGAAAATATACTATAAATATTATTGATCCATTAACAATGATTTAAATGCACATATTAAAGAATTTAAAATACACTGTATATTTTACATTGAAAATTGTTTATCTATACTTTAAAGGTTTAAAATTATCATTTTCAATATAATTTTAAAATATAATTTCAATTTTTCTATACCTTAATTTATATCTTTAGGACATTTGTAATTGTAACCAAGTTTATTGGCCACTATTTACATTAGATAAAAACAAGTCACAAATGATTCACTTGGGGTAAAGTGTGAAGTCAAGTTCAACTCAAAATGCACATGGTTTACCTTTCCTTCAATACATCAGTTTTAACTTTTTTTCTCTACTGCTACTACTATTTTTATTAATACTATCAATTACATATAAATTTTTTGAATGTAATTTTAATCTGCCTTCACTGAGTTGCCAATTTTTTTCATTTAATTCATTGCTCTTAAAATGAGTAATGATTAAAACAACACTTTATATACCTTTGCCATTTATTTTCGTTGCTCTTAAAAATGAGTAATGACTGAAACAACACTTTATATACTCCCTCCATCCTAAAATATATATAAGGAAAAAAAATCATTTTTTTATCCAAAAATATAAGGGAAAAACCATTTTCAAGAATATGTTTTTCTTTATTCTCATAAAATTAAATGCAAATTGCATTTAATTTACTCTCTTATTTTCTCAATAAACAATAACCAATAAAAAATAGTTTTACACTTTTCTATGCAACTTATTTCAAGAAAAATTCTACAAAAATATATTTCAAATTCTCATAATTATATTTTCAGTGACAATATTTTTATAATTATATTTTCTTAATAAGTGAGAATATTTTTACAAAATGAAAAATCTTTTTGAAGAATCAATCTTTCCATACAGGAATAATCCTTTGTGCTGCCAAACGTTTTTCAACCAAAAATACAACGAGTTTTCAGTAACTTTCTTCTCATCTACCAGAAAAGGTTCAATAGTACTTGCTCCTGAGTTATAAGATGACAAGGAAATTCCCTTTGGACCTATTCAAACACATAATGATGGGTATCATTTGTTAATAATAAGTGCATTTAACTCAGTGTTAGTGTTAGTGAGAAATTACTTACAGGAGTTTAGAGATGTCAATTTGTATTTGATAATGGATTATCCGTGAAAATTATCTGTATGGAGATCTAAAATAGTGAGTTTTCAGGGATGGAGGTAAAAATCCCGCCGTGGATAATTTGGAGCCGGGAACGGAAAATGTCCCTCCACCACCGCAGATTCCCCGACCCGATTATATTATTTAAATTTTTTTTTTTTTAAGGTAACCCCGAAAAAATTTATAATTATGTAACTATTTGTATATTTTTTATAAAAAATGATAATTAATACGTTATAAATATATTTTTTTGAACAAGCCAAAATTTACGTTATAAAAATTATAATTATGTATGGTAGCAACAAGTGTAATTGAATATTTATTTTTTTGACAAAAATAAATATTAGAAAATGTTTTTGCATTTTTTGTTAACTTTTTTTGTCTGTAAAGCTCCGTAGATACTGTAGAGATCCGTGGAGATGGGGATGAAGATAAATTTTCCCCCGCGACGGAGATTGGAAATGGAGACGGAAAAATTTGGAAGGCGGGGTAAAAAACGGAGAAATAATATTTTGCACATTCCCCGCCTCGTTGATATCCCTATGAAAAGTAAAAAATGCACATAGGAGTAAGTCATGTGGAAAAGAATGCCCAAAATGAACAGGGGTTTCCTTTTTTCAAAAAGGAACCTTCCAACTATCAATCATAATAACAAAAGAATCAAATGCTGTAACTTGGTTTTTTTTTTGGGTCTTGCTAGGGCACTAGTTAGGGTTACCAAAAAGGGTAATGTTTGTATAGAAAGTTGTGTTTTAATGTTTTAAAAAGTTGAATTTACAAATTTTGAGAGTTTTTTTACTATTTTTGTTTCCTTAACTATTGCCTTAAAGACAATGTTTATATATTTTTTTTTTTAGGCAGTAACTTGGTTAAATAATGTGAAGCTTTATAAATGAACCTGTATCAATAGGTGTATAATATGTTTGAAAACTACATTTGGGGCACCGTCCAAAACCATGGTTACAAACAACTTTCCTTTATTTATTTATCTATTTATTTATTTATTTATTTGTTGACAAAACCTTTCCTTTATTTACTATACCAAAAAAAAAAACCTTTCCTTTATTTTAAAAGTATGGTTTGGCAAATGAAACATGATTTCGGTAGACGAAACTTCATCTAGATTTCGTATAAATTTCTTTTCTAGTCATTTGGTACTAAAAATTATAAAAATTTGATATTTTAAAAGTACTTATCAAAACAAATCAAACAAGATCTTATATGTTAATATTTACATCTATGTATTATTAAAAAAATACGGTCAAAACATGATAAGTGAATAGTGCAATTATGTCAAACAGAGTCTTATAAAAAAGGACAGAGTGACTAAATTATTTTAAGAAAACATTTGTATGAAAATCTAAGTCACTTTATAATGTCAACGAAGTATTTAATATTTTTTTTCTTATTGTATCTTTAACTATTTATTACTCTATCTTCTTTTACTTCTTCAATTTATATTTTCCATACAATTAATGAAAGACAATTTTGTAAATTAACTCATAATTTCTCATTTCCATTCATGAATGATTATTGACGTTGGCTCCTCGAAGTAAAGTTTAGTCTTGGTTGAACATTTGAAATAATGACTTGATTGATACTTCTCCGTATTAAAATATAAGTAACTTTGGGAAAAAAATATAAGTAATAAATTATTATATCAAAATATAAGTCACCTTACAAAATCAATGAAGTATTTAATATTATTTTTCTTATTATACCCTTAATTATTTATTACTCTATCTTTTTTTACTTATTCAATTTATATTTTTTATACCATTAATGAAGGATAATTTTGTAAACTAACCCATAATTTATCTTTTTCATACAACAATGATTATATTTTTTTATTCGTGTAATATGATCAAAACGACTTATATTTTATATTTTAGTAATAGGGAAGTAGTATTAGTTTGACAAAAACAAGCCAAAATATTATGCATGTGCCTCAAAACTCATCTCACAATTGTTTGCCATAATTTTGACAAATCAACACCAATCAGACTATGGTTTCAAACATAAGGAAGAAGAGAATCATCACGAGCTTCTACTTTTAAAGGACAACATCAATCGTCGTTGGTAATTTGGGCACTTTTCAACTACCGAGTACCGACCTGTAGAATTTCCTTGAATGAAATAAAATTCAAACATAAATTAATTCACTTCAAAGTTCAAACCAATTTGATTTTGTTTTGGTAAGGGCTTCAAACCAATTATATAAAATCAAGTTAATTTTACCACGTTTGGTTAACACTTGTCCAAACACATACTTAAGGCATTTTAGGATTCATGTTTCGGAGCCATTAATCCCTGTTTAGATGTCTCAACTGTAATTTCAAAACCAACTTGTTTCAACATTAGACTAAAAGTTAATTTTTTTTTTTTTTTTGCATTAGATATAAAATTTCACACCTGACCAAAAAAAAAAAAATTCATACTAAACTGCACTACAAACTTACTTTTAAAATAAAAAACACCGAACATAAATCACTTAACTTCAAAATAACATTCAATAAAATCAAATTCAACCAATACACTTTAGTTATAGCTCCTCGTATATGATAGTATGAGGGATGGGAGGGGAATAGGGAACTTTGTTATATTGCAATCATAGATATATACCATAGCTACATTAATAACCTTATTATTCTGAACGACGATATAAGTGAGTCGGACACCACACTTTTATCTAAAATCCTAAGACAATGAGTTTTTAAGTAAAGTGAGACTTACTCACACTTGCCACAACAATCGGCTCAATATGCGTCTAATATTACTTTCAATGAAGGAATCGCATCTTCCTCCATCATTTGACTATGAAGCTCGGACACCTTTCAGAATAGGCGTATCCCGGTGTCGGACACGTGTTGTGTCCGACATCGACACAATACCGACACTTAAGATTACATTGAAATATATCATTTTTCAAAAAAATTATATGTGTCAACGTGTCCGTGTCAATGTTCACCTATCCGGGCTTCATTTTTCTAAGGTAAAGAC
Organism: Trifolium dubium; assembly: GCA_951804385.1. Taxonomy (NCBI): domain Eukaryota; kingdom Viridiplantae; phylum Streptophyta; class Magnoliopsida; order Fabales; family Fabaceae; genus Trifolium; species Trifolium dubium. The sequence continues at coordinate 2,957,746 of OX638073.1, read as the reverse complement.
TTGGGTGTTGCAAGGAAAATACTAGGTATGGAGATTAGTGAGAGCGGACAAACCGAAAATTGTTCTTGAGTCGAGATGGTTATTTAGAGCGGGTTGTTGAAAGGTTTAGAATGAAAAATGTTAAGTTGGTGGTTACTCCTTTAACTCCACATTTTAGGCTTACTGATAATCAGTTTTCTACTACAGCGGAAGATAAAGCATACATGGTACATGTACCTTATGCTAGTGCAGCTGGCAGTTTAATGTACGCCATGGTGTGTACAGCCCAGATATTTCACAAGCGGTCAATGTTGTCAGTAGCTTCATGACGAATCCAGGAAAGACACATTGGGAAGCATTGAAGTGAATTTTGAGGTACTCGAAAGGTACCATTAACACCAATTTGTGTTTTGGTGGAGATAAATGACAAATAAGTGATTTTGTTGATTCAAATTATGCTAGTAATCTAGATAGACGATGATCTACTACTGGTTATGTGTTTCAAAGATGCAGTGCTCTAGTTAGTTGGCGATCAATGTTATAGTCTACAGTGACACTCTCTACTACAGAAGTTGAGTACATGGCAGTACCAGAAGCCAGAAGGAGTAAAGGAAGCATTGTGGTTGAGGGGTCTTCAAGATGATTTTGGTATGAAACAAAAACATGTGAAACTGAGGTGTGATAGTCAAAGTGCGATTCATTTGGCTAAGAATTTAGTTCATCATGCTCGGACCAATCATATTGATGTACGATATCATTTTGTACGGGATGTCGTAGAGGAAGGTCATATTTATCTTACGAAGGTACACACTGATGAGAACTCAACTGACATGTTAACCAAGGTTGTGTTAGGTAGCAGATGGTAAAGGTCAATCTGATACAAAGAAACCTGCAAATCGCAAAATATATAAAAACCATTAGAGACTCGAAAAGAGTTTTGCAAATCTCAACATAATTAAAAACGGTCAGAGAATCAATTATCAAAAGAACAAAACACATATGGCATATACCACACAACGACACCTAGATCGCCATTCACCACACCCTATAACAAAACCACTTCAAATCAGATCCACAAGCCTACACCCACAACACCACCCCCAACAACAACCAATACAACCTAAACCACCACCAGCCACACCAAAACAGAAGCACCACCACCACCATACCATGCGGTTGCAAATTAGTCAAATTCTTAAAAATGATGTTGTATCACCTTAATATATTTTTTTGTTACGACGCTTTGATATTTGATTAGATTGAAAATTTATATCATATAAATTTTGTAAAATATGAATTTAGTCATTGTTTATATAATAATGAATATGAATTTTGTAAAATTTATTATTGAATTTAAAATTTATATAATATAAATCAACCATGCAAAACTTTTAAAACGCCACAAATCATTTAAAATGTTATTAAGAATGATCAACATTATTTTTTACCATGTACAAAAACAAAAGGTCAAGGTTAACTACTTATAAGTTTTTAATAAATTCCGTTAATCTTGATCAATCTAAATAACATAACAAATGATATTCAATTTGTGTAAAATTTGACATGACAATTTAATTTTGATGATATAAACTTTCAATTTAACGATAAATATCATTAAATTCGCATGTGATAATTTTAATCAAAATTTGTGCACCATATACCATTTAAACAAATAGTGCATGATACTGCCTCCATACCAAAATACACGGCGTTTTAAAAAATGATATATGGAAAAGAGAAATTATGAATTAGTTTACAAAATTATACTTCATCAACGATATAAAAAAGAACATTAAATGTTTCATTAGTAATGAAAAGTGACATATATTTTAGTACAATTTTTTTCTTTCCAAAATGACATATATTTTAATACGGAGAGAGTATTAGTTAAAACCATTATACTTTATCAATTTTCTTTGATCACGGATGTTGTGATGAATGGTGCGGATGACAAATGATACGGTGTGAAAATTGTCTTCTAATTGGTGGAAAACATGTTGGATTTGTTTTCAAATTTCAATAAATTACTCTTTTCGTTTTAAAATAATTGACCAAAATTATTTGTTACAAAATAATTAATCCATATTATTTATAATATTGATTTTTTTATATTTTAACTCTTATCATTTCTATATGTTTAATAATTATGTGAGACAATAAAGTAACTAAATAATTTATATATTTAGAATTTTAAAGTCTGCAACAAAAAAAAGAGTGACATCTTGTGTATTTTTTCAAAATTTGAGATACCCCTACATCGTATCACTCAATTTTAAAGTAGCTATTTTTTGTCAAGTAGCTTAGTGTTTGAAATTCTACCTTTAAAGTGGAGAAGTGGGATGACTGAGCTTCGAACCTCCACCCTTGCATATATAATGTGGTTTTAATTAATAATATTTTAATCAATATAAATTTTATAAAATACATTGTTGGATCTTTAATTTTATATCATATAGATAATTTGTATAAATTTTCTATAAAATCATTTAATATGCTATTGAGACAAATAATTTTTTTTGAAGGAGCAAAAGAAAATGTATTAGATTAGCTAGACTAGCACAAGGTGTGCATAATCTAGACCGAACGGTAAGAGTACAATCTGATAAATATCAGCATAACAATGCGATATTGAGACAAATAAATATTAATGGTGTTTAAAAAAATTGCATAAACTGTTAATTTTGATTTATCTAAATAACATATCACTTGATTTTGAATTTGTTTAAAATTTTACACAAATAATTTATATGATATAAATTTTCAATCTAACATTGTATTTTATAAAAATATATATGGGTTAAAATATTATTGAAATTACCCTAAAATATTGAAGGGTTAGATTAGAAAAAAAAAGTTACTTTTTGTAATAGTAATTTTTTTTTCATTTACATTTTTATTTAAACTGTGTGAAATGGTAACTTAACTGATTATTTTGACACAGTAAAAGTTGTTGTTGGATCAATTGTCCTTGGTAAACGTGCCTTGTGATAAAGAAGTGAGAAGACCGGTGGGAAGCATCAACATTCAACGGACGAGAGGAGTTCACGTGAATGAAATCTATTGAGTCTATCTTACCTCTTTTTACTTTTTCTTTTTTGACAGTCATTGTTTGTTGTACTTCTCCTGCAGTAAAACCTTCTTGGTGGAAAGATAGCTTATGACAAATGACAAAATAATTCTCGTACTACCTAAACCTTCATAAAGATACATGAACATGAACTATATATAGTGGTAGAAAATTTATACTACCATATAAATTTTTGTAAAATATGAATTTAGATGATATTTTGTAAAATTTAATATTGAATTGATAGTTTATACTTGTTTTATATTAAAATAATTGTTACAGTTGATCAAATATATACTATTTACATAATTTACTTTAATGATGTTTTTTTTACTAATATATATATACAAATGTTTTTTTGATTGTGTAAAAAAAGATATTGTTTGATTTATTTTGATGAATATTTTTAAGAGATATAATTTTATAATTTTTTAAATACATAATTAAAGATATAACAGATCAAAGTTATGCATTGACTAACATGAATTAGTCAACTGTGATAATTATTTTAAAACGGAGGGAGTATCATATAAATTAAACATGTTTTTTTTGATATATCATAATAATAAATTAATCTCTCCAAGGATCGATTCCTGAATTTTCTTCTACTCAAACCTATATATCCCCCAGCTCATATTACGGTACATAAATCAAACATGTAAAATTTAAAAAAAAAATTAATTTTTTTTTAAAATGTACAGTAAATGTGAACGATGAAGATTGTTTTTTCTATGTACCAACAAATAAAAAGAGAACGGTCAAGATTAACAAACATGTGAAATTTTTTGGACTTGTTTTCAATAAGTTGGAGTAAATAATAAAAGTGGTTGATTAGTAAAAAATAAAATAAAAGTGGTTCTATCGAAAAAAAATGTGTGGTTGTTGGAGACACGTGGAGAGACCAGACCAGACCAACACGTGAAAGTAATCTATCTATCTATCTATGTATGTCAGAGAAACCCTTGTTTTTTGTTTTGTATTTGTACTTAACACTAGACACTAGTCTATAGTTTTCCATTTAATCTAACGGCGGAGAGGAGCCGCGTGGTAATCACAAGGGATGGGCATGGAGACACCTGGCACACATAACCACATGAAAATCTAATGAGTCTCTAATCTATCTAACTCATTTTTTTATTTATTTTTGACTAAAACAAACCCTAAGTACTTTGTACTTCTCTTCTCTTCTCTGGTTGTTACAACCTTCATCTTGTCTCGCCTAAAAACAAAAAAACATACGCGGTGGATCCTCAACGAAGATGTTAGATCGGTTCATCAGAGAGTGGGAGCCTGCTACCGACGGTATCTGAGTGACGGTCATTCCGTCGGTTTTGTGAATGACAAAACTCTGCCAGGTAGAAACTTATACCATTTACTTGATTGATGAATTCAGATCCGTGTTTTGGAGAAGAAATAAAAGATTAAATTCATGAAATTTTTTTATTTTTAGTTATAATTTAATTCTGATGTTTAATACAAAAACTTGTTTGATGTGTTTTCAATTAAGGTTGTACCATTAACTTGATGCAATATCCATTCAGATCCGTGTTTTAGAGAAGAAATCGATGAAAATAATAATAATAATAATAATATAATTTAGCCTAAATTTTTTATATTAGGCATAATTTATGTTCAATATTGTTAATTGATTTGATTCTTAGGGTTTTTACTTTGGTTAAGTGTTTCTTGCTTATTGGGTTTTCATATCATTGAATTATTGTAACCAGGGAATGAATATCTTATTAACTGCCAATGAGCACTGCATTGGAAGATTGGTAGCAGATATTCGTGTCCAGATTGATTTGAATTCCGTTAGTGCAAATCATTGCAGAATATAACATCAATGTTCTTGAAAGATACGAGGTCGTATCTTTGTTATAGAGCTTTGGTTCCCTCATTATTACTCTTACTTGAGAGACAAAGAAAAGAGGTTCTTTTTTAATATGCTTATATTCTAATTTTTTTGAAACCTTGTTCAGCACAAATGGAACTTACCTCAACAAGGAGAAGTTGAAAAAGAACGGTGCTGCTGTTAAATTATGCCATGTTGATATTATATCATTTGCTGCTCCTCCTCCTCAGCATGGTAATATGATTTCCTTCCGACGTGTTTTAGTTATTTTATTTTTTATTCTTACAAGTATTCGACCTTTTCTCAACGTAGTTGTAGAATTTGTCTTATATTGCAGAAATTTCATTTGCTTTTGTATACCAAGAGGTGCATTTTTCAAATCCAGTGCCGAACAATGCAGTTGCTAAACGAAAATCAGGTAATGTTATGTTTAAGAGGACAAATATGTACTGAATTATCATCCTTGCATTTTACTCTGATGTGTACTTGTAAGTTGTACATCAAATTCAAGCTTCCTACACACTGGAAAGTTACTTTTGCAATTCTTCGGTGAGAAGAATTGTGAAGTGAACGCACAAACAAAGACAAATTTTACAAATAAATGCTATTCTCATTGAATATAATAATCTGATACATACAACTGTTAGCTATATATAGATAGCTTAGGAAATCTTAAAGAGTAAAAACCTCAAAGAATACAACGGTTACTGAACTATAAGTCTATAACAGAGTAAGTAACTTCCCAGCACTTTAACTAACTCAACAGAATTAGTTAAGGCTTACAGGCTACAGCTTACACAAGCATATCACTGATATTGACAATTATGATCTACAGTATTTTGATATTGATACTGATATAAGATATTTGTTCTGTTTCATTTTATTATGCTTTTACCTTTCATTGCCGTACTGTTTTTGATTGTGTAGAGGATTTTCTCTTGATGATTTTCAAAGCATTCAAAGATCTAACTCAGTGTGTTAACTTAATAGGATTGCAGTATTAATATTTTTAAAATAATTCTGCATAATATTTTTGTTCAAAAAATAATATTAAAATTTTCCTTTAATCATATCCAATTATCTTGAATCTTGACAGGAATTAAGAAAGTAATTGGAGAGTCATGTCGTTGTAATTGATGCAATGCATAGTGACAACCATGCAGCTGTTGAGCGCCATGAAAGTGTATGTAATCATTTGAATTTACAGAGACTGTACCTAGTGTTAGCTGAGGCTCTGCCAAATTTTTTCAAACTTAACACTCACATATAATTTAATGGCATTCATGATACTTTAACCCTGTGCTGAATTTATAATCTCTCATTTATTCACATGAAAGGGAACATGTGATCTTTGAACATAGTAGATTTTTGAACAGAAAAGAAGAACAAGAAAATGTTGCAGTTGATCTAAATTCTTTCTTTCTCTATTATTTCTTTTAGAACCGGGTCGTCGGGCATTTCTCCTTGTAGCAAGAATCCCTCTTTGTAAATCTTTTCAGCTCCCATTTTCACCTTCCCAGTCATGATGTTAAACCTTGTAAATCTTGCAAGCTGATCTGCAGCCTGGTTCTGTTCTCTTGGCACATGAGTGAATTCCACCTTCTTATCTTTTCCCTTAAAAATATTTTTGTATTGTTCTATCTTGTTACGGTACCCATCATGCTCCAAATTTTTGCTTTTCTTATTAATGATATCTACTGCACTTTCATTATCAGTTTGTGCCAGGACATTGCCCACTTTTCCTAAATCATTAAAAATCTCCATTCCCTTGATTACAGCTTCGAATTCAAGTGCACTTGAACCTTTTGTTGTTTTCACAAGAGGCTTACAATATATGAAAATTGGGTTTCCAGTTCTGTCCCTTAAAATGACACTAATAGAACCACTAATTTTCCATTTGCCAGAAGTTTTCTTATCTTGTTTTACGTGCTCAGGTAGAGTGAAATTTTCTGGATAAGTGCTCGGATCGTTGAGTGATGCATCTGTATTCAACAAAAAATCAAAGTCCCCGTTCAGCTTTTCCCTCAACGTTTTCCTGCAATTAATTGAAAAAGTCAGAAGAATGAACTCAGAAAAGAAGAACGAACTCAGAAAAGAAGAAAGTCAGCTTTTCCCTCTGATAATGGAATGAAGGTATTTTGCATTGAATATCATGTTGCTATATCTTATTTTAGTTGATATCTAACTGAAATTAAAGGCTGGTTGTTGGAGCAGAAAGTAGATAAAAATAAAAAGTGATGTGTACCTCACAGCACAGTGACCTTCTTCATTCTTAGCCTTTGCAGCCTCCTTCCTTTCCTCTCTCTTGGCCTTCATCTTGGCTATATATTTTTCCCTCCTGGCTTTATTCTTTTCCTTTCTTTGAGATTTATTTCTCTCGGCCTCCTTCGGAGGTTCAGCAACGGCCTTTGTAGCTCTCACAGCCTCGCCCTTGTCCACCTCTTGAGCCTCAGATTTAGCCCTGTCATGCAATAGTTTATAGATAGAGTACAAGAAGTTCTACTAAAAACAAAGCATTAAACATAAAAACAAAGCAGACAAGATTTGAAAATTATCTATTGGGTGTTATTACTTATTTACTTTCCTACTAATGCTGGACTTGTTAATCTGGATTTCTTGTTCAAGACAAGTTTTGAAAATTATCTATTGGGTTTTCCAATTTATCTCTAGTAAATAAAATTGGTGGTGGTCCTTTTCCCTCTGTTTTCTTTGCAATCCTGGGTTTTCCTATCAGATTGGGCCGATCTCCCAGCTTCAGGCCCATTGGTGTTACTCTTCCCACCTCCAGCTGCCTCTATTTCGCGCCCCTTTACCATGACCCAGTCAGATCCGGTTTTGTTTGACCCATAGGAATTGGCCGGTGTGACCCATTTCCTGTCTTAGGCCCACGGTAGAAATTTGACCCGCTTCCTCTAACTTCTTTCTCCACCGCTCTAGTTACTTGAAGAAGTTTTGACCGACTCATGCTTCCCATCGTCGCCAAACTCCTAACCTTCCCTCAGAAATATCTCCGCCTATCTTTCTTTGTGAGCTCTGTTAAGGGTCTTGCTACTTTTCCATAGTCCCTTATGAACTTCCGGTAGTACCCGGTCTCACCCCTTTCACGTTCTTCGGAGTTGGCCATTGGATCACACTCTTGACTTTGTTAGGGTCCACTACTACTCCGTCTTCACTAATAACATGGCCTAGGTACTCCACTGTTTTCTGCGCAAACTAACATTTCTTTTGATTAGCAACCAAACTGTGTTGTGATAGCATTCCCAGCACCGTCTCCAAATGCCTCATATGATCCTCCCAACTTCTGCTATAAATCAATATATCGTCAAAGAAAACCAGCACACATTTTCTTAGTAATGACCTGAAGACTTCATTCATCAAACTTTGGAAAGTTGATGGGGCATTCATAAGCCCAAAAGGCATTACTAGAAACTCATAGTGACCCTCATGAGTCCTAAATGCAGTCTTACAAACATCTTCATCTCTAACTCTAACTTGGTGGTAACCGGATTTTAAGTCAAGTTTTGAAAAGTATTTAGCTCCATGCAGCTCATCTAATAATTCCTCAATAACCGGAATGGGGAACTTATCGGGAATGGACCTTATTCAAGGCACGATAGTCAATACACATCCTCCAGGTGTTGTCCTTCTTTTTCACCAAAATGACCGGGCTGGAGTACGAACTAGTGCTGGGAATACCTTAGTAATTTTTGGTGGGCAAGATGCAAAGAGGACTCTATTTAATGACCTGCATATTTTGGACTTGGAAACCATGACATGGGACGAAATTGATGCTGTGTAAGAAGTTTTCTGAAGCAATCCTTTCTACATGGTTTCTAACTTATCAGGACTTTGGGGGAGGGGTTGATTTATTTTCTTTAATACCTAGGGCGACTTCAATGGTTTTGTGCTAGTAGAATCTTCATATAAATTTGTTTGATGTTCATATTTGTTTATGCAATATTTAGTTTTCTCTTACCATTCTAAAGAGAAAAAGAACATGATAAGGTTTTGTTCTAACTGATTCATAACTGGCAGTGGAGTGCCTCCTTCTCCAAGGTCTGATCATACTGCTGCTGTACACGTGGACCGATACTTACTTATCTTTGGAGGGGGTTCACATGCAACTTGCTACAATGATTTACATGTTCTTGATTTGCAAACTGTAAGATCCTTCGCTTCATTTGTTAAGAAGTGGACTGGAAAGCCATCTCCATCTAATTGTTTGCACGAACTCTGCAGATGGAATGGTCTCGCCCCACACAACAAGGTGATATACCAACTCCACGTGTAGGACATGCTGGTGTGACAGTAGGGGAGAACTGGTTCATTGTTGGTGGTGGTGACAACAAAAGTGGTATGCTTCTTTGCCACTTGTCGCTAAGATTTGAACTTTCTGCATTGTGGAATGAAATGCCACACTGTACAAAATGATCTTTGATATCTCGAACTAATATTTTATAAACAATTTCAACTTTCTGCATTGTGGAATGAAATGCCACACTACAAAATATTCTTTGATATCTTGAACAAATATTTTACAAACTATCTGATGTACACCCGGCACACGTATGTTTTGGGTCAAACTAAACTAATAATGGCACTACTAATACATTATGTGCATCATACTGTATTGTAGCCTCATCAAATGCCACTACTAATTCCCCGAAATGCGTTTTGGAGTCTCTTCCAAAATGCATTCTACAGAATACACACACACACACACGCTTAAATAAATCAAACAAAACCTATTGTGAGATATTTGCTAATGATTGGCTGTCTTCATTCTTTTGTTTATCTTGGGTTCTGGTTATTTCTTGCAAAAAATGGAGGCTAGTTGTTTGCTGCCTGGATCTATCATGCTAAATTAATGCATACTGTTTCACTGTGAAATAAAGTGAACTGGAAAAAGCATTACTGTTTTATTGGGATCACTAGGAAAGTAAATAGCTTCTGGTGTAGTTAGTAGTTAAATACTCTATATATCTATAAACATAAACATATCTATAATGTTTGGTTACCTGGGTTGTGAATTTACCGGCTGTTTTGAATTTTATGACATTTCTGGTGCTATCATCTAAGTTAATATATATCTTTTATGTAAGTTATACTCCATGTTATTTTGCAGGGGCGTCGGAGACGGTTGTACTGAATATGTCTACACTGGCTTGGTCAGTGGTAACATCTGTTCAAGGACGTGTTTCTGTTGCTAGTGAGGTACTTCTTCTACTTACTTTTCCTATGTGTTTTGAAATCTAACCAGTATACTATTCCTTGCTAACTCCTTGATGTCAATTTGTATCTTTCTAGTTTCCACTGATTAACATAATTAAAATGCCTCTCATTGCAGGGCTTGAGTTTGGTTGTAAGCTCATATGATGGCGAAGATGTGCTTGTATCTTTCGGAGGATACAATGGGCGTTACAACAATGAAGTAAAGATTATTTCATCAATGAAGCAGGAACAACTCCCAAGTTAAATTGGAGTCCCTGGGTTCTTCTCCAACATAGATCCTAAATTGTTCCTGCATTTATTCTCTCTTTTTCCTTTTTTATATTTTTTATCTTAACACACTAACAAGTTTATTTTAACACACTAATATACACTTACATGTTTTGTTATAATAGTAACAATACAATCACATACATCAACATAAATACTTATAACTGCTAGTTTCCCTTTTTCCTCCTAACATATACTTTATTTATAAGCGGTCTGCTATCAAATTGCACAGGGAAAACAAATAAGCGTTTATATTTACCCTAGCATTTTAGGCTCATCTGGATCAACGTCGCTGCTGTTGGGCTTTTTGGGCTCTTTGCCGGTGTTGGCCCAGGTGCTGAAGTAATGCGGCATACCCAAAGTGCAAGAAACTATTTGGGCTTCTTTCTTCATCCATCTTCCTATTTATTTTATAATAAAACAGAGAAAATAGAGATTAAAATGCAGCAGTGAAGATTAACATCATACTTTAATTCAATGTGTTCAATAGCTAAGGTTTGAAAGCAATCTATATTTAGGGCAGTAAATCTGTAAGCAAAGTTTGTTGAAGATACCAATGCAACAATATGCAGGCAAAGCAGTTTATGGTTGCCATTTATTTAAACATGGCGAACGTAAGATTTGATTTTAACCAAAACATTCTAGCTAAGATTTTAACCAAAATATTCTTTGCAACAAATCCTAAAATTTGAATAGTTGATCCATTGCAAATGAATTCTAGATCAAAGTTGGTGAATCCATATAATGTTTTTTGTTTGTAACACCTTGATTAGTGCTATAAACATGCACCTAGAATTCATTTGGATTTACCGACTTTGATCAAAGTTCGTTTGCAATGGATCATCGTCCATATAATGCTGATTCGTTTGGATCCATATAATATTTTACTTTGATCAAACAGAAAATTAAGTACATTGTGTACGTGCACATAAGTAAATTCGTAAGTGCATTTAAGTAAAATTCAAAGTTTTGCCATAAAAAAAAAAGATCAATCTTTTATATACGGCAGTAAATCTGACAACTAATTATGTTCAAAAAAATATATACAATAGTTGCAAATAATAAATTATACAATCAATGAAAGAAAGTGAAATGCATGCCATATATCATGCATGCAAAGCAGTTTATTGTTGCCATTTATTAGAAAATGGCGAAGGGAAGTTTATAGCACTAAAAAATATGGTCCACTCCAAGTGTTTGTCTTCAACCAAAACATTCTACCACAACAGTAAGACATTTGAACATCCAATGCAATCAATAGCTTCAAGCAATACTTAATCGAAGAGTTCGTTGATGTAAGGGCAAACCTCCCAATGCTAGGGGCAAACCTCCCAATGCTTCATGCTCTGCACGTTCCCTCTTCACCTGAACATTGTGGGCCAGAAAGCATTTAGTATCAGTTCTAAAAATAATAGTTTTTCATACAGAAAATATTCCCTACATTCAGCATGCTCTGGATTTTCATACTAAGGTTTGGAAATGATAATGTAATATTTGGAAAAGAAAATTGCAAATATCTATTAGACAATGAATCATAAAACAAATTATCATTTATGAAGAACAATGTTAATAAATTTACATGAGTGAAGATAATATCCACAAGAAAAAAATTACAAATATCTATTAGACATCAAATCCTAAAACAAAAATGTATCAGGAGATATACTATAATATTCACAACAAGGAAAATAGTATAATATTCACAAGGAAAAAATTACAACAAAACAAGGCATATACTATAACATAGTGATGATAAACACACAACCTGCGCAACTGCAGCTCCAGGAGATGTAGGCAAGCCAACACCAACCTGCGCAACCTTACATTTCAAAAAAAGTATCATAAAACAGACCAAGTAACAATATGATGTCAATAAATTTATATGAGCGCTTTCGTTTAGGTAAATGCATGGATTAAATTAAATACACACATCGATACAATATTTCTTTATTTAAATCATTATCATATGCCCTAACTAATAGTCTAATATATTATCATATGCCCTAACTAATAGCAAGGAAAACATCGACTTCGGATGTTTCGCTACACTTTGATGTTCTGCAAATCAATAGCCCCAGCAGTCGTTCCTAATCTCAACGTCAAATTTCTTCTTCAGCTCATGATGCTTGGCAAAGTACTCATCTGCTGTCATGGTACTGAGTTTTTTCTTCAACTCTTGTACATCAGCAATTTCCTTTTCCAAAACGTTCAGACTCTTTAAGAGATTTCTCTTCGGCTTCTTTAAGCTCAACCAACAGTGCCTCAAATTTAGGCTTATATGGAGGAGTTACAGTGTCAACAAACTTGGGGATCTCAATGCTCTCATAATGCTCCTTGTAAATATCCACCAAACGAGTGCCAATCCCTTTTCTGTAATATTCCCAGTCTATGGGCTCAGGCTCCTGGCTGAACTTTGTTTGAAGCTGAGTGTTAACCTCATCGAAAGCACGATGGAGATTGTAAAACTCACGGCGAGCTTCATTCATCGGAGACGAGAAGCTTAGAGTCTATTTCACTTAAATTCATCAACAAATATTTTTCCATAAATTTATTAAAACCTAACACAAACAATAATCCAAGTAACCTGAAGTTCAATAATTATACAAAAATCCTAACTAACCTGAATACGACGCTCCTTAGTATCCGCATATAAATCACGAAACCGTAAGTTTCAATTAGGGTTGCTCATTTTATCCGGTTTTATGGATTAACCATAACCAAATCCATATCCAGTTTTAAAAAACTGGTTAATTATATTTGGGTTTTATAACCAAATCCATTTTTATGGATATTGGATATCCATAACCAGTTAATGGATAACCACAACCAAATTTTAAATCCAAATTTCTCAAAGTCTAAAATTTCAATAACACTTTTTCTCGAAATCGGAAAAAATTCCGATAACTTTTATTTTCAATATCGAAAAAAAATTCCGCGAACTTTTTTTCTCGAAATCGGAAAAAATTTGGATAACTCTTTTTCTCAATATCGAAAAAAATTCTGCGAACTTTTTTTCTCGAAATCGGAAAAATTTCAAAAAAGTTCTTTTCTCGATGTCGAAAAAATTCCGCAAACTTTTTTTCTCGAAATTGGAAAAAATTTCGATAACTCTTTTTCTCGCTATCGAAAAAAATTCCGCGAACTTTTTTTCTCGAAATCGGAAAAATTTCGATAACTTTTTTTCTCGATATCGAAAAAAATTCTGCGAACTTTTTTTCTCGAAATTGGAAAAATTCCGATAACTTTTTTTCTCGATGTCGAAAAAATTCCGCGAACTTTTTTTCTCGAAATCGGAAAAACTTCGATAACTTTTTTTCTTGATATCGAAAAAAATTCTGCGAACTTTTTTTCTCGAAATCGGAAAAATTCCGATAACTTTTTTTCTCGATGTCGAAAAAATTCCGCGAACTTTTTTTCTCGAAATCAGAAAAAATTTCGATTACTTTTTTCATCGAAATCGACAAAATTTTCCGCGAAATATATTTCTTGATATCGAAAAAAAATTCCGCAAACTTTTTCTCAAAATCTGAAAAAATTCCGAGATCTTTTTTTCTTGACATTGAAAAAACTTCCGCGGACATTTTTTCTCGAAATCGGAAAAAAATCGATAATTTTTTTTATCGAAATCAACAAAATTTTATTCAAAAATTAGTTAGTAAACCAAAAACCGGTTTTAAAAACTAAAAATCGGTTTTAAAAACCAAAAACCAATTATAAAAGTGGATATGGACATAACCGGTTTTATAACTGATTTTGTGATGTTAAAACTGGTTTTATGAAATGGTTATAGTATCCGGTTACAATAAGTGGATAAAATATGGTTTGGTTATGGTTATTAACCGACCATGATCACCCCTAGTTTCAATAAGTAATCAAAATGTATGAATCAGCAAAACCGATCTTAAAGAAATTCAAAGAAAACGAGGATTAACCGATCTTAAATTCAAAGAAAATGAGGATTACAGTGTTTGCGAAGACGTTGAGATATGGCTTTCACGTGCTGACGAGCGAATCCGTTTTTCTTTGCCTCTACAATCGCTTTGATAAACGACGCCATTGTTGAACCAGCTTTTTTGCTTCTCGATTAATCGAAGAAGAGGTGAGTGATTTTTGTTTTTCGTTTAAGCCCCAAAAGTTCTCTACGATTAATCGCTTTGATTACAACACTTCCCTTTAACGATAGAGAACTTCTCGATTAATCGCTTTTTTGCTTTTTGTTTTTTTTGTTTTGTTTAGTGCCTTTGTTGCACTTTTTGTTTTTTGTTTTTCGTTTTGCTCGTTTTTTTTGGCACTTTCCTTTTTGATTACAACACTTCCCTTTAACCACACTTTAAAATTGTAAAAATTCTAAAATATTAAAATTTAACAAATTCATTTTTTAAATTATAAATATAGTCATCACTCATCACACACACAATAAAATAAATAAGAGAATATAAAATATATTTTTATTGAACCAAAGTCTTTAAAAGTATTTAACACTCGTAAAGTGTTAAAAAATATCAAAATGGATTGAATTGTCCTATTTATTTTTATTATAAATAAAAATAAAATTGGGGAACGAAAATAAGCCGTTTGGCCCGGCTTTTTTTCAACTTTTTTTTTTCTCCTTAAAAATAGTAAAGAAGGAAAAAAAATGTGTTTGACTCTACTTTTTTTTTTTTTACTTCTTTACTTCATTTCTCTAATACTTTTAAGGAGAAATATGACTAAATTCATTTTTATACTTCTCTATTTTCAATCTGCTCTATTTTCAGAATGCAAGCTCAATGTAACAAGGTTTTCAGATCAATTTTTTTTAAATCGGCTATAATGCAAGCTCAATGTAACAAGATTTTCAGCGGAAAACTTGGATGACAAGGATTCCAAAGGGTAATACTCCCAACGAAGATATGTTAGTTCATTGGGCAAGAATTCAAGCCCTCGAGGAAGCGACAAACTCCCTTCATTTGGAGATCCCTTAGAGTAAATATCCAAAATTTCAACTTGCTCATCTTGGCAAATAATTGAGCGCTTAACTACAATTCCTTAATTTTCAGATAATCTTACGGCCATACTTCTTATGACCTCACTTCCCTGCTAAAACAGTAACAGTTGTACAAATTTTTAACACATCGATCAATATTCTGAGGTCTAGTTTTATGAGGTCAAGATTCAATTTCAATCCATCAAAAAAGCAAGCAATATCCAAGAATATATTCTTTTCATGATAATCAAGATTAGTGTATATCAATCTAAAAACATCACGAACATTTTCAATCTGCTCTATTTTCAGAATCCTTGCTTGGCTTTCCCATATGTCTTTATCTTTCCACAAACAAGGTTAGCTAAAGCTTTAAGAACTAGCGGAACACCTTTGGTATAATCGGCCATCTTCTCTGATAGCTTATAGTACTCCAGTTCAACATGTTCATGTCTAGTAGAAGCATGCAGATTGAAAAGCTGATAAGATTCAGCAGAGTCCAATGGCTCAACCTCGTATATATCATCAACTTTTCCAGCAAGTACTCTCTTATCTCAAGTAGTTATGATGATCCTACTTCCTGGTCCTAAACAATCAACTGTTCCAATCAAAACTTCTAGTTGCTCAGCATCTCTAACATCATCAAGACCAATAAGAAGCTTCATTCGGCGAAGCCTTTTCTTAACTAAAGGAGGTAATCCTTTTATCAGGTCACCTTTCAAATTTTCTGCTGCTAATAGAGTGGCTATAAGCTTTTTTCTTAATCGCAAATTGTTTGTGCCATATCTTTCTGATTCTTCTCTGACATTAGCCATAAAATAACAACTTTCGTATTTAGAATTTAGTCTACGAAATGCTTTTTCAGCAATAGTTGTTTTACCGATACCAGGCATACCCCAAATTCCAAGAATACGAACATCTTCCGACTCTAAATGTAACAATGATTCTATATGTGAAATTTGCTTTTCAATTCATACAAATCCTTTTTGACTTACCTTGGTCTTCATGATCCAACTTTGTCAACACATTTTGAACTATTTTTTCAACAAGTTTAGCATCATCCTTGTACAACCGAGAAAAGAGAAAACATGTAAACTCCAACCAAATTATATTTATTTTAACAATACCTTACTTTGAATGTAAACTTACAAAAGGGCAGCCTGATGCACTAATTAAAACTCCCGCATACGCGGGGTCCAGGAAAGAACACTTACGAAAAATAGTGGGAAAATATCAAAATTTGTTGGTGAAAGAACACTTACAAAAATGTGATGAATCAAATCCAGACATGTTGGCAGATTGCTTCAAAGCAGATCTCCAGCTTAACACCTAGTAGGCTAGTACAGATCATAGTTTTTTTCGTGTTGATCAAAAAAATCTTTATACGTTCCATTTTGATGCCGTACATCTGAGGGATGGACTTAGTAGAATACTGGAATTAGTATCCTACCATATTTTGCCCTCCATTCAACTATTTTCACAACCTCGTCCAAACACCAATGCGAAGATGCAAAGTTTGGAGAAAATATGATCAATGAAATGAATGATTTTTCTACTGCTCTAAGAAGTTCTGATATTTCATCTCCTCCTTTAAGTTTCTTGTCTGAAAGACAACAATTTGTTTTCGTGATAGAGCCTCGAGGACATGGCTAAGGAAATTTTTGCGAATATCACGGCCCCTAAAGCTAAGAAATACATCATATTTTATCTCAGGAACATGGCTGGAAGGAGAAAATGTTGCAGGATATGTGGAATAGTATTGTTTGTTTGAAATTGGATTTTGAATTATGCTTGCAGCTAGTCCCCTTGGTTTTGAAATAAGCAAGAGAGTGAAATAAACAGATAAACTTATGCTACTATTGAATTCACTATTTTTCATTCTGGAGGGAGTTGCAAGATATCTGCAGAAAGAAAAGGAATATTAGAAAGAACAAACAGAAGTGGACTTTAAATTATAGCTCGATTTCAATTAAGCCTTGTTGATTTGGCTAGTGAGTATTGACTTGGTCCTCTCAATATTCTTATTATGCAAAAAAAAAAAAAGAGTTATGTTGCTATCTTGTGACCATAATGATGATTACTACTAATTTATTAAAATAATAATACTAATCAATTTGAATTTTGATCCAACACCTTATGGTTTTGAAGCTAATTTTTCTGTCATGGTTGACTAAAAAATTGAATATATGACGGTCAATGGTTCAATGCAAGTATATTGTGCATGGTTCATAAGTTATTGATTATATTACAATGAATATAATTTTTTTTCAAAATTTACCGTTAAATCAAAAGTTTATACTATATCATATAGATTATTCATGTAAAATTTTGAAAAAATTGAAAATCATTTAATATGTTATTAAAATCCTTCAAATTAATAATATACAATAAAAATCTATAAACCATTCATTTTTTAAATTAAGGAGATAAATATAAATATTTTTTCCATGTGAATTTAGTCTTAGAACATCACATTTTATATGTATGAATCAAAGTTCAAAATCCAGACACTATTCATGATGAAATATTATTATTTTTAGTATGTAGACGAATCAGCTTAGCAATTTCAATATTCATAGTGAAATTTTAGCTACGAGACTATTTGATAAAAAAGGAAAATATAAATATTTTATTTTATACGTTTATAATTATAAATTATAAATAAAATTTCAAATTCATTGCATAAATAAATAAATAAATGTTATAAACTTGACAATGTATCGTGAAATTTTGTTCTTAGTTACTAAATCCGATAACCACCCAATCCACCACCGCCAACACGCCGACGAACAAATTCCGATTACGTTCAGCGGAACCTTTCAGCAATCTCAAAGAGAGGTTTTGGATCGGAATCAGAATCAGAGGGAGATGGATTCGTTTCATTCTCCGAATATGCTCCTCCAATTTGTTTGTCTTCAAAATGCAGGTAGTTACATTGACTGTCTGAAAATTATGATTAACCATGTCATTCTATGAATCAGAGGGAGACGGATTAACCATCAGTAGATAGTTTCTCTTTCTACTAATGCCATTCTTTGGTTTTCACTTTTCATACTAATTAAACTTCAAATTTGCAATAACAAATTGTTTTTCTAAGAACAAATTTAGACAACTTTCACCATAATTTACCGGTGGACAAATCAGTTTAAATAAATCATTAAGTACCTTTTGTAAGGGTTAATTGATAACTTGATTTTATTAGTTATGAATTAAGGCGTAGCTAACCATGTAATTACCATAATTTTTGTATGTTCAACTTGACGTAGAATTGACTGTCTCAAATTATGATTAACCATGTCAAGTTTGTGGTTAAAGTAGTTACATTGCTCTTGATGAGTTTTGAGGTTCGCTAATGGTATATCCGTTAACTAGTACCGAAAGCAATTTGAACCGTGTTAACCACTTAAAAAATTGTTGTGAATTTGGTTGTTCAAATAACAGAACTGATTTGCAATTTGGTTTCTATATGATGATGATCACTATCTTTCTCTGAGATACGCTTGCGTTTTGAATTCAGTGCATTTTTTAACCTTTATGCCTTTGTATTTAATTGATTGTTACAATGTCTTTTTCATTCATCAGATGGTGATTCTTTTGGTTATGATATGACTTGGTGGAAGGAAGAGTTTAATGCATCGGATGTAGACGAAAATGGTCTTCTAAACTTAGCTGAGTTCAATGAGTGAGCTTCTTTCTACTACTTGTTTGCTTAGTTACTCTTCTGCACATGCACATTTACCTGCTGTGATGATACTTTTATTTAGCCTAATTTTTTGTATTTTTTGTTTCCTCAATGTTCTGTAGCTTTCTTCACTCGGCTGACAGCAATAGCCCAAAGCTCTAAGAATGGCTGTGCATGGCGGAAGTCAGGTAACTCTAATCTTTCCTGTTATTTATATAAAATATAACTATATGAAAGTATCAGTGTAAAAACTATGTACTACTTAATGAAAATAGAAAGCCGTCGAAAGAAACTATTTTTCCCTGGTTTCTGTCAAATAGAACAAGGAAACAAAAACAAGGACCAGAGCTGAAAAATTCTCTAGTCTTAAAAGTTTTAGGATTCTAGCTACAAGCCTCAAAACCAAACAAAATTTGTTCTATATTTTGGATATTTCCTGTCTTTGTTGTATCTGGTGCTTGTGCATCATAACTGTAAAAAAAAATTAATTAATGTGTAATTTGAATTTCTTGTTTACAATAAAGAAGGTGATAACTTTCAAAAAAATAAAAATGAAGATCATGCTAGTCTACAGTTCTATGCGAGCTTCTTTCACTTAACCACATCTGGATCCACATGGGTATTGGATGCAAGTTTATATTACCTGTGTATCTATCATATACTTGGTATAAAACTTCAAATTGAACGATACAATTTGGTTATTTATGGAAGTTGGTAAAGCCTTTATCTTAGGCATCTTAGATTCACCCAAATTGTTAATCATCGAGCTAATTTTACATTTATTGCAAAAATTGTTCAATCTGTGATAGACTCAAGCAAAAATTGCTCCATCTCAATTATAATTTTCGACCTTAAGAGTAAGAGTAGTAGTTCGCTGGTATATTTAAACATGTCAGATTATTTATTTAGAAAAGGCGTATATGCCATACTAGGCTTTCGAAAAGGCCAGACTCAAGTCTAAAAATAAACCTATGATAGCCTACAGGCCAAACCTAGGCCTTAAACATTCCTACCACCAGGTCAGGCTTGGGACTTGGATAGCCTAGCTTGATCCAACCTATTCCCACCCCTATTGACCATAAAGATGTGTGATGTGTTAAAATGATGGTCATAACAAGAAAATTCGCCCTCATTATCATAGAGATAATCCAACACAATAAAATGTCATTTACATTTAGATATTTAATCAATGCGGAGTCAAATTAACATAACAACATTTTAATCAGTGTGAATTTTTTTTGACTCATAATCAATGCGGAGTTAAAATTATTTAACTTTATTATAAAATATTATGGTTGTAAATTATTAAATTAATTAAATTTAAAAACAAAGTTGAAAATCGAGAAAATAACAGGGAAAACACATTACTTTATAGTAAGCACAATTATTAAAATTTGAATTGAAAAAAAAGAGAAAATATTTGGTTTGTTAGATATACTAGTCGTGAGAGCTATGACAGGCTACATGTCAGACCTAGGTCTTAAATATTCCGACCAGGTCAGGCTCTGGCCTTGCAAAGGGAATTTTTCGTGAATATTATTAACGAAAAATGTCATATAAATAATCCAACACAATAAAAATGTCATTTACATTTTTACCCTTTATGTATATGCATTTTTCTGGTCAAAATGTATTCTTTGCATTTAAATATTTAATATATGTGCAGTCAAATTTACATAATTTTTTTTAATCAGTGTGAACTTTTTTGACTCATAATCAATGCGGAGTTAAATTTATATAACTATATTATAAAATATAATTTTTAGTCAGTGTGCAGTCAAATTTACGTAATATTTTTTTAATCAGTGTGAATCTTTTTGACTCATAATCAATGCAGAGTTAGATTTATATAACTTTATTATAAAATATAATGGTTTAAAATTAATATATTAATTAATTAATATGTATTATATTATAATTTATTATAAAGCAAAACCCCAATCCCAGAAAACAATGCACATGAACAAAAACTTCCTCGGATTTTGCTTTTTCAGTTCATTTGAGAAGAACACCAGTAGAAGCTACAATGGACTCACACAGACAGTATAATGCTCGCGCCGTCGATGAAGTTTTTCATGATTTCAAGGGTCGTCGAGCTGGTCTTATCAAAGCTCTCACCACTGGTATATCTAATAGACCAAATATTCTCTTATTTTGTTTTCAAATCAAAATTTTAATAACAGTGTTCATTGTAAAGTAATGTGTTATGTTGAGCATTTCAAATGGTTTTGTGCATTTTTTATTTTATTTTACCTAATGAGTCAAGGTCAACCAAAGTTTCAAGTGAGTTTAGTTTCCTACACATAGTTGTTCCTGTGAAATTTGATTTTTTATGGGTAAATGCAAGAATTTCTGATGTTTGTTTATATCGAGTATTTGACATGGTTCAGTGTTTTTTTTTTCTTCTTTTTCAACTATATGTTTAGCTGAAAACTTTAATGTTTGAGTACCTTTTGATTTTGAACTTTTCACTGTTTGCAATTTAGCTAGCTTCGAAATGAGTTATTTTTAAATTTTACAAGTGTTTTAATTTTGCTGTTGGATGAAACTGATAATATATATACCTGATTGAATGATGATTGACAGCGGTTAATTTTCATCTCATTTTGATTTGTGTAATAATAATTTATGGGTCTTAGCAAGGGAATTTGAGTTTTGTTCTTGAGAAATGGGAGGGTGTAATTTGAACTGGAATTTTACATTATGTTGTTGCAGATGTTGAAAAAATCCGTATCCAATTCGATCCCGGTAAGTTACAATCTCTTTTCATGCGGTAGCTGTGCGCCACATCATTTGTGTTTTCTATTTTATCAATTGACTTTTAAATATGATGGTGGGCTGAATGCAACAGGGGCTTCCCTAAAATTCATAAATAAGAATCATTCTGTTGATTTATTGTGATGTTTGAAGGATTTTACGTTTGTTCTGAATGTAGGTTTAATTCTTGATTTTTGTGAACACACGGTAACTTCACTTTCCTTTTTCAATATATATGCACCGGTTAATTTTACATGAGGGTACTGCTGTTTCAAAAACTCAATTAGTTACATGATCTTATGATTAAGTAACACCTATCGTGGTTCTTGCATCAGGAACAACATATTTATGTTCTTATCTTATCTTCTCAAGTCTCCTAGCGGCAATTTTTTCGTTACAAATATAGATATGATACTGCAGATCTTTCGTAGCTGCAAAGAAAAATGCTGTAGAGAAAGGATTACTTGCCATGTTGTAGAGAATGAGGCCATTTCTTTTCGCTATTCTATTTGGTACTTTTGATTTATAAACCGGTTACTTGATTATTGCAGAGAAGAAGAATATGTGGTTGTACGGCTATCCTACTGAGGAGTGGGAAGTCAGTTTACCTACAGGAGACTCTCCACCGGTGCTTCCGGAGCCCGTCCTTGGCCTTAACTTTGCTAGGAATGGAATGCAGGAAAAACATTGGCTGTCTTTAGTTGCTACTCATTGTGATCAATGGTTATTTGGCGTTGTGTTCTTTAAGGGAACGAAATATGGGATTAACAAATCTGACAGGTATTTCATATTTTAACTATAGATCTTATCTGTGGTTAAGTTATCGTATCTATCATATTTTTTCCCTTACATATCATTTGTTCATCCACGTACTCATGTCTGCATTGTAATGCAGGGATCACCTTTTCAAGATGATCAATGAACTGCCAACAATATTTGAAGTTGTTACTGGTGCTGCAAAGAAACAACTCCGAACCTTTGTGTAATTGTGTTCCTTCACATGGTCCTATCATGTATAAAGTTCGTGAACAGTTTATCATGGTTTTGTTGCAGCTATTTTGATGTCTGATCGGGATTTTGTGAATTTCATTTTTTACTATCATTTTGCGTGTGATAGTGGCATCAATGTTTTCTCAATTTTTTGTTTGAATTTTCAAAGCCATCGTTTAAATGGAAAGTAATTATGTAGTTGTTTTAAACTTTGTGAAGGCTGAAGAGGGTATATAAAAATTCAATTCGAATTATAAGTACTGTTATGATATCTGTGGTTCTCTTTTATTGCCTGGCTAGTTTTGTTTTCTCATTTGATTTTTGAATGGTGAAGCAGCAGGCTCCAAAACCCCAGGTTAAGCAGACAAAGGCATTGGAACCTAAAGATGAGGTTGAGGAACTGGAGGGGGAAGACGACGAACATGTCTTATGTGGTGCTTGTGGGGTGCATCATGGCCCTAGCAATTTCTGGATTTGCTGTGACATATGTGATAAATGGTTCCATTCCATGGGAAATGCGTGGCAATCACCCCTACTATGGCTAAGGATATCAAACAATACAAATGTCCGTCATGCACTGACAACAAAAGCACTCTCCCTTGATGCCATAATGAGTACAAGGTTTCGATCATTTGCTGATCATGTTGTTCTGTTTTTATTTCTAGATCTTTAAGTTGCTGGATAGTTCCTGTCTGGCACATCGTTGGTGTTTTATGTTCTAGTCCATTATAGAATTGTGCTATTGTTGGTTTTGTTGTTTTAGCTCCATTTCAATTGATGACTTCTTGTGTCTGTTCAACTTTAGTTTATTGTTATTTATGAATAATGAATTGCTGAATTTGGAAAATTGAATGATGTCTTGTTACTATTTTCTTTGTTGATAGCTTGGTAATGGTGCCCCTGCTCCAAAATTTAAAATAAGTACAAAACTGAAGTGAAGTATAGGTTTAGACGTTTTGGACTTGAAATTTATTGGTCAGTTTTTATCGGAGACAGTTTTGGAAATCAAATTAACCAACACAAAAAGAGGTTAATGCGATCAATTATGTTATTGATAATTTTCCTCTCATGATATTATGTGAGGACTACATCCAAATAAAAGACAAATTTGTTGAAAGTATTTTTTAGGCAACATATACATGTGTACATTTAGTTACCTACTCTCTTTTTTTTTTTTTTAATAACAAGGGTTAAGTTGATTCAATAAACTGCTTTTTTTGTCTGGCTTAATATATAGGGTCTGTTTGTTACAGATTAAAAAATAAGTGATTTTGACATTAAATAATTTAGAAATTATTTTTTATAGATTTTACAAAAAATCAGAAGCTATTTTGTGTTTGTTTACCATTAAAAAATTATTTTTTATAAAAAAATAATCTTTAACTTGTTTGGATGCAACCATAGAAAAGTGATTTTACATCATAAAATTACCATAAAGTACAATTTTTCAAATATAATATATCGTATAAAATAAATATATGAAAAATACTCAAGTTCTTTTTTTCATTATGGTCATATGATTTTATATATATAGTTAAAAATAAAACAAAATTTTTTAAATCTTATCTTCTAAAAATAACAAACTAATTTTATAAATTCTAAATAGGATATTTTTGGAATATTAGAATAAATTTAAGGATATTTTGGTCCGAAATTTTTTTACACAAGTTTTCTCTCTCCTCTAAAAAAAATCTATAAAAATAAGCTACTAATATCAGCTTCAGATTTTTAGCAGTTTTTAGATTATTTTTAGATTCTGATTATTTTGAAAAGCTATAACAAACATATGTTATTTTCCTAAAAGTGATTATTTTTTAAAAATAAGTGATTATTTTCTAAAAAAAGCTATAACAAACGGGCACATAATTTGATTCGCTAAAAGGGTGTAGACAAGAGAAAATACAAAAAGAAGATTCAGAGGAAGCCACCCAAATGTGTTTTATTGTTCGTCTCTGGCTGTTGTTTTCTTACTGAAAGATTCTGTGTATCCAGTTACATTTATCTCTTATTTTTAAATCCTATAAGATTAGCTACAACTAAACCCTATTTTTTCCCTCCTAATCTTTCTATTAAATTCTTGCCATTGTATATAAATAAATAAATAAAAAATTATTTTCGTCTCCCAATAAATTTATACTTTGGAAAACTGAAGGCTAAATTTAAACCCAATCAACACATGCATTCCAATATTTAGTATTTGTTGACTAATTCAACACAAAACTAAAAAAGAAACAATGCAATCTCTCTCTCTTTCTCTGTCTCTCACCCGTGTTCATCTATCCTTCACTCACAGTCACATGTCTCTTTCTCTCTCTCGCCACTCTAGCTTCCTTCTGCTTATTTGCAAATTGCAACCCTCTTGCTCTTCTAGATATATCTTTATTTTGTTAGTTAAGCACAACATTGAAAACAAAATTAATCAAGTGAAGTTATGCACCAAAGCCACAAAAAAGGTTTAAATTTGATCTTTTGTTTCTCTATTTCATAATAGTTTCTTCTTTATAAGTAATACCCCTGTAATTAAAAAGTAATACTCTTCTTTTGAAGTATTAGGTAAAGGAGTCTTTTTTATATAATTATTTGTATAACCTGTTTTGACTTCTCTGGTTTACTTGAGTTCTTTTATGGTTAGATTGATAGAAATATCATTTATGTTAATGAAATTAACCATTTATCTCTCAAAAGTCAATATAGAAGACCACAACTCACTATTCATGTTTATAGGGTACATTCAAATTCAAAAAGAATTACAAATAACTATTGTTTTATGATATCTTGATGCTAAACTTACTAAAACTTGCTGAAGTAAACTTCGGTCGGTTATATGTAAACTTCATGTTTCAAATAACTACACTTTTTATAACAATTGAATAGGGGATTGAAATGGTGACATACAAGCTTCAATTTGAACAACTAAATGATGCCATAGAAATTTTCATTTCTTTTATGCAAGGGAAAAAAATATAAGAGATCTATTTTCATGTCATTGTGATGATGTGTTTATCTATTCATTTCTATGACAAGAATATATTGATCCTCTAGCTGGAGTTTTTGTCCCTTTGCCAGTTGGAGTACTCTAGAAAGTTATACTATTTTTTGATGGATTAAGATAAGATTTATTTTGGAATCGCTTCTTTTTTGCTACTTTAGAGTTTACCCTATGAATCTTTTACTATGTTAAATAATTTGTTTTCACAACTGAGAATGAAGGACTGCCCTTGGTTGTTCGGCAATGGTGGAACTCACATTTCATGACCAAACCAAAGAAGCTAATTAATAGCTTCTCTTGACTTCTAACTCTATAATGTTGATATAGCTGGGTTTGGAGAATCTGCAGATTGTGAGTAAAACAAATTATTTTAACTCAATATTTTGTCTACTCTTACATAGTACATGCACATTTTGAGTTTAAGAGGATGTGTTGCTATTACTACAAGCCAAATTTTGTAGTTCTTAGAGGTTTTAAATATTTAGATAAAACCATAAATGAAATACGTCCTAATTAAAAAGAAGTTCAATTTGTTTAGTGTGATTTTTTTCTTATTTTTTGTGTCCTCGCCTTATTTGTTTCATTTTCTTCAACATATATACTTTGTAAAGAATCTCAGTGAACTTTTTTTGATAAAAAGAATCTTAGTGATTTTATGTGAACAAAATTAGTTTGATTGTTGTTGGTGTTTCATTATACTTTACACAACATATTAACAACTTAAATAAAATATGTATTTAAGAGACTATTGAATGAGGCGATTCAAACAAGGAAGAAGTAGATGTGATTGATTCAATTTAGACTCCAACAAGCAGGTCACTCGGAAAGAAATATGCTAAAAGTTTAGACTCAGTTGGAGTAGTTGATTTTGATGGAGATCATGTATCTACCACAAGAGAGTTAAAAATGTCATGTGTGAAACTTTATTTTTTTTATATATATAAGCCAACGTGTAGGCCAAATAACTTCTCATTCAACTTCTGTAGGGCAATAAGTGGTATCAGGGAATGATTAGTATAAATTGTGTCTATGGTTTATTCTATAGTTCCCACAACAGCCTGCATAAAATGTGTTTAGTTTTTTTGTAAAAAAAATATTATATAGTTGAATGATAAGTCTTTTAAAATTCATGCACACCAAATGGACGGACCGAAAATTTGAATCTCCAAATTTATCGTTTAATCTTAAAAAAAAATACATGTTTAAAATTATTATAATGCTGTCTTACACTTTTTCAATACTATGCATTTTATATGAAATAATTCATTATTAATTGTTTTCTCAATGAAATTATTCATTATTATTACTATAACATAAGAGCTAATAAGACCCGTGCATCGCACGGGTCGAAGGTCTAGTTGATAATAATCCTAAGATTAAGTATGATGTTTTTGTTAGCTTCCGAGGTCCAGACATAAGGGAAGGTTTTCTTAGTCATTTGGTTGAAGCTTTTTCTCAAAAGAAAATTGTTATCTTTGTAGATAATAAGCTTCATAAATGAGATGAAATGTCACAATCACTTGTTCAAGCAATTGAAACATCATTGATTTCTTTGGTTATATTTTCAACTAATTATGCTTCTTCACCTTGGTGTTTGGATGAACTTGTCAAAATTGTTGAGTGCAGAGTGAAAGATGGACAGATTTTATTGCCTGTTTTCTACAAAGTGGATCCTATAATTGTGAGGCATCAAAAGGGAAAAATCAAAATATGCAAATGAATTTGGTGAACATGATGAAAAAATGTATAGTTTGAGCAAAGTGCAACAGTGGAGATCTGCTCTTAAGGAATCTGGTAATTTGTTTAGATTTCATTCATCAAATTTTCGGTGAGTTCTTCTAAGTTTCTCACCACCAATTTCATTATCATCAAGTTGTTTTGTTTTTTATTAATTTGCAAAAGTTGTTTTGGATTCTCTTCTGCCACACTGGTTGATCCTGCTCGATCTCAACCATTGATTTTTATTAAATGTTTATATTCAACATATCATAGTATAACTGATGGACCGTTCAGATCTGCGCAAGACATAAAACTGAAGAAGAATGGTATAAGAGGATCTAAACCCTAGAATATTTTATTTGATTTGTGCATCATCAAAGAGATATGAATGATTTGTGTACATTAAACAAAAAGTTTTTTAGATTTTAATAATGTTTGTTATAGATTTTTTATTTTTATGAATTCATATTTGTTAATGTTACTATTATATTTGTTCAAAATATGTTACTAGTATTATTTTTAATAGTGTTTGTTATAGTTTTTTTTAAAAATCATTTTGTTTAGAAAATTATTTTTAACTCCAAATAAAAAGTTAACCTCAATAAGCTTTTTTATAATCTATTTTATTTTTTGGAATAAAAAGACAATGGTGAGATTCGAACCCATGACTATACTCTACTTTTTTATAAACTAAAAATCATAAGTGTAGAAACTTAGACAAACGAAAAATGATTTCAAAATCATTTTTTAAAATTTAAACAAACACATCAAAAATCGTAAAAAAAATTGGCATATAAGACCATGTTTTTTTGACTAAATTGTATTATTCATTTATCATATTTTTATCGTATTTTTTAATATTATATAGATGTAAATATTAGGATATAAGATTTTGTTTGATTTGTTTTGATGAGTATTTTCAAAATATAAATTTTTTATAATTTTACTGCTAAATAATTAAAGATATTTGTGATCAAAATTGTGGATTGGCGTACGTTCAGTGGTCAAACAGAGTCTTATATTTAGGGATAGATGTAGTATTAAAATTGGAAAATGCTAAATTATGTTTCCGTGTCACTAGTTAAGCATATTAATCAAAAACATTCATCTTGAAACTTGTATATATATTTTCCAACTGCAACCTAGTGTTTCCAACTGCAACTACATAGTAGTATATACATATCAGGAACAAGAGCAGCGTGACATTCAAATTTGCCAAATTTTTTTGCTAGATATGTATGTGAATTATCTTACAATATTTTTATCTTATCTATCTCAGATTATTATCTCTTAAGATCAGTTTTCATATCCGGTAAGGATTAGGATTCTAGTAGAAGTAACAATAAGGGTTAGCTAACACTTATTCTTTTTTTTTTTTTTTGAAAAAACCATAATTACAATCCAACGTCTTCCTCCAATAAAGGAACCTTGCCCTCAAAAATGTGGTCCTTTCATCAGCTAGACCAAAAGATGTGCATAGATTACAATTGCACAAAACTTCATGCAATTATACAACTTTTCCAAGAATAAAAAAATATCAGCAGTAACATCAAAAATATTTTCGGAAATAAATTACCAGAAAAAAATAGCATTGAATTGGAAATATAAAACCAGATGATAATAGGAAGAGGTAAAAAAGGCGTTAGTATACATATTCATAATAGTATAGAAATATTAATGCAGTATACTTGCAATAAGATAATCTATCTATAAAATAAACAATGACAGTAAGGTGTATATTACACAAATAGATACGCATAAAGGACAACCACATAGCGTGTCACCACTTTGCACATACCAATGAAGCCTATCAACAATGTGCATTGGAAACCTCAACATTAGCTAAGAGCAAGGTAAAACAGCCAAGTTTGGAATATAAGCATCTAATTTAGTGATGTACGATGAATCCTCCCAAGGTTTGTTGATAAATATGACCAATATAATGCTTATATAATAAGTTCATAACTATGTGATAGTTGTGACTATTGTGTAGCGTTCATTTTCATCATCAAGATAAGGTATACAAGCATAAACTTTGATGACCAACTATCCTGCATAGCTCAAGAAAACGATACTGATAAATGTAATATAAATTCAGCTTCATGATAACCAATGCCTGAAGAAAATATGCTAAAATAACGTACTTACCTCCTTTAACTTGTCTATTTTAGTAAAATGGCGATCAAATGAAGTATATCACATGCCATGAAGAAAAGGTGCAAGATATATCTTGAGCTGCTTCTGCAAGTGAATAATAATCAGATGAAAACTATTTACTGAAGAGGTGTTTAAGTTAGAGAAAAAGGATGAGAAAGATAGAAAAGATGGTCTCCATAATACTCTTGACCTATAACAGCTTGAGCTTTCAGCATAATTGTTCATGGAAATAGCTTGAGCAGTGAATGTTTGTACATTACACCTCTATGAATCTAAAATGAAAATCATGTAGGACAACTTGTTCCAACCTGCCAAGTAAAAAGCCGACGAACGATTTCTGGCTCACAAATAGCTTTTGCTTCCTCAATACTACATCCTTCATTTAACTTCTGCAAAGCTATTTGAATAGCCTGCAAAAGAGTCAGAGATTCTACTATTATTATAAGGAAAATGAATAACTAACCATTTGAATTTAACTTGCTCAGACTGTACTTGACATCAATGCTGACATCTACATTGAAGTGGTATAAAGAAGACATACCTTAACAGAACCTTCAACTTTTCCTCGAGTAACGTTCTTATGAAATACAGTTTCTGCGAAACTTGCATTGAATAATTGACGGTCCTTTTTAAATTCTTCCATATTCAAAGTAGACGTGGCTTCTTCCATTAAAGACAAAATTCTGTATAGCATAATGACCAAATATAAACAAGTGAATTTTCAAATCAATCTTTTTCTTCAATTAACCCAATAAAAAGAACAATCATATGATAATGCACATAAAATACCAACAGATTTTTGATGTTGGGGTCTAGCTTCATGAGGCCTTGGAATACAGGAAAAATTATTATTTTTCAAAGGCACTTTGTTTTCATAATTTGGTAATGACCTATTTGATGCAGACATCGTTTCAACTCTCAAATATTTTCTAGGCCTGTCAAGATTTTCTGGTACATATGACAAATGTGTATCTGGCTTAGAGCATATTTTCTCCATAACTATTGAAGAACCGCCACTTTGAAGGCCAACTTCTTCCTTTATAGTTATTTTTGGCACCAATGTCTTATTAGGAGGAAGATCTTCAAAACTGTTCTTCGATGGTAATATAAACCTTCTCTTTCTTTAATAATTTGAAACTGACTAACTTCCTTATCAGGAAATATCATATGGTTTCTAGCAGGGGTTCCAAGTTCCAAAACTATCTCATGATCCCTAAACAACAATGGGTTGTAAATAACAGTGTAAGGCCTTATTTGACTGCTAATATGAGGATAATGTATCAAAACACATTTTAATCCCCAATTACTAAACACCAACAACTTACAAGCAATACATCAAAATTCTTTTGTCAAGGAGATCATCCCAAGCCCTCTGCTCAATACCCATATAATAATCAACTTTGAAGGAAATTTCCCTGAAGAAGGTGAAAGAGTTGGAGATAATGAGACATATTATGCATGATGCACAAAGAAAAAATATAGAAATATAAGGGTATTCAACATATGACACATAAAACTGTTGAAGTGAATACAAGAAAAAACCTACTTGGGTAAGCATTTCCTGTGGTAAGCCTTGGGGCAGCGTCTACACATCGCAAATAGCAAATCATGAACATTTCTATTTTCACCTTTTCTGCATAACGAACATATATGAAGAGGACAGACAAATGTTTTTCTGTTGCAATTTTCTTCCTCATTGCCTCTTGTTCGGTGTCAGTGCCAGGGTTGAGTAGTCTTGCAACACATTCAGGATGGTAATAGTGGCCACAATTTGCAGTAACACAAGGAAATACCTAAGGAGAAACAAAAGAAATGTTTAGATACACATTGATCGATGGCTACATTTAAATTTGCTTGCATTTTAATGAAATGATCTACAGTACAATTATCCAGGAGTTAGTTAGACGGTTAGAATAATGGCATGCTAAATGAAGTGAGTTTTGGACTGAAGTCCAAAATCAAAAGGTCAAAAGGCCAGAAAACAAATGAAACAATGGTTATACACATTTTTAACACCCGGTTTTTTGCACAAAATAATAGAGAAACTCTTGTGGATATCAGCAACAAAAAACCAGTGGGAAAGAAAAAACTAAAGGCCAGATGCATTGTCTGTGAAAGCTAAATTTATCTAAAAAATACTTCTGGGTTTGATGATTCATCAGATGAACCCATTCTGCCACATGCAAAGCATTGATGCTTCTTATGTTTACAATTTTCACAATAGAAGTTTGGAAAAGCCTGCAAAGTTAAGATTTGGTTTTATCAAATTCAGTTGAAATAAAAGAAAAATAATGCTAACTAGTAAGAGTTTGGGATTTTATTAAATTATTTAGTAAAGAATAATTGGGATACAATACTCACATTAACTTGAGTAATAGTGTAGCCAAGAGAATCACAAAGTGAATCTCTGCCGGTCTCTATGGTTGGATAAAAGGATCTCAGACACCTTCCTTCACATCTGGATGACTAGTATGGACAATAATATGTATTTATTGTCAATGACTAGTATGGACTGATCATACATACGGAAGTATTTCACCACCATTATCACAAATTGCACAAACAGTATCTTATCCAATATTTTGCTCTTCATCTACGTGCATTGAGTTCACCTTCACCGTCAGATTTTTCATTCTCCTCCTCTGAATCAACTATAAATTTTAATTTCTTTCTAGTGTGAAGATCCTGCTAAGTAACCAATATGATAATGAATAAGAAAGAAAATATTACACACTAAATAGGGAGAAAAAATATTATGCTCACCTCATGGAAGTCTTCATTTGAACATGTCTTTCCTATGAAATGTGAAGCAGATACTGTCCAATAAAATAAACAAAAATTAGTAAAAATATCACAGTTACCATGAACTCTAACATACTTGGCGCAGGGGATCCATTTATTTTGCAAAAAAAAGTAAGGGACACACCAGCTCAAAAGAATTTGTACTTCATTTAATTATTAAGTTGGTCTAATTATCGGAAAAAAAGCAGCTCATGGACATAAAGAAGGTGCTAGAAGCCACAATAATGAAGGCGGCACAAAGTGGCGGCAATGAAGGTGGTTGAGTTTTGACATGGAAGCAAAGTGTCCCGGATCGGAAGCTCTAATAGCAACTTGAAAGGTCCTTTGATGAGTTACAAGTTACTGGCTCTTATACATAGACTATTGTACATGAATCCTAATAATTGTTTTTTTTTTTTAAACAAAATCCTAATAATTGTTAATAATGAGAGAAAGGAAAAAAGATCTACACACTATGAAGAGGAGGAATGAATGAAATATTCTATCATAAAGTAGTGTTGTTTACAACAAATACCATTTCATGAAAAAGCAAAATGTAACTGAAAGACCTAGGGTAGAATCAAAGCATCAAGCCACTGTAACTCCTATGTATGCACTTGGATGAAATAATTACTTCAATTTTGCTAAATAAGCTCTATGAAACTGATTTGCGATCAAGCAGTTTTGCACATTGCCTCGAAAGTAGTCTTTCATGAGAAGACTAAGATATGGAGATTGACTGTGACTTACTTCTTCAAAGAAAATATATTTCTTTTTGGAGAAATTACCACCTTGTTTGTTAATTCTAATGATAAACTAGTAAACATCTTAACTAAAAATATGCTCATGTACCAAACTTGATGAATAGACATATATGCATTTGCTTAGGGGGGGATTATTGAAATTTGATTTGGTTGATACTTAAACCATTAGAAAGAAAAAGTGCTAGAATATATATATTCACTTGATGCAAACAGATATATTTCTGAATATAAATATAACTACATGAAGCTGACATATTTTCTCTCAAGCAAATCCGAACATACATTCAACTACAAAACAAAAACTGAATTATGAACCTTTGATTTTGTTAAATCAGTGTCCCTTTTAGCAGCCTCATGAATCGATGTCATATGACTTCGAATATCGTTCTCGGATGGCTTAATATCAAATGAGCTGCAAAACAGACATTAATTTCATTGATTGGAATACATGAATAAAAGAAATCTACAAAGGATAAAAGTAAGTGCTCACCTAAATTCCTTTTACAATCTGATCAAAATAGATAGATACTCTTGATTCCTCTAGATACCATTTCACACAATGCAACCAATAAACTGTGACCAAGATTGACTGAAAAGCACTGAAATCACATGCTGCTCACATGAAAGTTCAAATCTCCATCCTGTAGTAATTTGTTTGTGAATTTTCTGGAGGTCATTATCAGTGATGCCACGTAAAAACACTTTTGTTTCTGAGAATTGAAAAATGACACAAACAGCGCCCTATCATTCTCAAACCAATAACTATCAACACAATCTCACCCTCTTCATCCGATGATGCCATTAGATACTCAAAAGTATGTTCAGAAAATCTGTGTAAAAATGGGTGCCTTTGTTTAAGCTTTTAAAAAATAATATTGTAGAGATTTTGAAAAAAATTTAATGCTAATTTTCGTTTGTTTACGATCATAAAAATTTATTTTGTTTTCATCGAGTTCACATTTTACATGGTATGTGAATGTAATGTTCAAAAAAATATATTTTATAAAAATAGCTATTTTTTCATTTTAAAGGAAAAAAAAAATATTTTTTTTATTAATTTTTTTTTAAGAAAAATCTAAAACAAACACAAGTGAAATGAAAAAAGTGATTTTTAAAAGAAAATTAGATTTTTTTGAGAAAATATCTCAAACAAACGAGCCGCAAATGATAGACTGACATTAGTGATGTTACTCAAAACCATAGAGTTTAAATCAATTAATTTAAGCTATTAGTTTTCATGAATTGGTTGAATAAATTTTTATTTTAATCGGTAAACTGTTTTAAAGATCATTTCTGGAAGACCAAAAGAAGGAACATCCTAACTACCCCAATTATTAATTGATGTTTTTTCACCGTGTTTATCTTTGTTATGTAAACTTCTCTTTACTAATTTTTATTCGTTTTGAGCAGAGATATTGAGTTTTTTACTAAAAAATTTGACCTCATAAAAGCCTCTATCGCATCAGCCACGTCCATGATCCATACTTGTGGGATATTAATGAAATTGTTTATGATTTGGCTAACTTGGGCACTATCTTCTCTAACGGCCATAGGGCAAAGTTTGTTGTAGATTATCCAATCCTAAACCTCAAGAGAATTATTAACACCCTTGGTGCATTTCAGTTTATAAAAATATTCAATTATCGCACTATTACAATTGGAAGTTTAGACGTGTCGGTGTCCGTTCTACTTTTTTATAGTGTACAACATAGTGTGTCTTTACTCTTTGACTTGTATGAAAGTGTTAATATCAATCATATTCATGTTTGTGAAATATGCATTCATTCATTGTAAAATAAAATAAAAAACACTTAAATCAATCTCTTACTAGTAAGTTCCATAGCAGCCTTTGACCTCATCCGGAACATTCCTAACAACCTCAAAGTAAATTAGCAAAGTTAAGAAGACCTTTTGATTAGAAAACACAAAGAATACAATTTCTACTTATGATTGAAAGCAAGGTACTACTACATACTAGGCTATTTAAAAAAAATAAAATTAAAGTTCACATTTTGTTCATCAGAATAACATTTGAATGAAATAGCATCAAATCAATAATATTAAGTAAATGTAGAAACAAACTACACAATGACAAGAAATAGTAAACCTAGTCAAGAACTTTACATATTGCAAAACCGAAGATATTAGGCACTTGCTGGAGCATATGAACACTTAAGAAACAGGCTATCCTTGGTTTTTTCAGCTAGCACTTCGAAAAGAGCTTCACTGTTAGGTTTCTCCTGGGGATCAAATTCATTAAGGAATTTAAATATCTCGGAGTCATTGAGATTACAGCTCCTCAATACGTTCTGTATTATCCAATGCAGCTCATTGACCATACGTTTTGTATGTAGATGACTAATAAGACCAAATACAGTGAACATATGACAAGCAAAACCATAATGCACCATCTCCTTGTACATAATATAGGCCTGATCAATATTATTAAGTTTACAATGTTCAATAATAAATAAATTATAAACTAGTCTTCCATCTGGCTTATAATTCCAGTTCAGCATTGTGTCATAAGCATTCTCTAAACCTCTATTGCAGAAACCCTTGACAAGCTCCACCAGACTCTTGAACATATCATCACTACAGTTCTCTACCAGAGTACAACGATATTCTAAAGTTGACATATAGAAATGATGATTATAAATAAAGCGTAGAAGATCCTGCTTAGTTTCTGTTGTCCTATGTTTGTTATCAAGTCCATTGATAAACACACTATTTATAACAGAATCTGGCAATAACTCACGGTGTGTCATTTCATCATACAATTCAATAGCATTAAAATATTTACCTTCATCATAATAAGCATTCATTACACAAGTATAAGTAACCTCATCTGCCAGGCATTGTATAAGTGATACATACGCGTATGCATCCATCCAGCATAGGAGTAAGTGTTTGTCAATCTTGTTGCGCATTTCATTAGCCTTCTCTATTTCTCCAATTCGGAGAAACCCACAAAAAACATCGTTGGCAGTATAAACTGAAAGGTAAAACCCAGTAACAATCATTTCATTCAAAACCTTGTAAGCGTCGTGAATCCTATCATCGTGTTTGCATAAGGAATCAATGAGAGAAGCGTAAGTTGTTTCGTTGGGAGTCAAACCCTTGACCCACCACATATGATCCAAAAGCTCAACAGCATTACTCAGCTCATCAGCCTTAGACATGTCGGTGACCAAGGTGTTGTAATTCACACTATCACCCATCTCCCCGATTCGGAGAAACCCACGAAGAACATCGTTCAAAGTAACAACCGAGGAGGAGGAGGGGGAAAAGCCATTAACAAACATTTGATTGAAAAGCCTATAAGTCTGGTTGGTACTCGATGATCCATTCTCATCCAAAAGTTGAGCAGCACGATTCAACCCTTCAGCCTTATACAATTCACAGATCAAGGTGTTGAAAATCACACAATCACTCTTCCTCCTCCTCGGACTCATCTCCTCTGATTCCAAGTTCCCGGTGGCAAAGCTGCGAATCATGATGTTGTTGTAGGTGTTAACAACGTTCAAAGACACAAAGCTGTTACGGATGATGATGTTGCAGCTGGCAGCGGCGGCGAAAGAATAACGGAGGAGAAGATTCATTTTCCAAAATTAACTAACTAAGTAACAACCGAGTACTAGCGGCAGCAGACTATTGTTAAATAAAATACAGTAAAGATGAAGAGTTCTGTTCACAATTTGGTGGGTAAAACCGAGAACCAGCCCAACCCGTTTAAACTAGACAAAACAAACCGAATTGGGCCGGGTCCAACAATTTAACGATGTGTTATCATGGATGTAGGCAAGTTTTTATTTTTATAAAACGTGCGTGATTAGCTATTCATATGGACCACATCAAACCTTTTATTATTTATATTCTTTGTATATATGTATATACGGTGAATGAATTTTTTGTATATGGACGGTGAATTGGTATATCAACAAGTGAGCATAGAAGAAAATCACGTATTCTATATAGTTGGAATTAATTTTTAATTGTTGGGAATAATTAAGTGTGCTCAAGATCTAATTAGTCATGTAATCAATTTTAAATTAAATATTAATTCTATTATCATATTTACTATTTAGTGAAATAGTTAATTTGATAAAGTCTTTGATTAAAATTATAAATTTGTCATCATGATAAAGATCTTGATAATGAGAGGCAAATCTTTTAATATTTTAATCTAAATTGTTCTTGATCATAGGATTATTGTGACTAGGACAATAATAATCCGGATAGATCAATATATATATGTGATAGTCTTTATTGGATAAAGATTAATAAAACTCATTTATTAAATTACATATATATATGATGCATATGTTGATATGATCATTGAACTGACTCAGTTGAGATTTTTCTAATGGTTAATATTACCGTAAATTGTCAATAGAAAACTCTCAAGAAGAAATATAATGATTTTCTTTGACCTGAGATTATCATAGTAATTAACAAAATGTTTATTGTATTTTAATTCTGGATACAATTAAATACTTGTATAATTAATGATTAATCAAGATGGAATCCGTTAACTCTCGGTAATGAGTTTGAGCTCTAAGATAAAATGAAAACCCTGGCCAAGGAAATTGATTGAAACAAGAAATGAGTTTCTTAAGTCATAGATGTTAACTTATTAGAGTTTGACAATAACACCATGCTCTAGAGTTAACAAGAGCTGTAAAGACGGAAGAAAATATTATATTATTCTTCTAGTGGTTCTTGAAAGTAAATATTACTTTGTACTATCCGGACGTTAAGGAGTGTTGCTAGACGCCTACCTTAATTAATAATATTAATGCGATTAATTTATTATCGGCTTAGTATTGAACTTACAAGGTCACGCACAAACGGGTGTTCAAATTTTTGCTATAGAATTAATTTATTACTTGATAATTAAATTAGAGAATTCAATTAATCAAACTTAAATTATTTTCTTAGTAGAATATTATTGTATTTTTGCTAGCACTAAAAATACAAATAATATATAAATAAATTGAGCAAGATACATATTATACATGTTGAGTATTTGAATGGTTTCAAATAGAAATCAAAACCGTGTATGCATATATGTATGTGAGGCAAATATCAAGTAATTAAATTTGCTTGATTAAATTGAAGTAATAAAGTGGGACGGTAGTTATTGTTTCTTTAAGTGGAATTTGTAGTGGTGATTTATTATGACATTTGAGAAAACTATGCTAGACATAGTTAACTTCTATGTGAGGTGTTATGCAATCTCTCAAAGCACTAGACATGATAGATGATCATGATAAAATGTGAAAAATTACAAGTTACTTTGTTCAAGTTTTAGTTTCACTGTTCAATAGGTTGATTTTCATAATAGATGATTTTTTTTGGTATAGTTCATAATAGATGATTATGAGAATGTGAAAGTGAATCCAATAACACAAATCCACTTTGCTTATATTTTGGTTCTACTATTCAAAAGGTTGATAGCAAAATTAGTCTCGGTATGGATACTTGTAGATTCTTCACATTATTACTTAAAAAAAAATTTCCCTTTATTTATTTGCTAACTGAGTAACTTGCAGGCTAAAATTGGACAGGACAGCCCGGGCCAAATCCATATTGTCATCGGTAACCCTAGATATCTTAGGTTATCTTTGAATTTTTTTTTACAAATTGAATGATTTTTATTATATATACTTCATTTAGTTCTTAATATAAATTTTTTTTATACTTTTTATATTTGTTGAAAATTTAATATATTTAATTTATATTATTGACCAATAAACCTAAGAGGTCAAATACTTCTCGACCCTCCGACCTATATTATAAATAAAATTGATTTTTTAAATATATTGAAGATCTAAATATTTAAATAATAATATAGTCTAAATACATTAGCTTCTAAATGTATCTAAGAAAGTCAATTTTAGTTATGCAGCAAAGGGAGGAGTACATAATATGGTGAGGTGACGTCCTAGTTAAATTCAGTTCACAATAGTCGTCAGCCGCCGCTAGAGTTAGAAGATCTGGAAAATGAATCTCCTCCTAACTCGTCGTCTTTCACTTTCATTCATCGCAACCACCCACAAACCCTTTCGCCACATCATCATCCGCGGCTTTGCCACCGCCGCCGAGAACTTGGAATCAGAAAAAGGTGATTGTGTCACTTACTACACCTTGGTCACCGACGAGCTCAGTCGTGCTGCTGAACTTTTGGATCAGATGCGGCGGGTGGAGAAGGGATTGAGTCCCAACAAGAAGACGAAGACAAATTACACGTCTATGATCGATTCATTATGCAAACAAGATAGGTTTGATGATGCTTATAGGTTTTTTATTGATATGATTGTTAGTGGGTTTTCCACCACCTCGGTTGTTCCTTTGAACAATATTATTCGTGGGTTTCTTCGACTCGGGGCGATGAATCGGAGGGGTGATTGTTTGAATTACAATAGGTTGATCAGCGAAATGTGTAAGGCTGAAGAGCTGAGTCATGCTGTTCAGCTTTTGGATCATATGCGCCGGGTCAAGAAGGGTTTGACTCCAAACGAAACAACTTTCACCTCTCTCATTCATTTCTTATGCAAACAAGATAGGTTTGATGAGGCTTACAGAGTTTTGAATGAAATGTTTCTTAGTGGCTTTTCCCCTTCGTTTCCTACTTTGGACGATGTTTTTCTTGGCTTTCTCCGAATCGGAGAGACCGGGAAGGCTTATGAAATGTTCAAGATGATGAAGGAACACAAGTTGAAACAACCCAGCTACGGATGGTGGTGCGACATTGACACATATTCACCACTTAAACAAGCCTTCTCGGATGACGGGGTTACTTATACTAGTTTGATGAATGCTTATTTAGATGAAGGTAATTTCTTTAAGGTTGATGAATTGCTTAATGATATGAGAAACTTTGATTGTTTGCCAAAATCTGTTGGAAATAGTGTGTTTATTAATGGACTTGATAACAAAGCTAGGACAACAAACACTAAGAAGTATCTTCTTAGATTTAATTATGATTATGGTTTGTTGCGTTACCCAACTTTAGAATATCGGCGTACTCTGGCAGTGAACTGCAGTGATGATGAATTTAAGAGTCTGGTGAAGCTTGTCGAGGGTTTCTGCGATAGGGGTTTAGAGAATGCTTATGACACAATGCTGAAGTGGAATTATAAGCCAGATGGAATAGTTTATAATTTATTTATTATTGAACATTGTAGATGTTATAATGTTGATCAGGCCTATAATATGTACAAGGCCTATAATATGTACAAGGAGATGGTGCATTATGGTTTTGCTTGTCATATGTTCACTGTATTAGCTCTTATTAGATCTCTATATGTGAAAGATATGTTCAAGGAGCTACGTTG
The DNA here is from genome assembly GCA_951804385.1 of Trifolium dubium. Lineage (NCBI taxonomy): Eukaryota > Viridiplantae > Streptophyta > Magnoliopsida > Fabales > Fabaceae > Trifolium > Trifolium dubium. The sequence goes on along the minus strand of OX638073.1, from coordinate 2,917,207 downwards.
GGTAGTACAAAACGTATTGAGGAGCTGCAATCTCAATGATTCTGAGATACTTAAATTCCTTAATGAGTTTAACCCCAATAAACCTGATAGTGAAGCTCTTTTCAATGTGCTAGCTGAAAAAGCCAAGGATGGCCCTTTTCTTAACAATGTGTTTGTTTCCGAAGAAAGAGGAAGGAAAGAAAGTGAAGGAAGGGAAAGAGGAAGGAAAAGGAAATCTTCACTTGTTTGGAACAAATTAAAAGGGAGAAGGAAATAAAGTTTTGGATGGGACCTACATCAAAAAGCTTTCCCCTCAAAATTAGAGAGAAAGTAGAAAGAGCCAATTTTTGTTGTTTAAACAACTAAACAAAGCCTTAAGTGTTCATATGCTTCAGCAAGTGCCTAATATCTTTGGTTTTGCTTGTTGAACTCTATTACCATAATCCTTGCTCTGACTCTTCCAGCTTGCATCTACCATGATTTGGCTTGGGAACTTGCAATATGGAAAGTTCTTAACCAGGTTTACCATTTCCTTTGTCTAGCAGATTTAGCTTGGAGACTTATATCTATTTCTTGTCATTGTGTAGTTTGTTTCTATATTACTTAATATTATTGATTTAACTTTATTACACTAATGCAATGGAAAAGTTATTTCTTTCTTAGTCCGATGTGTTCTATTTAATTCAAAATTTCATTTTGATGAACCAAATGTGAACTTTAGATTTGCAAAACTTCTTTTGAGATTGGTGCTTAAGTGTTGTTTTGTGCATGTAATGTCTAAATTTGTTTATAGAGTGGATAATATGGCTTTGGTAAATAATGGGATGCAAGGAGCAGGAGGCTTTAGTGGCCATAAAAAGATTAGGTCCACAAGCATCACTCGATGTTCTGGTCGATTTTATTGGTGTTGCTCAACTGGTAAAAGCAGAAGATGCTATCTACCTTCAGAATATAAGTTAGTAAATTTATGCATATGTTTTTCAAAATCTTTTTTTCTTACAATCATTGTATCTATTGTTCATTTGTTACATTTTGAATCTTATTTTTGACAAAGTAGCAGGCTTTTAAAACTGGAAAAAGAGAGTCTCTATGGATATTAAATGGTTGGAAAGACGATACCAAATGTGATTGAGAAGAGAGCATTATGCGGAGAGGATGAATGATGCTTAGGCAATTCATAGAGACTCTGTTTTGATTGGCTGCTGCTTTGTGGCTTTCGAAAATTTAGTTCAGTAACAAATGAACAATAGATAAAAAGATCGTAAGGAAAAAAGAATTAGAAAAACATAAGATTAAATTTACCACCTTATCTTCAGGCGGCATAAGCATAAATATACTACCTCATCTTCTGCTTTCACGAGTTGAGCAACCCCAATGAAATCAACCAGGTCATAAAGAACTGATATACAACCTGGATAATATAGGGTTGGCATCAATAGCAGAAACTTGTATCTGTTGGTAGTCTGTCGAGTGGGAAGAAGACTGGGCTCGGATGAGAAAAGCGAATCAATTTATGATAATCTAATGTTTTGAATCCTATGATTTAAAGGGGCAGAGTATAGACAAATATACATAAGGATGAATTATTATGAAAGCCTCTATTAGAAATGGTTTTGCTAAAAAATTGGCCTGTGATAAATGGTCTTAATTGAAACTGTTTAATTGAAACTATAAAAGATATCACTTTCATCCATTGAATTATGATCCATTAGTGAAACTATAAAAATATTTTAATTTTGCTATATATTTAAATCTAAATTAAATCCTTTAATTGTAGGGCCTAGAATCACTAAAATAAATGTTAATATTTCTACTATCTTGTAACAAGTTAAAAGAAATGTTACCAGCGTAAGTGTAACACTCATTTTTAACTTAAATTTTTTTCTTTTTGACACTCGCAAGGATAAGACTGAATAGTCAATTCCAAATTCAAATTATCACTCCTAATTTCATTTCTCATTCCCAAATTTCACTCTCAATTCCTGTGTTTATTTCTTCTCTCACCACTGCCTAAAACCTCCATCCCTGTGAATCTTTAATTCATCGCCGTGAATCTCATTCAAGTGCAGAATCAATAACAATAAGCGACCCTCAATGTCTTCAAGACACAACACAAAAATCTCATTATCCTTCTTTTGTTGTGATTTGCGTCAATGAACATTGTCGGCTTTTTGCCACCCTTTGATTAGATTGTGAAGGAATCTATAAGTTTTTCATCATTTGTTTATGAAACCTGATGTTACTTTTTATAACTTGTCTTCTTTCTAAGTTATTTATGATGTGTTTGTAACTCCATTGTAACATTACAATTGTTCTTGCAAAATTTTAAAGTGAATTTTAACTCCATCAACTCCATTTCAAATGTCAGATAAATATGAAGTTTAGGCACATGTTATTTTTAGTTGTAGTGGCAGCAATCTTCTATTTATCTACTTTGATATGAGCTAAAATCAATGAATACTACATTGTTTTGACTAGATGTACTTAGTTAATCAGCTTGCGACATTGTCTTGTTTCTGTTTTCTTCTTCACTTAGATTCACTAGTGAAGACAATGTATTGTACTTTGACATTGGATTTTTGCTGTAATTGCATTTTTGTAATTGGGTTTTGATATTTTGATTGGTGAGTTGAGTAGAAAAATGTGAGAATTGATTCAATTTATGAAAATTTGGAATAGATTACAATAATTTGAGAGCTTCAAATAAATGAAAAGTGATGAAGAGATTTAACTGTAAAAATTGAAAATTTGATGGACTAAATTCACTCAATACTTGTGATTATCTTGTAGTTTACTTTCAATTAAACCAAATGAAATCATTTAGCCGTGGAAAAAATGAAAATCGCTTTGAATATCAACCTCTACATGAGGAAATCAAGGCTTATCCAGACGTTAGATCTCGCCTTTGGCATGCAAAGCTAAAGTTCCATTCTATGGGGGCGTAAAATTTTGCTTCGACTCCCTTATTATAGGCGCGTGTGTGTATACGCACAAAATGATGTAACTAACTAGATTTTTTTGTTGTAATTTTATTGAACAGAATTGTTGATTCTCATTAACTTATTTTGGTAGGCATGTATGTATCTTTGGGATTGTTCTTCTGTTAACAATGCACTAGATCATAACACCATCTAAAATTATCTAGCTCGAATTGTATGAGACAAAATTGCTGCAAACCAATAAATTTAAACAATAGAACCAAGCGCTTACCACTACACCAAAAACAATTGATGTTAGTGATGGCGCAAATTAATATACTTCTTTTATATTATATGTTTGTTACGATGCTTGCAATTCAAGCATTAATTTTACCTTAAATTTTGAATTTTTCCCTCTCAAAGTATTCCCTCTCATTTGTTATTAATTGCTCTCTCCACTAACTATTGTTGCAATGATAATTCATGCATATCTTTAATTATTGGTCAAATAGTCAATCCACTAAGAATTAGTAATTCCAATACATTTGAATATTATTAGGTGACTATTAATTAAAAAGTTGTTGCCTTTGTTTAATTTATGCATATTCATTTAATATTGATGCAGGACATTCGAGTTATCAATTACATAATTTACTATTTATTTGAAATTGGTTGACACATTGCTGAAGAATAAGCTCTTCTCTCTTTAATCCCTTCAATAATTTTTTTTCGGTTGAATTACTATTTTTTTTGTTATCTTTGCTAACTCTTCTTTCTCTATTTATTCATTTCTTTTATTCTTTTACTGTTTCATCATTGATTTTGTTTCGCATATTTAAATCAATTTAATCTAGACATGATAGATATACATAGTGGATACACTTGAAGAATTTGAGATGGAATTGAAAAGGAGCATTTCAGTGCATGCATGGTAGCCGAGTATGGTACCTAATTTTGTAAAACATTATATTTAATATTTATAATGTTTATGCTTGATTTTTTTTTTTCATTTTATAACTAATATTTATGTTTATTCGTGCAGGGTAATACATTTATCCCGTTAAAAAGAGGTATCTCAAGCAACATATTTTTTTTAATAACAAAGACTGAATATTTATCGAGCAACATATATTTAATTAAGTATTTGTATTATCAATTTTTTTAGATTAAATAAAATATAAGTCTCCCATTCTTCAAGACTCGGCACGGTAGCATGGGTCAAACTACTTACTATTTTATGTATGTTTTTTAATTTAATGTTTTAGACCTTATTATTTTATGATTACTATTATTATTATATTTATTGTCTTATTGTTTTTATTGATAATATTTTACAATTTTTTATTATTAAACAACACATGAAATAATTCACGATATTATATACTAGCTTATAAGTCCCGTGCGTGCACGGGTTGGAGGTCTAATTTAGTATAAAGTTTTTTTTAAGGGTTTGTGCCTAAGCGCCATGGGTTTCAATGTTAAGTCCATCAAATCCTAAGGATGACGCTTGATTAATTAATCCAAGCATAAAACAACAAATTAGAAGGTATAAACTTATTGGTTAACCGCACACTTTACTATTTTGAAATTGAATAAATCCCTTTGTATTTTTAGGATTGCAAATATGTTGTTAACTTGCTATAATGAATTTGTTGAAAAATGGAAGAAAAGGAAAAAAGATACATCACTTTCTTTGTCGTGTGTACATTTTATAAGTTTGTATCCTACTTGCAAGTTTGGTTAACTGCCTCTTTGTCCTACTGACATCAAATTGCCTCCATAGCCCTCTTTTAGGCCTTTACTTGTAAAGAAGAATGAGTAAACAAAGAAAGTGCTAGGAAAGAGTTTCTATATTTGGCTATTCTTTTTGAATGAATTAATTTTTGTAAAGTTAATTTTGACTTTAAGTGAGTTTTATTGGAATGCATTTTTGTTTTGTAAAATATACCACAAGCATGACCGATCCATTAACAATATTTTAAAGACACATGTTAAAAATTTAAATTATATATTGAAAATATACCATAAGTAAGATCGATCCATTAACAATGTTTAAATGCACATGTTAAAATATTTAAATTATAAATTTTATATTGAAAATTCTGTATCTACACTTTAAATTTTAAAAGCTTATAATTATCATTTTCATCTTTCAATATAAATTTTAAAATATAATTTCAATTTTTTCAATCTTAATTTATATCTTTAAAACATTTGTAACCAAGTTCATTTTGCCACTATTTAGATTTTAGATTAGGTAAAAAGAAGTTACTACAAGTAATTCACTTGAGGTAAAGTCAAGTCAAGCTCAACTCAAAATGAATGCACATGGTTTACCTTAGGCTTAGCTGTCATCATTCACATAACATAAAAAATACAGCCTACACCCCTTTGCAAAGGTACCCTTTTCTTCCCTCATTTTCCCATTCCCAACTGGCAACACATTCCTAAACCATACCACATTCATTCCTATTCATGTATTCACAATTTCATATCATATAATCATATCATCATATAGTTTAACATTAACAAATCAAACCCCAAAAGATTCTCATTTTTTATCATCAAAAAACATAACCCATACAAAAAAACATCATCCTAGTACATACATTATTGTTACATGACATATATTCCAATGGAACAAGAGTATGACACATCAACAATGTCACCATTCTGGCAACCAAAAACCACCACAAACCACCACCGTCTCCGCCGCACATACTCTCTTCTTCTAACATCAACCTCATTCCTAATACTTCTTCTCATAACAGCACTTGTCTTAGCACTAGTTGTGGTTCCCACATTAAAATCATTCACTTCAAACATCTTCAAACCACAAACAGTTAAACACTCTTGGGATTACTTAAACCTTATTCTGGTTCTTTTCGCTGTCGTTTGTGGTTTTCTTACTAAAAACGACACCAACGAAACGCAAACGCCGCGTCGTTTTGATAGTTATAATCATCGCAGAAGCTTCTCGAATCCTCAAACTCCGCCGTCTTGGTATGATGATGATAGTCGGTCGTTTAATCGGTTGAGAAGCGCAGGATCTGTTCCGGATCTCCGGGAAAGAGATGATCATGATGATCGGTACCGTTTTTTTGATGATACTCGTGTTCATTTTCGTTATCGAAATTTGAGATTTGATGGTGATGATGAAGATGAACTTTATCGGGAAACTGTTACTTCCGGTGAAGTTTTCCGGCGATCTTTGCCGGAGTATCGATTTGAAGATGTTAGGAGAAATGTTGAGAAATCGGAAATTAATGATTTCGTTGCTGAGAATTCGCTACCGCCATCGCTGGCGGCGGTGAGGAAGAAGAAGAGTAGGAGTGCGTCTACAGGAAATGTGGCAACGGTTAATTCGGCGGATCTTTCCTCGCCGATACCGGAGCTAAATTCACTACCGGCGGCGAGGAAGAGTAAAAGTAGGAGTGTGTCTAAAGAAAATGTGACAACGGTTAATTATGAAGAGTTTATCTCGGCGGTGCCGGAGATAAATTCGCTACAGGCGGTGAGGAAGAATAAAAGTAGGAGTGTGTCTAAAGAAGATGTGGGAAGTGTGACTTCTGCGGAATTTTTCTCGCCGGTGCTGGAAGCAGAGGAAAATCGGCAACCGCCGGTGATGAGGACGAAAGGTGTTCGAAGAAATGTCAAGCGAACAAATCAATCAGAAACTATTGAGAAATTGGAACATAATGATTTTGTGGCTGAGGATTCAATGATGCCGCCGGTGGTGATGGCAGCTTCGCCGTTATGGGCTGAGAGGAAGATTGGTATTCCGGTTAAGAAGAAAAGAGGGAATGCGACTAAAGAGTTTTTAGCCTCATTGAGAGGGAAGAAGAAGAAGAAACAAAGACAAAAAAGTGTTGAAAATTTTGAGAGCATTCAAAATTCTCAATCTACACCTTTTGTTTCAAGACCTCCGCCACCACCGCCGCCTCCACCACCATCCGTTTTTCACAGCCTGTTCTCCTCCAACAAAAGCAAACACAAAAAACACTACCTTGTTCCTGTGGCAACACATAAACCTCAGATACCGAACAAGAGAGAGCAATCTCATTATAGATTGAAAGAAAATGTGGTGATTACTGGTAATGAGTCACCCTTGATTCCTATCCCTCCACCGCCGCCGCCTCCTCCGTTTAAGTTACCAGCTTGGAAGTTTAGGGTTCAGGGTGATTTTGTTAGGGTTGATAGCATTAGAAGTTCAAGGAGTGGTTCACCAGATTCCGATGAAGTTGTTGTTGAGTCACCAATTAGTCAATGCAGTCATAGTCCCTATAGCCCAAATGATGAAGAACATGTCACTGAAATTGGAAATGCAAGTGCAGCTTCAATGTTTTGTCCTAGCCCAGATGTTGATACAAAAGCTCAGAACTTTATTCAGAATTTTAGAGCTGGGTTGAGGATGGCTAAGATGAATTCCATGAAGGAGAAGCAGGGAATTGGAAGGTCCAATCTTGGAAAACCATTAAGCTGAATTTTCAGAATTGATATTTGCTTTATTTAATTGTTTTTGAAAACAATTTTTCTCTAAATTATTTGTTGATACACATATATAGATTTCAAATTCATACAGAGGAATTGGTTCTTGTGCAAATTGAATTTTGACATATAGTTATTGTAGTAATGTAGTGCTCATTTTCTTTTCTTGGTTGGGGTGTGTTTTTACTTGTATGTTTGATTGTTTGTGATTTTGTGTATATGAAATGACCAGTTTTGGATTGTGATTGTAAGATTGATGAGTGTTTTTCCTGGCTATGGTTCAAACATTGTTTAAGTAATCTAAATTCAAAGGATAGTTAACATCATCTTTTTGTCATTCACTGTATTACTATTCATAATTGCATGTCACATATGAATGCAACTAGAAAGAATGTTGCTTTATTAAGATAGATAAGAGTTTGTTGCTAATTAACAAATACATAGTTTAAAGTTCATACATATGAAGATGATACAAATCTGTGTAGCACCGCCGGCTCTTTATATTGTAAGCATGTTGGTGTCCAACACATGTCCGATGTCTGTGTTTCGTAGTCCGTAGATACAAACTTTAAGCAGTATATATGGTAGCTTGGTAACTCTGTTCTTACTCAAACTGTTGACATACTAGACTTAACTCTATGTTTACAACTCCATGTCTATTGGAGCAGGACATATTGTTTCCTCGAATTATTTACTTGTTAATAGGAAATTGATGTCAAAGCTATCATTTCCTGCTCTGAGTTAATTGGTTGATTAAGCCTGGTAGAGAGTGTTCTTGCTTTACACTCTCAATCCACCTTGATTTGATAAGGATCTTCTCAATGATTAAGTTCAAGTTCATAATGATGGAAGGGTTGGTGCGGCTGGCAAAAAATGCTTCTATGTCATCTGCTTCCTCATTGCTGTTAACCTGCCATATCATGAATGAATTCAAGGAATGAGAAGTTTCAATTTTGAAAACATACTGAAATTGTTGCCTCTCATTTACTCATCTTAATTTAAACAGTTCTCATCTATGTAGCACTGACACACCTTGTCCGACACAACACCGAAACATAAGGTTACATTCAAGTATTCTATTTTATCAAATTATTACTAGTATCGACGAGTCAATGTCGTGTCCGGTGTATGTGTTTGTGTCGGTGCTTCATGGATTCTCAAGTATGGTATACTCAAAGATACCAAAAACCACACAAAAATTAGAACCCACATTTGATGCATTTTGTGGTTGGATTGAAGCAAATTGGAAATTCAGTAATTTATCCACTAACTCAGCTTTCTCTACATTTTCTTACCAGTGGAACTATTTGGCTTATGAAGCAGGTGAGTAAAAGTCCACCACCATATTTGGGCAAGATTCTTTATCCTGCATTAGGTATAAAACCAAAATGTTAGGACTTATACTAAATAGGAAGATTTCCAGGGTTTGAGAAAGAAAAAAAAAATGTTATTTTGAAGTTATCTATTTATATTTATTAAATTAGAATTTTAAATTATTTCATCAAATTTTTGCCACGTGTTACAATTTGTGTCACGTCGTTTAAATTCATATGTGTGTGCTCTTTACATTGCATTGCTACTACTATATATATATATATATATATATATATATATAAAATCTCTCATTCGTATTCTATTTTATGTATTGTGATCTTTTCTTATCAAATTTCTACCGTTACACTATTCATTTAATTTAATTCCATTCAATTTTATATTATTCTTTCAGTACATTCAAAAAAGGTATATTGTAACATATATTTGATGTAATAAAAAAGAGAGTATATAGTAAATATATTTGCCTCTTAAGTTTGACCCAATTTAGTCAATCTTTCTAATTGTTATCTCCGTTTATATCTACATTGTGCTCAAAAATATTTCTATTGACTAAATATTTTTGTACAATCTCTTTATTTATCTAAACATGTAGTTTTAAAATATGCTTGAGACAAATGTGAGACATGAGTCGGACCGATGAGCAGGCTCATTAGCCCATAGGCTTGCATGGGCTATGCTTCAAAAAACCAAGCCCAAATGCAATATGGTTTTTTTGGCCCAAATCGTTCTCTTCGTTTATATCTACATTGTGTATTTGTACTCAAAAATATTTCTATTGACTAAATATTTTTGTGAAATCTCTCTATTTATGTAAACATGTAGTTTTACCATATGCTTGAGACAAATGTGAGACATGGGTCGGGCCGATGGGCAAGATGGGCAAGCTCATTAGTCCACAGGCTTGGACGAACTATGTTTCAAAAAACCAGGGTCAAATGCAATCTGATTTTTTTGGCCCAAGACCATGTAACCCTCATGCAGATCGGGATGAGTCGGGCTAACCTATTGGGCTTTGGGCTGATCCATTATCAAAAAGTTGATGTCATATTTGTAAAAATAATATCATTAAATAGATAAAAAATTATAATCTAATTGAAAAATTATTATAAAAAATATAGTTTATTTTGTGTTATTTTATACAACAAATATATATATTCTACTAATAATATGATTTATATATTACAATGTATATCACTTTGTCATATACAATATGTTTTACCATAATAGATAGGATTTCTTTGATATGATTATATTTGGTGTTTGATTTGTCATGCTAAACTAATGTTGACACTTTAACGATGAAACATGTTTAACTACCCATACAAAAGCAAGTATGGCATGCAAAAAAAAAAGATAAAAATTCACCATCCTTAATGCTTGATTTTCTTTCAATGTATCCTTCATAAATTTGACTCTTCATAGTAGTGAATACAAGTGTATAATAACATATAATAGCATTCTAATTGGGTAATATAAAAACTATTTTTATTAATTCCAAAAATAATTATTTTATATAAATTTAAGACTCTATGGTGCCATATAACTATATTTTTTAATTATATGATTCCACTTTCATATAATAACACCTGACAATGGCTACTTCCTTTTTTATCTTATAGCAAATCACTTTTAAACTTGATTTTTGCCACAAAATAGTTTTTAAGTATATTCACGTAACTTATAAATATCCGTTTTTTAACAAGATTGATCTACTTTTAATATGCGCAAATTTAAAAATTGGGAGAGACATATCATCAACTCTCCTAATACTATGTTGATAAATTGATATTTTTTACTCGCACAAATTATTTAAATTTAGGACTAAATTATTTTAATTTTATCTTAAGTTGATTGGCTCATCGGATATCCCGTGCTCTTTGTCCAATTGTTCATCATTAAATTAATTGGCTCACCAGATACTTTTGAAAGAACATTCCATAAATCTGATGTTCTTGTATTTTTGGCTTGATATTTTCTTATATATGCGCTTAACGATTTCTTGTTTGAACATAAAAAATACAATCTGAAGGATAGCCACATCAAAGTTTAATAAAAATGTTATTAAACTCAAACAAATAATGTCAGTTTAAATTTAAAATTAAACCATTAAAGATTTTCATATCATGTATATAAGCTTAATAGTAATATTCAATAAATATATAAACGATAAAATCATGAACAATTTTCTATGTGCAAAGATATAATTAGCTCTATATCAATAATTCAGTCGTCACCTAAAATGTAACATCTCCAAGGTAACCCTGCAACATTCTAATTACAGCAGATCTTTTCTCATAGTTGATAATATCAAAAACTTCAACAACAGAGCGTGCAAGATGTATTTCAACCTGAAAATGTCATATAGGAGTAATTTGTGTCAATATATTACTATACACTATTAGTTGTCCCATTTATTCAATGTATTTCAGGGTGGACATGTTTCCCCTTTTCACAATAATAAAAATTTAATCACACCTGATATTAAACAATAAAAAAGTACCAGAATCTTTGTTGATAGATGAAGGTTGAACATCGCTGCAAAACCAACGAACCAAGAGAGCACGGTCTCGGTGTAACAAGTTCGAAGCATTTCTAAACTGCAATAATAATCATATAAAAAAAACAAAACAAAAATTATATGAATGCGATGAAAAAGAAAAGATGAAGAGGATAATTGAGGAATGAACCTTTTTGGAATGATTGAGTAAATGAGAAACCATGTTGAGATTTGAGAAAACGAGAAGCCATGTGTTGGTATCATACATGTTATCTTCCATTGGATAGGTTCCTACTTTCTGTATTTCTTTTCCCATCATACAAGCAAAGATTTTTAACGAAGAAAATTTGATATTTACCTTTCCTTTCATGTATACCATATAGGGTTTCTCTATCTTTTGACAGTTTGTTAACAAATTTTTTAAGTGGTTGAGTTTTCATGCAAATGTAGATTCATTTATACGACGATTATTCTCAAAATTGAAAGGGATGGAAGAACTCACTTGTTATATATCATAGTTGTATCCAATGCAAGCTTCCTTTGATCACTCTTTCCAATAGGACAATATACACCAACCACAACCCCTATCAAATAAAATAATAATCAACACAACATAAGAGGATTAAGCAAATGTGTTTAGACCTTGTTTGGATAAACTGTTTAATTAAGCATGTATAACATATTAGCATACATGTTTATCATTTTTTTTCTAAACGGCAAAATATAAAATAAAGTCAAATCCTGTATGGATAAACATATTAATTAAGCACTTATAACATAAACACTTATATTATAAGTGCTTATGATTAAAATATAAGCTGTTTTCAAAAGTTCTTCTAAACAGTCTCTTGTCAAAGCTATGATTAGTCTTATAATTTGGTAATTGAATTATACATACATACCTTTAGAGCAGGTTCATCCCAGCATGGAAAACACCTTCTTGCATCTACTGCTTCAAACTGTGTTGCTGCCATATTTTCTTCACTTCTCCATTGACATAAGTGCTATTCATCAAAAAATACTAATAACCCTAATAGCGACCAAAGAAAACCGGATATATCCATAATTTTTCAAAAAATAATACGGATTTATGGCAATTGCGGCTGTAATATAAAGGCTTTGTATATCTCCGCAACTGTAACACAACCGCAATTGTGGCTGCATCAGCCACATTAGTTCAAACAAAATTTAGAACCATGATTATGACAAACTAAAATGGTAAAATATACTCCCTCGGTTCGTTTTTGATTGTTGATATTTTAGAAGAATTTTGTTCGTTTACAATTTTCAATGCAACATTAACGAATGTTTTATCAATTATATCTAAGAAATATAGATATAACATAAAAATGAAAAAACGGAATTTACCATCTATAGAATCCTCTAAGTTGCATTGAGGATTCCAGAAAACTCAATCACCAAGATTCCTTCTCCAACACAATTTCATCAAACACAAGTACTAGTATTTCATCCTGATCATTCACAACAACATCACATGGAGTATACTGATCAATTAAATCACCAAAAAAAGCCAACTAAACAAAACAAACTAATCAAAATTCACAAAAGTGCTTAAAAAAAATAAGCTCACCTTGCCATAGGAGTTGGTGAACCAAGTATTTTGAATAACAAGTTCCAAAGAGTTTAAGACAAATGAACTTAGTGTTTCATTGATGGTAAGGTTGATTTGCACCGTGCCAGAAAAAGTACATGATGAAAAATTTGGTATTAAGTGAAGTTCATATGTTTTTGGAATTGCAAAATTGGGTAATCTTGTTTGGCCTTTGTATTCATCTATGTTATGTTTCTTTTCCATTTTTTTTTTCAAAGAGAGAGCTCACTCTCAATGTCTTGTATGTTATGTTACTTATAACAATTTTTCTAAGGCTAAAGTATTATTTATATAGAAAATTACTTATTATTATGACATAGATATTATTATGAAAATTTTCCACACGTGATTTGATTGAATGAAACATTGAATTGAGTTTTATGGTCATCATTTCATTTTCTCTTTAATCTTTACTCTTTAGATGATCGGTGGTTGTAACAAATTTGCAAGTTGCGAATTGGATTGTCAATAAACTAATAACTTATTATTCCGTCATAAAATATAAGTAAAATTAAGTTAAAGAAATTTAATATACTTAATTTAAAATTTGAACTAAATATATTCAATTTTGTTGACCAACTTTTGTTTATATTTTTAAATAGAATGAGTAAACTTTTAACATCTTGACTATAAAAAGGAGACTTTTAGCATTTTCTTATTAATTTGGTTATTTTATGATGTATCATTATATATTATGAGGCTTTGGTCTGATAGAACCAAACGCGGTTCATATTTCAACCAAACCAATTTTCTAACTCAAACACCTCTTTTATTTCCTTTCTTTTTTATTTATTTTCATAAAAAAAGATTATATAAAATTATTTAAAATAATAATATAAAATTTAATCAATAAAAAATAAAACATACAAATTCCGTCCTTAAATATAAGATCATATTTGATCGTACATCAATATACAATTTTAATCACTAATATATTTAATTATTTATAACAAAAATCATAAAAAATTTGATTTTTTAAAAATAAATCAAACAAAATTTAGAGAATTACTATTAAATAAAATATAACCTTAACTTATCAAAACGAAAAATAATATCAAACAAAATCGACTAATAAAAAGGAACCGAGTAGTACGTTTTATTTGTTATTTTTCCTTTTGATATAGAAAAGTTTCAAAGCTTGGAAACACAAAAGAGGCACAGCACCATTGCGTGCCATCACTCGATTCCACAAAACCCTAACCCTAATTTCCCATGGAGAATAACGATTCTAAATCCGATCAAAATTCCCAAACCCGATTCTACAATCCATACAAAGACCTCGAAGTTCCAATCCGAAATCTCTACCAACTCCCAACCTCTCCAGAGTTTCTCTTCGACGAAGAAGCTCGCCGTAAACGCCGTTCATGGGGAGAAAATCTCACCTTCTACACTGGTTGCAGTTACCTAAGCGGTTCAATCGCCGGCGGCGGAGTTGGATTTGTTGACGGAGTTCGATCTTTTGAATCCGGTGACACAATGAAGCTCCGAGTTAATCGTATTCTTAACTCGTCAGGACATGCGGGTCGGAAATGGGGAAACCATGCTGGGATCATTGGGTTGCTTTATGCTGGAATTGATTGTGGGATGGAAGCTGTGAGGGATTCTGATGATGCTTGGAATAGTGTTGCGGCGGGGCTTGGGACCGGTGCGTTGTATCGAGCAGCGAGAGGTGTGAGATCGGCTGCGGTGGCTGGTGCTGTGGGTGGTGTTCTTGTTGGAGCTGCTGTGACTGCTAAGCAGGTGTTGAAAAGATATGTGCCTATATGATGAAGTGTGAGTGAGATTCTATCATTTTGTTGAGAAAAAAAAAAATTGAAATTTTTGAGTGAGAGATCATTGATGTTAGTTTTAGTTATAGGTCATATATAGAATTCTTCAAAGTTATATGCCGTATATATTACGGAGATGGTAGTAAGAAATCCTCAATGTGATACATGTGTTAACATTCAATAATATTATTTTCTCGAATTATTATTTGTATGTCAATGTTAGTGTCGTGTGTGTTTGGTATTTGTGTATGTGGTTCGTAGTAAGTTAGTGATTAATCCTTCTGTTGCAAACTATTGGTATAATGCTATGTTTTTTAGCTGGATTATGGCTTTCTGTTCTAATGTGTAGTTTTTTGAAGTCGACTTGTAGTAATGAATGATTATAATTAAAGGTGGATATAGCACTAATTAATCACTTGTTTTTGCTTGTTCTTCCATTTATGTGGTGGGTGTGTAGCTAGATCAATATGTATGACTTGAATGGCTAGGTTGATAGATTTTGCATGTGTTTGGCAAGAAATGAACAATTTTTCTTTGGTGTAACTGTAATAGACTAATAGCACTAGTACCTTGCTGTTCATTTTAGAGTTTCGTGTGAAAGAGATTGTTGGTAACTTTGTCCTGGGAGTTTTGCTGGATTTTGTTCCATTTAATGCAATCTTTTGCTTGTATTGATTACCTTCTTCCGCTTGCATCTTAATTTCATTCGTGCACTTTGAAGGTTGATTGCCCCTTCTTCTAAGTTTTAGTCATTGATGAACATTTTGTAGATATTGATTACTCTTGTTTGGTTGCAATGAACACACGAGCAATATAATGAATGTCACAAGATTTCTTGGTTTCCACCGTTATTATAGTACTACTTATCTATGTCTAAATGCTGCTTTGTTTCAGAAAATCATGCATACTTAGGTCGATTACTGTAGTTTGCGAATGGCCTTTATGGAGCATGTTACCTTTGCTTTTGCCAAACTGGAATAGCTACTAAACAATAGTTTGTAAAGGGTATTTGAATTTGATTGATCATTTTTAGGTTGTGGGATAGTGAAGGATAGTTTGTAAGGGGTTATTTGATTGATCATATGCCATATCTGGCTCATCTGAAGGTTTACTTAACGAAAAATTCTAGGGTGAGTGACCTTTCCATGTTGCTCATCATAAGCAGTCAGTCTTTGCCGTTAGATTAAAAAGTTATGCATTGATCTTCTGCACTATATTGCCTATCCCCCACTCACTGTTGTTTCAAACAATTCTCTTCCATTTTTCCACTGTTGACCCTCCTGATCCTCCTCTGCATTGACCTTCCCCTTAGAAATGGATCATTTTTGTAATATATTTATGCTGAATTAGCTTTTGCTCTAGATGTTTTTGTAGCTAACTATCCATGACTTTGTGCTATGTTGTTATCTTTGACAATCAGCAAGTAGTAGAAAATCGAGGAGCTGTTCATCTGCCTGCCAGAGGGAGGGTACAAAAAATAGAGAAGTGAGAAGTTGAGAGAATTGGTTATAAAAATGGTGGGGAAGGTAAACAATAATATCATGAAACGTCTTCATCTAAGGGTCACAACTTGTTTTCATCTTTTACTCAATTACAGAGTATTGAAAAGGAATTTATAAAACTATCACTAATGTTTAGCTTCTTGTCTATTTAGATCGGTCAATTAAACAGTTAGACTACACCCTTTTTTCACAAAAAAATTTGTCTTTTTTTAATTAAATAGCTGGAGTTGTTAATTATGTGTTGGATTTTTTAATGTTGAATTTGTCTCATAAGCTTGTTTTTTAACACACTTGTTTGTTGGCAATGTTATTTGCTGTTTTTTTTAATCGGATAACATTTTTTTTTGTCAAAAAAAGAAAGATTATTTGTGTTGCAATTTAAAAGCAACTCTGTTCGATTAGTGATAAATCATAACATTCTTAATATTGATAGCTCCAAAAAATTGAACAGAACAACACTCTCAATCATCATCACCACCACATCATCAAATAACAACAATGAAAGAGTTATAACTAAATGATGATATACTATGTGATCGTTTACGCACAAACTTTTGAATATAATTGTGAGAGGAGAACAGAATTAACGATAAAAAATGAAGAAAATTTTCAATTTTATGAGCTTCCTTCTACGACGCGTACAATTGATTGAAAAAATCTCATAGCCTCTCTAGTGGCCAACAAGATTTGGCCACGGTCAAAGACCATTATTGACTATGACCACCATTAAAAACTCAGAACATCGACCTCGTTCAAATTTGAAAATTTAAAACCTCATAGACAAGGTTTAAACTATATGCCTTGAACTATGTTTTTGTGTACTGAGTTTTTTCAACGCCCAAACACCAGAACTCAAGCAGAGGATTTATCAAATTTCAAGAGGTAGAGAAGGATGGGAGCACAAAAAACTACCGTAAATTTTTTATTTTCCACAATTTGATGATGCTAGATCAATTAATTCCCAGTTTAAAAATTGCAATGCTCATTCTAATTTCCAGAAGATTAATGTTCAGTTTGTAAATAGACAAGAAAAAGTAGCGCATTCTCTTACAATAGTATCTTGTGCTCAAGTATTTAATTATATTCCACTGGTTGTATTGCTACTTTGATTGATATTGAAATGCAATAGTCCTTTTACCATATAAAAAACTGGTTTAATTTGCATGTTTGAATCTACCAACTAATTCCCGATACAATGCTACAATACAAGGATTTTGATTGAAAAGAAATTGAATCAGGTATTAACATAAAAGTGTGTCAATGAAACGGAAAATATGCCAATAAAATAAAACTAGTGTGTTTTTTCAATTTATTCACACCATCTAACAAAAGAAAATGTTAGATCCTCATCTGCCTGTTAAATGGGGCAGCATTTCTGTCTTACGACACGATTTCAGGGCTCAAAATTCAATGCCTTATCTACCCACTCACTTATTAAAAAAATTAAGAGAAAAAATACTTCAATCAAAAATTGGTCAGGGATACAATCAACCAAACCGAAATGGGAAATACCAGGTGATAAAATCTCACCCCCGGCCTGCAATATTACTCAAAAAACGAATGAGTACTTCATGGGAGCCTTCTATTTACGTCTACAACAACATGGTTTCTGGGTTCTCAACATAGCCTTTGAATGCTTTTAACCATTCGGCACCAATTGCCCCTGAGCAGAAAATAAAGCATATTGTTAGCATGTTTCATTTAGTGGATCACCATTTTAGTTATTGAATTTTAGGAATCAGACAATTAAACAGTAAAGCAAGTAATTTCATTCATTGGTCAAACTCATTCACCAACGGTTGACATTACTTACTTTACCTTTAAAATTTAAAGCGAATAGTTCACATTAAAAGGTAAATCCAAAAAAAGAAGCATAAGCAATGGCATAAGATTAAGAATGATTACCATCTATTACACGATGATCACAGCTGAGGGTAACGGCCATGAAGGAAGCAAACTTGAATTCTTCAGCACCCGAACCTGGAACGACCCTCCTCTCAGCTGCTCATGAAGAAGCAATGCAGGAAGATGATCATTATAATAAATAAGAACAACAAATGCAGTTAATAAAAGAAATAATGAGGAAAAAGTTACTAAGTTTTCTTACCAGATCCAACTGCAAGAATGCCTGATTGAGGAGGATTGACAATGGCACAGAACTGTTTGACACCAAATGGCCCTCCCAAGTTAGACACGGTAAATGTACCTCCCTGCAATGTATATCAAACCAACAATTCATAAACTAGTACAAGACCTTGTCATTGGCAGATGAATAGTAATGAACATGAAACTTCAATAACCTCATAATCTTGGGGTTTCAAGCTGTTTTCTCTGGCTTTCTTTGCCAACTGTTTGACCTCTTCACCTATTGTAGAGAGGCCTTTCTTGTCTGCATCCTGCAAATATTATTATGAATACAAAGTTGAGTTAGAGCCAGTAAAAGCTGTGTATGTCTATGAAGTGTCAGTAAGAGGTCCTCACTCACCCTGATGACTGGAACAAAGAGTCCATTATCAGTTTGCACAGCAACATTAATATTCACATTATGATACCTGCACAAAAAGATAAGAACAAATATTACATTTAAGGTCATTCACAAATTTGATGGCAATCCTTACATTTAAAAGTTGTTAACTTACTGGCGAATATAGTCATTTGTCCATGAACTGTTACACTGAGGAACTTTACGAAGAGCCAAAGCAGCAGCCTGAATTAAAAAAGAGAAGCATCAAACTTAGTTATATTATATGTACTACACAATAATCTCTCCTGCACAAGACAGATGGTTTAAGCTAAAGAAGTCCTTTTTTCCACTTATGAGACACTTTTTAAGACAAATCGCAACTCAGATAATTGTATAGCCCCTCTTTAAAGATGAGTGATGACTGATGATGCAACAGTAGGGCTGACACTATGCATTAGTGCGATTTTTGCAACCGGTTAATAACCACCTGTGGTGGGTTAAAAACTTAGTTTTTCTATTGATAATGTGCACACAAACTAATGCACTGCTCTTTGAATTGTTTTAGCCTGAAATCTACCCGAGCAAAGACTTAGACAAATATGATGTATGTTCATCAAGTATGATGCCCTTCTCTACTTAATTCAACACCTAATTACCAACCAAAACACATGATAAAAGGCAGATGCACAACTATTTTGGCCAAAGGAAATTTGATACCTTGATTACAAGGTCATTTACTGATATGCGGGCACCACCAGAGGCTTCCTGCAATGCATTGAGTTGGGCACGCAAACTGCAGATAAGGAGTTTTAATTATCAGAATTATTAGTATCATAGGTGACATACATTAATAATAATGGAGAAGCTCACCTTATGAGTTTGTCAACACATGTATCTACTGTCAAATAGTAATGAGGAATAGTTTGTTTTGATAGCAACAAACGCGAGGCTGTGACCTGTAAAATATATAAGTTAGTTTCAAGGAAAAAACACCCCTTATGCGTGCACAATACAAGATACAGAAAAGAAGAAAAAAATGATCCAGTAATATTCAGCAAGACTATCAAGAAGCATACACAATTTTTGTTCACAAATTGAGAACACATGTGGCATGTGCCTAAATAAAGTCTTTGGTTCATGTAGGACACGAAGTATCATCAAAGAAAAATTTCAGAATTATAAAATTGCAAAGGTTTGTTTAATAAATTACCTTCCTTATCTGAGAGACAGGAATGTCGGTATAATCCAATGCTGCATCTGTTGGAGCTTTGGCCTTTGAGGGTGCTGAAGCTTCTTTAGCACCAGAAGCTGCATCAGATTAGATGGCAACAGGGGTTATAATAAAATCAATACAATCAAAGAATCAACTAAGGATGTGGAAGTGATTACATGCATAAGGCTGAAATAGTGGCCAAATAAATCAACTAAGCGTGGACAATTTTTTATTACAGGTCATTAACTACAATGCTACAACCAAAACATCACTTTCTAAAATTTTGAATTGTAAATATCCTCCCTCTTTGGATTTGTTCAAGAAACAAAACCAGTTGAGAGCACAGTCGAATAAGCATGGGAGAACAATGGAGTTCCAAGTGGGTGGTTGGTTGTTCCTCAAGCTGTAACCTTAAAAAATGAGGTTGTTTGCTAAAAAACCACCAAAAATAAGTCCCCATTTCTTAGGGCTATAATAGGAACTAGGTATAGTTGACCAGGTTAGATGCAGGTTACAATTACGCGAAACAACAATACACACCCAGTTTTTCGTGTATTTTTGCTTAAGAAAGCCGTACACCCAAGTCAGCAGATGGCCAACCTGCCCCCAATGCTATCATATTGACATAAATTGAAGGTTTCAGTGTTGGTTGATACAAGGGAAGATTCTTTAGCTGAATTGGAGTTGGACAAATGGCTTCAATTACCGTATCAGGCTGCAGCCAGCATTCAAGAAGCAACCTTTGGTTTCCAGCTAGATAGTTGCCCACAACAATGGCTACACTTAATGCCTCTTCTCAGGAATAAATGGGGAAGCATGTGTTTCTATTATTCTATGTACACAATACAGACATACACATAGAAAAATAAAATTATACCCAAGTAGTCGTCAATGTCACCCTTGACAATGAGTCCATCAGGTCCAGTTCCTTTAATGCTGGAGAGATTTACCTATATACATGTGGTAAATAACAGGTTATGTAATGTCATAAAAATTGGCAAAATTTAGTTCTTTAACAGACAGATCTTCAGCCATGAAATTTAAGTATTAGTAACTTACATTTTTCTCTTCAGCCAACTTTCTAGCAAGGGGACTAGCAAATATGCGATCTCCGGATGAAGGCGGTGCACTAGGTTTGGAAACCTTTGGTTCAGGTTCTCCGGCAGCCTCCTCTACCACCTCTTTCTTTGGGGGAGGTGGGGTAGATGATTCTTTGGCAGGGGGGGCACTAGATTCAGATGCTGAAGGTTGGTAATCTTTAAATTTTGCAATGTCTTCCTCATCTTCAACAGTTACGGCAATTACCTATGACAGAAATTCTTTTCGTTACCAACATGGATACTTTTCATAAGAGAATAATAGACTTTGGAGTGTACAGAGAAAAAAAATTGGTAAATTCAAACAGTGACAAGAAACAATATTCAAATAAGAGAAATGGGGAGAGCTAGACAATATCAATACCTCACCAACTTTAATTTCTTTTTCCCCCTCCTTTCGTACTATTTTGGCTAGATAACCTTCCTCCATGCACTCCATTTCAACTGTAGCTTTATCCTTCATTTGCAATACAACTTATATATCATTTAACACAATAATCTAAAAAAAAAACACAATAATCTAAATAGTGATATTTTATATGCGATGTTTATCACTGGTACAAGAATCATACAGTTTCAACTTCACAGAGCACTTCACCAGGGGAAACTTTATCGCCTTCTTTCTTCAACCATCTTGCAATGTTACCCTGCATGTCATTGAGAATCAGTTAGTGTACAACATTAACCACTATATGACAATCTCATGGGATTCAGAAATGTAGAAACCTCTGTCATTGTCGGCGAGAGAGAAGGCATTCCAATTTCCTGGTGTGGGGGGAGATCTGAAAGATATTCACCATAGGTGATGAAATCATCAAGTACACAATTATTGATACTGATATTCCTAAAATTTACTATTTATTTTATAAAAAAACAGAGAAAAAGAAAATGTAAAGATTAAGGAAAAATGTAAATCCTCGTAAGTTTTGGAAAAATACAATTTCTCCAGACAATTATATTTTTAGGTAACAATCAAGTACATAAAGTAACCTCTCCCTGTAAGCATGGACGGACCCACTTTGTGGGTTGTGTGGGTCTTGGCCCTCACTTAGTAATCATAAATAATATGTCTTTTTTTGAGTAAAATCATAAACAATATGCTTTTTTAGTATTAAATACACTAACACATTAAGGATAAAACTTAGGTGCATTTATTGAGTTGCTTTACGCATGATTCTTAACATAAAGTTTACTATGGTTATAACTAACATTGAAAAAATCATGTATTTGGTGATATTATGGTGAGTTATGTTAATAACCATACAAAAAACATCTAAGTTTTTTCCAAACACAAATTATATGACAAAAAGAAATACATATGCCTTCACTTACATTGATTTTATTTTTTAACTATGTGAAATATTGTTATAATAGTTTTTAAATGTACAATAATGATAAAAACAAACTTAAATGTGTTTTACATTAGTCATTTTATTCTTTAAATATCTTTTTTTATTAATTAATCTACTATTCAAATGTATTTTGTATTAGTCAAATTTAATAAATTTGTATACTATAGTAACAATACATCATATATTTATAGACTAAATGCATATTTTTTTAAAAAATTAATATTATACATGTGCCAATAGTTCAAAAAGATATATAATATCGGCTCTCACTACTCAAGACTTCTGCGTCGGTCCCTGTCTGTAAGGGGCAGACAAGATCCAACCAAGATAAATGCCGCAGTGTAAGAGTTGCATGAAGTAAAAGGTCTCATATCTGATAATAGCTTAAGTCCAAGAGCTTTGGAACTTTTTTTTGTATATTCTCTACAAATCTTATGGGTTTCAGAAAAGTTGGACATTAGCATGGTATTAAAACATTAATTTACCAAATTTTTAAAAGTCTGAATCTTCTATTATATTCTTTGTAAATAAGCTAAATATAGCACAAGGTATAACAGGTATGAGCATTATACATGCTTCAAGCTCAGAGTTATAATTCATGGGTCTACGAGAGCATGTTAAAGATATCAAATCATCATCTCTACATAACAAAGATATAATCATGAAATATTAAATAACATAGAGGGAAAAAATCAAAACAACACCAAAAACCATGAATTGTACCTGAAGCCGATGCATAACCTCTACTTGACAGAACTTGTGAATTTCTTTTGAAGGAAATGGTGAAATAAAAATGAATCAGTTACAGGTAATCCCATACTAAAGCAAGACAAATTCAGGAAAAGAAACAAATTGACATGAAAACAACTTACTGTAAAATCTCCCTATTAAACAATGACACCCTCATGTAACCCCTTTTCATGGTGGACATGTTTCTCCTTTGTATAGCAAAGTTTGGGGCGAATTCAGAGACACCGTTCCTAGTTGAAGACCCGCATTCTTGTAATCGAGTTTTCCACACATCTAAACAATAACCAACTATAATTATAAATACATGATATAAAAACCGAAGGCATTTTTGGATAAACAACTTATTGCAACTCATTATAGTATAAGCGATTATTATTATAAATACTAATTTATAAACTATTTCAATACCAAAATACAGGATAAGCTAATTTCATAAGTTATCTATGAAAAATTTACAAAAATAAGCTGCAAACAACTTATAAACATGTCATAAGGTTTTTTCATAAGTTCTCCCCCCCAATCCGTCTCACAAAACTTATGTCATTAGATAAGCTGAAACGAGCAAATCCAAACATACCCTAATTATTAATCAGATTACCACTAATGTGAGTATAGCAAATTAAGCATTTTAAACTTTTCCCCTTTTCACAGTGCACCTAAATTACATAAATTTGATTCCAACTAAAAACTTGCTAAAATTTTATAATTTTTTTGTAATATGATTATGACGAACCCAGAAAACTTAATTTCACATTAAAATTTAATCACATATGATATTAAACAGAAGTACCTGAATTCTTGTTGATAGAAGAAGGTTGAACATCGCTACAAAACCAACGAACCAGAAGAGCTCGGTCTTGGTGTAACAAATTCGAAGCATTTCTTAACTGCAATTATAATCATATACAAACAAAAATAAAATTATATGAATGCGATAAAAAAGAGAAGAAGAGGAAAATGAATACGATGAAGAGAATATTTAAGGAGGAAGAAACCTTATTGGAGTGATTGAGTAAATGAGAAGCCATGTTGAGATTTGAGAAAAAGAGAAGAAAATTAGGAATTAGGGTTTGGTGGTGAGAGATCCGATCAATTCAAGTAGATGATTGAAATCGCATGGCAGTAGCTACCGCGAGCACCAAACCCAGAATATTTATTCTTTCTTTCCTTTATTTTAATTCTTTTACTTTTAATCTTTTCCTTATTTATATTTTTGTACTGTTTTTTTTTAAGTATTTTATTTTTTTACTTAAAATTACTTTTTATTTATTGTAATTTGTAAGCTCATCATAAAAAAATCAATATGTAATTTTTAAAGGACTTTATTTTTTTTTTACTTAAAATTTCTTTTAGTTTTTTTTCCTTAAAAAAAAAACTAACAAAATATTGAAATTGTTAGTCCGAACGTCATGACTCAGGTTCAAATATAAAATATCACAGTTGTGTAAGTTTAATTTCAATTTCAATAGATTACCATTTAATCTAAGACACAAACAAATAAAAATAAAAGATTGGGTGAAAATATTTTCAGCCTAAAAGATTTCTCTATATAATTGTTTTTGTAACATAAAGAATAGTTTTTTTTTTTTTTGTCGAAATCAAGATATCTATCACCAAACATGACTTACTGAATTGTAGTTATCTCAAAAGATGAGACAGTTGACCTAGAGATTTAAAAGTGTTTTATAGTTAAAAATAGTTCAATTGTATTTTAATGAATAAACTCGAAAACATTTTTTAATTTTGTATCACAATGTAAAAAAATCATAGATCAATTTTTTTTCTTTCAAATTTGTTGTCTTTTTTTTGGTATAAAATTTGTTATCTTTATATATATAAATAGATATTATTTTCTCAATGTTACATTTTAAATTTACAATTTATAAGTTATATCTTATAAACTCATATGAAAAAATATATGTTTGATACTACCTCCGTTCCTTTTTACTTGTCGTTTTAGAAAAAAAATATTTGTTCATTTTTACTTGTCGTTTTAGCAATTTAGGTTATATATTGCCTATTATATCCTCCTTCTTATTTTATTTTGTTGATTAAATTTTGTATAATTATTTTTGTTGAAACAATAAAATCTTTTTTATTGTATACAAATTTTGTTTGTTTTTAAATAAAGTTTGTTACAATTTTTTTGAAATAGATAATGTTTGTGAAAAAAGATGAAATTTATTGGTGGATTAAAAATATGATATATTTAAAAAAAGGGCATACTAGGAAAATAAGGTGAAAAAATATACCCTCCTATTTTGATCTTTTTTTCTAAAACGACAAGTAAGAAGAACGGAGGTAGTAACCTTTTTCTCTTATGAAGTTCTTTTTAACATTATCAAAAAAAAAGTTTTAAATTATCAAAATAAAAAGTTTCTTTTTTTAACTGTTATTTTCTTATGAAGTCATAGCTTATTATCATTACTACTAGTAATTGTTAAAATTGGAGAGTAAAACTTCATATATTATTTTTTAAATAGAAAACCAAAATTACATTTACGCTAAAAATATTTTGGCCAAATTATCATTATTGAAACTAGCAAGCCAAACGGAAACTCCGTGCCCGTTTGTGTGATACGTTTTTTTTATGACTTTACTGTTTTAGCTTCTTTACATCCAATTACATAAATTAAATAAAGGGTTGGTTTGGTTTTTTCTTTAACAAAGACTTTTGGAGTAAGAAAGAAAGTTATTGAACTTCTGTATAAAAGTTAGTTCAATCAAAGTGATTTTTCTTCTAAATTTCTTTGCAGCCCATTTCTTTATTTGGTTTGGATTTTGTGTTTTTGTGTTAAAAGTTGAGATTTTTAGCATTTATTTGGATCTGGGTTGCGTTGGTTTTTTTTTATGATATATTGTTAGTAGCTTCAATGAAACAGATCAACAAGAAGGAGTAATTGGAAGAGAAGAAGAGAATGAACAAGATCATTCATTTAGTATCACAAACAATCTTTGGCATGGTGGTTCTGTTTGGGATGCATGGTTCGGTTGTGCTTCAAATCAAGTATAAACAATAATCACTTAACTTATAAAAACAGAAGATGGTGAGAAGTGGGGGCACGACTGATCCACACTTTACAACCACTGGATCTTAGATGGAGAAGAAGAAGAAGAAGAAATTAGGTTTTCATAGGAAGTTTGCAAAATTTAGAATTTTTGGATTTGGTCCCATGTAATTGTGTAAATTTTTGGTTTTGGTCCCTCTCTCACACTTAATCTAGTCCGGATACCTAGTTATCCACATCTATAGTGACACGTGGCAGGTCCAGGTGGCAAAACGTTTGCCACTTGGACCAAATTAGACGGAATTAGACGGCAGGGACCAAAGGCAAAAAAAAAATGTCGATACAGGGACTATTTTGTCAAAAAATCCAATACAAGGACTAAAACGAAAATTGGGTGTACATACAAGGATCAAAATGATGTTTAAGCCTATTTTTTAATAACCAACAATGTTATGTATAAATTCTTATAAGTTTAGTTTTGTATGATAGAGTAGTTATTTTTTAGTAACCATCATTAATGATTAATTTTGGAATAGCAGACAAAAAGCTTCACCAAAAAAGACTGAATCCCCTTTAGAGATAAATACTACTCAATATTTTTAACAAATGAGAATTCTACTGTTTTTGTTGGTTTTGACTTGAGTCGTTGTCCGCATGGCACGCCCCTAGTTGTTGGCTTGTTGAATTGCTGGTCAAAGCGGCGGCCATGAGATTTTTATTTATTTTTCAAGTATTGAAAAATTTGAAATTTTTGTTTCAACCGAAAGCTATCGAATATAAGTCTTTGTTTACCCCTTTGTTAGGATACTTTCTCAATCCATCCAAAAATACAAGGGGTTCCCTAGAAGTATTGCACATAAATATTTATTTACTCCTTATTCATTAGATTATGTATGTGTTTCATTATGTTGTTGAAGGTGGATTGGTTTTAAACTGTAGTTGCCGTTATAGTGCGAATCTTTCTGTTATGAATTACAGTACGATATTGTTGCAGAGATATCAAAATCTATTATATTACAGTCACTATTGTGATTGTGACCACAATTTAAAACCATCAATTGTAGTTTGCTTTCCACCTCATGAGTCAAAAAGAATGTGTCACATAATAAAACAACATATTAGAGCACTAATTCAATGTCATTTTGTGAATATGATTATTACATTGTGCAGCTCAAAAGCAAAGAAAATGAAACAACTCAAACTGAATGTGATGCTGGATCGCATCTACTTGTGGAGTCAGTTGCTGGAGAAAACAAACATGATTGGCAAAACAAGTTTGAAATGACAAACTTTCAGAAGAAAATCCAAATATACAAGGGAAAATTATTTTTCCTAACATCAATGATCCAATAAGCAAAGAAAATGCACAAATGGATCTTAGAAAATCCGAAGATGGATCAGATGAGGATCCTTTTGCTCAACTTGAGAGCATCCTATTGGGAAGACCAAAGTTCTCAACAAAAGTAACTTGTTCTGCAGGCGATGTTGCTTTAAGTGAAGCTTTTCATGACCTTGAGTGCCTGTCGGAAAACTCACTCAAGTCCATTCTCTGTGACGTAGAAACTACAACAACAATTATATGCAGCACCTTTGGAATGCATAAAACAAGCAATCCATGAAAAAGTTTTTCCTAAAGTTGTGGCGCTTGTCCAGAAAAACACATCCTCTATTGAGAACCTTTTCAAAGACTTTGTCGTGACTAAAAATGTGGTTGAGGCTCATATTAATACTTTGCAACATAAAGAAAAGCTTATGCAGCAAGTAATAGATGCTAAGAAACAGAAGGTATCAATAAAGAAAGAAAAGAGTCAGTTCAAGGATGAAGCCAAGCGTCTCGAGGGATAAAAGTACTCACTTTTTATATGGACTAAAAGTAGTGATTGGTCATGGGATCAAAAGCATAAGGATTTAAAACGCAGAAATAAAATTTTTATAGTTATTGATTATAAGAGTACCTCTAATCAAATGCATAGGGATCATCTGCATATGGATTTAGAGACCCTTCTGAAAACAAATCACCTATGTTTGAAGGACGGGGATGGTCTTCAACCCTCATACTCTGCATCAATGAGATATAAAAAAAAGATATGTACATTACAGCACACCAGAAATAGCAAAACATGCAAAATAACTTATTTGTCACCTTATACAAAGTATGTACAGAGATTATTATGTTATCTTATTTAGTTTATCCTGAAGTCTTATAGGAAAAAGAGGAAAATAACTTTCATACAAACCTTTTATTTTCTTTTTGTTTTTAATTATACTACGGCAGTAGCATTAGACAAAGTAAGTCAATATTGTGGTAACATAATTGGACTTAACAATATTTGAAAGCATCAGAGTCTTATAGAACATGTTATGACTACAAGTCTTGCATTTCCAAAGAAAAATAGTTTACAAATTAGATAAACAAGAAGGAAGTTACTAAAATTCAAAAACAATAATTGGATTAAAATAAACAGAATTTTTAAACTAATAAAATCCTATCTTCTCTTAACCACTGCCATTTCTAGTAGCACCAATATAGTATTATCCTCTAATAATGTATCCAAATTCATTATAGCCATGCATCATGATATACTAAAGCAATACTATAAAAAGCAACATATAAGGGACATGCCAATAAAAAGGGGATATTCGGCAGAGCAAGTTACCTTAACAACAGTTCTAGGGGTATTTGTTTTTGGTGTTTTTATCTTTTGTTTTCTTGGATCCTGTTAAAGAGAAGAAATTCAATATTTTCAGGCATATAAGAAGTCTGCACTTGGAAGCCAAATCATCTGGTGTGGAAATGTAGTTCATGAGTATATCTATAGGGTTAATTGCATTCAGAGAGAAACAGATACATGCCTCGAACATGACAGTACTCTTGTTTTCCTTTTCTTTGTAATTGTTCTTCCATTATTAGTTTCAACTTCATATTCATGGCGAGTTACCTGCTCATTGAGTATAGGAACAAATGCCATTGTTAAATATGATTTCATACAACCAATTAAAAGGCCTAAAACATTTGTCATTTTATAATTGTCATGTAATTACTGCAACATAAGGGTCCCTCTTGTTGGCTATGAGTTCATAGAAAAGTAATACACCTTTCTGTGATGCTTAGGAATGCCTCCTGCATTTCCTGCTTTTATGTTCTCCACTTTCTTCAACGACTTCGGCACTGGTGTATCTGTTTCTTCAAAGTAAGGAGATTCCTATTGCAAGGAGATAAAAATGAAACGAATAAAATGATTGGAAGAGAACATAATAATATTAACACATTATTATGGAAGGAGAAAATAAAATTTATTTCTTCCAGTCAACTTTCTTACTATTTCATGCTGACTCATTTTGCCTCCAAAAGGACTCCTCTTAATCGATGAAATGGAGTAATCCTATCACATGAACAAAACTTATATATTCATTTCTTCTCTTCATTCAGCATTCATTGGAAAGATTGATTAAATTTGCACAAATTCAATACGGACCAATATTTATATATGTTCATTACATTTCTGATTAATGAAGACCAATTAGATGATTTAATAACGCATACTTAATTGTGAGCTTTTAATGATAAGAAAATAATATTATGGCTATACCTTTATTACATGCAGGAAACTACTAAGGCTCTTTCTTTGATCTTTTAATAACTCATAACTCATCTTTAAAGGTGAAATTTTAAGGATGATATATGGAACCAGAAAGAAAAACAACATCGCTACAACTTTATATGTAGGCACTAGGCAAACACAAAAGCTCTTTTCGCTATGCCCTTTCAACTAACTAATAAGTTTGTTTGATAAAATAGATGTGCTTGATAAACAAGCTTATATTTCAAGATTATCATGCTTTTCACATGTTATTAGAAATAGTATTTGAGCTTATTATAGATTATTATTTTTTTGGTTAGTTTTTATACATAATATTTTAATCAAAATCCTCTTTATGAAAAAAAACAGAATATAGTAATTTTTTAATAATGAAATTTAAACTAAAGGTATTCCTACTATTGCCTAGAGCCTATTGAGTCACACAGATTATCACCGCAGACGGTGGGGACCTAGTGTAAAATGACTATTTTTTATCCTATGAAATTATTGAAATAATATATTCCCTTAAGTTAAATATAGTTAAATAGTGCCACAGTATGAAAACTAATTGATTCAAACTATAATTGCATGATTAATTTGAGTTTTCAAGCTGCAGTCATACTTTTGGGTTACAGCAGACATACATCTTATAAGCTATACAAATGATCTGAGGAGTGAGGAACATGATATCTTTGTATCCCAACAGGAAAATCAACTAATGGGGACACACAGAGAGATTGGTTACAGAAATCAACCTGTTTTGAATTAACCTCTTGGTCCTCTTTTGGCTTGTCACTCATCACTTTCCATTGCAGCTGCAGCAAAGCTCTTTGCCTGTCTTCCTGCAAATATTGCAAAAAAAAATCACGTTATGTAATGAAATTAAATCATCATATCAAGTATTCCATACTTTGGATTTCTGGAGATGCAACTCTTCTTCCAGCTTCCGACACTCATCTTCAAGTTCACACCTCAAGGCTTTAATCTGAGCTTCATGGTCATTCCTCATAAACATTGTTTTCTACATGTAATCAAGGTATCATGCTATCAGCAAATGAAGTAAAAGTGTATACAAATCATAGCTCAGGTGTTATTTTGTGTGTGTGTGTGCGCGTGCGCGCAATGCACCTCTCTCAGCTCATTTTCAGCTTGCAGTTGGGTACGTTTTAACAGGTCACTGTGTTCAGCTTGCAGGCATTGTTCCCTCTTATCATGTTCCTGCTGCATATGAGTAACCTGTAGATGGAACAGGAAATGAGCTTACCTGGTGTTTGGACATTGTTCAACTTAATATTAAGCAAATCTCATGAAGAAAGCAGTGATGCAATTACGCCTTCACAGCAAACATGAGGTACATAACCCACCCCAAAAAGAGTAATACACAAACTCCATTGCACTTGGATCAAATTACATTATCAATTGAGTAAATATTGTAAGTACTAATTACAAAATAATTGAATTGTTTATAGAAATAGGGGTTATTTGAACCAATCATTTACATAACGACAACTTATAATCCCAACGAAACAGAAGACGAAACACCAAAATATTCTAAAAAGTCAATAATTATAGTTCTATATTATTTTTAATACATACCAGTTTAGTGTGTTCCTCCTGAACATGTATCAACCGCTGCCTTGTTTCTTCTTGGCATTCTGCAAGTTTTTGGTCACACCTTCCCTCAATTTCTGCAATAGCCTTGTCAGCCTGATGGTTCAAATTGGTCAGAAATGTATCAGTGGAGAGTAAGTGTTGCAAAGACTGATATGTCATATCAAACCTTGTCCTTTTCCGTGGTGACAATTTCCTTCTTCTCTAATTCATACTTCCTTTTAATGTCATTAATAGCCTGTTCAAATACATGTTATGAGAAAATATTGCACAGTACATCAAGCATCTATGACAGGTACCCAGTTATATGCAACACCTGATCATTTCTCTGAGATATTTCTTTTAAATGCTTTGACAATTCCAACTTCTTGTTCTCTACCATTTGGTCGTATTGATTTCTAGCTTCTGCAAGTTTACTTTCAGCAGCGGTTAATAACGACCGGTTCTGCAAAGGCATGCAAAAAAAATTAAATAGTATACAAACACCAGTTAGGAAACTGCAACATGCACTATATTTTGCTCCAAAACCTCTGTGATCTGATCTTCCAGCTTCTTTTCCTGTTCTTTATGCTGCAAAATGCATTGTTCCTTTTCCTCTAAGACAATTCGAAGTTGTAGAACTTCTTTGTCAAAGGAGTCTGCATGTTGCTCTATTTTCATCCTCTCCTTTTGCAGAGTATCAATTTCCTCTGATTTCTTCAATATGTCTTCCTGCATTCTTTCCATATTTTCTTTTCTTTCAGTCTCTAAAGCTGAAATTTTGAGTACTAAACCTTGCTGCAAAGCAATAGATATCCTGATAAGGAACACAATGTACGTTGATATACTGTTAAATAAAGCAGGTTAACTGTAATACCATTTGGTTCTCTGATGATCTAACACTTTCTAACAGAATTTTCACTTTCTCCTCTAATTTAGAAACCGTGACTTCTGCTTCTGCCTTCTTTGAGATTAAATCTTCAGCTTCTGACTCCAAACGCTGAATCCTCTCAGCAGATAATCGACAATCCTCTGTATACTGTGCTACAGTAGACTCTTGAACTTTGCGAAGATCATTCAAACTATTGCTTAACTCTTGATTTATCATGTGAATTCCATCTTTTTCTGATGACAAGATCAAGAACTTATTATGAAGCTCGCCATACCGGTTTTGAGCATGCTTCGAGAAAATGTCTCTTTCGTGCTGGACCAACTTGAAGCAAGAAGTATAGAGAGAGTTCATTTCGTCAAACTTGCTCACAAGGTTCAAGCTTTCTTTGTCTAAATTTAATAAATGTGCAGCCATTGCCTCAAGTGATCCTTCAAGGTTTTTGATTTCCTGAAGTGACATGTCAAGCTTTTCAGCAAAATCAGCATTGCCCAATTGAAGATCACTTTTTTCTTTATCTAAATTCTGTTGAGTGGCTATGTGATGTGTAATTTCTTCATCTTTGACTTTTAATTGAAGTTGAAGCTCTCCCAACTCTGAGTTCAAATTCTCTGTAGCCAATCTACTAGAAGTTAACATCTCTTCTAAATTCTTTATCATGGTATCTGCAAACAAATTAGCATTCAATAAAACAATACGAATTAATAGAAAGTTGAAGATTCTGGATATTCAGTATGATGAAGTTATAAGGATTTGTGAGGGAAAGCAGTAAAGTTTATAAAATAGAGAACAAATAAATTGAAATTGGTATTCATTTAATGTAATATGATGTGATACAAAAGAGAAGTAGTAAACCTACTACCACATGAGAAGTAAGTCACTTGGTGTTATCCTAGTCCATGACATTTACTATTTGTCTCTCTAGAACCTATAAGGAGGACATCTTGATGTTATTTTATGTTATAAGTCGTTTTTTAAACATCTTAATCAAAGTCTTACAACTTACAAGCAAACGTGAAAGAGTAGTTACGTTAACATGTCTGTTCTTAAGGAATGCAAACATAGTATCAAGTTTGGAAGAAACTCTTGCGCGTCAATTCATTATCTACTTTTGTAACTAAAAAAAGAAGTCATTATCTACTTGTAGTAAACATAAAGTAGCGAATATAAGTCTACATATAGTCATGTCTGTTTAACTATAACATTCATTAATTATTCCTATTTTTGATATAAAAAAATCAATACATGCCATATAAATTCTTAGGAATATTCATTTGCAAATTTAACTCTCACCCTTCTCTTGTATAACATTTACTGCTCTTTCCTTTTCCTCGCTGTGAAACCTCTCCCTTTCTTCTGCAGCGAATTTCATCGTCTCTAGCTCATTAGCACCTGTAATAAGGATAACATTATATTTCATGTTGAAATTTAGAACCTCGCAAACAAATCAAACCAATTACTTTTCAAATCAGCTTTTTGACTAAAGATTAAAACTAACAAAATGAACTCACGTGTCTTTATTGTTTCCTCTGCAGAATCTAGCTTCAAAGACAAACCATCCATCTGTTTATTCAAACTCTCAAGTGCTTCTGAACTTGCTGACAGTTTATTTTCCAATGTTTCCTTATCTTTCTCAGCTATAGCAAAAATCAATGGAAGTTTTTATGACAAATTACAAAGGAAAAACGACGAAAAAACAAACGGCGAGATCGAATCTTCGTACCATCCTGAACTAAACCAGCCAACTGTTGTAGAGTCTCAGTAAGTTGATCACACAAAGTCTTAGTAGATGAAAACTTAGATTCAAGTCCTTTCCAGAGTTTCTCATCTTCCTTCTGCTTCACCTTGAGTTTCGCATTTTCGTTAAAAACATTTTGCAATTTTTCTTCTAATGCACGAATATGCTCCAACGACTTCTTCAGCTTAGTATTCTACACAGTAACATTTCGAAATTAAGAATCGTTCAATACAGCACCTAAACAAAACCCTAAGAATCATTCATGTCAAAATTCAACCATTCCACATCTTAAAACACACGCAAAATCACATAATCAAATAAATTCATACCGCAATTTCAAGATCAGTCTTAACCGAAGCTTGTTCCTTCACCAATTTCTCTATACATGAACAAACAAAAACGAAGAATCACGTATACGATCGAAACTACCGATTGAAATCAATAGAAGAAGAAAAAACGAGCAAATCAAAGCGAAATCGATATCGAAACCTGCGGTTAACTTCAAATTCGCGAAACTTCCAGATGAAACGGAATCGGTGGTTTGGCGCGCAGAAATCGACGATAACGGCTTGGAATTTCCATTTCCCGAAGTTGCACCGTAGAGCGATTTGAATTTGTCGAGGCTTTTGGAGATTGGGAATCCTAGCTTTTGCATTGTGAAGAATCGGAATCGAAAGAGAAAACGAGAAATGAAACCCTAGAAATCTGAATGAAGAGTTGAAGCGGTTATCTTCTCCTTCACACTATCGCTCTGAAAAAACGACTCAGTTCAGAGTGAAATTGAAATGCAGTTACGCGCGCTAAGGTGACGAAGAATCTACTTATATATCCTTTCTGAATCTTCATCATGGGTATTGATTGACCCGACCCGGTAAACAAAAGTAATCCTTTCTGAATCTAATAAAATCATTAAGAAACTAATATTTAACTTAAAGTCAAAATTAATCAAAAAAACTTTAGGTAAAAAAAGGTAATTATTATTTAAGTGTGTGTAAATAAAAAAAAAGTTATTTAAGTGGAAACTACTCCCTCCGTCCCTAATTATAAGACCCCTTTTGACCACAGCATGTACGTCAATGTACAATTTTGATCGCTAATATCTTTAATTATCTAGTAGTAAAAATTATAAAAATTTGATATTTTGAAAATACTCATTAAAACAAATCAAACAAGATCCTATAAGCTAATATTTACATCTATATATTATTAGAAAAATACAGTTAAAACATGATAGATAAATAATAAAATTTAGTCAAAAGGAATCTTATATTAAGGAACGGAGGGAGTATTTACTATCACTTTAAAATTTAACTCAAAAGTTATGGTATTCAAACCGAAATAAACTGGTATCAAATAAGTAGTTTAAAAAATATCAAAATTTGATCCTTTTTAAATTACTACCTCTATCTCTAATGTCTTTAATCATTTATCGATAAAAATTATAAAATTTGATATTTTGAAAATACTTATCAAAACAAATCAAACAAAATTTTATATGTTAATATTGGATCTATATATTATTAAAAAATACGGTCAAATCATAAAAGATAAATAGTACAATTTGATCAAACAGAGTTTTATATTTAAGAACGGAGGTAGTACCAAAGAAAGGTTGACAGTCACTTTTCTCGAATGAATGAAATGACTTCGTCATCATAAACATATATATTTCGGATACGCGTCAACATTACACTTCATTTTATTAGTATGAGGTTTGACCCAAAGTATTTTTAAATTTGAGTTTTTTTTTTAAATAAATAAATAAAATATGTTCATTCATTCAAATAAATAGAATAAATTGTCTTCGTATATGATAGCTCAAGTGGTAAGAGTTAAGACATAAAAATTTGGTAGAAAGAGATCCAATGATCAATTTCTAATGACGGAAGTAGTTATTTTTCTGATGTACTAAAAAGAAATAAATAGAGTAGATTAAAGTCAAGTAAAAATTCAACACCAGTAAAAAAAAAGAAAGATGAACTTAGTATTGCAAAAAGTTGAAAGCTTACTTACAAAGTTACAAAAAAGTTTAATAATTTATATTAGTTAACAAAGAAGACTAGTGATAAAAACATTCTAATTAATATATTTTTTTGGCAAGTCTCTAATTAATTAAATAATTGAGTTTAAATTATTAGTAATATTTTTATTAAAAAAAATTGTTTAAAAGAATTTGAATTCAATTATTTACTACATGTACAGCACTCTAGACTGTGGACAATTTCTTCTAGAAACATAATCTTAAAACTTAAAAAATAAAAAAACTCTAATAAAAAGTTATTGTAAGATAGCTTATTAAGTTGTAAGGTAGTATGTATCAATTACAATTCACTCTTCTAGATACATTAAAATCCCTAAATCTCAAACCTAGAAAAATCTTTGTTTCCAAGTGTACGTGTATAAAATGTTGCAAGAAGGATACACATATATTTTCGTACATGGATTGTCCTTTTAGAGTATGTTTGGTTTAAGAGAAAGTAGAAGGAAAGAAAGAGGAAGGAGAGAAAGTTTAAAGAATATTATCTTTTCCGCTGTTTGGTTTGCAAGCAAAAGAGAAAGGAAAGAAAATATTTTGGTAGGACCCACCAATATTGCAATCCCTCCCAAAATGGACGGAAAGTTTTGTGATGCATCCTTTTTGGGTTGAAAAGACACATATGCCCCAAAAAGATTAAAAAATTTAGACATTTTAAATTTTTTGTCCAATCACATTTTGTTTTTAAGTGGGGTATTTTTGTCATTTTAAATTTACACATCTTTCTTTCTTCTTACTTTCTTTTCACTTTCACTCAAACCAAACAACTTAAAATCATCTCATTTTCCACCAACTTTCTATCAACATTCTTTCCTTTAACATTCTTTCCTTCAACTTTCTTTCCTTTAACTTTCTTTTCTCATCCAAACATACCCTTAGGCTTTGTTTGGATTGGTGGTATGTGATGGAATGAAATGGAATGAAGTGGTATATTTTTAAGTTCCATTGTTTAGATTTGTAAAAAATGAATGGAGTGGAATGGAACATGATGAAATCCATTCCATCCAATACCATCCAATTCTCTTATTTTTCTTTCCTCCCAAATTGGGGGGTATCCAATGGAATGGAGTTTTTTTTTTATTTTTTAATTCAAACATTTATTTTCCTTTCATATATTGTTTTTCCTCACGTTAATTCTTTTGCTCGGTATCAGAATTGCATTTCCTCATGGTCCATCAATCCTCCTTCATTTCTTCATAGCCCACGTGTTTCTTACTGTGACATTCTTGCTTCTTCTTCTTGTTGGATGTTTACGGTTTACATTTGTTTTATGAAATTTTGCTGTGAGGCAACAATTGAGCTATAATAAACTGACGAAGCATTGCATATAAATATTTTTTCATGTTTTCTATCTAGTGTTCTCAATTAAATTAGCACAGTTTGTTGAAAATTTGGTTAACAAGCTAAATCAAATTATGATGCTCTGTGAAATTTTGATTTGTTTGAATGGTTTAATTGTTGAATGAGATAAATTTTTAGCAATAATATACATTTTACATAATTGTTGTGCTTTAGGAAAAGGATAAAAATGGAATAACTTTTTTTTAACTTGTTTCATTCTGTCCACTATCCAAACAATGGAATGGAATATTTGTTCCATTCCGCTCCGCTCTATTCCGCTCCGTTCCATTCCATTCTATTCCGTTCCGTTATATTCCATCAATCCAAACATAGCCTTAGGCTCAAATAAGTTAACACAAATATATAATGATGATCATAAGCTAATGTCACGCAAAACAAAGTACAAATAAGGCTTAATGAGCCGATGAAATCTTAATACATAATAAGTCAGAACTTTTTTCAAATCTCTCTTCTCACCAGAATTGTCCTCTCAAGCATTCTCTTTTGTGGTGCATTTGGCAATTAATACTATATTACCTCAAATTTTTGGCATTTTTTTCAATAATAATAATCACAATTCAAACAAATAATACTCACATCATCATGAAAAAAAATCAGGTACTATAAAGTCTAATAATTATGATCCTAAAAAATCTCTCATTATGATCCTAAAAAATCTCTCATAGGAAGCATTTCTGGAAAATTCAAAACAAAAGTATACCATTTTTTTTAACACGTTATAAAAAAAAATCATAATAAATGCTTATAAATTTAAAGAATCATAATAGGAATTTTTTTTTAAACAACAAACAATGTGTACTACAAGAAACATTTTTTTAGACAAATATTGAAATAGGTACAATTTTTTCCCGAAATTTAAAAGGTGATTTTTTTTTGGACAAACAAAAATATCATTTTTTTTCTATATAAATGATACAACCTATTCACATTTTATTATTTTGTGCATAAACTCTAAATTTCACAGACAAATTATCTCATTCACTTTTCAATAAACTTTGTCCCTGCTAATTCTCCATTTAAAGAAAATTGGAATATTCAAGTTCGTGTTGCTATAGAGGCTTTGGTTAGGCGGTGACATGTCAAAAGATAATGATGCTAATGTGAGTTTTTTTTAAAATTTTGTATATGTTCCTTTGGTAAAGTTTAATTTATAACGGATTATGCTAAAACCATTATTCATCTTAGTATAGATTATCGCCAAAAAAATGTTGAATTTGTAACCTATTATTTTTTATTATTTTGTAACATTTGTAACATATCTTAAATTTCTGTACTGACACATTTTTTTTTGTTGTGATTTATTGTCATCCAATAAAAAATGTTTAATTTGTAACATATTCTAATTCTATATTGCTATTTTTTTTAGGGTGATCGCATACATGCTACTGTCCGGAGACTTTGACTTATAACGTGTGCGATGTGGATGATGGAGTTAGAGGGAATTGAATATCTCGGAAGATGTGGTTGTTAAGGTATAGATAACACATTTAAATATATTTTTTTTGTTGCACATGTTTGTGTTTAATTTGAAGACCAAGATGTTTATCTATACTATTATACATCTTACATCTAATATGTGTTAATATTTTATTCAGAATTTGCTGCCTAATTTCAATGATGATACTATAACCACCAAACTCACATAGATCCCACGATAGACAATGTTGTTGTTGAGCCAAACAAAAGAGATTTTTTATTCATTGAGACAGTTGGTTCTGATGTTGCAGCTACACAACCTAAGCTCAAACAAATTAAGATAAAGAAAGAGTGAAGTTAAATTATCATTTTATTTTGAATGATTTTATTTTTATTCAGTTGTGATGTTTCTTAATATTGGCCCCATGACAATTTTATTCTTGATGGATTTTAGTTTTAATTTTTTATTGTGGGATGTTGTAGTATTCATGCTACATATTATGGATGTTTCTTATTTCTTATTATTAAATTAATTATTAATAAGTGTTTCTTATTTTTGATTTCTTAGTATTAATAAGTGTTTTATTAATAAGTGTATTATTATATTGTCACGTATTATGGTTTATTTGTTTTTTTATGTTCCGATTTATCTGCCACCATTCAATTAACTTTTTGGCATTTTTTTATGACAATATGAAGCCAAAATAAACCAAAATAAAAATATGAAGTTAAGGGAGGTAACTTATGGACCAACTTTTTAGGTGGAATTGGAACCAGTTCACTAATTTTATCGGTTTTCATCGATTTTTAAATACTGGGACTCTCTAAATTATACAAATTGATGATAAGTCTGATTTCCAATCCAACCGATTGATATTCAGTTTTAAAAATATTGACTTAATAATTCTAACCAAATAAATAATTTATCATTCCATCTTAATTTTTAATTTAAACGTAATACACATCAACATTCATAATAATATAACATTTTTAATAATTTCTAATTATTTTTTGTTTTAATTATGTTAAATTTATTTAACAATAATTAAATATTATTCAAAAAAAATTTGAGTTACCCGTACTTGGCACGGGTCACATACTAGTTTGAACCTAAAAGTAAAACCTTATATATGATTCAAATTTCTCACCATTTGACTAATCCTAATTATTTTATGTCATTGTGATTTAATTTTAGATTACAACAATCTCTTTCTATGGGCATCTTTGAGTAAAATATTACTCCTCATTAATACTAGTATATGGTGACATATACATAATCTATAGACCATATGGGTTGGCAATGATACGAATCTTCTTTTAAAATGTGTGGATTAATGACGTGCATATCAAAACCTTATATGTTTGTCTCCCTATCGATCCTCCACAAATCTATTTATTGATATCGTTCATTATTGATCCACCACCAACCAAACGATCAAACAAATATTATTACTAGCAGCAGCATGATTGAACTACTATACTACTATATGAATAAAAATGTTCCTTTCTCAGATATTAAAGCCATGATACAAAAGGGATCATATAAAAGCAAATCCAATTAATATAGATGACTATTGAGACTTACTAAAAAAAATTCACTAACACTAAAACTAAAACTAATTAGATACTACTAATTTTAACCGGTTCAGTGTCAACATCAAACACTTTCTAAGTTCTAAGCAAGACACTCTATACTTGTAACAAACAAGGAACTATTTTTTGTGTTAGCACTCTCATCTTCCAATTTCCACAAACAAGAAATAGTGGTGTCAAAAGTTCAGTTTTTTTTAATCATTCGAGAGATCTATTCCAAAAAGGCAAAAAGAAAGCAACACGATTTTCTAAAATAATATAGGAATTTATCCAAAACCGAACAAGAAGAAATCGTAACTAATATCTAATCTAATTACAAGGAAAAAAATGCTATTGAAACACATGATTTTACGGTGAACTGTTTTTTGTAAAAAAAAAATAAAATTAATTTTAGGTCTGGATTTTGTTATTTTTATCTTGGATTTTTGACATTTAAAAAGTTTATATTTTTAAAAAAGTAATGAAATTTTAGTAATTTTTATAGTTATCTCAACATGTCTTCAAAAAATCATTCAAAAGTTTAAAGGAAATTAAATAATTTTTTTTTTGGTACATAGAAGTTAAATAAATTTAACTTTAACATATATTGACTAAAATTACATGTACGCGTTTTCTGTAACTAAAAAACAATAAAAATTAAGTGAATTAAACTTTGAAGCTCATATTTCATATAAGTACAAAAAATATACATATAAGAAAATATACATTTCTCACAGTTTAATTAATCTTCCCTTTCCATCTCTTCATAGTTGCTTCATTTTTTTTCTTTCTTTCTCCAGACTCACCTATATGCACTTTTACTTATCATTTGATTTTATCTTAAGCTCTGTTTAATAAGACGTTATTTTGATTTTTGACCTTATAATTTATAAGTTTATTTTGAAAAAAATTGGCAATTTCAAAAAGATCTAAATTTTCTTTTATAATATTTTGATTTTGTTGTTCAAGTGTGACATGCAAAATTTTATTCGTTGTTTTAATGTAATGGTATTTAATGTTTTTTATTTTATTTCAATGTTTGTTTGATTCATATTAACATATCAATTTTGATCAATAAATAATTTCAACGTTAACTTGTAACTCTAGAGACGTGAATATTTCAGTCCACTTGATTTTACAACAGATGTGGACATTTTATCATCTAATAATCTAACGTTATCATCTGAATGATGTTTGTTTACCATAAGTATCCACTTAATTTTTTTTGACATTATTGAAAATTAAGTTGTTTTCTATGTATTGTTTTTAACAAGTTGTTTTCTATGTACTAGCACCAACTAAATGGATATAATAACTTTTTTAATATAAACAATATAATCCATCTCATCACTATAATTCATGTTTTATAATATAATATATTTCACGTTTGGCACGTGGAGCTGAGTTTCTAACCCAAAAAAAAATGTATAGCATCGACTGTGTACATTATTTTCCATCTATAAATACATTGGCTTGTTCATAAACAACAACAAGCTTCTTTCTCTCCCACCACATCTAATTTTCTAGTGTTAATTTGATTGATAAAAAAAGTTAGCAAAAATGCTTGGCATCTTTGATAAAGGCCAAAAAATTAAGGGGACTGTGGTGTTGATGCCCAAAAATGTTTTGGACTTCAACGCCATAACAAACATCGGTAAAGGCGGCGTTGTTGACATTGCCGGAAATCTCATCGGCGGAGTTACAGGCGTTGTTGGTGGAGTTATTGACACTGCCACTGCCTTCTTAGGCCGTAATGTCTCTTTGCAGTTGATTAGTGCTACCAAGACTGATGGTTTGTTCTCTATTTTCATTCAACTCATTCATTCCTCATCTTTGATGTTCTAAATATTTATGGAGACATCCTTGTCCAAAACAAAACTATCTATAGAGACATATTTAAACCATATATGCTTTTAGAATAATTTCCCCACACAATTATTCAATGTGCTAGCTGGCTCTCTGACCCCACCGTTGCCTTCATGAAGTCTCCGATAACATACTTAAATTAGAACATGCTTAAATAAGTATATGCTTTTATAAATATTTTCAAAAAAATAATTGTCAAATATTATTCATATTAATCTTTCAAAAAATATGTTAGAGATTAAATTGATAATAAGTGGATAAATTTAAGAAATGAATTTATAGTAAATTGTAAAATATAAAGATTTAAGTGAGATCAATACTGTTAAATATATAGAGACCAACTTAAAATTTTAATAGAATGAGAAATCTTTTTAAAATATTTATAAAATTAGTGACCTATTTGATAATATCTTATAGAAATATGGATTAATTTAGTGATTTATTCATAAAAATAAATTATAGTGGCGAACAACATGTAGATACTTGGATTCTTTAATTACTCGAACTAAACTTTTGAAATTCACATATAAATTTATTGTTTTGGTAGTTCATATAGATTTATATTTAATTTAGAGATAAAAGCATTAGTTTTTTTTTACAATAGATAAAAGCATATAGGTTTTTGGGTAAATAATAAGTGGTGACACGTTATATTATATAATTGGTGCTTGTGATTATTTTTTTTCACAAATTGAACAGAAACAAGTGGCAGATGTGACACGTTAGTTAACAATACTCCCTCAGTCCCAAAATATAAGAGAAAAAAACTTAATTTTTTTGTCCCAAAATGTAAGAGAAAAAGTTCAAACATTTATTTTTTCAAGAAAAATTTACTCTCTCTCTTACTTTTTCTATAACCAACAACCAATAAAAATTGTTTTTACATTTTTCCATACAACTTTTTTCAAAAAAGCATACTCTCAATCAATATATTTTACTTTTTTTTAATAAGTGTGATTTTTATTTTTTCTCCTATATTTTGAGACGGAGGGAGTATAATTTATTTTTTGTATGATGGCCCTGTTTTTTTTTTTCTCTGTTGTATGTACTAATTGATTCTTTTTTTATCTTGAAAACAAGTGTCCCATTTTCAGTGATTATTATTTAGATCACACAAGACCATGTTGAATGAATATGCTCCGTTAATCTAAATTAATTTTATACCAACATTCAATATAATTTAAATATTTTTTGATATTATACCATTATAATAAGGTGTAGTAGAGTGATTTATACCTTTATGTATTGGAATAATTTAAATTATGAAAAATTAATTTTGTAGTAAGTGGAAAGGGGCTAGTTGGAAAGGAAACATTTTTGAGCAAACATCTTCCTTCATTACCAACTTTGGGAGCAAGACAAGATGCATTCAGTATTTTCTTTGAATATGATGCTAATTTTGGAGTCCCTGGAGCATTTTACATAAGAAATTATACACAAGCTGAATTCTTCCTTGTTAGTGTTACTCTTGAAGACATTCCTAACCGTGGAAGTGTTCAATTTGTTTGTAACTCATGGATTTACAACTTCAAAAACTACAAAAAGGATCGCATTTTTTTCACCAATGATGTAAGCTTTCAAAAATCTAAATTAACTAAGGATGAAATATGAGATATAAAATTAAGTTATACATTTTTTACATATGTCGATGAGATATAAAGTTAGTTGAATTTATTACAGACATATCTTCCAAGTCAAACACCGGCTCCATTGAATTACTATAGAGAAGAAGAATTGGTGAATTTAAGAGGAGATGGAACCGGAGAACGCAAAGAATGGGATAGGATATATGATTACGATATTTATAATGATTTGGGAAATCCAGATGGTGGTGACAAACTTGTTCGTCCAGTTCTTGGAGGGTCTATCACCTATCCCTACCCTCGTAGGGTTAGAAGTGGTAGAAAACCGACCAGAAAAGGTTAGTTTTATGTTTTATTTCAATAGTGTACTCTAATTGTATTTATAACATGTAGGAGTAATTTATTTGCTAATGTTTTAATAAGGACTAAGCAGATGTTAATATGATTATGATATTTGCAATGATTAAGTTTATGTTTTAATCTTGATTGTTTATAGTAA
Organism: Trifolium dubium; assembly: GCA_951804385.1. Classification (NCBI taxonomy): domain Eukaryota; kingdom Viridiplantae; phylum Streptophyta; class Magnoliopsida; order Fabales; family Fabaceae; genus Trifolium; species Trifolium dubium. The sequence continues at coordinate 2,873,092 of OX638073.1, read as the reverse complement.
GATTCAATGTTATATCTATCCCTTTATAAGGGTAAATTTTGGTTACTTTATAGTTACTCGCTACTTTAAGTTTGACGATTTTATTTTAATCTCGACCATTCAAATATAATTGTTAAAATTTACTCCATACATACACATTCTTGTAATAAATGTTGTCATAGTCGATATGCCTCGTATGTTGATGGTTTTGTTGTTCTTATTATCTTTTACCGTATTTGATTCTCAACAGATCCTAAGAGTGAAAAACCCGGTGTCATTTATGTACCAAGAGATGAAAATTTTGGTCACTTGAAGTCGTCTGACTTTCTTATGTATGGAATCAAATCATTGTCTCAAGATGTCTTGCCTTTGTTTCAATCTGTAATTTTCGATCTAAATTTCACGCCGAATGAGTTCGATAGCTTCGATGAAGTGCGCGGACTTTTTGAAGGTGGAATTAAGCTTCCTACTGATATACTTAGCCAAATTAGCCCCCTACCTGCCCTCAAGGAAATCCTCCGCACTGATGGTGAACAAGTCCTCAAGTTTCCCCCACCTCAAGTAATTAGAGGTACATTATTCATCTTAATCAAACAAATTAGACTAAGCAATGACATAAAACTCGTGCGCTTTTTAGATTAATAAATTTTGACAATAGCTTTCTTTATTTTGAGCAGTTAGCAAGTCTGCATGGATGACTGATGAAGAATTTGGAAGAGAGATGGTTGCCGGCGTAAATCCTTGCGTGATTCGTCTTCTACAAGTAAGTACCAAATGTAACATTCTTAGTATTTGCAAATTAAAATATGTATTTTGTTGTCAATTGTCAAATATTCATACATTTCTTCATGTCAAAATTTTCTGATATGACAGGAATTCCCACCAAAAAGCACACTAGATACCACTGTCTATGGTGATCAAAATAGTACAATAACAAAAGAACAGTTAGAGCCTAACCTTGGTGAGCTCACAGTTCAAGAGGTATGAAATATATGTTTAAGTTAAGCTAAAAGTCATTGACTTATAAGTCAATCAAAACAATGAAATAATCATGTGATTGAAACTAAATTTGTGGAACAGGCACTAGATGGAAAGAGATTATTCATCTTAGATTACCATGATGCATTCATGCCTTATTTGGAGAGGATTAACTTAAATGCAAAAGCTTATGCTACTAGGACAATCTTGTTCTTGAAAGATGATGGAACTTTGAAGCCAATTGCCATTGAATTAAGTTTGCCACACTCAAATGGGGTTCAATATGGTGCTGAAAGCAAAGTTTTCTTGCCTGCAGATCAAGGTGTTGAAAGTACAATTTGGCTATTGGCAAAGGCTCATGTAATTGTAAATGACTCATGTTATCATCAACTTATGAGCCATTGGTATGTATTATTACCCTTTACAGTTGACATGATTTATTTATTTTTTACAAAAAGCATATCAGAAAAGAGGGATATTGCGGGTTTGAATCTGCGCTCGGACATGTACGACATGATTATTAATATGAAATATTATGGTTTTGCAGGTTGAATACTCATGCAGTGATTGAACCATTCATCATAGCAACAAATAGACAGCTTAGCGTGCTTCACCCGATTAACAAACTTTTATATCCTCACTTCCGTGATACGATAAATATCAATGGACTTGCTCGACAAGCTCTAATCAATGCCGGTGGTATTATAGAGCAAACATTTTTGCCCGGACCGAATTCCATTGAGATTTCTTCCGCGGTTTACAAGAATTGGGTTTTCACTGATCAAGCATTACCAGCTGATCTTATCAAGAGGTAATTTACTTCCAAGACTAAGATAATCTAATTTTTACGCATATAAAAAATTAAGACAAACTTGTTAATTGGTATTGATAATAACAAATTGTTTGTTTAATGCAGAGGAATAGCCGTTGAGGACCCTTCGTCCCCCCACGGCGTTCGTCTTGCGATAGAGGACTACCCTTATGCTGTTGATGGATTAGAAATATGGGATGCTATTAAGGCATGGGTTGAAGACTATGTTTCCTTATATTATCCAACAGATGATGCTGTACAAAAAGACACTGAAATTCAAACATGGTGGAAGGAAGCTGTAGAAAAGGGTCATGGTGACTTGAAAGACAAGCCATGGTGGCCTAAGATGCAATCTGTTCAAGACTTAGTTCAATCATGTTCCATTATTATATGGACTGCTTCCGCTCTACACGCAGCTGTTAACTTCGGACAATATCCTTACGGAGGATATATCCTAAACCGTCCAACACTTAGCAGAAGATTTATTCCGGAGCCAGGAACTCCGGAATACGATGAGATGGTGAAAAGTCCTCAAAAAGCATATTTGAGAACTATTACACCAAAATATCAAACACTTGTTGATCTTTCTGTGATTGAGATATTGTCAAGACATGCCTCTGATGAAATATATCTTGGTGAGAGAGATAACAAGTTTTGGACTTCTGATTCAAGGGCTGTTCAAGCTTTTCAAAAATTTGGAAGCAAGTTAACTGAAATTGAAGGGAAAATCACTCAGAGGAACAATGAAGCTAGTTTGAGAAACCGAACCGGACCGGTGCAGTTGCCATATACTTTGCTCCTTCGTTCAAGTGAAGAAGGTTTAACATTTAGAGGAATTCCAAATAGTATCTCTATTTAAGGGAAAAAATGTGTGGTTTTGTTATTGTTGTGCTCTTTTCTCTTCAATAACATTGATGATGTGATAATTGTCTATGTATAATTATAATTATTGTCTCTATGCGTACCACTACTACTATTGTATCACTATTGTATTTGAGAACTCTCATTTACATATAATAAAGTGTGTTTTGTTTCCTCAATTGATTAATTTGCACTATGAATCCTCAATTTATAAACTATATATATGATTATAATGCATGCAAAGTGTTTTGTATAACAGCTCAAATTAAAATCCAATTTAGTTATCCAGAAAAGAATTTATCTTTATAATTCACAATGAATCAATTTAAACATTTTCTGACTTCTTCGCGCAATTGTTCTAAAATCTTTTGAAATGGATATATATTGTTTTTTCTACTCATCCTAATTTGATTCTTTTGTCTCATATTGTAGAATTTCTTCGATTATTGCATTATACAATTAGTTTTGTTACTTGAGTCATGTTGGTAATTGTAGGTAAGAGTTATGTTGAGTTTCTTAATTTGTTTATCCAAAAAAAATATTTAAAGTTGTTCGCAAAAAATGGTCTACCACTGATTTCTTAGAAAACAATGTTAAAATGTAGCTGGTGACACTACATTCGAATATTTCTCAATCAGTTGTTTAGTTTGCACAACAAGATATTTTTTACCTCAAAGAGTCAAAGTATGTATGATAATTCTGCATCAATGGCTATTTTCTTTGTGCTAATTAATTTTTTTTTTATTTAGAAGGTAAACATACAACAAGTTGCGCCGTTACTCTTTTTTGAATTGTAAAATCAATTCGTTTAAAGACCATATTTATATATTTGAGAGACACAACATTGTTGTGCTGTTGTACATGACTTTTTGAACTCTATTTAGAAGATCAACAACATCTGGTGCCAAAAAACCAAAAGTGTCAAAAGCAAATTGTATAAAAGCATGTTGATTGTCACAACACATTTTTTCATGTTTTGTTACTTTGCTTGAACCGGCCTTGAGGGCCGCCTGTCCGACAGTAAAACTCGCAGTCCCTAATCTTACCAGTGGAAAAACTTCAGTCAAGTCAACACATACATAATTAAAATGAAAGAGGTTGAACCTAGTTAACCATTTTTTAGGAAGCACGAAGAAAATGAGAGACACTGCAAAAATTCCTTAAGTCATTGGCTAAATAATATACAGGCAGGTTTAAAACCATGAGTATGTTTCCGGCCAAAAAACCAAGCATTGATAAAATTGTACTTTAAAATCAATATTTCTAACGATTTTTATTTTTTGGTACATCATAAATATAAATTGCTCCTGCCACTTAGACTTTCCCTTATCCAACTTCTATGCCCCCTAAAAAATAGAGGAAAAAATATTTAAATATCGACGATACTTGACCATCAGAAAAAGGAACAAAAATCAAAACAATTAACAACGGTTTGAAAACTGTTGGAAAAAATTGGGCGCCAATTTTTATTTTTTGATATTCAAAATAATTTGCATGAAAGGGAGATAAAACCACCAAAAAAGAAAAATCCACCATCTATACTCATTTAGTGGCGGTTTTGAACCGTCATAAAAAAGTACAAACAACTCTTTTTATTTGGACGGCGGTTTTGACTGAAAATGTGCGATAATATAATTATACCCCTTGGCCCCTCCATGATATTATATTTGTATTTTTTTCAATTTTTTTGTTTTGGTCATATAGCCTAGTGGCTAGAAAATCCACCTATAAAGTGAATAAGTGGGTGTCTAGGGAGCGAACCCTGACTCCTGCATATAAAATGTCTATCTCCATACCAATTGAGCTATGCTCTTGGAGACATATTTTTTTCAATTTTTTTAATATATAATTATAATATTATTTGTGAAAATAAAACAATTTAAATAAACATTTAAACTTATAAAGGAAAACAAAAAAAATAATATTGAAAGTTAGTTAATATTTAAAATAATATGGTGGTTTAAACCATTGGTTACTTTTTTTGCCATGAATTTTTGGTGGTTTTAGTAAAAAAAAAATCCGAACCATTTCTAACCATCACTTTTCCGGCAGTCTATACAATTTGGTGGATTTGGAAGGCCCGCAATGATGGTATTTTTCGGGACAAGAGTTTTAATGCATCTCAGGTGCTTGATCAAGTTCAAGTTCAGACTTGGTGGTGGATCAATGCACAACGCTAGTCTTCGGTTCCTGAGTTTAGTTTATGGCTTTCTAATCTGTTGGCTTGTTTAGGCTGGCAGGGTGTGTAATCTTCTATTTGTTGGAGTTTGTTTTATGCTCTATATACTTTTGTACATCTTTTGATGCTAGTTGAGGCACTTCTTGTGCCCATCTAGTCTTATTTTAATAAAATCTTTTTGCTGCTTTAAATAAAATAAAATTTTCCGACTGCCTAAAAGCCACATGTAAATACTCTCTCTAGTACTTATTATAAGAAGAAATTTACTTCTTAGATACATAGAATATTTGATGTGTATCTAATTTATAACATAGTTTAGATACGACAGATATTTTATGAATCTAAAAAACAATTTTCTTTTTATAATAAAAACCAAAGAGAGTATATTTTAACTGTAAAATATGGGATATAATACACACAAGCAGTAGTGGTCTATGATCTGACTCATGACCACACAGTTGAATAATGATAATTAGAGTGACAAATAAGACTTTTTGTTTTGGTCAAATTACATATTAGTTAAAATTTTATCTTAAAAGATAAATAAGTGTCAAATAAAATTTTAACTTTAACATTATTCTCTATGCAAATAATTCATAGAAGCATATTAGAGACACATCCGTCAAAACTTTTCCTTAGTTCATATTTACAATCATATTTTGTAATTTGTATGCTATCATTCTTTTATTTATGATTCTACTCTAGTTAATTTTTTTGTTTATTCCTTTATGAGCTCGCATAGAAAGAAATATTCCCTCTGACTAAATATATAATAAAATTAATTTTTTTATTCATTTAATTATTATTAAATGAACCAAAAAAAGTATTTATCTATCAGTTGTCAAGGTCATGCCTACAAAAACTAAGCTACTGTTTGACTAATCTACAAGTGACATAACATCAAGCGATGAAGGAGAATGGAGAAAAAATATAGAAATATTTTATATTTTTTGAGATAGTTTTTTTTAGAGAATTTATTTTTTTGATGCACAAGTGATTTTCAATGGTGTTATTCCAAACGTTTCTTCACTTGTTGATAGCATAAAAAATGTTTTATGGGTTTGGTTTAGTGGCCGGTATGACCGTAAGGCTGATTTTTTTGTTTTTAAAATGATGTATTGATCCATTGACTTGTTTCCAAAGCATATGATTTTTATGCTCTTTTTATGGGTTTGGTTTAGTGGACGGTATGATCGTAAGATTGATTTTTTGTTTTTAGAATGATGTATTGACCCGTTAACTTGTTTCTAAAGTATATGATTTTTATGATTTTTATGCTCTTTTTGTAAATGATTGAGTACCTCTTGTACTCCCTTATATAATCTAATTTTTTTTTAGAGAATGAATCATTTTATAAAAAAATTCAAATTCAAATTCAATTTTGTTTTGTTTTGTTTTTCTAAAAAAATTTTATTAACAATTATATATTATATTTATTACCTCTCTACCATACTCTAAATATAATTAATTAATAGAAACTCTTCTTCTAATAAATCTAAATTTGTCCAAATTTTTTATTTTCAGTCCTTCCATCACAAAAACCCCCCTCTATCCATTTTCTCATACTTAGAACGTGCCATAATTGTGAAATAAAAAAAGGAACCGTGACTGTATATGAGATAAGTACGTAAGCATGGTCCAATAAAGATAAAACTTGTTGAACAACGACATTTTATTTATTACAAAGATCACTGACTTGTTTATTCAAAGCGTGGCTCGCGTGGCCATTATAATAATATTCTCTTGAAAGATCGATTAATTATTGTACCTAAAATCAATCTATAAATCAATATTTCTTCATCTCATATAACTGTCACATTTACAAAAACATTATCTCTACGAAAATAATATTATCTAAATATATATATAAAATATTTCTCTCAAGTTGCATTAATAATTAATAATATTATCACTGAGTTCGTTCTTGTTTTTCTTCTATAGTCATAGATTTTATTAGACAGAGATAATCTATTTAAAACTGTTGGTTAACACTAAATATATATAGTAGTACTATTTTAAACTGTATTGATTTTTTTGGGTGTGAAATGGTGATGATTTGTTGATGTTTAATCGGCAACATTATTTATGATGGTATTTTCTTAAGAATTTAGTTATATTAGAAGATATGATTTTATCCAATTATTATTTGGTATTTTAATCTTACTATATTAATTTGTAATACCAATACAAGTTGACTTGTTAGAAAATTTGGTTATATTACACACTAGTATTTTTTAAGCTTGTGCATTGCTCAAGCACATGTTACTTTGTGAGATCAAGCTTGTGCCCCAAATTAAATATTACTCTCTTAGAAGATCAATATACAAAAAAATATTACAATATTATAGTTCATTGGTAAAATTACATATTTAGTTCTTTAACTTATTAGTAAATATTTTAGTTCTTTATCTTTTATTTGTAAAATTTTAGTTTTTTTTTATGTTTGAATATAAATTTTAAACTTCAAACTTATAATTTTTTTTCGCATTCAATTATAAATATATCTTATGTCGCAAGATAAAATCATTGTCTTGAAATTTAAAAAATCACATACGAACATGGATGAATGTAAACAAGATCAAAATAACGTTAAAAAATTATATGATTTCATCAAAATTATTACTCATAAAAAGTAATATAAAATGAATTTGGACAATTTATGGCAATAGTTGGTTTATGAAAGGGACGTGTATTTTATTTTTATGTATGCTCTCTCTTAATAATTAATAATAGAAGGATTAGGAGTTGTATGTTATTCATTAATTAATAATAGAAGGGCTTTTGGCATCTCTTTTGGTTAGCTTTGACGTGATATATTTAGCGCTTGCATAATACTATATGTAATGTTCTTTTTCAATGAGGGATAGATCGAGAAATGTAAAAAAAAATTATTGGTGTAATAATCCCGTTGTTTGTCTTCGGAACTATTTATTTTTGTTTCCGTTCTCTTCAATTGTAAAATTTAGTATCTTTTGTACTCTTTATACTCAATTCATTCATTGTTTATAAAAAAAATTAATTAATTGTCAAAAGGAAAAAACAAAATTGTACTAGTATTATACAGTATTTATATCCTTTAAGACAAGTTGGAAAACAACAATATTTTATATAATTTCGGATAAGTAATCATCTCTTTCCACGTCCAATTAATTGCATGCAGGTGTACTAATAAAACTCATCATGTGATGTGGGGAAAAAGTATAGATAGCATCGTCGATTGGACATATCGTGCTACATAGTTATGCGGCTCCCTGACTCCGTCAATGTCACATACAGGGTATGGCATTGAACACCAAATAAAAAATGGATCAAATCTAAATCTTTTTGGTGTTAAGCCTCTTCTTTATTACTAATTCTTAATTAAGTATGAGTTTGGATATAATTTGGATTTTAGTAGAAAGATTAGTAAAGTATGGTAAGTTATTTTACGGTGAAAGATAATGTAAGAGTTTTTTTTAACAACAAATATATAATCAGGTTTATAATAATATAGGCGTCTTTGTTTGTAGTTCTTAATTTATGATATATGTTTGTTTTATGTAGAGATTTGATTAATAATAATAATACTAATAATAATAATATATTTTTCGTTCAAAAAAATCAAATTTGTCCACAAGACAAACATAGACAGATAAAAAAATAATATATAATATAGACGCCACACACACACACACACACACACACACACATATATATATATATATATATATATATATATATGAATGATTCGTCTTTTATGAATCATTCATATAAGTCTTTTATGAATGATTCGTCCTTAAAAAAAATTCAAAACACAACTTAAATTTAATCATTGTAGTTTGCTATTCAGATTTTTTTTTTCCAATTGCTACGGAGATTTTTATGACTAATTACTCTTTTTATTTTATAATAACAAAGTTATATTATTTAATTCATCAAAAGTGAGAACAATATAAGATAAGATCAAATCAAATATTTGATTAGTATAAAATCTTGACGTCCTAAATAAAATTTGAGCAAATTAAACAAAATTTATTTAAATTTGTCTAATAACAAAACTTATTTTAAAATTGGATAGTAATTTGATAATAATGTTTTACAATCATATAACAATAATAACACTAAATTCAGTTTGAATAAGTTTAGAAACGTTTTAATTATTCAGTCAGAATCAAACTATATAATGTTGAGTTGTTTGAAGAAATTTATTAATTTTAAAACAAAAAAGTCTTGGTTATAATTTACAAGTTTATGTCTTACCTATCTTATCTATAATATAGAGGATATAAAAATAATTTGATGATGACTATGGTGATTAAGGAGTAAAATAATAACCTAAAATTGTATGATTAAGAAAAATCTAAAACTTGTCATTAAATCTTAGCTATAACTCACAAGTCTCTGTCTATCTATTTATAAAATATTTTTTAATAAAAGCATAAATAACTTTAAATACTCTATCGGTTTCAAAATATAAAATAAAAAATTAATCAAACAAGGTTGACGTAATTTGATTAAAAACTTAATTCAAATTCATCAACTTTCTTTAACTTGATCATTTTTTTTATATTTTAAAATTATTTTAAAACAGAGAGAATATATATATATACACACACAAAAACAATTAATCTCCTTGAAGATGTGAAAGCTTTCATTGGACATTTGTTAATGATTTTAGTTGACTGCCCCCCCTCGTTTATCTCGTGGCTACATTTTTGAGATTTTATAGTTTATACTAATTATACTAAATATACATGTAAAAAGGACAATAATCGAACGTGACACATTTTGATAGGATACAATGATTTTTCCATTTGTAAAATGAGTAATATAATGGACTATTGCTTTGTTTTCTTGTATAGGTCGACTAAACTCTAACGTGAATGGGTAATTGGTTCACAATTTTGTTTGGACGTGAAAAGAAAATTTGATAACAAGAAAATGACTTGAAGTAGTAAACAATATAAAAAAAAGACATTCATTTATTTGCAGGGCACACGCTTTTTACAAATCTATTAGGACCTGTGTTCAAGTGATATGGTTAGGGACTGTTTGATCCATTTAGAAGGAGCATAATAGTAGAATTTATAACCACAAGAAAATGTTTACTAAAATATTGATTTATAATATTATAATCAACGTTTGGTGGTTGTTAAAAGTTCGAAAAAAGTTTTTTATTTTGATTTGAATTATTGATTTTTTGACCTCTTACTTTGGTTAATAGAAGAATAACCAATATGAAATGATCAATCATCAAGAGATTGAAATATTAAGAATTTTTTTGTTTTTCCTTTTTTCACTAATTGAATAAGAAACCATATTTTGATTCAAAATAAATAAATAATTAAGAAACCATTTTTTTTTTTTGGCTTTTCATTTTCTCCCCTTTTGCAATTTTATTATAATATTCCTCCGCGAGCTGCACGTTGCCCTGTTTTTATATTTATGATATTTTCTTCATCAGGAATATCCCTTGTCATCACATTACATTACATATATATACAAAATTACACTCCTCCATATTTGATCGCACTTTTCTTATGTTTTTTATTTTGAATTACGGATTTTAATTTTAAAAACACATAAACAGAACCGAACATCTTATTAATATCATTTTTATAAATAGTAAATCGACGAAATAATATGTTTTAGTATAACAATTTATAGAAATGAATTTACTTTTACAACAGAGATAGAAATTATATTAATTTACTAAAAATCAAATCAAACCGAATTTAATTAAAAACTTTTTGGATTAAAAAACAGTCCAACCGAACCAATTTCATTCTTTTAAATAATATAAAATTTGTCCCATGAATTTAGCTCAATTGGTTGGACATATTGCACGGAAGTGCAGGGATCCGGGTTCGAACCCGGTATGTCCATTTATTCATCTTTAATGGATGAATTTCTAGCCACTAGGCTACCTGACCAAAAAAAAAATATATATAAAATTTTGGGAAAACAACTAGAGTCCATATCAGGCCAATTTAAACCAAAAATTTATGTCCTAAATCCAAATTTGACTGTAAACTAGTAGTAACAATAAAAATTGCTAATTTTTATTTATTATTATCTTGTTCTTATATGGAAAATGTGCTCTAATAATATAGAGTACAAAATAAATTTTGACATTAAGTAGTTTTAATCACCTCTAAAAAGCAGTTGTGAGGAATAAAAAACATTTTTTGGTTCTTTCTAAAACAACATATTGTCGTCAATATGTTCGTTCACTTAAACTAACATTATTGTGGATTTAAAAATTACAATTGAAACAAACAATAAACTAAAATTTGTGGGAACTTCAAAGTTTTATATAAATGAACTTCGTCTTCATAGTTTAAGTTCATGAAAGTTCCATACAAATTATTGTTGACCATTAAACAATTAAAGACGCAGTCAAGGAATGAGAGAAAATTAAAGAAGCAAAATTAAAGAAAATCAAAGAAATTTGCAAAGTTCAAAATAATTACATTTAGAAAATGTTCAAGAAAGTTTCTCTTTTACCTTTCTCTATTCGTCTTGTGTAGAGACTGAATTATTAACAATATATTTTTCGTTTAAAAAAAATGCTCAAGACATAAGAGTTTAACGAGAAATCCTCTTCGACAAGAAATATATATCTTTCTTATTTAATATATATGTAGTTAAAATAAAAAAAATTTGAAAATTCAAATTTCAAACACATAAAATGGAAAAATTAAAGTTTGAACCTCAGTCATAACTCATAAGTCTCTGATATAACATTTTTGACGTACTTTTTTGTCGGTTGAGTTAAAATTTGTGAACAAGAAATATAAGATTATCATATATATCATTGTAAATTCTTTGTAATCAAGAGTTAGAATCAAACAAAAACTACATACATTAATTGCAATGATCAGCTCAATAGTGACAACAATGTTCAATGTGAATAGTTTCCTCAATAAGGTACGTGTGACTTGAAGTTGAGAAGCGTGAATAGTTCTAAGTTCTAAAAATATTGTAGTAGTCTAATGAGGTTGAGAGACAAAGAATACGTAGGAGTTTGGAGATGCAAGCATACGTTTGAGAAGCAAGATTTCCACCGTTAGTTGGTTACATGATCATATAGATACACACACGTACTTTTTTTTAACTATTTATGAAATAAATAAAAGAATAACATAAAAAATTAAAATTTTGTAAATGTGGCTAAAATAATTACTCCCTCCATCTTAAAATTATAGTCCTTTTAAAGTTATGATCGTGAATAAAAAAACAACCAAAATTGATAAATTAAGTCTCTTTTACCTTTATTTTATTAAGAAAAAGAAAATATATTTAATTAATATTTTAATTTTTATAAAGGTACAAAAAGTAAATTAATATTAATTTTAAAATGATTTTCATAAAAGACAATAGTTTTGAAATGAAACTAAAATTAAAAAGATTTTTGAGATGGAGGGAGTCTCCATATTTGATCACATGACCGTGTAAGAATAATAATTTGAGACCCAATTTTAACAATACTCAAATCTCAAAAGGCATAGCCAATAATAATTGTATGTAATTGATTACCCCCCACAACTCCAACTCCAACTCCAATCATATACACTCACCCCCACAACCAAAGACCAATCATATGACACAATAATTAATATTGTTAGTTGGTTCAATAGTGATTACTGAATTTAGTAAGAAGGAGCACAATTCGATCCCCCGCAACTGTGATCGGAAAGGGGCTGAAACCACTTGATACCAGAACTGACGCTAAACCAGATTAAACTGGTGAGGAAAACAAAAAAAAATTGATTTTATTGCACTAGTGCAGAAAGCACTTTTCACACTAGGTGATAATTATTTTTTACATCGGTTGTCTTACAGATGTAAGGAAAGGTGTAATGGTAAGTCTAATATTTTCACATCGAATATGGGCCCGATGTGAAAAGTCTGTTTTTACATCAGTATTCTTTCCACCGATGTAAAAATTGTGTATAAAGTTTTAACATCTTTTCCTTCCTACAACAGATGTGAAATGTCACGATACTTTTTTTCAATTTATATTTTGCTTTTTTTTTATGCTACTATATTCAAAATGAAAATAAACTTAAACTAACAACGTTAATCAATTTAACTTAAATTTCAATCATTACACTAACAGGAAAATTCAAGATTAATCTATATATATAACAACTAAAAGACAATGTATATCATGAAGAATTTTTTTTTTCAATCTAAACACAAAAAACTTTTATAATATTTTATATGTATAACATATAAAAAAAAGCTGCCAATAGATCATAGCAAGAATCTTTCTATGAATTAAAAAATTTACAAGCTTCAATTCTAACTAAACTACTACCAAACACTTGAAATTGTGATTAAATGTAATATACTCTCTCAGTCCAACCAAAAACAAAATGTAATACTCAGTCAATAGTATGAAAAATATAAAATGTACGTGATTGGAAAATAGAAAATAATATAACATATATAAAAAATTCTCTGTACTTTTTATATGACGCACTAAAGCTCACGAACTCTAACATTTTAAGCGCAAAAAAAATGGTTTAAAACAATATGATTTATATATATATATATATATAAAGACTACGTCATTTTGTTAGATATATACTTAATTATGAAAAAGTGAGATAATAAAGTAGGTTATTACGTAGGATGTTAAGAGAAAGGGTTTTAAAATTAGTTTAAAGTCCTTTGTGTCACTCCATGCAAAATATAATATCTTACGCTTTATAAATTGTTTTTGAATGAGTTCATACTAGTAATATCTATGGAGCAGGCCGGATAATGCAGCACTATAAGAAATTTGACATATAGATAGAGGTAGAATAACAATGAGTTATGACTTACGAGTATCGCGACAAAACTTATATACTGATGGATATATTTTGTTGTGTAGATTTTGATTTGATATTTTTTTAGAAGGTAAATTAGTCTACTTAAATCGACAGTGATGAGAGTCGAACCTGAAATCTCGAAAAAGAGCACACTCTCAAGTCTCAAACCAATACCACAAAACTAACCCAAAATTTCTTTAATTCGAGGTATATACCACGAAAGTTAGCTATCATAGACCGTTTGGACAATTATCTTAAACACAACTCCAATGGATTTGTCTTTTAAATACAAATTAAAACACTTCAATTATGAATTTTTTTTCTCTATATTTATAAAAAAATCACCTTAATTCCTTTATCAATTAGACAATTTTACCTACAATTTGAACTAAAAGAAAAGGCAAGAAACATTACGAAATTCCTAAAAGATTGACTCCCAACTACGCACGTACTGTAAATCCCATTTTCAAATTTGGAAGGTTTTTGGTGTCTTACACTATGCTGCCCAAATTTTTATTCTTTTAGTAATACTACGTCAGTACACCATTGTCATAAAAGTTCTACATTTGAATTTATGCATGAATATTCTCTAAAAATATTTTTTTTAACAACGAGGGGAGGGCATAAGATATAGATAAATTTGATTTATGGAGGTACATGTTCTTCAATTTTATACATGGATGAGTTTGGTTTCAATTGTTTTGGCTATGGTAAAACCAATTTGTGCATCACATGGCCATGCATGTGATTTCACACGTCCCAAATTGTTGGATTCCAACTTACTTGTCTGCAAAGGGCTGAAGTATTTAGATGAAGTGATTTTTTGTTGGTACATCAGAAAGTAAGATGAAGTGACTAATGTCATTTAAATGTATACATAAAAATATTTAATTTAATTAAAACAAGATTTCCTTCAATATATTTTTATACAGTTAACACACAGTTCTACATCATAGTCGTCAAATCTTAAATTTATGATTGAGATTGTTTTAAGCAATTTTATAACTGTATTAATATGTATCGTCCGATTTATAATCACATGGTCAATATTCAAAACTGTGTGAAAACTTTATTAAAAAGTACATAAATTATTATTAGTTTAACTATATACTTTATGAATAGTTTAATGTATCTTTTATTGGTATGTTTAAACAAGATCTTAAGAAAAAGAACATAATTAATGACTTTATACTTATAGAATAAATAATTGAGGACTATGAAATATAGAATTTGATTGTGTGCGGTTGATTATATGCCATCATCATTTCTTGATAGTTGGATTAATGTTAGACAGTCTAGATTTTAAGTACAAACTTTATTTTTTTAAATATAAATTTAAAATTAAAAATTTGGATCGTTTGATCTTAATCAAATAATCTATATATACCCGAATACAATATAGTCACTTCTCTCCAAATGCACTGCATCCGGATCCATGGAACATAGAATCACAATAATGTTATAATAATAGTTCAAAAGAAACATGCCAATCAAAAGAATGATGTGAATGAAATATATTATTATTTTATACACCACGAGAGGAATAATGGCCTAAGAGTGTATGGCACGTGTTATAAATGAGTGACTCAAAAAGAAAGATCAAATTAAATTTCATTATCCAAAATGAACTTACATAACACTATAAATAGTGAACACTTCCATAGTAACTAGCAAACCAAGAAAAATCTCATTTAAGAAATTAAAAAGCTTAGCAAAAATGTTTTCAGGGGTGGCAGGTATCATCAACAGGGGCCAAAAGCTGAAGGGAACTGTGGTTTTGATGCAAAAGAATGTGTTGGATATCAATGAACTCGCTTCAACAGTTAAAGGTGGTCCATCTGGTATCATTGGTGGTGCCATTGGTGCCATTGGTGGTGCTGTTGGTACTTTTATTGACACTGCTACTTCCTTCTTAGGTCGTTCTGTGGCTCTTAAATTGATTAGTGCTACAAGTGCTGATGGTAATACTAATAATAACTTTCCTCTCATGATCACTACATAGATATAATGTTAAATGTAGGAGTATTCATCCTCACAATTTATCTATAAATATAATGATATTAATAATTTAATGAACTAAAATTGGAGAGTTTGATTTTCATAGACATAATCAAGAGTAAATTATTACATTTTAGCTTTGAACTTAAGTACTATCCTAAAAGTCACATAAAAATTCCATTTGTTTGTCTTGTAAATGTAGTTTAATTGGTAACTATTAGAAATATTATTATTTGAAGGACTGAAATTTGAACTTTGATTTTTTCACTTCTCCGCCCTTAAACCACTAGACCACAAAAAAGAAAAATTCATTCTTCTTACAATGAGTGACACATAAGCAAAAATAATTTATCTTAAAATGAATGTCATTTTTAATTTTCAATAGATTATATTTATTACATTTTTTTCCGCCTTCAATTCTATCAATATTCTCAATTTGCGTGTGTCATTCTTGTGCATGGGATTGGGATCATCAGTCATGCTTTCTTATTCATTTCATACATATTAATAAACGGACTAATTAATCATCTTTATTAACTAAGTTGAGAGAATATGGTAAGAATATTAGATTTGCAATAGCTAAAAAACTAAGTTGTTAATTTGAGCATAAAGATTACCATAGCTAAAGATCTACGTTCTTTCTGAAATTTGTGTAGCAAGTGGAAAAGGGAAAGTGGGAAAGCAAACATTTTTGGAAGGTCTTCTTACTTCCATACCAACATTGGGAGACAAACAATCTGCTTACAGTATTCATTTTGAATGGGACAGTAACATGGGAATTCCAGGAGCATTTTATATTGAGAATTTCATGCAACATGAGTTTTTCCTTGTTAGTTTGACACTTGAAGATGTTCCTAACCATGGAACCATCAACTTTGTTGCCAACTCATGGATTTACAATGATAAAAAATATAAAAGTGACCGTATCTTTTTTGCTAACAAGGTAAAGAAAAACAAAATCATGGTATTTATTTAATTTGACTAGTTAATTAAGTATAAATTATTTCTCAAAACTTGACACCATTGAATAAACATAATGTAGACATATCTTCCAAGTGAAACGCCGGCTCCATTAGCATACTACAGAGAAGAAGAATTGAAGATTTTAAGAGGAGATGGAAAAGGAGAGCGCAAGGAGTGGGAAAGGATCTATGATTACGATGTTTACAATGATTTGGGTGATCCTGACTCAAAAGCTTCCTTAGCTCGTCCGGTTCTTGGAGGATCCACCTTGCCTTACCCTCGAAGAGGCAGAACCGGCAGAAAACCAGCTAAAAAAGGTTAAGCCTTCTATGTTAACAAAAAAATTATGTCAACTTTCAGTTATTCTACTTTGATGTTTTTAAAGATACTTTAACACATGATATAGTAAAATTAAATGTGAAGTTGTATTGTACTGTACCTTGTGAATTGTGATAGATACTGTTTTTCTTAATATAGTGTTCAACAAGAGTTGTTTAAGAATACCTTGAGAAATCATTTTGGGTAGAAAAAAATTTCTTTTGTTTTCCCAAATGTTTTCTATTTATGGTTTTAGAGATGTTAATGTTGCTAACACATATTTTTCTACAATGTATGATTACAGATCCTAAGAGTGAGAGTCGAAGTGGCTTTGTTTACCTTCCAAGAGATGAATCATTTGGTCACACGAAGTCGTCAGACTTTCTTATCTACATACTCAAATCTGCATCCCAGAATATCGTACCTCAATTACGTACTGCAGTTACATTACAATTCAATCAACCAGAATTTAACACCTTTGAAGATGTGCGTTCACTTTATGATGGTGGAGTTAAGCTACCTACTAATTTTCTTAGCGACATTAGCCCCATACCATTGTTCAAGGAACTTTTTCGATCTGATGGTGAATCGGCCCTTAAGTTTCCACCACCTAAAGTGGTTCAAGGTATATATTAGTCTCTCTCACACACATTACACATACATATATGCACACAAAAATTTAGAAAAAAAGTTCATGGATATTTTGAAAATTTTATTTTGAGCAGTCGATCACTCTGCATGGATGACTGATGAGGAATTTGCAAGGGAAATGATAGCCGGTGTGAATCCACACATCATAAAAAGGCTCGAGGTAAAGTTAATAGTTTAACATTGTTAAGCAAGAACAAAAATTAATCTAATACTATTTTGTCAACTTTTTATGTTATAGTACCTCATTGTTTATGCTTGCTACATTTAATTCAGGAATTTCCACCAAAGAGCAAGTTAGATAGCAACAAATTTGGTGATAACACCAGTACCATAACCAAAGAACAATTGGAGCCAAACTTGGGTGGGATCAGTGTAGAACAGGTAATAATACAATGTTACACTACTGTGAAGGATTGATGCTATTAATGCTTTTCTAGAGGAATGATTCATTTTTATTTAAATGGACTATGGTGACTAAATTATATTTCTTTGATAGGCTATCCAAAACAACAAACTGTACATCCTTGATCACCATGACACAATATATCCATATTTGAAGAAAATAAATGGAACTGCGACAAAGGCCTATGGTGCTAGAACCATCCTTTTCTTGCAAAATGATGGAACTTTAAAGCCATTAGCCATTGAACTAAGTAAGCCACATCCAAGTGATGATAGTTATGGCCCTGTTAGTGATGTTTACTTGCCTGCAAAGGAAGGTGTTGAAGCTTCTATTTGGCTACTTGCTAAAGCTTATGTAGTTGTAAATGACTCATGCTATCATCAACTTGTTAGCCATTGGTACGAATTTCGTTAATGATATTTTTTTGTAGAGACAAATATAATTGATCTACCTATGAGTTATTTAATGATATCGACATGTATGACAGGTTGAACACTCACGCTGTTGTTGAGCCGTTCATCATAGCAACAAACAGACACCTTAGTGTGGTTCACCCTATTCACAAACTTTTGCTTCCACACTACCGTGATACGATGAACATAAACTCGCTTGCACGGAATGTCCTAGTCAATGCTGAGGGTATTATAGAATCAACATTCTTGTGGGGAGGATATTCTTTGGAATTGTCTGCTGTTGCATACAGAGATTGGGTTTTCACTGATCAAGGACTACCTAATGACCTACTCAAAAGGTAATGTTACAAAACATTAGATCAAGAATTACCTAATGTTTATTCGTACGGTAATTAAAAACCTATTGATCTCAAAATGTATATTTCTTATGTTAATGTTATATACCTTATGCAGAGGAGTGGCTGTTGAGGATCCAGCTTCACCACACGGCATTCGCCTTTTGATTGAGGACTATCCTTATGCTTCTGATGGACTAGAGATATGGGCTGCCATTAAGGCATGGGTTGAGGAGTATGTGAATTTCTACTACAAATCAGATGCTGATATTGCACAAGATGCTGAACTCCAAGCATTCTGGAAGGAACTTGTCGAGGTGGGTCATGGTGACTTGAAGAATGCTACATGGTGGTTTAAGATGCAAACTCGCGTTGAGTTGATTGAAGCTTCCACTATCCTCATATGGATTGCTTCCGCACTTCACGCAGCTGTTAATTTTGGACAATATCCGTACGGAGGATACATCCTTAACCGACCAACTAAGAGCAGAAGATTCATGCCTGAGAAAGGATCCCCCGAGTATGAGGAACTTGCTAAGGACTACCAAAAGGCGTATTTGAAGACAATCACGCCTAAGAATGATACACTCACAGACCTTACCATTATAGAGGTGTTGTCAAGGCATGCTTCTGATGAGCAATACCTCGGACAAAGAATCGAAGGTGATCTTTGGACTTCAGATGCCGCTCCGGTAGAGGCATACAAGAAATTTGGAAGGAAGTTGGCTGAAATTGAGGAAAAGCTCGTCAAAAGGAACAGTGACGAGTCATTGAGAAACCGGTATGGACCGGTGAAGATGCCATACACTCTACTTTATCCTTCTAGTGAAGAAGGATTGACCTTCAGAGGCATTCCGAATAGTGTCTCCATCTAAAAATCGTCACTCCCTATGTTGTTGTATTGTTGTTGCTAAGAATAAGGTGAGAAGGAATCCAATTCCCTCACCCCATTTGTATGATCAAGTTGTTATGTTTGTTTGTTTAATTGCTATAATGTCTTTCATCAATAAAAGTTACCATGTTTGTACTTAGCAGTGTGATTGACTTGGTATATCGAATGCAAATTTTATATTTCAAGAAAATGAATTATGAACTTAGAGGCTTGTACAAAGCTAGCAATACAAATATGCAAAATAAATCATGACACAAGAAAAGATAGTGTTGAAAAAGTAATAGACCATAATGATTTTATTATTACCAGTAGCAAGTGATCTATAATATCCAAACATGATAAAGAGCTGAGAATCACTTTTAAGTGAATCTATCCAAACATATATCAATTTATTTAAACTCAGTTTTAGTTAAAATCCAAGCACATGCACAATGCCTCATGCGTACAAGTTGGTTCTTCAAACTTAATAGCACAACTTCCCATGCCAACAAGTTGGTTCTTGAGATCCTCCATATTATTCAACTCAGATATTAAACGCGACGAATAAGTTATCCGGATCTCCACTAAAAGTCTTGCATTTTTTAAAAGATACTTAGCAAATCCGATTCCATGTTCATCAAAATTTGAAATGTGAAGGATCTTGAGAGAAGATTTAAAACAAGGTGGCACTAGATTTAATGGATACTCAGGGGCACCCGAGAAAGTTGCCAAGCCCTAAATAAGAATGAATTAACAAGTTAATGGATGGAAATAATATAATTGTTTTAAAATTGAAATAAGGTAGATTATTCAGGATATAAGGTGTACCAGAGGTATAACGAGAACTTTTAGTTTAGGACACTTTTGGAGGAATTCCAATATTATTATTTTTGTACTGATACGGCAAATTTTCAAACTCAAACAAAGATGTGTCAAATTGTGGAACTCGGGAAGGAGATGGAGATGATCAGACTTGTAGACAGGATTCTAGAAAATGAAACAAAATTAAAAAAAAGAATGAAAAAAAAAGAAAAAGTTAGGTATAGGTAATACATACCTGAAAAAATCCATTTGATAGTGTGAGAGATTTAACATTGGCAAGTCCACTCAATAGCAGAAGTGAACAAGGAGAAACATATCGTCGATTAATATATTGCGAAGCATTAATGCCAAAAGCAATATGTGCATCAAGTATGGAGGTCGGGGGGTTAACAATTTGAAATTGTATGGTCGGAAGACTTGTGCAAGTTAACGATAAAAGATTGACAGCATCAATCTCGACTAAATAATTGTCGGAATCATGAGAATTTAAGCAAAAATAGTCAATATGGATGGTCAATTTTGTCAATGTGGAAATAGCAATAGTGATCTTGTTTATGTAGAACAAATAACAATGATTCAAAGTCAAGTCTTGTAAGAGAGGGCACCTGGATAAAAATTGTTCGAGTGAATTGTTATTTGCAAATGTAGCATATGAAAGACTTAACTTCTTGAGACTAGGGAATGAACTACCGGTAGGTATAGATAGAGTAGTTTTGGCAAGTTGTAAGGATAGTTGAGACAACGAAGGAGAGGTATTTCGTCGTAACATAGACATAGATAAAGGAAATTGATGGTGAAGAATTTCGGGTATTGAAAACATCTGAAAATCAAATACTGATAAATAGGTCCATAGGTACCTCCAGTTTGTTGCTAAGATGGAAGTTTTGACAGCATCTTTGGTAGGGAGAAATGAAAGAATATGGCAAAGAATGTTATTAGGTAAGTCACTGATCATAACATCCTCCTCCTCCTCCTCGTCGTTGTATCTTTGTCTTTTGAAGGGACTAATGTAGTTGTTGTGGTGTATTTGTCGTGTTTTGAAGAGCGATTCGTCGATGAGATATACTTGCTTGCCGAAAATAATCCAGGGATGATGATGATGGATTTTTGATAACTTCTGCAATTTGCAGCTGCATTTGATTTCGAACATCCTAAACACAATTAATTTAATTTCAGAATCAAATGATCAGTATGCATGCAAAGCAAGCATTAGGTATAATTAGAATTTAAGTGAGCAGCGAATATATATACTGACTGGGAAAATAATCAATCAATCATACCTTGTTTGTGCCATGAGACAGTGAACGAAAGAACGAAGTTGCAGCAATATATACGCGAGCGTAGCGTAGAGACAACAAAGAAAGACTACTGGTAGGTGCTTGTTACCGTATGTTAGGTAGGTTAAAGATGAAGGATGATTTGGGCTAGCTAGGTTAAAGAATTACCAGCAGGTGCAGGCCCATCAGTACATGCATGCAGTATCGGTTTTTTTGTGTCTACCTCTCCAGATTTGAAATATTTACTTCCAACCACTTAATAGAAATTTATATGATATAAATTTTTATAAAATACATCGTTGAATTAAAAGTTTATATCATATAAATCATTTGTGTAAAATTTCACACAAATTTAAAATTATTTGATATGTTATTGAGACGCATCAAAATTAACAGTTTCTGTGATTTCTTAAACGCTGTTAATTTTTGTGTCTCAATAACATATCAAATAATTTTAAATTTGTCTAAAATTTTACACAAATGATCTATATGATATAAACTTTCAATCCAACGATGTATTTTATAAAAAACTATATCGTTTAAAACTTTTTGTAGTGGTTGGGGGTAAATACCTCCAAATCTTGAGGGGATACACAAGTTGTCACCTACAGTGGCATTTTCGTTGCTCTATCGGTACAAATTTCACAAATCACAATGGCGACCGATATGAGTTTTACCAATAATAGTCAGAAATGTTTGACCAACATTTGAAAAGGTATTTCAAAATTCAAATAACCGCTTATAGTTGACACGTGGCAGGTGTCACTAAAATCATTGAGACTTGTACATGTGGCTTGTTGACAGTGTCTGGTTAACATGGCATAAAGCGAACTTTAAAGTGATGTCTTTTTTTTAAGACTCACAACATTTTCTATTTAATATTGTATTTCTTTAGGGGTTGTAAAATTTTTGTCATATTTTATTACTTTTTTCTTAAGAGGCTTTTATGCTTTTTTCGAAAACTTTTTACTAATGAACTTATGTCTTATAAGATGCTTTTTTCTTTGGGATTTTTATTTTATTTTATTTTATTTTTTGGACCCTAAAATCATTGCTTGAGTTGCATTACCTTGGGCCAACCCAACTTATTGACTTTTAGTGACGAATTTCGTGTGTCTCTCGAAGTCAATTTTCTATTATCTCTGTTCAAGTTAGGATCCTCTCAATTTCTTAAAAGAAATGATAAATATTATTCGGAGAGATATAGACATAAAATTTAGATAGTAAATTTCACCACCAAGTAGGTCCCACCATCATTAAATATTTTTTAAGAGAATTAAACTTGTTTTGTATCTATATCTCTCAAATGGAAATCTTTATTTCTGTTGAGAAATGGAGAAGATCTTAACTCTTTAGTTATAAAATATTTAGAGAAATTTCTTTGTCCTTTTTTAATTATATGACCATATTTCAATTTTCAATTATATTTATTTTTTCATTTCAAAAAAACTACATTTATTATTTCTTTACAAACATATTGTTATTTCTTTTATCTCATTTTCCATACCTTACGATAAATATTATGATAAAACACAAGTAAACTCTACTATCAATAAATTTATTATTACTATCCACTTTCAGTTTTAAAAAAACTATCAACTTTCTTAATTCTCCTAATTTAATGAGCGAGACTTATAATTAAAGATGAATATAATATTTTAGAAGGAGGGGACTTAAAATTAGAGCATGAAAAAATGGGCCGTCCATTAGCCCATGAGCTTGGCAAGCCAGTCTTTAAAAAGCTAGCTCAAATATTAATGCAATCGGATTTTTTGACCCAAAGCCATATGCAGCTCTTTCGAGGATTGGACTAAATCGGGCTAGCCCATCGAGCTTCGGGTCGGTCCATTACCAAAAAAATTAAGTCATTTTTATAAAAATATTATCAAGAAATACATACAAATTATCATCTTATTGAGAATTTATGATAAAAAAATATATTTTAATGTGTAAGTTCAATAAAAATGATTATATTTACCTAAAACTTTAATAAAAAATAATTTTATAATTTATTAATCGATATTTAACGATGATGTATAAATTATTTACACTTATATACAGTTATATTTCGATAAAATTAATAATTATGAAAAACTAATATATCAAAATCATTTAAAAAAAAAACTAAAAAAAAAAAGTTGTGTCAGGTCAACCCACAAGACCAGAATGACCTCATGCAAGACTGAGCGAGAGCCATACTCTTTAAAGTATGATCCAACAATAATTGGATGATTTTTCATCCCACTCCCCACCATTCTCTTTTCTTCTATAAATTTTTTATTTTACCTTTATATAAAAATCATTTTTGGCCAACCAACCAAATCAAATTAGGCCAAATCAACCCATCTGATCGCTCTACTTAAAATAGAGTCATTATTTGTTACCCTGCCCATATAACGCCAAAGGCGGCACATATAAACAAGCATTACACGTGAGATAGTTGTAAATTGTAATTAAGAATAGATAAAACAGAGTCATTATTGCATGGGTTGTTGTTGTCTTTTTTGATCGGATATAATCGAGAAGATAGCATAGTCCAACTTGTATATTTGAAGTTCACATGTTACTAATCAGCAAATCAAAAAGATATATTATTCCTTCATCCACTAGTACTTGCATCGAATCACAAAAACATTATAAAATAAACGACCGTGTTACTAATTAATTATTCTCATTTGCTAGTAACATTACATTTTTGAGATATTATTGGTTTTGAGTTTCGTGTAAACGTTAACAATTTTATCTTTTATAAAATATATTTTGTTGAATTGAAGAATATGAATATTGTATATAAGTTATCTTTAATTTCAATTTTCAAATAATGTAACACTTTTTAATGTACTGAAAAAATAATGACTATTATGGAATGAATATAGTATTTTTCTTCATTTCCCAAATAGGCAACTAACTACTATAAATAGTAAGCACCGCATGGTTACAACTTACAACACACAAGCTTTCTTTGATTTGTCACAAAGATAGAGTAAAACGCTATAATTTGTTTTAAGTATCAAATTAATTAAGATGAGTATCATTGATAGAGGGCATAAACTGAAGGGAATAGTGGTTTTGATGCACAAGAATGTGTTGAACTTCGATGATGTTGTTGGTGATGATACCACTCCTCCTTCCTTCTTAGACACTTCTGTTGCTCTCAAGTTGATTAGTGCTTCCAAAGCTGATGGTAATGACTTTTTTTTACTCTAACTTATACTGTACACACTAACTACTTAACTTGCAAACGAACATTTTTGTTGTTATTCTTGTTGTTGAGTATTTATAGGTGTACACTCATTAAATGGGTACATTCATTTGACACTCCGTATGGTGGTTGGTGGCGGACAAAATGACAATTGACCATGAAACTTTGTCAACCATATGTCAACCACCGACAGAGCTTTGACGACCCAATGGTCCATGGTGGAACATTGTAGTAGTCAACGGCATATTCAATGATTGTACGACGATGGATCTTCGGCTGTTGACTTCTTTTTCACCATCGTCACATTTTGTTATTACTAATAAATAAAATTAGAAAAACAATATTTAATATAGAAAGAAAATTATTATTTTAAAAGCGTGTCGAAGTGTTGTATAATTTTCTTGTGTCTACTAGACTTTTTTTTTAATGATAATAATAGTAGTAAACATTTAGATAAAAATTGTGACTATTTTTTCTGTCAAAAAAATATTGTGACTATTTTATAAAGTTAGTTATTTGATTGAACAAATAATTATAACATTATAAAGTTTAGTTATTTGACTCTTAACATGTTTTAAATTTTGGTTACATTAATAGTTAGTAGTATTTATTAATCAGATTAAAATGTCCAGAAAATTTATCAAAAAAAGTTTAAATGGACCAATAGTTCAAATTTGTGAATATTTGATTGATACTTTTCACTTTGATATAACTCATGTCACATGGATGACAAATTAATTATGTAGGAAAAAAGAAAATTTAAGTTGTAAAAAAAATTAAAATTTGAAAACTAACAGGTAGGTGTACTTATTTGATAAATCATCATTAACAAAATCGAGAATCTAATTTTTGAGAATTTTATAGGAAGTGGAAAAGGAAAAGTGGGAAAGAAAACATTTTTGGGAGGTGTTCTTACTTCCATACCAACATTGGAAGACAAACAATCTGCTTTTAGTATTCATTTTGAATGGCATGGTGACATGGGAATTCCAGGAGCATTTTATATCGAGAATTTCATGCAACATGAATTCTTCCTTGTGAGCCTGTCTCTTGAAGATGTTCCTAACCATGGAACCATCACCTTTGTTTGCAATTCATGGATTTATAATACTGATAAGTACAAAACTGATCGCATCTTCTTTACCAACAAGGTAAGGATATAGTATATATGAACTCTATCCAACATTAATGTAGTTTGTTAAAAATGTACGTTAGTAGACAAAGTTGAATTCACAAATTCCGAGTTGTGTCTCAAATCACGAAACCACTTGTACGTACGTAGTTTTTAAATATAAATTCTCTTTTCCAAAAACTTGACACTACCAATGTTGAATTTACGTAGACATATCTTCCAAGTGAAACACCAGCTCCATTAGCATACTATAGACAAGAAGAATTGAAGACTTTAAAAGGAGATGGAACTGGAGAGCGCAAAGAATGGGAAAGAATATATGATTATGACGTCTACAATGATTTGGGTGAGCCAGATAAAGATGCTACCTTGGCTCGTCCGATTCTTGGAGGATCAAGCACATCGCCTTACCCTCGAAGGGAAAGAACTGGCAGAGAACCAACTCAAACAGGTTAGGCTTGAAACACTTGTGTATGTTTAATTTTTTTGTTGAGAGTAAGAGGATCTTTTATACACCTTTGGATTAAAATAAACGGCAAATATTAAAAACTTTGTTTAAGCGGTTTCATTGGATCATGATTTTCAACCGGTTACCTCTAACTGGCCCGTCCTGCCCCGTTATTGATAGGTTAGTGGCGGGGCAGGCTGGACCATTTTGTTTTTGTTTTCCTGTTTTAACTTTTAAGTAATCTTTATCTTTCTTAGTTTTCTTCCACCATTGTTTCTTGTTGACAATTTTTTCATTATTGTAATATTTGAAAACAGAACCACTTCAATTATATGATCATGAAATTAAGATCCATGGATTGTATTTTTGCACAGTCTTCTCCACCTTCACTATGGCGAATCTGGAAACCAGCAACTCTAAGATCACCCATTAGATTGCAAAATACTTAGTAAAATCAAACTGATCAACACAAATTCTTTAAAATGTGAAAATCTACTAATTGATAAGTAATGTTTTAATCACTACTCACCAATAAGAGTTCCTTTTTGTTGATCAAAATGTTTAATCCGCTTATGATTCTAAAGGTTTTACTATTGTTGCTAAAACATATGAACAGATCCAAAGAGTGAGAGTCGAAGTGGCTATGTTTACATTCCAAGAGATGAATTACTTGGTCACGTAAATTCATCAGACTTTCTTGTTAACACACTCACTTTAGCATCTCAATATGCCACACCTCAGTTAAGATCTCTGGTTTAACACCTTTGAAGATGTGTTCTCGCTTTTCGCGGTTAACTTTCCACTACCGAAATTGATTCAAGGTATATATTATTAGTCACAATTTTAAGTCCCAGCAATATATTTAATTATATACATAATCATGTAAAAATATTCATGGACCTTTTGAAAATTTCGTACTATGAATAGTGGATACTTCTGCATGGATGACTGATGAAGAATTTACAAGAGAGATGATTGCTGGTGTGAATCCACACATCATCAAAAAACTTCAGGTATTAAGCTTAATAGTGGCAAATATTTTTAAGCAAGTACAAAAGAAATAAAAAATGACGATTATACCCTGTTATATTTACAATTGGTAACTAACCTCATTGCTTGGTACATTTAATGTAGGAGTTTCCACCAAAGAGCAAGGTAGATAGCAAACTCTATGGTGATAATACCACAAAAATAACCAAAAAACACTTGGAGCCAAACATGGAAGGAGTCAATGTAGAGCAGGTAAATAATGTCACAATTCAATATTACTCAAAATAATTAATTTTATTATTAGGATTTATTTTTCTTCAGGAATCGAAGTGACAACAGCTGAATTTTAGTGAATCATGGCAGTAAGGGCACTCTGCTACTTTACAAATGAACCACAATGGCTAAATTTTATTTTGTTTTTTTAACAGGCTATCCAAAACAATAGACTCTACATACTTGATCACCATGATGCATTCTTTCCATATTTGAGGAAAATAAATGCAACTGAAGCAAAGGCATATGCTACTAGAACAATCCTTTTCTTGCAAAATGATGGAACTTTGAAGCCATTAGCTATTGAACTTAGTAAACCACATCCTGAGGGTGATAGTTTTGGTCCTGTTAGTAATGTTTACTTGCCTTCAAGTGAAGGTGTTGAAGCTTCTATTTGGCTACTTGCCAAGGCTTATGTTGTTGTAAATGACTCATGCCACCATCAACTTATTAGCCATTGGTATAAATTTCATTAACCAATTTTATATAATCAAATATTATATAACCACTTAATGTCAGAACTGATCCCTAAATCAGATTAAGCGGTTCAGTGGGCCGGCTGTAAAAATAAAAAAATATTGTATTTGATCAATCTATGAGTAGTTAATTAATTTCATCTACATGTGTGACACAGGTTGAACACTCATGCTACTGTTGAGCCATTCCTCATAGCAACAAATAGGCATCTTAGTGTGGTTCATCCTATTCATAAACTATTACTTCCACACTATCGTAACACAATGAACATAAATGCCAATGCAAGAAATGTCTTGATCAATGCAGCGGGTATTATAGAGTCAACATACTTGGTGGGCAAGTATGCTATGGAAATGTCTTCTGTTGTTTACAAGGATTGGATTTTCAATGAAGAAGCACTACCTAATGATCTAATCAAAAGGTAACTTACAAAATTTACATTTTTGATATAGTACATTTTTAGAAACACGTGGATTTCAAAAAGAAATAAAAAAAAAGTTATGTCTGAGGTTTCTGTCTAGTGATAAGAGTTTTACTTTGTAATATTAGAGCTAATAGAGAATGAAAAAAGTAACTACCAATTAACAAAGTAACTACCTATTAACAAACTTTACTAACAAACTTTTTTATTTATGTTAGACGAAGTAAAAATTCCCCGAAGAAAGTTGTAAAATAGTCAAAAATATCAATTTGATTAACTTTATCTTCCTTGTTTGTTATCTATAGAGGAGTAGCTGTCAAGGATCCATCTTCTCCACACGGTCTTCGCCTTCTGATAAAGGATTATCCTTATGCTGCCGATGGACTAGAGATATGGGCAGCTATTAAGTCATGGGTTGACGAATATGTGAATTTCTATTACAAGTCGGATGCTGTTGTTGCGCAAGATTCCGAACTTCAAGCATTCTGGAAAGAAGTTGTAGAAGTGGGTCATGGTGACTTGAAGAATGCAACATGGTGGTTTAAGATGAAAACTCGTGCAGAGTTAATTGAAGCTAGCACTATCCTCATATGGATTGCTTCAGCACTTCATGCAGCTGTTAATTTCGGACAATATCCGTATGGAGGATACATCGTTAACCGATCAACTAAAAGTAGAAGATTCATGCCTGAGAAAGGTTCTCCTGAGTATGATGAGCTTGCTAATGACTATCAGAAGGCGTATTTGAGGACAATTACACCGAGAAATGATACTCTTATGAACATGACCATTATGGAGGTCTTGTCAACACATGTTTCTGATGAGCAATACCTCGGACAGAGAATCGAAGGTGGTCTTTGGACTTCCGATTCAGAGCCGGTAGAGGCATACAAGAAATTTGGAAGGAAGTTGGCTGAAATCGAGGAAAAACTCGTTCAAAGAAACAATGACGAGTCACTTAGAAACCGATATGGACCGGTGAAGATGCCATACACTCTGCTTCATCCTTCTAGTGAAGAAGGATTGACTTTCAGAGGCATTCCCAACAGTATCTCCATCTAAAAAGTGTCATCATGGGTTGTTATGTTGTTTGTTGCTTTGAATAATAGATAAGAAGAAATCCAATTTTCTCACCCCTTATGTATGATCATGTTTTTATGTATGTTTGTTTAATTGCTATAATGTATTTCATTTCATCAATAAATTAAAACTATGTTTCTATTTTGAGAATATGTTAATGAACTACCAACAATAACATCAAGGCTTGTTATACAATATGATCATAAATAATGATTTTGTTTTCAGTACCAGTTGTTTTTCAATGTATATGCAGTTAAAGAATCATATATCATCTCAAAGAGTTAAATTGTTGAAGAAAAAACCTTAGAAATTGAGATTTGGGCGCAAATTGAATTAGGAGCATAATAGATAGCTATAGACATAGCAAGAGATCATCTAATTCCTAATCTCAACCATGATCAAAAGTAGGATTGTCAAACTCACGAGTTGTAAAGGTCCGTAGATTCGACTTGTAGACTTGTACGAGTCTATATAACATTAGAAATTATTTTCGAAAACCTATAAGTGACACATGATACGTATATAATAGAACATTAATTATAAAAATTCAAATTTTGAACTCTATAACAAACTAATTGAACACTAATTATTAAGAAAGAACCTTCATAATAAAACAAACAAAATAGCAAATTATGTAAGATATGATAATGGGTTCAAAGAAATGTGTAGGATTTAAAAAATTTATTTGATTTGAATAATTTTTACTTTAATAAAGATTGTTTATAAAGAATCAAAGCTTGACCCCACATATTTATATTTTTTAAATACATGGTCAATGGTTTTTGATTTGATTAATACTTCTTCCGTCCCAAAATATAAGAGAAAAAATAAAAATTACACTTATTAAGAAAAAGTAAAATATAATGATTAAATGTAAATTTTTTAGTAAAAAGGTTATTTGAAAAAATGTATAAACAATTTTGATTAATTATTGTTTATGAAAAAAGTAAGAGAGAAAGTGAACTTTTCTTGGAAATGTAAAAGTTTGTGTTCTTTCTCTTACATTTTGAAACAAAAAAATTTAGTTTTTTTCTCTTATATTTTGGAGTAATTTTTTCTCTTTAAAATCTGTTAGTTGCAATTGTTTAAATAGTTTACCGTGCTCAAAAATTATTTCAGCCACATCATACATGGTGCAACGCTGGTTTTTTATTAGTACCGCTGGGTAATTTTGTCAATATAATAAGTTATATTTTCTCTCACTTCATCTCCATTAAAATCACTCTCCTCACCTCTCCTCTCCTCTCCCTCGATTGAACCAAACAGACCCTAAGGAATTAAGCATGTTACTGTACTGCGATATTGTTGCTCTCAACTCCACAAAAAAATGCATAAATCCATACAAGTTTCCAAGTTTACCCGCATACTAATTGATACACGTAAGATACTATCAATTAACAATCGAACAAACAGAGTCATTTATTGAACATAACGCCAGCTTTGGCACATGTAACAACCAATAATAATACAATCGGATATATTAATATTTTATGTGCCACGAGATAATCACCTAAAATAAAAAATTAGCACAATTAATATGTGTACCCAACATGTATTTTAACATTATTTTAATTAGTAAATCCAAAAAAATCTATAATTATTTTTACTTTCTGAACTACCCATCTTATCCCATCAACTACTATAAATACCAAGCACCCCCAATGGTTACAAGACACAAGTTTTTCTTTCATTCACCAAAGAAAGTGTAACAAATTAATTATTAAGATGGCTTCATTAGTGAAAGGTATCTTTGATAGAAGCCCAAAGGTGAAGGGAACTATCGTGTTGATGCAAAAAAATGCTTTGGACATTAATGCCCTCACTGCTGCTCAAAGCCCCGGGGGTATAATCGGTGGTGCCTTTGGTGCTATTACTGATATTGCTGGCAATATAATTGATACTGCCACTTCTTTCTTAGGCCGATCTGTGGCTCTCAGGTTGATTAGTGCTACAAGTGCTGATGGTAATACCTCATTTCTCTGCTCTCACTATATACACCAAAATTATTTGACATTTCCATTACTAATTTTGAAAATTTGTAAGTGAGAGCTGAGTCAAGTGAAAATGACTAAATTTTTATTATATGACGAATTAATGTTCGAATATCAACTGAAAAAATATCTACATTGATGCGTGAAATTAACACGATATGTAAAAAGTAATGATCCTGATTAATCATGACAATGACATATAGAAAAATGTCACCGTCCGTTTGACAAAAAACATTATTGAATTATTTATGAAACTAAATGATTGAGTTTTTTGATCAAGTAAACAAATGATAAATAAATAGTAAAATTTGAATAAAAAATAACTATATATAAGTTTGGTTTATAAAATATATATATATATATATATATATATATATATATATATATATATATATAAGTTTGGTGTTTAAGTTAGAGGTGAAAATAAGTCAAACCATTTACTAGGTCTATAATCCAATGTATTACTCCCTCCGGTTCTTATTTATAAGAATAAATTTGTTTTTAGATTCATAGAATGTTTGATGGATTCTATGAATTTAAAAAGTAATTTTTTCTTATAATAAGAATCGGAGGTGGTATAAGATTATGTTGGATCACAAATATTTTTTAGCTTGGACTGACCAAACTTTTTTAAAATAGTGCGGTCTAAGATTTTGGGAAGACAATTTTAGTTAAAAAGATCAATTGCAAACCATAAAAAAACTTTTTAGGCTATAAAGATGATCTACTTAAATAAATATAAATAATATTTTTTAATTTTGGATTAAATTAGACTCTAGATTGGTCCAACCTATATCTAATCGTAATATCAACTTATATACAAAGTATATATTATGCAATAAGTGTGATATCTGGTGGGGCAATGGTTTGAAATATTTATGTTTGTTGTCTTACATGTATAAATGGATCTGCGGGTGCATATGCTCCCCTGAATATTATATGTGAAACTTTTACTACAAGATTTTCAAAATTTTATTATCCTCTGTTTTTTTAATATTTGAACACTCCTATCTTGTTAACTCTAGTTATCTTTTTTTATTTAAAAATTGCATATTTTTCTACCTCTTTGAGCTTTTACTTTGATAGTTATTAGAGTTTTGGACCCCTCAGTTCATTAAGATAGAGTTTAGTTTCCCTTGATTTTATCATTAAATTCAAAAATATGTAATAGTTACTTTAATGTAGAAATTTGGTTATAAATAATCATTTACTACTAGTATCAATTACCACTAAAATATTGAAATTGATGGTGACCAATTATGTAGGTATAAAAAGAAAATTTAATATGTAAAAAAAAAACAATTAAACTTTGAATAACGAAACGTTAGTAGATCAAGTGTGATTGACGCTGAGTTTGGTAGAGAGATTATGGTTTGATACGCACAATTGTGCTTGAGAATTTACTGAAACCACTTAATGATATAACTCGCCTCAAACCAGATTTGTCGGTCTAGTGCCAATTTTTTTTTTGAATAGTTATGATGTGTTACTATTTGAGAATCATCATTAGTGAAATTGAGAACTCAATTTTTGACTTTTTTTTATAGCAAGTGGAAAAGGAATAGTTGGAAAGGAAACATTCTTGGAAGGTATTCTTACCTCTATACCAACATTGGGAGACAAACAATCTGCTTTCGGTATTCATTTTGAATGGGACACAAACAATGGAATTCCAGGAGCTTTTTACATCAAAAATTATATGCAAGGTGAATTCTTTCTTGTCAGTTTGACCCTTGAAGATGTTCCAAATCAAGGATCCATCAACTTTGTTTGCAACTCATGGATTTACAATTTTAAAAAGTACACAACTGACCGCATTTTCTTCGCCAACAAGGTAACGATAAATTATATCTCATTCGTAGCTTGTTATGTTAAAAATGTTACTCGTGGGAGTTGAATTCGCTAAACCAATTTATCATTCCTTTAATATTCCCTAAACTTGACATTTTGAATGGTTATATTTATGTAGACATACCTTCCAAGTGCGACACCGGCTCCATTAGTGTACTACAGACAAGAAGAATTGAAGACTTTAAGAGGAAATGGAACAGGAGAACGTAAGGAATGGGAAAGAGTTTATGATTATGATGTCTACAATGATTTGGGTGAGCCCGACAAGAAAGCTACCTTGGCTCGTCCAGTTCTTGGAGGATCAAGCACCTTGCCTTATCCTCGAAGGGGAAGAACCGGCAGAAAACCAACTACCAAAGGTTAGGATCCAAACACTTCTGTTTCTTTTCAATTCTTTTTCAGTTATCCAATGATATGGTACTAAAGTGTGAAACTCTATCATACATTTATTCTATGCTTGTGTTTCTAAAGATTTTGGTATTGTTGCTGAAACATAATCTGTTATTATCTATATGAACAGATCCTAAGAGTGAGAGTCGAAGTGATATTGTTTACCTCCCAAGAGATGAAGCATTTGGTCATGTGAAGTCGTCGGACTTTCTTGTTTACATACTCAAATCAGCATCTCAAAATGTCATACCTCAATTAAGATCTGTAGTTACATTACAACTCAATAACCCCGAATTCAACACATTTGAAGATGTGCGCTCACTTTATGATGGTGGAATTAAGCTTCCTACCGATATACTAAGCCAGATTAGCCCAATTCCATTGTTTAAGGAACTTTTCCGATCTGATGGTGAATCGGCACTTAAGTTTCCACCACCAAAAGTGATTCAAGGTATATATTATTCACAATTCCTAGTCCTCAAAATAAATTGATAAACAAAATCATTAAAAGAAAACTTTAAAAAATAATGTGCAGTGGATCATTCTGCATGGATGACCGACGAGGAATTTGCTAGGGAGATGATTGCCGGGGTGAATCCACACATCATCAAAAAACTTTTGGTAATAAACTTAACATTTTAATCTTTTTAAGCAAGTAGAAAAACTAAGTAAAGACTATCATGTACACTTTTCATGTTACTATATTTATAATTGGTAGTTAACTTGATTTCTTGATATATTTAATGTAGGAGTTTCCACCAAAGAGCAAGTTAGATAGTCAACTCTATGGTGATAATACTAGCACAATAACCAAAGAAAACTTGGAGCCAAACTTGGGTGGGATCACAGTAGAACAGGCTATCCAAGACAATAGATTGTACATACTTGATCACCATGATACACTCATTCCATATTTGAGGAAAATAAATGCAACTGAGACAAAGGCTTATGCTACAAGAACCATCCTTTTCTTACAAAATGATGGAACTTTGAAGCCATTGGCCATTGAGCTAAGTAAGCCACATCCTCAAGGTGATAGTTTTGGTCCTGTTAGTGATGTTTACTTGCCTGCAAGTGAAGGTGTTGAAGCTTCTATTTGGCTACTTGCCAAGGCTTATGTTGTTGTAAATGACTCATGCTATCACCAACTTGTCAGTCATTGGTATGAATTTCATTAATCATGTTTATACAATCAAAATTAATTTACCTATTTATGAGTTTATGACTAATTCATGAATATCTACATATGTATGTGTGACAGGTTGAACACTCATGCTGTTGTTGAACCATTCATCATAGCAACAAATAGGCATCTTAGTGTGGTTCATCCTATTCATAAACTTTTGCTACCACATTACCGTGACACAATGAACATTAATGCACTTGCAAGAAATGTGTTGGTCAATGCTGAGGGTATTATAGAATCAACATTCTTATGGGGAGGATATGCTTTGGAAATGTCAGCTGTTGTTTACAAGGATTGGGTTTTCACTGATCAAGGACTACCTAATGATCTTATTAAAAGGTAACCTTACAAGATATTGATTTCAAAAACTTCTTTTTTATGTTTATGAAGTGTCGGCTCAGTAGTAAGTAAGAACGTAGCTTCTTAGTTTTAGAGTAAGTATAAAGTTAACAAATAGTAACTAAAGATCAATGAACTAACTGTCTGCTAACCAACTCTAACTAACATTTATATTGCTATTAGAAGGATATCAAATTTCGTTAGAAACAGTTGTAAAATGATCATTAGTATCACTTTAATTAACATTGACTTCCTTCCGCAATTTTCTTAAAATATTTTTTGTTAATTTTATCTTCCTTGCTTGTTATATAGAGGAGTGGCTGTTGCGGATCCAGCTTCTCCAAACGGTCTTCGCCTTCTGATAGAGGACTATCCATATGCTTCTGATGGACTAGAGATATGGGCTGCTATTAAGTCATGGGTTGACGAATATGTGAATTTCTACTACAACTCAGATGCTGCTATTGCACAAGATGCTGAACTCCAAGCATTCTGGAAAGAACTTGTCGAGGTGGGTCACGGTGACTTAAAGAATGCTACATGGTGGTTTAAGATGCAAACTCGTGCGGAGTTGATTGAAGCTTCAACTATCCTCATATGGATCGCTTCAGCACTTCACGCGGCTGTTAATTTTGGACAATATCCTTACGGAGGATACATCCTTAACCGACCAACAAAAAGCAGAAGATTCATGCCTGAGAAAGGATCACCTGAGTATGATGAGCTTGCTAAGAACTACGAGAAGGCGTACTTGAGGACAATCACACCAAAGAATGACACCCTTACTGACTTGACCATTATAGAGGTGTTGTCAAGACATGCTTCGGATGAGCAATACCTCGGAGAAAGGATCGAAGGTGATCTTTGGACTTCTGATTCGCAGCCAAAAGAGGCCTACAAGAGGTTTGCAAAGAAGTTGGCTGAAATTGAACAAAAACTGACTCAAAGGAACACCGATGCGACTCTAAGGAATCGATATGGACCGGTAAAAATGCCGTATACTTTGCTTTATCCTTCTAGTGAGGAAGGGTTGACTTTCAGAGGCATTCCAAATAGTATCTCCATCTAAAAAGGATCATGTTGTTGTGTTGCTATTATGAATAATAGATGAGAAGGAATTCAATTCCCTCATCTTCTACCTATGGTCATGTTATTATGTATGTTTTTAGTTATTGTTTTAATGTATTACTTTACATCAATAAGAACTATTGTATCAGTTGTAAGTTGTAACTTGTAAGTTGTACCGTTCTAGACTTGTGATATCAAATGCAGCCTTAATAATTTTATTTTGCCGGTGTGTCTATGTATATAATGTGAAATATTTTTCTCACACTTGCGCAATTAAATAAACAACTAGAAAAATTCAATTTCAGATCAGAATAACAACGATGGAAAATGAATATTAAGCACATTATAATTTTAACGTGGAAAACTTTTCAATTTGACAGTTTAAAAGAATTCAGACGTAATCAAGATAAAGAAACTTTGTGATAATAGATACACAAACGTCTTCTTATTATACACTAACAATTATTACTCACTAAAGATGAAAATCAATCAACAACACAAAACTTACATAAAAATGGATAAACTAAAACAATTTAGAGATGACTAAAACTACGTAATATAGTAAAATATGTTAAAGTTAACAGCTAGCTAGGTGATAAGAAACACATCATCAATAGCTAAGTGATAGAAAACTGACACATACTAAAATTGTAGCCAAAGCTAAACAAATTTGCTACACACCCATTATTACTTGAAGTTGAAGCTAAAAAACTCTTCTTTCTCTCCTTTAGGTTGCCGTTGCACTATTTTCTGTTTTTTAAGTTGCTGCTATTGCTGTTTCTATAATGGATTAAATAATCCATTTTTTCCCTGACCAAAAATAAATAATCCATTTTTCCTTCACATGGGCCAGGCATGATAAGCCCATCAATTCATGAAACTTACATGAGATTTTTTTTTCCCACATCTGATCCCTCTTCTCGTGTGCCATTCAGATTTTCAAAAATACTCGGCTCAAATTCTAGCAGTCAAGCATTGAAAAATTTAATTAAAAAAAAGTTCGAACTTTAGAACTCAAACTATGTGGTCAAAGTCGAGAAGTCTTGGACTCTTGGACGATGACCTCTTTTTATTAGCTTTTGGAGAGATATTGTAATTTTTCAGCTCAATCGTTTGCCTCTTTGAAGTGAAGAATTGAAGTCTTTTATTCAAAGACCAAAATTCAAATTATAAGTTAGGGAAAGATTGATGGTAACTTGTTGGTTTGATGTCGATTGATGTTTTAGAATGTAGGTTTTCATATTTCAGAGTATAAGATTGAAATATTTGATATCATAGTTTTTTTTTTTTGATATCATAGTTTTTTTTTTTTGACAAAAAAAAAACTATGATCATATAATTTAATATTAGATGTATAATTATGAATGAATATTCAAGTCTATATATATATATATATATATATATATATAGGGGGCTGCTAACTACGACTATGTGGGTCGTAGTTAGCAACTATGACCTGCATAAAATAAAATAAAAATTACTCCGCACCCACCCCATATTTCTATGCGCGCCCCCCACCCCCCCACCCCAAATTTCTCCGCGCGCCCCCCAACACCCCCACCCTCCAGTTTCTCCGCGCGCCCCCCACAATTGCTGGGCGCACCCCCCACCCCCCCCCCCCACCCTTTTTTTTATTTTATTTTTTTTTAATTTTTTTTTTGTTTTTTTTATTTATTTGAAGTGCATTCGCCTCCATTTTTAGTTTTTTTTTTTGTAACTTTTTTTAAAAACATTTTGTGAAGTCTTTTTTTATTTAATTAAATTTTAATTTATTGATTAAGGAAAATTTATATGTAAATTATCATAAATTATTACACCAAAACCATTTTGGAGGTGAAATGGTTTCATAAATTATTACACCAAAACAATTTTGGGTGGAATGGTTTCATAAAATATTACATGTACTTAATTATGTAATAGATATTTGAAACCATTAATATTGTTAAATGGTTTCAAGATGTTATAGAGTGAAATCATTCATATGGTTTAATGGTTTCGATACCCCCAAACCATTTTAGGGTGAAATGGTTTCATAAATTATTAAACCAAAACCATTTTGGGGTGGAATGATTTCATAAACTATTACATGTACTTAATTATGTAATAGATATTTGAAACCATTAATATTGTTAAATGGTTTTGAGATGTTATGGAGTGAAACCATTCGTATGGTTTAATGGTTTCGATACCCAAAAGCCATTTTAGGGTGGAATGGTTTCATAAATTATTACACTAAATCCACCATTTTGGGGGTGGAATGGTTTCATAAACTATTACATGTGCTTAATTATGTAATAGATATTTGAAACCATTAATATTGTTAAATGGTTTCGAGATGTTATAGAGTGAAACCATTCGTATGGTTTAATGGTTTCGATACTTAATTATGTAATAGATATTTGAAACCATTAATATTGTTAAATGGTTTCAAGATGTTATAGAGTGAAACCATTAGTATGGTTTAATGGTTTCGATATCCCAAAACCATTTTGGGGTGAAATGGTTTCATAAATTATTACACCAAAACTATTTTGGGGGTGAAATGGTTTCATAAACTATTACATGTACTTAATTATGTAATAGATATTTGAAACCGTTAATATTGTTAAATGGTTTCAAGATGTTATAGACTGAAACCATTAGTATGATTTAATGGTTTCGATACTCCAAAAATAATAAAAAAATTGAGTCAAATATTAAGACAATATGTTATGGTTTATAATAAAATAAAAAGAACAATGAAATAATTATTGTTAAATGGTTTTAAATAATGATTATGACTGAAATCATAAAATAGATATTTGAAACCATTAATATTGTTAAATGGTTTCAAGATATTATAAAGTGAAACCATTAGTATGGTCTAATGGTTTCGATACCCCAAAAATATTAATACAATATATTATGGTTTCTAATAAAATAAAAGAACAATGAAATAATTTTAGTTCAAAATAAAGCTATGTAAACATCGAAAATAGATTCTTATAATATGTACTACAAAAGAATTAAAAAAAAAATTATTTCAAAAAAAAGTAAAAAAAACAATTAAAAAATGTATAGTTTCTAATAAAATAAAAGAACAGTGAAATAATTATACTACAAAATAAAGCTATATAAATATCAAAAATAGATTTTTATTTAGTTGATAACAAACATACATGTGTTCTTATATACACACTTTTCGTCCTGAAAATCATTTTTAAGAATGTGTTTTTCTTTATTTTCATAAAATTAAATGCAATTTACATTTGATTTTCCTTCTCTTTCCTTTTCTTAATAAACAATAACCAATAAAAAATGGTTTTACACCTTCCTATACAACTTATTTTAAAAAAAAAAACCCACAAAAAATTATTTCAAATTCTCATAATTAATTTTTCTTAATCAGTAATATTATTATTTTTTACTTATATTTTAGGACGGAGTGAGAGACTCCATACTTTTATATTGTTAACTTCATCTAGAAATTAATATCACACAAATATTGATCGAAGATTCTTCAATACATATTTGACATTAAAAATAATTAATATTTTTCACTTCATAATAGATTATGGACGACTCATAACAACAATAAACTTATGTATGATTTCTTTTTTTTTTTTACTAAAAAAGAAATTCATTCATTCAAATTAACAAATATATAGATCATTACAAATTTAGAATTGCTAAAAACTGAAAAAGGTGAATCTACAAACAATCTCGTAGCACCTAGGTTAATAGCATACAACGACATAATGAAAGTGCCTACAAATATAAAAACATAAAAGTAACCGAAATGTTCATACTTCCAGATTTGTAGCATTGACGTCCAAGTCTTCATCAGATCTGTAATGAGTTGGTGTAAATATGCAAAGTTGAATCAATGAACGCTGAACAAAGAAGAAAACCAACAAACGCCGTACAAGACGACGAACAAACACAATACCGCACAAGACGACAAACAAACACAACACTGTACTACGACGGCGAAAACTTAAAAATCAAAGAACCAAACTTTTGTAGATAACTACTTATTTAAACAAAAGGAAAGAAAACAACAGTGTTGAAGGGTGATTTCAGACAAAAAATGGTCAAAAACCACCCCTATAATGGAAGGATGAAAAGAGATAAAAGTTGAGATGTGGTGGCTAACCATAGTTGAGAGAAATAGATAAATCACTCAAAATCTTATACTTATGTATGATTTCTAAACTTTTGATTTACAATAGTAATGCAACCAATATTTTATGATATTTTTAAAAACATGTTCTCAATTTCGCTACTTCAAAATCTTATGATTTTTAATTTCTCTTAATCTTATTTTAAGATTAAAGTGAACTTGTAGACTTTCATCATGGTCTAAAAGTATAGTTTTTGAGAAACTCAACCACAAATATTTACAAACAATGACAAAAAAAATCACATTTTTTCAATCTTACAAAAATACTTGATATTAAATTATTAGTTTTTCATGAAATTTACCACCAACATTCATAAATATGAGGCCTTAGTCAAAATTTCCCTTCGTTTAGTTATTTTTTTTTTAGTAAAAAATTCATAGTTTAGTTCTTTTTTCCTTAATAATATTTTTTGTATATGAGGTCTAAACTCCTTATTTAGATGGTCTTGCTTTTGCGTCGGCCTTAAATGTGTAAGAGTCCTGCATTTAATGTGACAGCAATATAAATAAAAATCAGAGCCATGCTATATGGCACTACACGATGAGTCGTTGCAATTGCACGATCATGTGTCCATGAGTATAGCATTATTACTTGGTTACATATACAAAACACTTATTCTCAAAAATAAAAATATACAAAGCAGTCGTGCATGAGTGGACGACAAATTAGTTGTGCCGTTCATCATTTTCCTAAAAATCATAGGCTTAAGTATCGTTTTCTTAACGTGAAATTTTGGTTTTATCTCCTGCAATGATTTTTGTTTTAAATAAGTTCCTGAATAACTTAATTTTTTATTTTTGGTCCTTAATGCTAAAATTTGCAGGAAAATTCACAAGTTTTCTGCAAATTTTCTTGCGAATTTTTGCTTTAAAGACTAAAAACAAAAAAATTGGTTGATTCAGAAACTTATTTAAAACAAAAATTGATGCAAGAATTAAAAACAAAATTTTGCGTAAATGATACTTACAAACTAATTTAGTGAGAGTTTAATTAGATTTGATCCAAAATCAATAGTACTATTAACTTCATATAATATCCGCTCAAAATCAATTAGGGTAGATAGTAGTAATGCATGGTTTAATTAACTTCATATAATATCCGCTCATTTCTCTCTGATTCTTTTGATTTCTTTTTTCTCTTTAACAATTTTTTATCAAAACCTTATCTTCTTTTGAATATGAAAACATCGAACCATGGATCTGCATGTGAGGAAAGTATGTTTAATGCAAAGAAAGAAAGACGACTTTGTATATGAGGATTTTTTGTTGTTGTTGATAGGATAAGGAGGAATATTTTTGTTGGTATATAGACATGAATGTAATACTTAACAATTAACAATATTGTAGAGCAAGGTGATTTTTAAAACAAAAAGAATTTCACTCTTAAATATGATTAAGTGGAGTGTTTGAGAGATTTAAATTCTGACATTTACATATAAAATACAATATTTCTATTAATTGAATTAAATTCACGAGACACATGGTTAGAGAATTCTATCAATAATACTTTATGGATTCATTAAAATAATCATAATAATAAGTCATTTGTTCCTTATTATAAAAGATAAATATACTTTATAGATTCATTAAAATTTTAATGTAACCGATGTATATGTAGTATAATTTAGATATATTCATTTTTTAATAAATATAGAAAGTACAATTGTCTCTTATATTAAAAAACGGAAGTAATAATAATAATAATAATAATAATGAATTAATGATGATGATGTGGTTAGGAGTGGAACTTTTGTTATTTGATCAGGCATACCTCGTGGTCTTTCTAATATTTTTGGCTGCTCCAGAAACAAGAAAACAAACAATAGTATAATAATGCCATTTGGTGATATACAAAGAGATAGTGGGAATTGAATATAACTGAGATGTATCTTTTTCAACAATACATGATAACAATATTATCACTAGAATTAATAATCAAGACATTGAATTTAAATAGTTAATAAAT
This sequence comes from Trifolium dubium, assembly GCA_951804385.1. Taxonomy (NCBI): domain Eukaryota; kingdom Viridiplantae; phylum Streptophyta; class Magnoliopsida; order Fabales; family Fabaceae; genus Trifolium; species Trifolium dubium. The sequence goes on along the minus strand of OX638073.1, from coordinate 2,830,456 downwards.
TTCATTAAAAGATAGTAAATGTTTGAGAGAGTTTGATTGTTTTGTGAAATAATTTTATTTTGTTAAATCTTATTTATATTGTAGTTGAACTCTAAACTACTACATCTTCTACGAATCAAAAGGTTATAAATAAAAAAATTGGGGAAATATTTTGTTGGAATATTTTATGATATATAATATTATGTATCTTTATTGATTATATTAGCTTATGCTCTGATACCACTTGTTGGAATTAAGTTAATAGAATAACATACACATGCTTGACAACAAGATTAAACCAATCATCATACTTTAGGTGGAAGCAAAAAGCATGTATATAAAACAGAATCTACGACGTATTTGATTTATTAAGATAAATATTATTAACAATTAGGTATCAGGAATATCTGGATGAAGTTTTAATAAGGGGAAAAATCACTTTTTTTTTCTTGCTTCAAAAAAATAAATATGTTTTTTTTCTTATTCTCATAAAATTAAATGCAAATTGCATTTAAATTTCTTTCTCTATCATTTTCTCAATAAACAATAACCAATATATAAAAAATTGTTTTACACATCTTCCTATACAAGTTATTTCAAGAAAATAAAACTCCACAAAACTATATTTCAAATTCTCATAATTATGTTTTCTTAATAAGTGACATTATTTTTTTCTCTTATATTTCGGGACGGAGGGAGTAGCACACACTCTCTTTTTTAACACTTATTAATACTTTCTTCTAAATAATTGAAATTAATGACAGATGTCTCTCTTGCTTTAAATTAAAAATAAATTTACATAAAATAGTAAAATTTGCATAAAGTTTAATCAGTTAAAGAAAAAATATCCAAAGGAGAGTATTGCTACTATTCTTCATTATAGTAATGTTAATTACAATCATAAGCAATTAGGCATACACCAAAAAAAAAACATTTCTTCTTACGAAGTCGTCTTTCTTTCTTTTGTTTAAACGTACTTTTCTCACATGAAAGTAACCACGGTTGAATGTATGATATTAAAAAGGTGTACAAGGTTAATTTAACCGTACATACTATTTACCTATAAAGCCCAAATATAAGATACGACATGGATATGATATAGATATAGCGATATGAAAAAAATTTAAGATTTAAGACATGATACAACTAGGATATACTTTAATAAAAAAATTAAATATATAAATGTAAAATATATTACTATAATTGATAGTAAAAAAACATTTAAATTATTAAAACAAATGAATTTACATATCTTAAGTACTATCCAAAAAGCGAGTCATGCGCATCTCTGCTAATGTCTTGTAATCTTGTCACTCATTTCCTATATTTTTCATATTTCTTTGATAAGAGTTGAAAATTTGTATGAACGTAAACCAAATCTTTTTAATTTTTTTGATCCATTTTATTTATTTTTAAAGAATAAATAAAATATAATATCAGATACTTGTGATATGTATCAGGAATGAACCAAAATACATATCGGAAAGTATCAGACAAGTATCGCAGAAGTGTCGATATTTTTTATTTAAAAAATAAAATTTAGACATTGGATCCGATACATATTGGAAAGTATCTGACGCGTATCGATATCTAGTATCTAACACGATATTTGATCAATTTTAAAGTATGGAAGCTTCATAAATATATACCTAATAGATTTAGTGCCCGTTTGGCCCAGCTTAACTTCTACTTTTCTATTTTTTTAAAATGAAATAGAGAAGTATACAATTGAATTTAGCCATATTTCTTTTCTCCTTAAAAGTATTAGAGAAATGAAGTAAAGAAGTAAAAAATAAAGAGAAGTAAAGTCAAACACAATTTTTTTCTTTTTTACTATTTTTAAAGAGAAGAAAATAAGTAGAAGTTAAGCCGGACAACTTTTACAAAATTGATTTGTCATGTGAAAACAATCTTAAATTATAAATTCGTTTTCATGTCTTATCACACCCAAATTTTTGTTTCCGAGACTAACATTAAAATAATTTTATATTATCAACTATTTTTGAGTTATTCTACGTCCTGTAATATAAGATTTTACATTTTATTCCTCAGTCAAAATCAATAAAATCTAATTAAACAGAATCTGTAACGTGAGATACCATGTGTATTTTTACATATCTATTGTTATTATTTTTTGGCTTAAATATATTTTTGGTCATCTAAATATTTTCAAGGTTTCACTTTAGTCCTTTAACTATTTTTTGTTCCGTTTTGGTCTTTTAACTATTTTTTCGTTCCGTTTTGGTCATCTAACTTTCATTATGTTAATTTATTTGGTCCTAATTATCTTTAGAAAAATGCGAAAAACGTTAATTTTGCGTATGGCACTTAGGGATTTGATGGCTTTGTTGTGAGATCCAATAGGAAAACGCCACGTGGCCCTAAACCTTCTTCTTCATCGCGTACGGAGCTTTCTCCATCACCGTCTCCGTCCACATCACCAGTGATCTTTCCAGTCACGAAAGCTTAAGAAACGATATTCCAAAACCTCTCATTATTCACGCTGAATTCAAATTTAATGTCAGTTTTCTCAATTGAGGCTTCTACCTCTTGTTTTTGACATTTTTCTAACGGTTATGACCAAGTAGGTTAACAGAATGAAAGTTAGAGGACCAAAATGAAACGAAAAATAATTAAAAGACTAAAATGAAACCTTAAAAATACTTAAAAGATGAAAAGTATATTTAAGCCTTATTTTTTCTACACAACTGACACTTTATTATTTTCAATGCCCACTAGGCCACTAACTACCCCTGTATTGCGTCAGATGAGATGACATTGTTATATTATTGTCACTCTTACAGTTACGCATCCTTCAACAACAATATAATAGTACTCTTTCTTAAAAAAACAACAACAATATTACTCTCTTTGTATCAAAAGATAATAAGTCGTTTTAACTTTTAACCGTACTATGTAAAATAAAAATGTAATTAATACAGTATTATATAGAAAAGAAAATTATAATTTAATTTATAAAATTATTTTTTATTAATAATATTGAAAAGATAAATTGAAAAAGTAAAAGAAGAGAGTGTAATAAATAATTAAGCGTATAATAATAAAAATAACAATATTAAATGTTTTATTAATATAGTAAAATGATTTATGTTTTGATATAATTTTTTTTCTTAAAGTGATTTAGATCATCTCTAATAGACAACTCAATTTTTTAATATTTAAAGGACTCCACTTATACACATAATTTATTTATAATTTTTTAACAATAATATTTAATAAGCACTCAATTACTTCAATCTAACATCTCTTTTAAAATATTCTTAATAAATCCGCCAATAACTTTACATTATTTAATTTAATAATAAAAAAATATTATTACCATATAGTATTACAAAAATATTACTCCTTACCTGGTCGTCTTTCTTTCTTTTGTTTAAAACACACTCTTGTCTTATTATCACATGCATTAAGCATGTTCAATATTGTATTGATATTAATAACAGCGTGTACGAGGTTAATTAAACTGTGCATTACATTTATAAATTATACTAGATTATAATAATTATATAGTGTAGCCGTGTACGACCAAGGGTGCGTTTGTTTAAACTTTAAAAAAGTGATTTTTACTATATTAATAACAGCGTGTACGAGGTTTTTTCGAGGTTATTAAAGTTACTTTCTGTTTTTTTTACTATTTTAATTTTTTTTTTAATTTCAAGTTCTTACATTTAGTTTGCTTAATTTTTTAATCCCAATTATTTTGTAAAAAATTTATAACCAATATATAACTATTTCCGTTAATATCATTAATATGCAAATATTGTTTTTAGAGCACATATATATTAAGGGTGACAACAGTGTACTCCCTTAATTAAGATTTGGGGGTATCTACCTCTAACCACTACAAAAAATTTCAAGTGATATAATTTTTTATAAAATACACTGTTGAATTGAAAGTTTATATTATATAGATCATTTTTGTAAAATTTCAGACCAATCTAAAATCATTTGATATGTTATTGAGATACATAAAGATTAGCGATGTTTAAGAAATCACAGGAACTGTTAATTTTGATGCGTCTCAATAACATAGCAAATTATTTTATATTTGTCTGAAATTTTACACAAATAATTTATATGATATAAACTTTTAATCGAATAGCGGTGTATTTTATAAAAAATTATATTGGTTTAATTTTTTTTAAGTGGTTGTGAATAAATACCCCTAAATCTTGAGGAGGTGGATAAAAAAAAACTTATATTAAGTATTAACGATTTACATATAATAATATTTTGTTTAAATCCTTGCATGTAATTCAATTTATAAACTTTTTATTGATTAAATGCACAAACTACTTTATGAAAATATTATTATTTCATATGTACACGTACCAAAAAAAAGTACTCTTAGAGCATTATTCTATATATGTTAATATATGACTATTTATTAATTTTTTAAAGTAACAACCACTGCACCTCATGTAATAGTTTTTTTTTTGACAATCCATTACACAGTAGTTAAGAAACTTCAATATAGTAAAATTAAATTGAAACTTGTGTCATTAATGTTTCTAAAATATAAAAAAAAATAATATTGTTTTCATTGTAAAATCCATGGAGTATAATCATAAATTATAAGGGGGAAAATTCGCATTTATTAAGAAAACTAAATTATGAAAATTTGTTTGGAAATATGTAAAAACTATTTTTATTGGTTGTTGTTTATTGAAAAAATGATAGAGAAAAAAAATGAAATGCAATTTATATTTTATAAAAATAAGTAAAAAAAACATTCTTAAAAATAGGTTTTTCTCTTTTAATTTAAAAAATGATATATTTTTCTTATAATTTAGGACGGAGAGAATACAACCTTTATTTTTAAGCAGAAAGTACTCAGAAATAGGAGACATATTTTTATGAGAGAGAGTAATAGTTTTTGCAAGATGTCAATGATCAATAAAAAATTGTCAATGATTTCAAAAGAAAAATATATTTTATATGTTCACGTTAATTTTGGCCTCCTATAAATAATGAGATGGTTGTGACTTGCAAACCACGAACTTTTCTTTCATTAATTTGCATAAGAAAAAAATTAGTAAGATGTATTTGTTAAATAATGTGTTATTGGGTCTAAGCTATTTATTTGTCAAACTCTTGATGTTGACTGTTGTTGCATCATGAGTTTGAGAGGAAGTGTTAGATAATGTGTTATTGGATCTAAGCTATTTAGCCCATTAGGTTTAGCGTCATTAAGTTTTCTATATATTGTCTTGTAATATTTTGTAATGTTTAAGCTATTGGTATTCTATGAAAACTCTAGCCGTCTGATTTTCTATTTTGTATCAGATTGTATCAGTATTCTTAACAATATTCAGGGGTGAAAAGTATCATTAAGAGAGGGCAAAAGGTGAAGGGGACAGTGGTTTTGATGCAAAAAAATGTTTTGGACATTAATGCCATTACATCTGCTCAAAGTGCCACTGGTTTAATCAAAGGTGGATTCAATGTTGTTGGTGGTATCACTAGCTCCTTAATTGATACATACACTTCCTCCTTTGGCCGTTCAGTGGCTCTCAAGTTGATTAGTGCTACTGCTGCTGATGGTAATATTTCTCACATTACATACATAAATTTACAGTGCTATATGATCTTAAATTAAACTAGCATCGTATGTATATTGATAAAATATTGTTTGTTGGATTTAAGTGTAAGTGTTTAGTCTCATATATAAATTGTTATAGGTTTGATCGGCCTAACACATGGAGATTAAGGCAAATTTTTTTTTTTTTGGTCAGGTAGCCTAGCGGCTTGAAAATCACCTTTTTAAAGGTGAATAAATGGGCATACCGGGTTTGAACCCCGGTCTCTGCACAAATGTGCACAATGTCCAACCAATTGAGCTAAGCTCATGGGACAGATTAAGGCAAATTTTAATATGAGATTATGTGACTAAATAAATGTTAAGTTATTGTAAATATAAATGTTTGGCCCGACTTATTTTAGATTTAAAAGTTACTTTAAGCTTAAAGTAAAATGAAAGAACTTTACGAATAAAGTTTAAATTGTTTTACATATTTTAAATTTTTTAGTTTAATTTTTTTTAGAGTTATAGCATTACTGTAATACTAATAATCATGGATCTCCAAGATTTCAAAAACTCATGGAATCGGTAACTTGACCTTTCAGTTTTCACTATCAAAATCAAAATAAAATAAAGTTTGGGACGAAAATTAGTGAAAGAAAAGCAAATCTCTCTAATTCTTTTAATTAAATTTAGTGACAAATTAAATTTAGAGAGAAATTTCACATTTTTTTTTTGTTTGATAATGAAGGCCTTTCATTAACTAGAAAGAAAGATGGGAGGTAAAATCTTCAGCATCATACAATAATAGAGAGTTCAACAAAGGAGTAACATTCTCCAAAAAATTAATAGTAAAAGAAGACGAAAAAAGACCACATTGAGCCAACATATGAGCACATTTATTAGTCTCTCTCAGTGAAAAACAGATAGAGCTAGTCCAGTCCGTCCGGTGAAGAAGGTTGGATATATCTTTAAGAAGCAGGAGGAGAGGGGTAAAATTAGTATGGCCTTTCTTGACCATATTGAAAAGGGTGAGTGAGTCAGTTTCAAAAACAACTTTGTTAAGGCCAAGATCACGAGCTACCAATATGCCACTACGTAAAGCCCACATCTCAGCAAAAAGAGAACTACTCGAGGTCACTTTTGAGAAAAAACCTTTTAACAACCGACCATGGTGGTCACGGATTAAACCCCCACAAGCAGAAGTACCATTGAGGCTAGAATGCGCACCATCAACATTTACTTTGAATTCACCCGGTTGTGGTTTAATCCAAGTTGCAATGTTCGAATTATTATGAGTGATCTGCTGTTGGGAATGAAGAGAATTATAAATTTGATCAACTTGATTAGTAACCTGGTGCAAAAGGTTGCCCTCAAGATCGGTCTGCTGTGAGAAAATCAAAGAATTACGATCCTTCCAAAGTAAATTAACCGCAACTCCAAAAAATAAGTTCCACGGCCACGGTGTTGGGCCGATATCATTGTTGGTTAAATTCCATTCCAACCATGCAAATAAGCATAAGCTGAAGAATTTACTCCAAGAATCTTGGCTAATGACACGATCCCAGAAAGGCTTGACAACATCGCAGTCTCGAATAGTATGCATAAGAGATTCAGGAGCAAGATCACACCGAGGACATAAATCATTAGACGACATACCTCGGTGGCAACGCTCCATATTAGTAAGAAGTTTTCCGTGAGCCATTTTCCAAAGAGTTGTACGCATCCTAGCCGGTCCTTTCCAATTCCACACGGCTTCAAAAAGAGGAAGAGTGTTTTGGCCATGTTGTTCTCCCATCAAGAGTTCATAAGCAGATTTGATGCTAAACTGACCATTAGTTGCTGGGATCCAATAAGGAAAATCAGAATGTTCACGAACAAGCGGATGAATATGATGTATAGCATCAGTAACCGAAGCGAGGAGTAGAGAGTTAATTTTAGCCCAATTCCAGTCGTCCCCCATAACATAGCTAGCAACAGAGAAACTTTCCTCCCCAATAGGAATAACACTAGGGAAATTAGACTCTAGCCTCCCACAATTAGGAATCCAGTTATCCTTCCAAAATTTAGTGTCGACACCATCTCTAATGATCCATCGAATGTTAGAATAAACTTGAGGCCAAACTTTGCATATAGCTCTCCACGAATGAGATGATATATTTTTAACAAACATACTAGGAGTGTTCATAGAGCCACACTTGTATTTAGCTCGGAAAAGATTGAAACCCATAGCTTATTCATAGAGAAATTTCACATTTGTATGTAAACTATCTTTACTCGTTAATTTTTTTTTTTTGGTAATAGTGGAAGCCAATTTGCCTTAGTGTCGTTGGTGGTACTGCTATATCCATAATGAGTTCTTTAAAATAGAATTTGGTGATGTTCTAAATTGTTAGTGATAAAAAATGAAGTGTTTTTTTATCAAATATTAGTTAATTATGACATTAGACTTGATATAAAAGATCACAGTTTGATTCTCCGCAATTGTGTTTAGATGGAGATTGGAAATCCTTAATATCATAATTCGCTCCGAATTGAATTAGTCAGTCTAATTAGCTGAATCCTTTTATTTATTTGAAAATAATTCGCATTTCCAAATTTAATTCTAGCAATAAAAAGACAACATGTTTATTTCCAACTACAATAGATAGAATTTTATTTTAAAATTACAAAAAAAAACTTATTTAATTCTCCAGTTGACCAAAAGAAATAAGACAACATGTTTAATAACCATTGTTTATAAGATTACAATGGTTAAATATTTTCTTTTTTCACATAGTTTAATCATCATTATAATTTATAAATTCACCTTTTAAGATAAGTAAGTGAGAATCTGAGTTGGAAGTTTGAAACCCAAATCTTAGATATTATTTTTGAAGCAAAACCCAAATCTTAGATATAATAAAATATGATATTCTTGTATTAACTAGGAGGACTTCAAAAAAATTTCATTACCACTTGATTCTTTAACTTTTATATTTGAACCATCACACCAACATTATTTACATGAATACATCCACTTACCCAAATCTAGATAAGATAATTGACAAAAAATATTAAAATTGTTAGGTTGAACTCTATCACCGGGCTCAAAAAAAATCTTAATAAATATTGTAAAATGAGCCATTAATGTTAATGTTGTTAATAATTATTTTTACTTTACCCTTTTTTTATTCTAAAATTTGTGACATAATTTGTAGGAAGTGGAAAAGGGAAAGTTGGGAAAAGAACGTTTCTTGAAGGTTTTGTTACCTCCACACCAATTTTGGGAGCAGGGCAAAATGCATTCGATGTTCATTTTGAATGGGATAGTGAGATGGGAATTCCAGGAGCATTTTATATTGAGAACTTCATGCTAGGTGAATTCTTTCTTGTAAGTTTGACCCTTGAAGATATTCCCAATCATGGAAGCATCCACTTTGTTTGCAACTCATGGATTTACAATGCTAAAAAGTATAAAACTGAACGCATTTTCTTTGCCAACAAGGTAACTAAAAATACTACTATCATATTTATTTGACATGTAAAATTATAACATATTTTCCGAAAATTTGACACCATCGAATGAATTAAAATGTAGACGTATCTGCCAAGTGAAACACCGGCTCCATTAGTCTACTACAGACAAGAAGAATTGAAGACTTTACGAGGAGATGGAACAGGTGAGCGGAAAGAATGGGAAAGGATTTATGATTACGATGTCTACAATGATTTAGGTGATCCTGGGAAAGCTAGCTTGGCTCGTCAAACTGCCGGTGGATCTAGCACATTGCCTTACCCTCGAAGGGGGAGAACCGGTAGAAAACCAGCTAAGAAAGGTATTACAATTTATCATGATGAAAACATTTCTAATGTTTATGCTTCTTAAGTTATTCTTGTTGCTAATACATGTTTTTCTCTTTTTTTTTATGTGAATAGATCCTAACTGTGAGAGTCGGAGCGACTTTGTTTACATTCCAAGAGATGAATCATTTAGTCACTTGAAGTCTTCGGACTTTCTTATTTACATACTAAAATCAGCATCTCAAAATGTCATACCTCAATTACGATCTGCAGTTACATTACAATTCAATAATCCAGAGTTTAACTCCTTTAACGAGGTTCGTTCATTATTTGAGGGTGGAATTAAGTTACCTACCGATACACTTAGCAAACTTAGCCCTACACCATTCATCAAGGAACTTTGGCGAACCGACGGTGAATCAGCCCTTAAGTTACCACCACCTAATGTGATTCAAGGTGTCTATTAATTAGCAACAAACTTTTAGTCCAAGCAATATATTTTTATACAATATATGAAAAATATCACAAATCTTTTGTGATGCTTTTGAACAGTGAATCAGTCTGCATGGATGACAGACGAAGAATTCGCAAGAGAAATGATTGCCGGTGTAAATCCACACATTATCAAAAGACTTGAGGTAAACTTATTGATTTTACTTTAACAATTTCGATCCAAACACAAAAATTAAACTGAGAATTTGTCCATTTTTTGTAATATATTTTCAATTGTTGACCTCATGATTGCTTGCTACATTTAATGTAGGAGTTTCCACCAAAGAGCAAGCTAGATAGTAACATCTATGGTGATAATACCAGCACAATAACTGAAGAACAGTTACTTCCAAACATGGATGGGATCACTGTAGAACAAGTAATGACACAATTTAACATCAGTTCCTTTTTTTTTTCCTTTCAAATAATTGCAATGACTAAATTATATATTTTATTGAACAGGCTATCCAAAACAACAGACTTTACATACTTGATCACCATGATCCATTATTTCCATATTTGAGGAAAATAAATGCAAATGATACAAAAGCATATGCTACTAGAACCATCATTTTCTTACAAAATGATGGAACTTTGAAGCCATTGGCCATTGAGCTAAGTAGGCCACATCCTCAAGGTGATAGTTTTGGTCCTGTTAGTGATGTTTACTTGCCTGCAAAGGAAGGTGTTGAAGCTTCTATTTGGCAACTTGCCAAGGCTTATGTTATTGTAAATGATGCATGCTATCACCAACTTGTTAGTCATTGGTATGAATTTCATTAATCATGTTTATACAATAAGAAATAATTTAACTATATATGACTAATTCATGAATATGTACATATGTGAGACAGGTTGAACACTCATGCAGTTGTTGAGCCATTCATCATAGCAACCAATAGGCATCTTAGTGTGGTTCATCCTATTCATAAACTTTTGCTACCACATTATCGCGACACAATGAACATTAATTCACTTGCAAGAAATGTCCTTGTCAATGCAGAGGGTATTATTGAATCAACTTTCTTGTGGGGAAGTTATGCTGTGGAAATGTCTGCTGTTGTTTACAAGGATTGGGTTTTCACTGATCAAGGTCTGCCTAATGATTTACTTAAAAGGTAACCTTAGCTTACTAAACATTAGATCTTGGACATATATTCATTAGTTAAAAAGAGGATTGCAAAAATGTTAATGTATCTTCTTTGCATGTTATCTAGAGGAGTAGCCGTTGAAGATCCAACTTCTCCACACGGTCTTCGCCTTCTCATAGAGGATTATCCTTATGCTGCTGATGGACTAGAGATTTGGGCTGCTATTAAGTCATGGGTTGAAGAATATGTGAATTTCTACTACAAATCAGATGCAGATATTGTACAAGATACTGAACTCCAAGCATTCTGGAAAGAGCTTGTAGAGGTGGGTCATGGTGACTTGAAGAATGCAACATGGTGGTTTAAGATGCAAACTCTCACAGAGTTGATTGAATCTTGCACTATCCTCATATGGATTTCATCAGCACTTCATGCAGCTGTTAACTTTGGACAGTATCCATACGGAGGATACATCCTTAACAGACCAACTAAGAGTAGAAGATTCATGCCAGAGAAAGGTTCTAGTGAGTATGATGAGCTTTCTAAGAGCTTTCAGCAGGTTTATTTGAAGACAATCACACAAAAAAATGATACACTTACTAACCTTACAATCATAGAGGTGTTGTCAAGACATGCTTCTGATGAGCAATATCTTGGAGAAAGAATTGAAGGTGATCTTTGGACTTGTGATTCACAACCATTAGAGGCTTTCAATAGATTTGGTAGGAAGTTGGGTGAAATTGAGCAAAAGCTTATTGAAAGGAACAAAGATGAGTCATTGAGGAACAGATATGGGCCTGTAAAGATGCCATATACTCTGCTTTATCCTTCTAGTGAGAAAGGATTGACTTGTAGAGGCATTCCAAATAGTATCTCTATATGAAGAGGTGTATAAGCCTAGATTCATCTGATTAGGCGTGTTCCGGTGTTGGATACGTGTCGATGGCTATGTATTGTTGTTTGACACTTACACGACACTGACACTTATGATTATATTGAATTATATTATTTTTTTTCAAATTTTTATCAGTGCTGATGTGTCAGTGTCATGTCTCTGAGTCTGTCCTTTATGGGAAGAGTTTGATATGGTTTGTTGTGTTGTTGCTCTCAATAAAATGTGTGTAGTAATCAAATTCCCTCGTCATGGTCCTGTGCGTTTGTTTGTTTGTTTTCTCTTACATTTTACTTTTCATCAATAAGAACTACCTATGTATGGTGTTTGTAGTTTTGTGCCTGTATTTGTTGACATGTGTGAATATGTGATATGAAATTCAACTCTTCATGTTTGGTAGAAATGTATCAATAACATCATCAAGGCAGCGGTGTCCAACATTATATGGGGTGCAATTATTGTCACATGATCATGGTGCATAAAAAGATTTGTATTTTATATATTGTTATATATTCGACGTGTTGCATATATAATAAAATGCAAGTGAAATGTTAGTCATGTAAAGTGGATAAATGCTTATTCCAAACAAAACAAAACAAAGTGGAAAAATGCATGTTAATGCTATCATGCAAATGATGTAGAAATATATCTATATATTTTGGATTTCTAGTGACAATTTTTTTTTTGTCATTATAAGTCACGTTTCTTGTAACTTAAGTGAAAGATTGTATATATTCAAAAGAAATTCCAAAACAAAATTGAACCAAACTACTTTAAAAAATATTTATAGAATTTCAGTACATGTAATGAGCTATATCTACATATTTTAGACAAAAGTCACAATGTTTGTTTATCACAATGTCAGATTACTTTAAAAAAAAAATCCGATTTGTAATTTTGTTTTGGCTGCAATGATGTTAATTATATTTTGGATTAATTTGTATTTTATACTACCTCCGTCCCAAAACTATTGTCTTTACGTATACCAATGCATAATTTGAATCATTAATATCTTTAATTTTCTTTGTTGAAAAATTATAAAAATTTAAAATTATGAAAATATTCATTAAGACGAATCAAACAATATCATATTTGCTAATATTTGTCTTTATACATTAGTAATAAAATGCGGTCAAAATAAATTTCAAAAGTCAACAGAAACAATAGTTTTGAGACAGAGGGAGTACTTAAATTTACAATGATGTACGTTATGTTGGATTTGTAGTTTGTGTTTATGTAGTGAAAGAAAAAACCTTAAAGTGGTATATTAAGTTTATACTTAAATAGTCCCATGAGCTTAGCTCAATTGGTTGGACATTGTGCACATTTGTGCAGGGACCGGGGTTCGAATCCGGTATGCCCACTTATTCACCTTTAAAAGGTGATTTTCAAGCCGCTAGGCTACCTGACCAAAAAAAAAAAAAAAAAAAGTTTATACTTAAATAATATTTTACCATGCATGGTCATTAATTGATTGAATAAACAAAAATGTTGATGCTCAGAAGTGTTGGGGTTGATTGAAATGTAAGTCCCACATTGGTAATGAAGGAAAAAAGAGGTGAAGAAAATTATATTGGAAAAGTCCCACATTGCTTAGAATAGTGGAGAGTGGGGGAGCTCAATACTATATAAAGAGACTTCAAGTTCCTTGTTTCAACACACCAAGATGTGACACCATGGGGTAGCACCGGGAAACACTTTAAGTTTATATTTGTGTCATTGTTTTTCTCTTATTTTCTTGGTTTAGAATATTGTGAGATGTAGTTCAAATATTTACTTTGGAGAGTGTGGGTGTATTGGGGTCATGAGTGTGGTTGAGAGTGAGTCTATGTGTTGTAACAATTTTCACATAGTGATTATTCTCTAGTTGTCGGTTAAGACAACGGCCGTGGTTTTTTCTCTGGTTTTGGAGTTTCCACGTTATATTCTTGTGTTGTTGATTGCGCTCCTTGTTTATGTTATTACTCCATCGACGCCTGTTTTTACCCAACAACAAGAACTGATATAGGTAAATACAGTAAAATCTTATTATTTCTAAAATTTTATGAAACAAGAAATGATACACTAAAATTTAATTTAATTTTTGTTGTTTAACTATCTTTTACATGAATTAATTTACTTATAACTCAAAATCAATTTTTTACGGCAAAATCAAACATACACTATTATACAGTTGACATGGATTAGTTGATTGGATCTTATCTAGATGTGTAACTACTATTGATGGATTGCTGACATAGTTAGTTGGCAAGTGCTGAGTAGTTGACATATAAAGTTAATAATTAGTAGTTAGTATACATCAATACATCATGTACTATGAGTGAATAATGGATAATGAGGAAATTAGGGAGCATATATATGAGCATATCATTAGAATTGGAGTGCACATTTAATTATAATACCATAATCATACCTCAACAAATTAATACTCGCTCCGATTCTAAATATAAAAGAAAATTTATTTTAAATTTATTGAAAAATCAATATATTTGATTAAAAATATAGACCAAATACATTAAATTTTCAATAAATCTAAAAAGTAGTTTTTCTCATATATATATATATATATAAAAGGGAGTACTAAACTTAGGATTAGGAGTACAAATAATTAAACTTAGCAAATAATAACTCAATAACTACAACGCTGCAAACTCTAGTAAATTAATAATCTTGAAGTATTGAAGTAAACGTGTGTAAGCCGTGTGTACGAGTCAATGATCTAAAGTCTCCCATTCACACTACGTAGTAGCACGTATTACAAGGGAAGAAATTAAAATAGTACATATATACATTTTCATACATACAAAGGACTGTAGTGGTGGATACACATTTAATTAGTGTATAGTGGTTTTTTTTTTTATAAAGTAAAATGTATAGTAGCTTTTATAGTTAGCATTTAGTGTAAAAAAATTATTGCATTCAACAAACCATATCCTGAGTTTTAAATTGTAAATGGTAGCAGAAACACTCCCTTTCACACACTACGATATTTGTTTCATTTATATAAAAAATGTCTAAATAAGATCTTCACTTTGATCTAATATACATACTACGTAGTACAGCTTCAATATACTTGAAATATTAGAAATATGGTAGACCGGGGAGATATTTTTTATCTTTCTTGATGCAGCGAGTTACTCCCTTTATCCTAAATTATATGTCATTTAGAAAAATAAAATAAAAATGTCTCACGTTAAAATTCATTTTACAATATAAAGGATTTAAACTCCAATCATAAACGTTAAACTTAATTAACAATTTTGACATTTTCTATATCAGTAGAGCTATGATTTGTGGATTAGTATTAACAAAAAAAAAACCATACAAGTATATTTCTCATTTTGTACAAAATTATCAAAACATTTCTATGCATACAGGGTCTTCCCTAAATTTATTGTAGGCTTAAATATATTTTTGGTCCTCTAAATATTTTCAAGGTTTCATTTTGCTCCTTTAACTATTTTTCGTTCCGTTTTGGTCCTTTAACTATTTTTCGTTCCATTTTGATCCTCTAATTTTGATTATGTTAATCTATTTGGTCTTAATTATCGTTAAAAAAATGCCAAAAACATTAATTTTGCGTACGTAGTACTTAGGGACTTAGTGACTTTGGTGTGAGATCTAATAGGAAAACATCACGTGGTCAGAGACTTTCTTCTTCATCGCGTACGCAGCTTCCTCCATCACCGTCTCTGTCCACATCACCGATGATCTTTCCAGTCACAAAAGCTTACGAAGCGATGCCCCAAAACCTCTCGTTATTCACACTAAATCCAAATATGATGTCCGTTTTCTCAATAGAGTCTTCTACCTCTCGTTTTTGACATTTTTCTAACAGTTAGGACCAAGTAAGTTAACGGAATAAAAGTTAGAGGATCAAAACGGAACGAAAAATAGTTAAATGACCAAAATGAAACCTTGAAAATATTTAGAGGACCAAAAGTATATTTAAGCCTTTATTGTATCATGACCTACCATGTCATAAGTTTTAAATTGTAATAAATATCCCTAGTCTTATTTATGCAAAATACTCCATCCAAATAAACAAACATTTCGTGTGATAATGACAATAGTCTACTATTACATACATGATGAGTTTTAGGAAAGATGAGAGGAAAGGTTGTTTGTTGTAAATAATGTGTTGTCCTATGAGGACAGATAGATAGGGTTGAAACTTGATTAATGTTTGGATATGAGACGGACAAGACTTTCTCACATTCCAAACGTGTTCCAAAGCAATAAGAGTGTAAATACTTGTGATAAGAATTAACTTTACTTAAGCCACAATTTTTTTTATTTATAAATAACAATATTCATTCATTTCAATAATTAATAGTGTATATATATTATATGCAAATATAAATTTAATATCGATGAAAACAAAAATGATATCATCAAAAAAATCAGGTTTATAAACTCAAAAGATTTGAGAATAAAGATTCATAGTTTTTTCTTAATTCACTTTTGCCATATCAGTATGTTAATTAAATGTCATTTAAAAATTTATCATATCATCACTTTTGAGTGCAATTAACTACAAAAAGCTTGATTTTAAAAAAGAAAAACTATTTGTACGAGTATGATAAAATAAGGAGGTTCAAATGTTTTAGTTTAGTTTAGTTTGTCAAAAAAAATAAAAATGTTTTAGTTTAACTCACAAAAGATATCAAAATTGTTAGGTCGGATATTCATGACCGGAGTTCGAAAGTCCCATCCATTTTGCGGACAACTATATGACTCCTCCCAAAAGATTCTATTAAACCGATTATGTAGTATGCGCGCTCCTTACCGATTGAACCGGCCGGTCCGATTTTAATCACATGTGTCTTGACTTTGGCAGTTGACTTGTTGCGTCATGCATCCCCTTGATATGCAAGACTAGCTAGCTATATATAATGAATCACTCATTCATTAGGTTTTAACTAGAAAAAGGCACTTGGTATTCTCTCATTTGGCAGAAACCAACAAGTTAATTTGTTTGCAATATTTAAAGATGTTTGCAACAGTGAAAGGTCGATTTCACAGAGGGCAAAAGGTGAAGGGGATAGTGGTGTTGATGCATAAGCATGTTTTGGATATAAACTCACTCACTTCAGCTCAAAGTGCTGCTGGTGTTATCAAAGGTGCATTCAATGTTGCTAATTCTGTTGCTGGTAATATACTTGACACTTACACTGCTTCCTTTGGCTGTTCTGTGGCTCTCAGACTGATAAGTGCTACCACTCCTGATGGTAATCTATAACTTAGTTCTTAATTTTCTCACTCACTCACACTTTAATTAATTAGTAGTAATTACATGTGTAATGCTTGTTCATTGATACTATCATATTTGAGATTTTGAATAATTTCATACTATCATATTTGAGAATTGTCAAAAATGAAAATTAAATTTGTGACATATTTTGTAGGAAGTGGAAAAGGTAAAGTGGGACACAGAACATTTCTTGAAGGTTTTGTTACCTCAGCACCAATTTTAGGCACAGGACAATGTGCATATGATGTTCATTTTAAATGGGATAGTGAGATGGGAATTCCAGGAGCATTTTATATTGAGAATTTCATGCAAGGAGAATTCTTTCTTGTAAGTTTAACTCTTGAAGATATTCCCAACCATGGAACCATGCACTTTGTTTGCAACTCATGGGTTTACAATTCTCAAAAGTACAAAACTGAACGCATTTTCTTTGCCAACAAGGTAACTAAAAATATATACTACTATCATATTTATTTGACATGTAAAATTATAACATATTTTCTGAAAACTTCACATCATTGAATGAATTAAAATGTAGACGTATCTACCAAGTGAAACACCGGCTCCATTAGTCTACTACAGACAAGAAGAATTGAAGACTTTAAGAGGAGATGGAACCGGTGAGCGTAAAGAATGGGAAAGAATCTATGACTATGATGTTTACAATGATGTGGGTAAGCCTGACACGAAAGATAGCTTAGCTCGTCCTGTAATTGGAGGATCCAAAACCTTGCCTTACCCTCGAAGGGGGAGAACTGGCAGAAAACCAGCTAAGAAAGGTTATAAACTTTATATTGTTTATGTTGATCGAAATGTTCCTTTGTTTATGATTCTAAATTCATGTTTTGCTTTTTTGTATGTGAACAGATCCAAAAAGTGAGAGGCGAAGCGATTTTATTTACCTTCCAAGAGACGAATCGTTTGGTCATTTGAAGTCTTCGGACTTTCTTGTTTACATACTCAAATCGGTATCTCAAAATGTCATACCTCAATTAACATCTGCACTTACATTACAATTCAATCAACCTGAGTTTAACAACTTTGATGATGTGCGTAACTTCTACGAGGGTGGAATTAAATTGCCTACTAATGCACTTAGTAAACTTAGCCCCATACCATTTTTTAGAGAACTCCTCAGAAATGATGGTGAAGCGCCCTTTAAGTTTCCACCACCTAACGTGGTTCAAGGTATCCATTAGAAACACATTTTTAATCCTAGCAAATATATATCGTACAAAATATGAAAACAAATCTAACCATTCTTTCGCGTTATTCTTATTTTGAGCAGTGAATCAGTCTGGATGGATGACCGATGAAGAATTTACAAGAGAAATGATTGCTGGTGTGAATCCACACATCATCAAAAGACTTCAGGTAAACTCAATAGTTTAACAATTCTAATTATGCAATCACAAAAATTAAACTAAGAGTATTGTGTTTACTTTTCATACTATATTTTCAATTGTTAATCTCATTGCTTCTTGCTATATTTAATGTAGGAGTTTCCACCAAAGAGCAAACTAGATAGGCAACTGTTTGGTGATAATACCAGCACAGTAACCAAAGAACAGTTAGAACCAAACATGGGTGGAGTCACAGTTGAACAAGTAATCACACAATTTAAAACCAACACTCAAAATAAATAATTTTATTACTAGTTTTGCAAATTTGTTTCAATTTTTTGAATGACTAAATTTTGTATATTTTTTAATAGGCTATCCAAAACAATAGATTATACATACTTGATCACCATGATACACTCTTTCCATATTTGAGGAAAATAAATGCAACTGAAACAAAGACATATGCTACTAGAACCATTCTTTTCTTGCAAAATGATGGAACTTTGAAGCCATTGGCCATTGAGCTAAGTAGCCCACATCCACAAGCTGATAGCTTTGGTCCTGTTAGTGATGTTTACTTGCCTGCAAAGGAAGGTGTTGAAGCTTCTATTTGGCTACTTGCCAAGGCTTATGTTGTTGTAAATGACTCATGCTATCACCAACTCATCAGTCATTCTATTGACAAGATTATAGAGAGTCAAACATACATACTTTATGGTGCATTTGATTTGCTAAAATTTAAGGGACCGGACAGAACAACTCCCTTTGTGCTATGTTTGATTTTAAAACTGTTTATGAGATTAGACAAATTGGAGGCAAAAGATTTGACAAAAACTGAAATTTTTGTCCTCAGTATAACTTGTCGAAAATTTTGTCCACCAAATGTGTGCTCCTGTCTGGTGCTTATCTTTCGCTAATCAAACGGACCTTATATATTTATGAGCTATTCATTAATATCTCTACCCGTGTGACACAGGTTGAATACTCATGCAGTTGTGGAGCCATTCATCGTAGCAACAAATAGGCATCTTAGTGTGGTTCACCCTATTCATAAACTTTTGCTACCACATTACCGTGACACAATGAACATAAATGCACTTGCAAGGAATGTCTTGGTAAATGCAGAGGGTGTTATTGAATCAACATTCTTGTTAGGAAGATATTCTTTAGAATTTTCTGCTGTAGTGTATAAGGATTGGGTTTTCACAGATCAAGGTCTGCCTAATGATCTTCTCAAAAGGTAAAATATGTGGTTAAGGCTGCACCGACTATATTTTACTGCAATTTTAACCCTTATTTTAATTTTAATTTTAATGATATCTTCCTTTCTTGTTATCCAGAGGAATGGCTGTTGAGGATCCAACTTCCCCACACGGTCTTCGCCTTCTGATAGAGGACTACCCTTAGGCTGCCGATGGACTAGAGATATGGGCTGCGATTAAGTCATGGGTTGATGAATATGTGAATTTCTACTACAAGTCAGATGCAGATATTGTACTAGATTCTGAACTCCAAGCATTCTGGAAAGAACTTGTCGAAGTAGGTCACGGTGACTTGAAGAATGCTACATGGTGGTTTAAGATGCAAAACCGTTCGGAGTTGATTGAAGCTTGCACTACTCTCATATGGATTGCTTCGGCACTTCATGCAGCTGTTAATTTTGGACAATATCCGTACGGAGGATTAATCCTTAACCGACCAACTAAAAGTAGAAGACTAATGCCTAAGAAAGGATCACCTGAGTATGATGAGCTTGCTAAAAACTACCAGAAGGCGTATTTGAGGACAATCACACCAAAGAGTGACACCCTTATTGACTTGACCGTCATAGAGATATTGTCAAGACATGCTTCTGACGAGCAATACCTCGGACAAAGAATCGAAGGTGATCTTTGGACTTGTGATTCACAGCCAATAATGGCTTTTAAGAGATTCGGATCGAAGTTGGCTGAAATTGAACAAAAACTGACTCAAAGGAACAATGATGCGGCTCTAAGGAATCGATATGGACCGGTGAAGATGCCATATACTTTGCTTTATCCTTCTAGCAAGGAAGGATTGACTTGCAGAGGCATTCCCAATAGTATCTCCATCTAAATTAAGACTGTCAAGATTGTTATGTTGTTGTTATGTTTGATTTTGTAACAATGTTTTACTTTACATCAATATAAGAACTATTGTATCTGTTGTACCTTGTAGCATTCTAGATCATTGATAATAATATCAATCATGTTTCACCTTAAAAAGTAATATTGTTATATTAATTAAGTTGAGTTATCTTTGTATGCAAGATGTTGGAGTAATGCTTTCATTAAGAATTGATTAATTTTTAGACATTTGTGTGCATGAGGATCTGGAATATGTGAGAAATATTTTTGTTGTTTGAGATTGGTTAATGATGCATGTTAAAGTGAAGGTGAATTTGAGGAGACCACATTTTGTAATCTTAATTTTGTTAAATGTTTTGCTTGCTTGTTAATATGAAAATAATATAAGCAATTATGATTTTATATATAGTGTTGTATTTTCGAATAATTCTTATGTGGACACAAATATCGACATATTTACACACGCAAAAAAGAAAAAATGAATTGATGATTTTGATTTGAAACGAATTGTTAGATATAGGACAATGTTCAATGACAACTCTTAAATGAATCAAACAATTTAGTTTTAACTGCAGTTATTGCGATTAATCCATCCTTAGATAGCTTTTATCATTGGAGACTATATATATTGTGACGCATTAATCGGATATGTAGATCTTTCATGTTGATAGACCAACTTTCTTGTGATGAATTGGTTCATGCATAACTGCTATTACCGATAGACGACTAGTTAAATTTCAAATAAGTCGAATTGTTATGATTTGAACAAGATAGCACAAGTCGAATTGGTGCAAAACAATCGATGGATGCCTATGCTCCCTCCTTGTAAACCACACCAGCTCACAAGTTGATTTTTTATGATGAGAGTGTTATGTAAGCTTTGGTTTGCAGAAGATTTGCTTGAATGTGTGTTGAATTGGATCTCGGTCTCATATCAATGTGAGCTACACATAATTTGTATGTATGCATTGTGGATTGTGGATGATATTGCGATCTTTTAAAACTATCTCCATCCATCGAGATAACATTGATACATGACTGTGCAATTTACATTTAATGTTTATGATAATAAGAAAAAACATATTCTTAAAAATAATTTTTTTATTAAATTTTGGGATAAAAATAAGTGATATTTTTCCTTATATTTCAAAACGTAGGTAGTATTCAAACAAATTTGAGTCATGAAATACAATAATGACGATCACATTTAAAATTCAATTTTAGATTTAAAAATAAACTAAAATTCAAATTTAAAATCGTAATAATCCGATCAAAATCTGACTATCCATATTTACCAACCGCATGCAGTCAAATGCACTTAATCTATTTCCCATAATTTAACATTTTCCTTATTATATTAGTAAGAAAAAACATGAAAATATTATACCTAAAAAAAAAAAACGGTAAGAAACGGGTGTGTGTTTTGTTGTATGATTAAAGCTGATTCAGAAGCGATCATTTAAGCTGAAACTGAAAGCAAAATCAATTAAAACAATAAGCGCTTATTGAATGAATGTGTGAGGAGAATGGGGAATCAAAAGCTGAAATGGACGGAAGAAGAAGAACAAGCACTTGTTGCTGGAATCAAAAAACACGGAACTGGAAAATGGAAGACCATTCTTTTAGACCCTGAGTTTGCTCCTTTGCTCACTTCCCGTTCCAACATCGACCTCAAAGTTCTCTTCTTTCTTTCTTTCTTTCTTAGGGTTCTTTAATTTTTTATTTTCAATTTTCAATTTTTTTAATTTTTTTTCTTTCTTTGTTTGCAGGATAAATGGCGTAACATGAATGTTTATTATGTTAATACTGAAGAAAGTTGTAGGACTCCTATGACTAAAGCTGTTCCTGATTCTGCTCCTGTTTCAGATGTTGTTGCTATCTGTGATGAACAAGATGTTAAGGCCCCTCCAAGGTAAATGTTATTGTTAATCAATATGTAAGTTATGTTATTGTTAGCAAAAATACGAAGAAGAAATACCGATGCTAGTTGGTTTAGTGATGGAACGACTTGATATTAGAACTCACCCTAAACCGGATTAGTTGGCCCAGTGGGTTGGATATTGGCGGTGAAAAAAATCCCGAAGAAATTGAGTCAAATAATCTTCTTCACAATATATGGTTTGAAAATGTATTTATTAGTGGGTACATTTCTTTCCTTGCAAGTTAGTTTTGTAGGGATGAATTAGGTTCAACTCAAATTTCAAGATGGTATTAGAGTTTGATTAAAAAAATATGGTATCAGAGAGTCTATTTAAGATTTGTTGGGTCATATGCTAAGTTAATCAGGTTATGTTCTGGATGTTCCCTCTTGAACGTGAGAAGAGTGTGTTGAGAGTCCCGTAAATATTACGATTCTCTAGTTTTATTGTAGAAGGAGTAATGTTAATATCGTAGAAAAAGGCTAGACAGAAGCAATTAGAGCATTGATTTTGTATTGGGTTTGTCAATGGTTCGTTTTTTATATGAGCTATATAGTATTAGTTGTGATTGGTCATGATTCTTTACTTATATTCATTAATGCCCCCTTATGAAACAAATATTTTGTAATTCGTAGGGAATCTTTTGTTTTCTATATTATAAGATTCAGTTGCTTGTTGATGCCATTTCGCCAAATTTAATTTAATTTAATTTAATTTAATATAATGTTTAGTTCTTATGAGTGATAGTCAGTCTGGTCTTTAAGGGGGCAGAAGGTTTTCAAATCGTTCCTATAGGTGTACATGTAATAACAGAGTGAATTGCAAAGGCTTTTGTGTATCTTCATGTGTCTGAATCAATGCCGTCAATAGCGGATAGCGTAAATTAGTAGATTGTTTAAATCCCGCTACGCAATAGTGCTATAGTGGCACTATAGCTGCTACCTTACAACATATTATACTAAATAAGGTATTGCAGAACAATAGCGGCTTTCAAATTCTGCGACGTTATAGAGGTATAGTGCAACTATAGCTGTTATTTAACAATACCGGTCTCAATTGTACTCCAACTCTAGTTTGCGATATCATATGGCCGAAGGAAACCTGTTTGCCTTTCACTATTTGATTCGCGGATTGTTTGCCTGCATCAAATATAATTCTAAACAGACAAACCATTTATTATTTATTGGGGACCCAGTTGAGATTTATTTTAATAGAGAACAGAATGAGCATAAATGTCTCTTGTAGGGGACCTTGCTTGTTGCTGATCCTAGGCATTGCGAGCCTAAGAAGTTTGGTGGTCTTGGTGCTCGTGCTAGGTTCCAGAAATCTTACTGTTGAAAATTGAAATCGTTTGTCAAAAGGAATGGGGATGAAAAAGATGTGTTTTTGGTTTTCTGTTTCTGCTAGTTTCATGTTTTATGCCGTGGAAAACGTTTAAAGTTGATTTGTAGTACTATTGTTTTCACATTATGGGTTGAATTGTTATTTTAATTGAACTTGTTATTTAGGTTTTGTATGCGATTTTGCAAGTATCACATAAATCTATATTTTTGTTATGAAAAAAATATTCTCAATGAACTCTATTTATTGATGTCTTGGTTTTGACTTTTTGCTTTGCTACTTAAAGATAGACAAAGTTACTTCCATGCTTCAAAAATGGATGATGAGGATGTGATTATTTTCTCTTTATATGTGTTAGAATCAAAGCCTAATATTTATTATTATTTGGACTAGAATTAGAGAATCATATCAATTAGTATTTATTGTATTTATTCTATATGCTATTATAAATAGAGTGAGTGTAGTCTGTTTTATAGCCTATATGGAGTTGCAGTAGGAAGAGACAGACATACAGCGGCTTTGAATCTATTAGTTGTATGTAGCTTCCAAGTGAACGTGACTTGTCGCAGTGATTTGTTACTTTTCCAAATACATGCTTAGACATAGAATCACAAACTCAACATGGTATTCAAAATCCGATCATGTGACTAGTGGGGTTCATTGCAGCAGCTGCCGCTAGCTGCCACAGAAAAAGTTTTCCTGCCAATTTCCATATTTTTCCAGCTCTAGCCCACAGGTTTTTAGGAGTTTTTTGGCTTGTTGACCTTTTTAGGTGTGGGCTTTTTATATTTGGCCCCGGCCCATGTGTGTCAGGGATGAATTTTTTTTTTTTGACAGATCTAATTACCAGATATCATAATCGTATAGCGATTGATTTGATGGAGAAATCTGGTATCCACTCATCTACTTTATTTTGTGATGTAATAAAGCATGATGCTGCCAAATTATTCCCTCAGTTATATTTTACACTGAACAACATTTATAGGTGACTAGTTCTAGTAGTGACTATCAATCGTTCTTTTTCTATTGATTTGATGGAGCATTTTAACATGACATGCTATATGTTCACTCAATTAATATATCATATTATGTGGGGTTATTGACTTATTACTGCTTTTGTTATTTTTATCAGGTATAACGCCATGGTTTTTGAAGCTCTATCTACATTAAAGGATACTAATGGGTCCGACCTAAATGCCATTGCTAGTTTCATTGAGGTTAGTTGAAGTTATTTGAAAATTAGTTTATATGGTGTCTATTGTGCAAGTTGTTCTTTTGTATG
Source organism: Trifolium dubium (assembly GCA_951804385.1). Lineage (NCBI taxonomy): Eukaryota > Viridiplantae > Streptophyta > Magnoliopsida > Fabales > Fabaceae > Trifolium > Trifolium dubium. The sequence goes on along the minus strand of OX638073.1, from coordinate 2,805,430 downwards.
GAGAGTATTCTACATGGTTTTTTCATTTTAGACTTTTACAATTAATCATAACTACATATAATGCTGCAGCAAAAGCATCAGGTTCCTCAAAATTTCAAAAGGACACTGAGTTCAAGGTTGAGGTCCCTTGTGAATCAAGAGAAGCTTGAAAAGGTAAAGTAATCATCTGTAATGCTTATGTGAAATTGTATGTCATATACTGGTTATTCATATTTGATTTCGACTTGTTGATATTTTACTTGGCTTTAATGCACGTTATAAATCTATTAGTGAGTGGTTGCTGTTTCTTTTCCAAAAAAAAGAAAGAAAAGAAAACATCAACCTGCCTCCTATGAACTTGTATTGCTCCAAAAGTCACCCTTGTTCAAGCTTACGAGATTACCATCACTCTTTTCACTACATTTATGTATTCAAGATCACTTGGTTAATTTTGAGACTCAGCACTCTTAAACTGAAATTTCTTGAAGCTATTTTTTCTTCTGGTTGATGTGATTTTTTCAACTTCTTACCATCTACTGCAGGTACAAAATTGTTACAAGATAAAAAAAGAAGCCCCACTGGTGACAAAATCACCTCCACGAAAACAAAAGGTGGTCAAGCCACAACAAAAATCGTCGGACTCTGATGATATGCAGAAGAAAGCAGCTGATAAAGCAGCACACATAATTGCCGAGGCTGAAAATAAATCATATCTGGCAACTGTGGCAGTCAAGGAGGCCGAAAGATTCGCACGCTTGGCTGAAGAAAATGATGCAATGTTGTTGCTAGCCGAACAACTTTATAAACAATGTAATTTAGATAAATACTCTTTTCTACTTGTTACAGAATTTTCATGTATCATGATTCTCAATAATTAATAACCATTGATCTTTTGGGTCTATTCATGCAGGTTTGTGCGGTGAAACTGTCAAGTGGGCATAAGTTGGTCAATTCAAGGTTGATAAATAGATTCATTTTGATTTTGCTTTCAGAAAGTAAAAATTTGTTGTCCAGTGAAATGGTGTTTCAACAACTTTCTTTAGGATGTATTTATTAGATCCCTTTTGTTTTATTACTTCTGCAAGTTTTAGGGAAACTTTTGTATTACTGAACTTTTTTTCTTTCTTTGAAGACTGCCAAATCTTGTATGGATTTTGGTCCCAAAGTGGAAGCAATGGAAAATATAAGATTTAATTCAATGTTGTGACCAGAACTGGTTCAATCTCCATGTTATAATTCAATTGAGTCAATCAGTTAAATTACAGTCTACAGGTGAACTATAAAACCAAATGATTAATAAATATTACATGTCTTTATTCTTTAATTATAATATCCTTTTACTTAAATAAAATTGTAGTATCTTAATATAAAATCCTCTACTACCAAAAGACATCCTCTACAAATCTCCATTTATTACATTTTTTTTCAAATACTATACTCTCCGTCTTAAAATATAAGAAAATCAGTTAAACAAAGTTGATGTATTTAGTTTAAATTTTTATTCCTTATTGCCAAATCACCCAAATAGACCCATTATTATAATTGGATAGGAGTAAAATTAATTCGCACGGTCTAGAAGTCCGAACTCAACTAGTAGAAAATGTCGAAATTGATTGTTAAGGCAGATGTTCATGATCGGGATTCGATCTCAAGTCCCTCCACTTTGTGTGTGTGAGATACTTTTGTAATTTCGTCTATGTACAAAAAAAAAAAAAGTTATACTACATAAATAAAAAAATGTAAAATCTAAAAGGCATGCATGTGTGAAATAGGTATATATTGAGTTTCATTTTTACCCTTTTTGGAAATAGGTATATATATTGTTACACTCTCTCTTCCATTTCTCTTTAACTCCACGGTGTAGATCCGAGGAGTTTCTTCCTTAGCTATCTCTTCATTCCATCGCTTCTATTATTCCCTCAACTCTTCCTTCTACCAGGTTTTGCTTTCTTCTTCTTTTTAATATATAATATATATTATGAATCTGTTATTGATCTATTTGTCATTGATCTATGTGTGTTTTATTAGTTTCCAAGACAAAAATTATTGTTCTTTAGATTTGTTTAGTTATTATATAATAAGGGTGCATGCATGGTCAATATTTGTTACATTGTTGTTGTTGATATAACCAACCATGTTACACTTACGTATCACTGTCTTTTAGCATTGAAATATTGATTTGTAATTTGGATGCTTAACATGGTTTAATATATTGCACTCATGGTTTACCAATAAATAATATTAAATATATTGCACTCATGATTAATTAAGCTCCTCTAAAGTGAGTATACTTAACCTGTTGATTGGACTCAAGTGGTTAATGAGTTCTTTCTAAAGACAAATCGTTCACGAGAATCCGAGTTCAATTCCTCACTGGGACAATTTTTGTTCGGGTTTTATTTACCTCGCGCCGAATTCTGGACTATGAGGGTCCCATTCCCTTGGAAATCCGAGGTGCAAAAACAAAAACAAAATGTTAATTAATTTACTGAGTTTGTTAACTATACTCACATTAGAGGAGCCAAATCCATGTATTCAATATGAGCTTAGCAATTAGGATTTGATTAATTACTTGTGTTTTTTTTCCGCTTTGATTTTGATGCTTTTTCAATGAATCTTGTTAGAGTTGGTTAAGTAGGGTATTTAATACTGTATGATTTGATTTTGTTATGGAATGTATATATCCTTTTTGCCCTTTTTTATGTTTTCTGCTGATATTGAAGTACAACACTAGTTTAGGCCCCATTTACTTTGTGAAAACATTTACTATTTTCATTTTCTAAAATTCTGTTAATTTTACTTGCCAACAAGAAGATAATAGACCCTTAAAACCGTTGTCTGCATTTTTCGAAAACAATGAAAATGTCATAAACTTGTTTTCGTAATTTTTATAAATCCATCATCCTTAGCTATCTGAATGTATGACAGTATGAGTTTAGTTTTCATTTTTCTTCACATAAGTTTTGGTTTTTGTAGTGATGGCAGGTTTGGCTCCAGAAGGATCACAATATGATGCTCATCATTATGACACTAAGATGAATGAATTGTGTGTTCCTATACACTTCATTTCCAATGATTGAATTCATTATTTATGTACCTTTTTCTGTAATTTGATGTCTTCTTAATTAACGTATCAGGCTTGCAAGTGATGGGCAAGAATTCATCACCTCATATGATGAAGTCTATGATAGCTTTGATGCTATGGGGCTGCAAGAAAATCTTCTCCGAGGGATATATGCTTACGGTATGTACTACCAAATTCATCGCCTTATTTCAAGTGCTTTTTCTTATGAGTTGCAGTGCCGGTTTCTCAATAAGGTTAACATTTTTGATATATTCTAAGTATTCGCCTTGTTGAAATTATAAAGTTCCTAATTCCTATAATATGTTTGGAGTTTTGCTCTTTTTGTTTCATGTAAAATCCGTGTCTGTTTATGTGTAAAAGAATAAATGTTACTCTTGCTACTCTTTTCGCAAAATCAAGTGTATGATGTTTTATCTTGTTCTGAAGGTTTTGAGAGGCCTTCTGCAATCCAACAAAGGGGAATTGTTCCTTTCTGCAAAGGTCTTGATGTCATTCAACAAGCTCAGTCGGGAACCGGAAAGACAGCAACATTCTGTTCTGGAATTTTGCAGCAGCTTGATTATGGATTGGTTCAGTGCCAAGCTTTGGTTTTGGCCCCAACAAGGGAGTTAGCTCAACAGATTGAGAAAGTTATGCGAGCTCTTGGAGATTACCTTGGTGTTAAGGTTCATGCCTGTGTTGGTGGGACAAGTGTTCGTGAGGATCAGCGCATACTTCAAGCTGGTGTTCACACTGTTGTTGGTACTCCAGGGCGTGTGTTCGACATGTTGCGGAGGCAATCTCTTCGCTCTGATTGCATAAAGATGTTTGTTTTGGATGAGGCTGATGAAATGCTTTCACGTGGTTTCAAGGATCAGGTTTGTCAATAATATGCTTGTTTTCCACCTTTTGATTTTACTAATTCCACTGTTTATAAACAAATTGTGTCGTAGCAGTTTGATGAAGCGTGGATTTCCGCCTTTTTTTCTTTGTTTCGGTCTTTTATCTTTTAAAATGTACATAAAGCTTTCTTTTTTCCTTCCATTTTCCGTTCAAACTTTATGTCCCATCTTACATGACATTATGCTTATTTTGATTGGTGTTGCAGATCTATGACATCTTCCAGCTACTACCGGGAAAAATCCAGGTTGGAGTATTTTCGGCTACAATGCCACCCGAAGCCCTTGAGATTACTAGGAAGTTCATGAATAAGCCAGTGAGAATTCTAGTGAAGCGTGACGAGCTGACTCTTGAAGGTATCAAGCAGTTTTATGTCAATATCGATAAGGAAGAGTGGAAACTCGAGACATTATGTGACCTCTACGAGACTCTGGCCATCACTCAGAGTGTCATTTTCGTGAATACAAGGCGCAAAGTGGACTGGCTCACTGACAAAATGCGAAGCGCTGATCATACAGTCTCAGCCACTCACGGTGACATGGACCAGAACACTAGAGATATCATAATGCGTGAGTTCCGGTCTGGCTCTTCTCGAGTTCTTATTACCACCGACCTCCTTGCACGTGGTATAGATGTGCAGCAAGTTTCTTTGGTCATAAACTATGACCTCCCTACTCAACCTGAAAACTATCTCCACCATATAGGTCGTAGCGGACGATTTGGACGAAAAGGTGTTGCTATAAATTTTGTGACATTGGATGATGCTAGAATGCTGTCTGATATTCAGAAATTCTACAATGTGAGTGTAGAGGAGCTGCCATCAAATGTTGCTGATCTACTCTGATGAGTTAATTTTTGTTCGTTCTCTGTTAACTCATCAGGTTTTTTTCCTTCTTTTTTCTCTTGGACTATTACTGCTATTTTTTGATTCATTTACTTTTTAAAATTTAAAATTTACTCATTAGAGATCAAATAGAGCTGATCATGATGCTATTTGTATTGGGATTTTATCAAATTTGTTTGATAAATTAGTTATAAAGGATACACTTCAAACTGCATGTGTTTTTTTTCTTTTCTGATCTCCTTTTTATTTCTTATATCCACTTTGATTTCTAACTATGTGGTCATTACCCCACCATAGTGAATCTATAGATTTGAACAAATAATTCAAAATTTGATTCATAACATTGATTCTAACTATGTGATCATTACCTCAAAATTATTATGAGTTCCTATAATTTTGTGACTCTATGTTGTCGAATACCTGACATGTGTCGTGCTGGGTCGATCAAAGATAAGACAATACAAGAAAGGATTTTGGACCTCTGAAAATAAAAACTTAAGAAAAAAGCATCTCATAAGTAATAAGCTTATTAATTCCGAGTAAAAAAAAATCTCAGAAAAACATAAAGACATTTGAAAAAATAAATTATAAAAATGAGACAATAATTTTGCAACTCCCGAAGAATTCAAACAAATACATCTCAACAAAGAAATGTATTAACTTTATTAAAAAAATCTATATATATGTTTGCCCTAGCACACCTTGTTTTGGGCTTTAGATTCCTGTTTTGATATTGTATTTTCTATCTTTTTCTATTTATACTGTGATGTAAATGATTTTGGTCTTGTGCTAGGGAGCTACATTTTCTTAATTATCCATATACTAGTATAACTAACCCGTACAAATGTACGGATTAAAATTTTAAAATTATATTAATATATATAATTAAAGTTAAAGTAGATTAGTTGAAATATTAACTTTTTTTTAATTTAATTTAATTTTTTGTATCTTATTTTTAATTAATGATTTTTTTTTGTCATGTAATTTATGTTTTTCTAATTACTTGTGAAATTGATTTAATATTTATATTATTTAATTATAAAAAATAATTATATATTTAGAGATTTTAAAGGGATAGAACATGGTGGAGAGTGATATTCCACTCCTCGTTCTCAACAATATGGTGTTTTCTTTTCATCCTTGTAGAAATTACAAAAATAATAGAATCTGTTTTAATATATAAGTATAAATATTGCCTTGTATAAATTACAAAATTAAAACACACTCATATTAACATGAGTACAAATATAAGTCTTAGTTAATATTTTGGAGAATGATCTTCCACTTTTCGTTCTCAAAGATATGATATTTTTTCTCCTATCTCCGTAGCAATTTAAAAAAAAAAATATAGGACATTGTTTTGATATGTGAATATAAAGTCTCATTTTTTTTAAAAAAAATAATAAACTCTTGTATTAATATATGATTATTAATATTGATCCCGTGTAAATTATAAAGACATGCACTGATATTAAAATAAGTGTAAATATAAGTAATCATAAAAATTACAAAAAAAGGGTTTATTGTATTAATATATAAGAATAAAAATATGTTCTTAATAAAATACAAATAAAATAGGAATAAGTATGATTTATATTTGGTACAACTTAGTAATAAAAAAAATGATAAAAAGAAATGAGTTAAATTTTGCATGTGAACAAAAGTTAAAAATTAAATTAATAAAATATACTTTTATTTGAGAAATTATGTTTATCATAATAATATTTATGTAATAGTATATATTAATTCATACAACTTATTTTAAAAAAATTAATACATATAATTAGTTTTGGTTTGGTACTTATACTTATAAAATAGTATTTCAGCATTTGAATCAACTAAATTTTTTTATGATATATCATTAGTTATGATGATTAAAAAAATATAGTTATAGAAAAGTTATTATGAAAATTTTTCATTAAAAGTATTAATCTTAAAAAATTATTGTTATTTGTTATAAATTGGTTTGATTTACTTGTTTTTATCCAAAAGTTTTCTTTGTTTTTGTCTATAAGTGACTATTAATCTTAGCTATACAGAATATGTGTTTCAAAAATATCTTTAAAAAAAATGTCCCATAATTGAAAAAGTGTCATGAGCGGAAATCGAAGAGTGATACATTAAGAAAGACTTTGTTTATTATATAGATGAATTCATAGTTTGCCACATAGAAATATTGGTACTTGATAGCTTGCCACATATGAATATGATCATGAGAGAGAGAGAGAGAGAGAGAGATCCGTAAATATATAATATAGAGATAGAGATAGAGATTTACTTGTTTTTATCCAAGAGTTTTGTTTGTTTTTGTCTATACTCTATAATTGACTATTAATCTTAATTATACAGAATATGTGTTTCAAAAGTATCTTTTAAAAAAATGTCTCATAATTAAAAATGTGTCATGAGTGGAAATCAAAAAATGATACATTAAAAAATTCTAAAAAAATAAAATAAAATGTATCATAATTAAAAAAATGTCATGAGTGGGAATCGAAGAATAGTACATTAAGAAATTCTAAAATATCAAATAAAATGTCTCATTATTGAAAAAGTGTCATGAGTGGGAATCGAAGAGTGGTAAATCAAGGAACTCTAAAAAGTAAAATAAAATGTTTCATAATTGAAAAAGTGTCTAGAGTGAGAATCGAAGAGTGATACATCAAGGAAGACTTTGTTTGTTATCAAGATGGTCTCTTAGTTTGCCACATAGGTATATGGGTACTTGATAGCTTGCCACATAGGATTATGATCAGGAGAGAGACATCCGTAAATATATTATATAGAGATATGTCTTACTTTGGGCTTGTTTAAAAATATAAAAAAAAAAATTATCTTGAATAAAAAATATCTCAACGAAGATTAAATGATTAATTTTCTTACAAATTAAAATAGAAATGTTAAAAAAATGGATGGTGATAATTTAGTAAAATATTTTATTTCAAAAAATAAAATCATTTTAATAAAATATTATTTTTAAAACAAAAAAAGCCTCACTATAAATTAAAAACACACTCTTTGCTTGTTTTTCATTGCGGCCGCCAGGCCGTTGTTTGTTTGTTTGTTTGTTTGTTTGTTTGATTCTCTCACAAATTATCATCTCCGCCGTCCATGTCCTCATCGTCATCCACTAATATTTCAGGTATGTTGTCTTCTTTTTTTGTTTCTATATTCTAACATGTTTGTTTCAATTCAATTGTGTTATATATATGATGATATGTTTGTATATATATCAATGTTGATGTATGGTTAGAACTTAGAACAATGTAGGTTACTAGGTTTAAGGGTGCCTTTGTTTAAGCTTTGAAAAAATAATGATTTTGTTTTGAAAATATCTAGAGATTCTTTTTTAGAGATTTCTAAAAAAGTCTAAAGCTACTTTCCGATTGTTTAATGTGTTAAAAATCATTTTTTTTATAGAAGGTGAAGCACCTACAATTAGTTGGTTAGTTTAAAAAAAATAGATTTTAGAAAAGCTATTATGATTTTAGCTTTTCATTTTGGTTTTGGGGTTAAAAATGATTGTTTTCTAAAAAATCTATAACAAACACTATTAAAATGATAAAATAGATTTTTTTTCTTATAAAACCCAAAACAAACGCACCATAAATACGATTTTAGTCACCTTTGGGTTTTAGACCCCGTAAATTTTTGTTTGAGCTGAGTCCCTATAAACATAACACAGTTGCTTTGAGTCTGAACACGTTATTGGATCACATGGTGTAATTACATCGGACACATGACGGAAGGGACTAAAACCAAAAACCGCTATATTTTGCAGATATTTAAACCACTAATATATGTTAGTCTTGCAAGTTGCTACAGTTTTCACAATGTCGTGTGTGAGTGTGATGTTTTTTATCGTGTTTTGTAGGTGTTGGGAGGCCGTCTTCAATCCAGCAAAGGGGAATTGTTCCTTTCCTCAAAGGTCTAGACGTGATTCTACAGGCTTCGTCTGGAACTGGGACGTCAGCAACATTCTGTATTGGAATTTTGGAGAAGCTTGATTATGGAGTACTGGTTCAGTGTCAGGCTTTGGTTTTGGTGCCAACGAGCGAGCTAGCTTTAAAGATTCAGAAGATTATGCGAGATTTTGGTAAATTCCTTAATGTTAAGGTTCATGCTTGTTTTGGCGGGACAAGTGTTCGTAGGGATCAGCGCATTCTCCAAAACGGTGTTCACGCTGTCGTTGGTACTCCAGGGCGTGTCTATGACATGCTGCAGAGAGGGGCTCTTCGCCCAGATTGCATAAAGATGTTTGTTTTGGATGAGCTTGATGAAATGCTTTCACGTGGTTTCATGGAGAAGGTTTGTCGATAACTCAATATGCTTAAATTTCTCTTTTTGACTTTACTAATTCCATTGTTTGTAAAAGCTTATGTTCCATCTTACATGTCCTTTTGAAATTTTTTGTTGGTGTTACAGATCGATGAAATCTTCCAGCTACTGCCGCGCGAAATTCAGGTTGGAGTAATCTCTGCTGCAATGCCACCTGAAGCTGTTGAGATTATTAGGAAGTTCATGAAAAAGCCAGTGACAATTATGGAAAAGCGTGATGAGCCTACCCTTGAGGGTATCAAGCATTTTTATGTCAATGTTGAAAAGGAAGAGTGGAAGCTAGAGACATTATGCAACTTCTACGAGACACTATCCACCAGTAAGTGTATCGTTTTTGTGAATACCGAGCACAAGGTGGACTGGCTCGCTGACAAGATGCAAAGCAAAAATCATATCGTGTCGGCCATCCATGGTGACATGGACCAGAACACTAGGGATAACATCGCACTCGAGTTCCAGTCTGGCACTCCTCGAATTCTCATTACCACTGATCCCCTGGTCCGTGGTATCGATCTGCAGGAAGTGTCTGTGGTTGTAAACTATGATCTCCCAAATCTACCTGAAAACTATGTCCACCGAATGAGTCGTAGTGGACGATTTGGAAGACAAGGTGTCGCTATAAACTTTGTGACAGTGGATGATGCTAAAATGCTGGCTGATATTCAGAAACTGTTCAATGTGAGTATAGAGGAGATGCCGCCAAATCTGCTAAGTGATCAATGATTTTTCTCTTGGACAAGACAAGTACTATCTTTTGAAATAATTAGTTTATTTTATGTTTTACTCATTAGAGATCAAACACATCTGATCTGATGATATTTCATATTTATATTGGGATTCTATCAAATTTGTTTTATTAAGAAGTTAATTAACATTGTTATGCTAATCGTCCAGAGTGTTGTTTAAAGATACTGATACAAGAATTCAATTCAAGCATGTTTGACGTCTAATATATAAAACATGTTATATCTATGTATGTGCCATATGCTTCTTTATTTTTTTGCTTCAAATTTCAACTTAATGTGAGGTATTGCTCTTTTGCTTTCTATGACTAAGCTCTTTTGCTTAGTGTTTTTCTTTTTCTTTGACTAAGTTTTCCCTCAAATTGGTCATGTGAAAAACTAGTAAATCCTAGCCAAACCATTGAAGGATGGCTGAGATTGCTTTTGTGGTACTCTGACAATGACATTGATAATTACCATTAACAAATCTTAATATGCTTCTCTCATAGCCTCATGGCCTAATTAACTGCTAACCTATTTTTAAAGACCTTCTTTTGGTTTATACAATAATTCCATTTTGTAGGGTAAGTGGTGACTAATACTATATACAGGTTCTATATCTAATTTATTTTCTTTGTAACCTACTATTGTATTACTCATGTGTATGTTGAAGGTGTAGAGAAGCAAAGAAGGAAAATGAGTCAAAATTTTCGTCTGTTAGATTTTATTCCAAACACAAAAACATAACCATTGTGATACTATTCAATAATATTATATATGGTCTCCAATATTTAAAAATCATAGTGTTTTGTATTTTTCTTTTTGAGATTGGTCATGAACTTTTGTCAAAAATATAGAAAATGAGTGCTACAAGCAGATTCATTGAATTTAAGAGGAATTTTTAAATTTCACATGCAAAGAATTCCTGTTAAGTATGTCGGCTTCAAACATATTTGCCTTTGTTGAAATGATACACGTGAATTCAATTCAAAAATAATACTACTCATTTGCTATTAATTTTGTTTAAAATATTGTAAGAGAAATGTTAAACAGTAACTACGATGCAATAGTTAAAGAAACAAAAATACTAATATTATCTTACAAATAATGCATTCAATATTTTAAAATTTTCAAAAAGAATTTTTTCCATTCAAATCATTTACTTTAATTTTCATTTTTGTCTCCTCAACTATTATTTCAGTGACATTGTTTAGCATGACCACCTTGTAAAATTTGATATCCAAGTTAGAAGAAACTTTACCTATAATTGTTAGTTAATTGAACAAAACAGATTTTAACCAACAATTATAAGAACATAATTTAGCGTGAAATATGTAATGTGTTTGGGTCGGTAGAGACTTGTAGGATTGTCTTTTTCTAGTGTCCTTCTCGATTTTGGGGTCAAATGGTAGATTTTGGCCAATTTTGAAAGTACCACACACACGTGTGAAAGCAAGTCAAATACCAACACCTCATGCAACTCACCTACTACTACTAGTATACTACTCTCTCCGAACCTTATTATAAAAAGAAATTTGGTTTTTAGTTTCATGGAATGTTTGATGTATCTAGTTCATAACATAGTCTAGATACATCAAACATTTTATGTATCTAAAAAGTAAATTTCTTCTTATAATAAAGGTCAGATGAAGTATGATTTAAGCAAAATTGAAAGTTTATAATAAACAATAAACGACAAAATATAATATTAGTACTAACATCACAAACATCACAACTTCAACTCTCTCCAATTTGATCTTTTACAATTTTCTTAGGCCTAAATTTGTTGTTGATAAAAAATAATATTCAAATTAGTCCATGATATATTTATACGAAATAAATCAATTCCTTTATAATAATGAGTCAAATTAAAAAATACATTAACTTGACTCTCGTATAAAAATATTAGAGATTAATTTAAATATTTTTTTTTGAAGCAGATTAATTTAAATATTATTTTTGTCAATAACAAATTGTTTCTTTAGTCTTAAAAAGACAATATAAATACAACAAGGAAAAGAAAAACCATTAACCATCAACCATCAACCATATATCATTCTCTTAAACCTTTCACTTTCTTTAAATTCTCACCTTATAACACATCCTTAATTTAAGAATTTTCTTCCATCATGAATTTCAGATCCAAATCATGCAGGGAACAAAATTTGCAGATTGAAAGCTACAGTGGTGGAAGAGTAGCTCCAACAAGCATGCAAGATCTGAGATGTTATAGTACAAATTATGCCGGTTCATCTGCTTATGATCAAAAAGTGAAATTTAGTAAACCATCAAAAAGTTGGAGCTTTAGTGATCCGGAGTTGCAAAGAAAGAAAAGAGTGGCTGGATACAAAGTTTATGATGTTGAAGGGAAAATGAAAGGGTCTTTCAAGAAGAGTTTTAGATGGATCAAGAACACATGCAGCAAATTATGGTGATTGATGATTGGTATATTATACTATATGCTATATTAGATTATTAGTCTTTTTTTGGTATGGTATTAGATTATTAGTCTATAGTATATATAACTAATAACATAGTTTCTTTATGTTTTTTTTTTTTTTTGAGTTACTTTATTTTAATTTGGATTCTAATCTATCTAAATTAAATTCCTATATATACTTAGAAAAAGTTCAAATCAATCTATGTATGGAACTTAGTTCATAATTTATGGATGTCATCCCCTGCCTAGTTCATGAAATATCTGGGAGGCATTATATTAATATATGTATAAATGTTTGCTAGTTCCTAAATTTTCTAATCATCAATCTTAACTTTAACTTGAAAAATATTACGCTTGGTTAATTTTGTTTGGTATAATTCATATATTATTTACTCACAACTATAAAGACTAATTTTCTGAGTTGAGATAATAACATAATGAAAAACAAAACACTATCCATCTCAAGAGTTTTGAAGTTTTATAGTTGATGTATCTTTGAATTTGTCTATATGTATTTTTAAATTAGATACTCACACACCATTCAAATAATATACGAAATACATGTATAATATTGTGTTCAATGTGCTTTAAATAGAGATAATTTCTGTGGTACATTCAAAGGGTACTAACTATGTCTTATAACAACGTTCTTCAATTATATAATGGACATCAAAACATAACACTTTTGTCACACACACACACACACCAAAAAAAATTACACTAATGAAACAGTTGTTTAACTACAACCAAGTTTCTTCAATAATTTCCTTAGACAGTTATATTAGTTTATATGGATCATAAAAATAGTCATGTTTCTCAAATTTTTTACGAGATGCATCATAGAGAGAAGGATTATACTGGCGTAATCGCCAGATGCACTTTTTTTGTTTTATGCATTCTATTTTTGGATTGAATGCTTGAAATTTAGCGTTCCAAAACGAACTCATCGAACTTACAGTAAGAGTACAATTATACGTTGGATCGGATAACCATCCACCACAAAATGTAAAAGATGCTTCTGGATTTGGTTTTAAATTTTCATGTCTTTTATTCCATGAATCTGTGGTGCATCTAACATCTAATTCACCATAATCCTTTTTATATCCTTGAAAATCATCGACCATATGATTTTGAAAGGTTAGTTTATATGTTGGAGCTCCCAAACATTCCCAGTTCCATGCATTTGAGATTCCACAAAATAATATCAGTATTAAAACAATTTGGATTATTATGTTTGGGGAAATATTTGCAGTGATTTTGAGTGATGATTCTTTTTTTGGTGCCATTGATAAGGATTGTAATGTTACTAATGCATGTTCACGTTATGACTCTTAAATAAATAGATAAAAATTAAAGTCGTTATTATATGTGGGGAAAAACTCCTAATATGGACTTTAATTATATCAAACGTTAAACAACTTTAGGGAACTGAATTTTCATATTATGTAAGTCAGAAAACTTAACATGAGATTGATTAAAATGGCATGAAAGAATAGAAATATTTAATATAAGTCTTTTTTTTTTATATTGAGGGCTAACGCCCAACGAGAAAAAGAAGAAAAAAAAAACTAAGCAACAATCATTATACAGGAGTTTTGTGCAATCTCCATCCCCAATTTTAAAATCAACACTAACACTAGTAATTAAGTGTGTCAAAAACACACTAACTTACACATAAATATTATTGAAGCCGATAGAAAATTAACAAATCAAAATCTTAATCCTATAGACCAAACCATTTTCTTTTATACATAGGCAATAATAATACAAGATTCATGGTCTTTAATCTCATCCATATACAGGAGATGAAAAAATTGATGTTTGTACATATTCAAAATAATTCTAAAAGGCACTAAACTCGTGTGAATTATTGTTGTTGAAGGTTTAAAAAATATTATTTTATAAAGTATCTAGTGTATTATATAGGTACTTCTGTATATACAAGAAAAAATTAAACAAAAAAATAACCTAAGAAAAAATATATTGATAGAAAACTATTTTAGTAATAACAAAAAGCTAAAATCTTGGATACCCATAATTTTAGTTGGCTATCACTACCCATAAACAAAATTCATTCAAAAATTGAATTTATTTTAATATTAAATTTTACCTATAAGTTGACAGCACCTAACTAAATTCTAGGGTACCAAAATGTTCATCTAACAAAAATGTGTTTGAAAAATACCAAATTGACAGTAGAAAAACACGGTGGATCAAGCTACACATTGAGCTTCTAAAATACAACTCACGTTCACATCTTTCCCACTAAACATTACTACCATATTCCCCCTATTTGTAGTTCACAATGATATGGTTTTATCTCCGAGGCTAAAAGAATCAAAGAAAACAAAATGATAGTAAAGGTTACGAAAAATATTCGTCGGTATAACGGACTGTATGAACAGAAGCCTTTTGCGAGGCTAGTTTTGTTAGGAAACCACCAAAACATATCTTTATTGTATACTTGTAGGGATAATTCCCAATTTGTTTGCAGTTTTTTTCTCAGCAAATTGCACAGACAAACTCCACTCCGCAGTTTGTGAAAATGATTATAAACCTTTCAGAATTTACAAGGAAGAAAGGTGATCGAGAGTAGCAGCTGCTAATACTGTGCCCTCTCATCGTTAATATGCAGACTCTCAATACCTCTAAGAGTTGAATCCAGATTCTTTATGTTTGATATGTTTCTTCCGGATGATACTCGGTTGTGCTCAGATGACATGATATGTGAACTTCTCTGAGCACCAGAGCTGTTACGGAGTGTGCCTTGACTCGAATCCATCGTAAGAGGACGAGAGGAGGGCTCAGTCTCATTGCCTACAACTGCATCACGGCTGCTTAACATAGCACCTCGCCTTGCAGATCCTCCTGGCCGAAAGAAATTCGAACTTGACAACTGTATAAACCATGCACAAACATTAATGAGTAATGTGAAAACTAATTGATGAAACATAACATGTGCCCTTAGGGAACATGTTAGCATGATCCATTAAGAAAAACTTCTCGGGTAATTAATGTGTACACTTCGTGTATGACTATTACTAATTGTATCTAATACTCCCTCTGCTTATCTTATGCTTCAACTTAGTACATAAACACAATTGATATACAGCCAGTACTTTGAAATTGAGTCATAACCAAAATAAACATGATGCATCAAAACTTCATTTTTTCCTCGGATAAAAGGTAAACATTATCAATATACTTTCTTTTCATAAAACAATCCGATAATTTAATGCATAGACTAACCATAATCTTTAAACTTCTGTAAGAAATATGATATGATTTCACATGCAAAAACCAACCAAGATTTAAAAACACGCACCATAGCATCTTTAGATCCAGTTAAGTCATTTGTAAGTGGTGCTTTTTCTCTAGATAAGATTCCATCATTAGCAACAGGTCCGGAGCTTCTCCTACGGGTGGGATCAGATGAAGACCATCCAGTATGCCTAACATCTTTTACACCTAAAGAGAAGGCACCACATTAAAAAAAATGCACTAGTAACATAAAAAAGCATAAAAAGATGACAAAATATGGTTGAGACTGGGGACATCACATAATAACTAACAGGTTATTTAATGGTGTGAAACTACACTGCAACAATTTGTCTGTAAACATCTCAATCAAAATAGTTAAATCATAGATTAGCGGTGTGAAGTTAAAAGAATAAGGATACCTGACTGTCCATCAGCATTTGCTGAAGGTTGTGGCAGACCAGAACTTGGTCCAGCAGCAAGACCCTACAAGTGTCACATTGTCATTTCCACTGAAAAACTAAATAATCTAATCTCAAGAATCAAACAGCTAACACAATGAGATAGCACCACATCACTTACAATACCACGTGAAGGAGGATTGGCGCTTTGAGATTGCTGATATTTCAAAATGGTCCAATCGAAGACATAATCAAACTGGAATCCTGGAGCAACAAGGCAAGAACAGCCAAAAAATGACATTAAAACATAGCCTCACGTGTATTCCAAATAAAACATAAATAGGAAAACAAGGTCATACCTTCACGTATGAAAAGGTCGCGCAAAAGTCTTTTCAGATAAGCATAATCTGGTTTATCATCAAACCTCAGTGACCGACAATAATGGAAGTATGATGCAAATTCTGAGGGATAGCCACGGCAGAGAGCCTAGCAAAGAAGTAATCCCCAATCAACTAAGATTTTGAAAACATATATTGAATATACATTATATGAAATAAAACACTGGTTTATCACTAAATTATACCTCAATAGAAGTAGAAACTTTTTTCTCACTGATTCTCTCATACTTCTGTTTCTTATTGTTGGCTTTCAATCCCTGCCAAGGCAGACTGCAGAAAAACCAAATAAGAAATGGTAGGCAATTAAGAAAAATGCCAAACAATAAAGGTGAGTGACTAATTACCTTCCTCTTAAGAAATACATAAGAACATATCCAAGTGACTCTAAATCATCTCTACGACTTTGCTCTATTAAAGCACAAAATTGACATTTTCAAGTCAAAATCAATGGTCATTAAGAAAGGGTATTGAGCTGTTGATCAAGTGAGATTATGCGAGCATACCAATTCCAAGATGAGTATTCATGCTGGCATACCTAGCAGTTCCCGTCAGATTCTTATTCTCTCTGCAAGGGGTTACAAGCAAGTCAAATTCACAGTAAACACACAAAAGTATATTTCCTTGACACAACTTAGAGTAACATAAGTTAAGTGCTGACTTGATCTTTAAATAAATAATCTTAAAGATTATGTAAAGGGATAGTACACACCAGGAGAGAGAGAGAGAGAGAGAGAGAGTCGGGATCCAATGAAACCAAGTTTAATTCTTAGCATATATTTATTCACCTTTTTAAAACATTTTATTCACGAGTTTTATTGATCTACTCATTGAGTTAAAAGCTCTCATAAAATAGATGAAATCTACAAAATTTCATACAACACAGGTCTTTTTTGCTGTTCAAAAAACTGATGGTTGAGATGTTGCAATTGAGAAAAATTGGGAGAATTTCAGTTGAGAGAATCCATTCCCAAAAGTACCTATAAGGAATATGCTGATTATAACTGTCCCTGAATTTCTTAGCAAGACCAAAGTCAATGCTGTACACCTACAAAAAAGGCAAAAATGAAATGAATACATAATAAGCATTGTAGACTAGATGATCATGCGTTTTAAGAAAAAAGCTGAAAAGGCAAGAATTAAACAAGTACTTGATTTGCACGCCTTCCTAAACCCATGAGGAAGTTGTCTGGCTTGATATCTCGATGTAAAAATGACTTGGTATGAACAAATTCGACTCGATTTATCTGGAAAGAGAGCCAGATTGAGACATAAGAAAACAGGTAAATGTCAATTACAACTTACAAGCTTATGCAATACACGAAAACCTACCATTTGATCAGCAAGCATTAGAACAGTTTTGAGGGACAACTTCCTATTACAGAAATTGAATAAATCCTCAAGACTAGGGCCCAGTAAATCCATCACAAGGACATTGTACTCTCCTTCGACACCGGACCATTTTACATTTGGAATCCCAGCTTCCAAATAAAAAACACCCAACAAAAAACATTTAAACCAAGTGAGTAATATGAAGTCAATCATAAGCAAAGAGCACCCAACAAAAATACACAAATCAACCAAGTTGGGAGTTTACTTCCTCCTTGCAGAATTTTATACAGCTTTCCTTCATACAACAATTGTGGGTGCTTTGTTTTAATACTTTCCTGAATCAAACAAATCAAAATAAAATCATAAACTTCTCACCTAAACACATCGGAAGTGGCATTCAAAATATTCAGTTATGCACCAAATTCAATTACCAGCCAAAAACAAACCAACAAACTCAGTATTGAAAACACACCGAACGAAATTTTCAATATCCCATATTGCAATGACAAATTAAAATTCATCCATTCAATTCAATATCACTCTAAAAACATGTAAATTCTTCTAATTTCTATAACTACTAATCAAATTTCATCAAAATTTAAAAAATAAATAACTACAAATTGGATAAAAGGTAGACGGCAACAAGCTGCGCCGCTAAACCTTTCTCTATAGCAAAAACTACATTCATAGACCTAGGCACCTTACGCTTTCTTATTATTCAATCTTTGAATCCCATGTCGCCTTTACAAATTGGAATTCATCGTTTCAATTCAACATCACTAAAAACGCATAAACTCTTCTAATTTCTATAACTATTAACTACTAATCAAATTTGAGTAATGAAAGTATTTGAATTTTTAATCATACAGACTGAACGAATTGAAAACAAACCAACAAATTCAGTATCGAAAACAAATTGAAAACACACCGAACGAATTTCAATATCCCATATCACCTTCACAAATTGAAATTCATCCTTTCAATTAAACATCACTCTAAAAACATGTAAATTCTTCTAATTTCTCTTAACTACTAACCAAATTTGAATTTTCAATCATGAAAATTTTAAAAAAAGAATCTTTTAATTGATCAGAGAGTACTTACAAGCTTAACGGCAACCTCTTCATTTGTCTGAACATTGGTACCTGAATCAAAAGATAACAAATTGAATAAACACAAAATTGAGAAATTCATAAAAATGAAAAAAATTGATGAAAAAATTTGGAAGAAAAACGCACCGAGATAGATCTCTCCAAAAGATCCGCTACCAATTTTCCGACCAAGACGGAATTTATTCGCAATTCGAGGTTCCATTCAATTAAACCAAAACCCTAAAAGTTTTGGGAAATTGAAAATCGGAATTGAAAAAACAGAGCTACGGATTCATCGTTGAAGAAGAAGAAGAAGAGGGCATAACTGAGAAATGATGAAAAAGAAAAGGACAAAATTGGAATAAAAAAAGAGATAGAGAAAACGAGAAAGAAGAAGAAGAAGATGAGAGAGAAATTGAAATTGTGACACACGCGCTCACCTTTCAAAACCGCGCCTTACGCATTCATCATCAACCTACCTAACCGGTTTTTTTTTTGTGTGTTTTAGACTGAAAAAAAAAATTGAAACATTTTTTCTTCTTTTTAATTCTTTTTTTTTTTTGTTAATTGGGAATATTTGTTCTATTGCTTTCTTATAATTCTAGTGTACAAATTAAAAAATTCTTTCTAAAAAATTGTTATTGATTCATTACATATTAAAAATCTTGTAAAAAAACAAATTTAGAAATTAAAATAATAAAAAAAAGTTACAATTTAATAAAAACTAAAAAAAAAAATCAAGCAATTTTAACAACAAAATACAATCTAAAGTCTAAACTACTACTTATTAAGAAAATCTAACCTAAAAAAATTAGTACTCTTAATTAACCTAAGAAAAGTACTAATTTTCAATCATTTTTAATTAGTTCATTTTCTTTTTGACAATTTTTATTGATTCTTTTATATAGTTTATTGGCGTGCAAACATGACTTGTTAGGCTATCTTTAATTTTAATAGAAAGTTGAAGTTGAAGTTTAAATTATGAATTATTTTTATTTTTTTACATTTAAAATACGTAAATTTAACAATTAGCTCAAAACCCAAAAAATGTATATGTATGCAAAGAAGTTTTTTTAGTTGTTTATTTTGATAACTAGAAATTGTAATTTTTGTAAGATCATGACGGATTACTATGATTCTAGTATGCTATTGTAATACCAAACATAGACTACATAAAAGACTATATAGATATTTAATATGTTAAAATTCAGATTTGATTGTGTAATTCTCCATTTTTAATTAAGTACTTAGTCCAAGTGAATTTCATTAGTAGACTTTTGTAAAACATAGGCTTGACACATGATCATGAGAATTTGATTTGAACTTCTATCTGTTTGGGAGCTTGCTATCTTAAGCCATTAAAAAAGTCCTTATTGATGACAACTATGTTTAGGGAGATTCTCAAGCATCCATGCTACTTAACTTAAGTATATGCTATAGGATTTGCCTATGTTAATCCGTTAGTCAAACAAATTAAAGTTTGGCTTTAGAAGTAAGTTTGCATGGAAGCAAAGTCTTTAAGCACTTTTTTATTCTTTCTTTTGTCATTTGATAGATTTCATCTTTCATTTTACTCTATAGCTGTTATTCTACATTATAAAAATCATGATTTTTGGTAATTATATGTTGAAAACTACTCTTAGAAGTTAGAACCCTTAAGCACAAGCCACATAATTTTTCAGAAGAAAATAATAAAATGGTTGCTTCATTTTTGGTATGAGAAACATACACTGAAACTCTTCTACATAAATATTTTACAATACAACAGCTTACATTACATCATTTACTTTATGAATGAGACTTTAATTCACCCCGTTTTAATTGTAACAAAGTAAGCAGCAAAGAATTTAAATGGGGCAAAATTTTAAACAAAAAATAACCTGCAAATCCTAAAATACTCGAAACTATTAATTATGTACGTAATGGGGACGAAACAGACAAGAAAGATTGTTTTTTCTGCAGCTTGCCCTTCAACTGTCTGATCTTAGCTTCCACTCTTGCAGTGAACCCAATCTTGGTTTCTTGTCTCGCTTTAGAACTCTCCCTCACCCACATGTGTTGATCCTCGATATCTTTCTTGTAGTGTTTGATTTCTTGGATAATGTGGTGATCCATGGGATTAAAACATCTTTGGAATGATATGTGGACGAGATAAGGAAGATTGCATGTAATTGTAACTAAAAGTGTTGTCGACCAATAAATAGGAGCAGGTCCAAGAGCTTCAACCAGTAAATGGTAGGCACTCTTAGAATACTCAGGAGACAGTGTGCCGTATATCATGAGAAAGAGGTACCAAGTCATTATGCTACCCCATATAAACAGATGTTGAATCCATGTAAAATGGCTCATTGTCAACGCAATTTGGCAGTTGACAGCCCAGACGATGCAAGTGAACATTGTGGTTCCAACAGCAGCCATATCAGCTGTCTGCCCATCGATACGGAATGATTGATCATAGAATATGGTGACGGTGAGAAAGAAGATGGCGAGGGAGGCATATAAACCATTGGCCATCCATCCCAATATTCTATACCAATCAAAGAACAGATTTTTGGGTCCTTGTTGGTACAATGCAGGAAACTGCAAAACACAACTTATTAATACGTTAAATTTTTCACACAGGGAGGAAACATGTTGAACACATTGCAAGAGAACAAACCTGTAAACAAACGTCCGACGGAACATCTTGTTCAAAAACACCAAGTGAAATGACGGGTAATGATGTCAGAACAACATTGAACAATATCATGTACCAGTCATCATATACCGATTGACCAGAGAAGCCTGTAAAGGCCTCAAAAAAGAATATGGTGAGGCCAAATGCTATATTCTTGTAGAAGAAATAACATATCTGCAAGGAACAACATATCAGTTAAGAAGAGAAACGAAAGACTCAATTCATAATAAACAAAACAGATCTAGCGTGCTAAAAATATTAAGTGCTTCTCTATCCACGCAAAGGATACACAACAAACAAGGCATACAACTTGTGACTTGTGAGAATGATGATAAAAAAAATCAGTAATTAAATACCATCTGTGCAATTCTCTTGTAACACCAGTGTCCATGGACCACCAGAAGCCGCTCCAAAAATCGAAATTGGGCAATTGAGAAGTCACTAGCCATCACTGCCTGAAAAGCAATTGCATGCTTGAGACCACAACTTAAAATGGTAATTAAGGAACATCAAAAAGATTGAAAATCATTTTTCACTTTACAACAAAATTTAGCAATTCAATCTGATCAGAACTCAGATATAATATAATTAACTATGTCCGGACTATACTGACAAAAAGAATTAAGAAAACACCAAAATGTTATATAAGCTTCATCTTAAGCAAGTTAGATTCTTTCCTCGTTTTATAGAATAAATCAGTCTTCAAATTATTATTGTTAAGAGGAAGTTCACTTTACTCTTGCATTGGTTCAGCAGGCACCAATCGCAAGACAACTATCAGAAAAGGTTTGATAAGATGTATGGCCCACAGTCCAGCTTGAAAAGTGGATACCAAACACACAAAAAGATACGTAACAGTTTTTGAAAATAATAAGACTACATAAAACTAAAATTTGACGTCGTATCTAAAATATAACATCTATAATGTTCCAACTTGCGACAATAAAGGCTAGAATTAACCGGTCATATGAACTGATATTGGTGAGGCAGTTATTTTTAAAGAGACAGTCATGTATGCCACTGACCTGCATACCTTCAACCCCACTGATTCCAACACCAATATCTGCTTCTTGTATCATGCCAACATCATTTGCACCATCACCTATAGCGAGAGTAGTCTTCCCAGTTCCTTGTTTTACCAACCTTGTGACCTGGCGCCAGAAGATTAAGAAATCGTGACACTATAGAATGCACATAACTTTATATCTCATAGTTGACGTAGTGACAGAGTTAGATAAATGCAATCTACATAAGTGTCACAATGATTGGTATACTGTATACACAACTGAATTTACATGGACGTAAGTTTCCCTATCTAAGTAATATGGGTCCATGTGAGAAATCATGCACGCATATAACTCCAATAATTAACTACTCTTATGGAGTATAAGACGGTGGACGAGAGTCCACAAAAAATCACAATAGAAAATGAAAAAAGGTCCTACCAGTGCCTTTTGTTTGGGAGACACACGACAGCAGATGACAGATGCACAATCAACTGCTAGACCCAAAAATTGGTGCTTCAGGTCATCTTCTAATGTGTATGTTAGAGTTTTCCCATCAATAATTAATGCAAATGCAGCATGAGGATCCTTCTCCAGCTTCATCATTTGCATAGCGTTGGTGATTTGATTTAATATGTTGTCCTTGATGGCCTGTGGTGTTGAGCACAAGAACTAGTCCCAACATCAGATAAAACACAAATCCATAAAGTAAACTCTTCTGTGATTTATCAATGAAAAAGGGTACCTGTTTGACATCATTGGGCGCTGAGTCTGAATTTGTAGTTATACAGATCTGCTTCATGCCTTGTCGAAGCAAACTGCAGGAAAATCTGTACCACAGAAAAAACAAATTTTATCATACTCTGTTACAGAGGCACTTTTCTGTAAGTTCAACCTTATTCTTTTAGAACATAAACGAAACTGTATATGAGGATAGATAGTGGTTGACACACCCAATGTTGATTGCAGTTTCCATCTTATCCCCCGTCAATACCCAAATCTTGAGACCAGCTTGAGCAAGTTTATCAATGCATTCAGGAACCTGAGGAGAATAAAAAGTTGAATTTGGATGAAGATTTGAAGTAGAGAAAACAGCAATGTATATTGTTTATAAATTATAAAGAAAGACAAATCCTACCCCTTTCTGCAGTTTGTCTTCTATAGCAGTAGCCCCAACGAGAATCAACTCTTTTTCCATAATCTCCGATACCCGCTCAAGCATTGCCTCTCTATCAGTCCCAACAGCTGCTTTTGCTTTCTGAAACTCATCGTTCCAATCTGAGTACTCTTTTTCTTCAAGCCTTCGATAGGCCAGAGCTAGTGTTCGCAAACCTGCTTCTCCATAATCATTTAAATGCATGGTAGTAGCCTCCAAATACACTTTCCCATTCTTGGACAAGCGATCAAATATAATACTGCATAACCAAGCAAGAAAAGAACAGATGTCAAGTATAAAGAGAGGAATGAAAAGCCTCTTATGGGAGTCGTACATGACTCATGTGTTTTTCTGCTATGGAAGCAAAGGATTGTTATGATTATGCTGTATATATGCTGCACGTTGAGATGCTTGAATAAATTTAAATTTCATTTATTCATTTCTAATGTATTATTCAAGAAGGTCCCATTGATAATAAAAACTATACATTCAGATGTCAGCAATGAGACCATAGGCAAGAACAATAGATTTTATAAGCTAACCTGTCAGCCCCTTTGCACAGAAGAAAAAGTTGGCCCTCCTCATTACGGACAATCACTGACATGCGCTTTCTTTTACTTGTGAAATCTAGTAGATTTAAGAGTTTGTACTCCCTGAATAGTACACCAAAGAGTATACATACAAAAATTATAAATAGACATGAATAAAGACAAACATATTTTGGAATTCCTGTGGGTGTGCAAACAAACCAAAAGAAATAGACAAGCACAAGAGTTTTCATGAATTCTTACCTTTCAACCACTTTCCCTGAAGCAGAAAATCTTTCACGTGTGAAAATACTTGACTGAGTCCTCTTACAAAACTCAAAGCCAAATTCTCTTGCTGCTACTAGAAAAGCCCCTTCATCTGGAGATTCCGCTTCATATGTATAACCGCCTGTTTCCTCATTCAGCTCAGGAATGGCAGTATGGCAAACAGCAAGTATTCGGAAAAATAATAAAATGTCATCGGCATTGGGCTCTTGCAACCAATTACAATTCATGAGACGGTCGTCTTCAAAACCAAATCCCTTTATGGCCTGCTTTTCATCTTCATCGCCTTTGGAAGTAACAACAGTCTCTAGTTCATATTCTTCAGCTTTTCCAACAATTTCAAATGAAACATGTGCTTTCTTATTAGGCATTGGGAAGTTGGAGAGATCTGAATCCGCGTCCTCAAGATCAGAAGCTATCTGCTTTGCTGCAGCAAGTTCAACTTCACTAGAACACACACCATACGGAGTACCCGCAATAGAGCATTTTAAAAAGTCCATCTGATTGCAGGTTAAAGTTCCAGTTTTATCTGAGAGAATTGTATCCACCTGACCCAACTCTTCATTCAAATTTGAAGTCCGTGCGTCAGCTGGAGTTCCTGTTTCTTCATCATACATTTGAATGTCTTGGTTAATAAAGGTTGCCTGCAAAACCTTCACAACCTCAATGGAAACATAAAGTGAGATGGGTATCAAATATCCATAAAGAATGAGAGCAGTAACCACATGACTCAACCCGGCCACTCCAACTTTCTGGGGATCATATTGGGATTCGATATTATCAGGGCGTAAGTACCACCACTTTGGGGTTTGGTACTTAGTCTTGACAATAAATCCGATGGCACTAACGATAGATATAAAGATAAGGACAGTGAAGAGAGTGTATATGATATAATCCATCTTCTCTTCTATTGTGCTCCTTTTTGAAGGGGATCTTGTGGAATTCTGCATGACTTTACTGTCGTGGCCAGTGAAAATGACCACTCCATAGATATATTCCGTGTTCCTGAGCTTAGAATCTCGGAGGAGAATTTGACTAGGATCGAGAGGATAAACTTGGCGCTCATGCTCAAAGTTTCCAACAAAAGTGTAAAGATTGGGGTTTGGGTCTTCACATCTTATTATTCCAGCGAAATCCTTAAAAGCTTCATCACTATCTAGGGCCAAGGTAGACTCCAAAGACCTTTTTACCTTCAAGTTGGTCTCACCATCTAAATTCATTGTCTCCACATAGCATATCCCATCCTCATAACTTGATGACAAGAGCAGCAAATCAGCTGGAAAAAACTTGTCTTTCTCTACTTTTACTACATCCCCAACCATAATGTTCTGCCACGACCTATGACCAAAAACACCATCGCCTTTATGTTGATTAACTTTTCGGCGGTTAACTTTAACATCCTGAACGAACCTGCGTGAATCTTCTAATGCTTCCTTTGCCATACTAAGCCCGACAACAAATGCCAAAGGAGCAATCATACTCAGAGGACTAAAAGGTGAAATTGAAGAGGCTGAGAGGCACGCAGCCAAAAGAAAGTATATATTAGCAACTCTACGAAACTGTTCAAAAAGTGCCTTGGGGAAAAATGTAAGCACATTATATTTTGTTGTGGAAATATCATTCTTGCAATAATAGAAAGGTCTCCTCTCATGTATCAGAGGCTGGTTACAGTGCACGGTTCGCGAGTACCCAGGACCTTGAAGCGAATGAGGCCCTTCGTCAGTGGCAGTACGTCGAAGACAACCAAATGTATAAAAATGGCTCCTTCTGAGCCTCGCCCTTATCCTTCCGCGTGTCATTTAGCCGCAATTCAGCTCAATGTAGAGCTGTATTCAACACATACCAACCAACAACAAAACCTAAAATCTAGCTAACAACTAAAGGGAACCATCAAATTGCCCCTTGTCCCCGATTTGTTCTTCTAAAACCTAACAACACATACAAATTAAGAAAAATAATTAGCTTCATTACATAAACACTACCATAATAATTTGATGCATAATACTAAATCTGCACAATATACCAACCTTGCATATGGTAATTTAAATTAATCCATGTAAATACCAAAAAAATCAAAAATGTAATAAAACAAAAACAAAAAAAGAGGGACTTCAATCTAGCGAGCGATTAGTCGCTGCGTTCGGCGGTGGATACCCCGGTCTAAAACACCCAAACATAATAAAATGAGAATAACAATGATAATGATATTCAAATCTAGAAGCTCTAAATAGGTAATGCAAGCAATCAATAATGTGTTAAATGAATTAATACAGCTGGAAAAATGAAGAAACCAACCAACATCATTCCCTATTTTTCTTTAAAATCTCTGAGAAAAACTATAATGATAACAATGATGGAGCTGAAAGTGTGAAGAAAATGAATGAATATATTACCAAAATTGAAAGCGAAAAAGAATGAATGAAGAAAAAGGAAAACGCACCAAACGGGAGGGACACCGTTGCCGTTGAGGAATGAATGAATATAGCAATGCGGTAAAAATGGGGAGAAGAAGAAGAAGAACAGAGACAAAAATTGCATGCAGAGAGAAAGAGAAAGAGAAAGAATAATTAATTAACGAAAAATGTTAAATTATGTTTTCCTTTCTTTTTCTTTGAATGAATTTTCGAAACATCGCAGTTATTCTTCGTTGAGGAAAACAATAATTTAAGTACCTAGAATATGCATTTTCCTTACCAAGATTACCCTCTTCAATCTTTGGTCAACGCCTTTTGCTGTGGTGTGGAATGCGTGGTCCTAAACAGAAAGAATGGGTCAACACAACACAACACAACACAAGTAGAAGTAGTTTTGGGGATGGAAAGAGTTGCAGAAAGTGGTGATTGAATATAATATCTGCAAAATGAGTATCTCTCACAAAAAATACGATGTATTCATCAGCTTCAGGGGAGAAGACACACGCACAAACTTCACTGCCCAGCTTCATCAAGCTCTTACCAACAGAAACATTGAATCATACATTGATTATAATCTTGTTAAAGGACATGAAGTTGGACCTGCTCTTGCAAAAGCTATTGAGGACTCACATATGTCTCTTGTATTTTTCTCAAAATACTATGCAACATCAAAATGGTGCTTGGATGAACTACTTCACATACTCAAATGCAGACAACTTTATGGACATGTAGTTATACCTGTCTTCTGTAACATTGATCCATCACATGTGCGGAAGCAGACAGGGAGTTATGCAGAAGCTTTTGCAAGATATGAGAGAGACCTCGCTAACTCTCATGAAGACAAAGTTTCCCAGTGGAAAGATGCTCTCACTTTGGCTGCTAATATATCTGGATGGGACTCTCGCAAATATAGGTAACTAATTTTTTAAAAAAAATTATTTTTTCACTTTCTGGTTCCTAGAGGAAGATCCGTAGTCCAGAGTTTGGGGCGAGCTCTGGCATCAAGTGGTTTCAGTCTCCTCTCAAACGCAGTTGCGGGAGATCGAACTATGGTCTTCCCTAATAAGTTCAGCGCCAATAACCAACTAACGTTTGGTACTAAACTCATAGTCATGTATTAATTATCTTCAAACTTTATATAGTTATATTGTAATTTGCTATATATGAACTGTTATATAATAAACATTAAGTCCAATACCTTGCTACAAAAAGGGATTGAAGTGGAAGTGAACAGAGTATTAGTGTAGACTTGGTCATTGAGTTGGTCTTTTCAAGTTCCACCTTGAGGACAAGGTGTTTCTCCAAGATGAGTGGGATGTTATGACCCGAATATGTTAAGCATTAAGCCCGAATTGCATTAGATATTTTTAGGTGATGAATCATATTTTCTAGAAGGATCTAGATGAATCCAATGAGATGAGCCATAGATACATCTTGAGGGATAGTCTCGTGTATGTGTTGGGTCCAATCGAGTCATGACCGGTTCACCAACACAATAATGATCTGGTTGATGGGTTGATCCTGTTGTTATAGCATTTTCGTTTAAGATTAATTTGTTTATTCTTTATTTTTTTAGGGATGATTCTCAAGTCATCGACAAAATTGTGGAAGATGTTTTGCAGAAGCGGTCCCTCATGTATCCTAATGAACTGAATGATCTGGTTAAAGTTGATGAAAACAGTGAACATATTGAATTATTAGTGAAAACAATACCAAGAATTGGAATTTGGGGCATGGGTGGAATAGGAAAGACAACCATAGCCATACAGATGTTTGCCAAGAACTTTGCCCATTATGATAATGTATGCTTCTTGGAAAAGGTAAGTGAAGAATCAAAAAAATTTGGAGAAACATATGTTCGTGAGAAGCTTCTTAGTAAGCTACTGAAGCGAGAAATTACAGCATCTGATGTTCATGGACAACACACATTCATCAAGAGAAGGCTTAGTGGTAAAAAAAGTTTTATTGTACTTGATGATGTTGATAATGCTACACAATTAGATGATTTATGTGGAGTACTTAATGACCTTGGACATAACAGCAGACTTATTATCACAACGAGAGACAGACATATACTTGGCAGAAAAGTTGACGAAATATATGAGGTCACACCATGGAAGCTTAAAGACTCTCTAAAGCTTTTTAGCTTAGGAGCCTTCAAGCAAAGTCATCCTAGAAAGGGTTACGAGCGTATCTCGGAAAAGGCAGTTGAATATGCAGGAGGTGTTCCATTAGCTTTAAAAGTTTTGGGTTTACATTTTGCTAATTCCAAAAAACCAATAGTTTGGGAATCTGAGTTGAATGATTATCAGAACAAAGGAGAAGCCTTCCCCGATATCCAAAATGCGCTAAAGCTAAGTTATAAGGGTTTATCTTGGCGACAGAAGGAAATGTTTTTAGACATTGCATTCTTTTTTAAAGGTGAAAACAAAGACTTCGTCACAAGTATACTAGATGCATTTGGTTTCAATGCAACTAGTGGGATAGAAATCCTCGAAGATAAAGCTCTTATAACCATTTCAAACAACAGTACAATACAAATGCATGACTTACTACAGAAGATGGCCTTTGATATAGTTCGAGAAGAATATAATGACCGAGGAAAGCGTAGCCGACTGAGGGATGCTAAAGATATTTGTGATGTACTTGGTAATAACAAGGTATGGAGTGTTAACATTTTCTAAATAAAAAATTACTGTTGATTTACTGTGATAATGTAGTGACTTATTTCAATTTGACAGGGCAGTGACGCGATTGAAGGAATAATACTTGATTTGTCACAAAAACTAGATTTACATGTTCAAGTTGACACATTCAAGTTGATGACTAAATTAAGATTTCTTAAATTCCACACCCCCTCTGGTAAGAAGAGATTGGGCACCGTGCATCTTCCTGAAAATGTTATTATGCCATGCTTTGACAAATTGGCATACCTTGAGTGGAATGGGTATCCCTTGAAGTCTCTCCCACAAACGTTTCGTGCTGAGCAGCTGATACAAATTTGTTTGCCGAATAGCAGCATTGAACATCTTTGGTATGGGATGCAGGTGCGCGTGTCTGCTAACACTAATTCATTTGAATTATTGGGTTCTTTCTTCGTTTTTTATACAAATGAAAATGATTAAATAATGTGAGTCCCAAGCAGTTGTGTTTTCTTCCTTGCATTGTGTAATAACATTTGATGTGTCCTTTTAAATTGTTACAGGAACTTGTGAATTTAGAGGCAATCGACCTAAGTGAATGCAAACAGTTGATTAACCTCCCTGATTTGTCCCGGGCGTCAAAACTCAAACAGTTGCGCCTTTCTGGTTGTGAAAATTTATGTGAAGTTCAGGCTTCTGCTTTTTCTAAGGACACACTTCATACTTTGAGACTGGATAGGTGCACAAAATTACAAAGTCTGGTGGGCGAGAAGCATTTAACATCTTTAAGGAACTTCAGTGTCAACGGCTGCTCAAGTCTGAAAGAATTTTCGTTGTCCTCGGATTCATTAGTAGAATTAGATTTAAGCAAGACAGGAATCAAAATATTGCACCCATCAATTGGTGATATGAGAAATCTTTATCGGTTGAATCTAGAAGATTTAAATCTAACAATTCTACCGAATGAATTATCTCACTTGAGATCACTTACTAGTCTTCGAGTTTCTAAATGTGGTGTAGTAACCAAATCAAAGTTAGAAGCTCTTTTTCATGGTCTTAAATCATTAACATTATTACACTTGAAAGACTGTTATAATTTGCTTGAACTCCCTGCAAGCATTAGCTCCTTATCAAGATTGCTTGAATTAAGACTAGATGGAAGCAGTGTGGAAGAGTTGCCTGATAGCATCAAGTCCCTCTCAAAGCTCCAAGTTCAGTCTTTAGACAATTGCAGTAAGCTTCAACGTCTGCCAGAACTTCCTTCAAGCATCAAAGAGTTTCAGGCTGACAACTGCACCTCATTAATGACAGTGGCCACTTTGAAGACCTTTTCAATAAACATGATTGGACAGGAAAAATACATTTCGTTTAAGAATAGCATTATGCTTGGATTGGATGGACCCTCCCTTGATCGCATTACGGAAGATGCCGTGTTAACAATGAAAAGTTCTGCCTTTCACAATGTGCTAGTGAGAAAGTACAGATTCCAAACCCACAGCTTCAATTATAACAGTGCAGAGGTTTGTTTGCCGGGAGACAGAGTTCCTAGTCTGTTCAAACACCGATCATCTGATTCATCCATAACTATCAACATTTCCAACTCATTGGGATTCATTCTCTTGGTCGTTGTTTCTCCATCCAACGAAACACAACATCATAGATACTACCTTGAAATCACATGTCAATGTTATTCGGAAGATGGAAAGAGGTTCGGAAGTAGGTCTAGGTGCGATCGATGGATTGTGAATTTGAACATGGATCATATTTTTTCATGGTATAATCCATACCAATCTGACAGCATACTCAGCAGTATTGAAAGAAAAGTTTGTTTTAAATTCCACATTACAACTTATTCAAGTAGCCGGAGAGAACTTGGTGGCCTTTTAAGTATCAAAGAGTGTGGGGTTTGTCCAATTCACTACTCAGAAAGTCAGACAGTTTTCGGCACAGGGAATTTAGACAAGAAGTTAGAATTAGAGTTGTATGAGCAAATTCAATTTGAGGCAAGATTATGTGAAGGCAATGATGAGGGAGATGATGAGAAGGAAGACACTCGCATACAGAACCAACAATCAGACTTGAACGAAAATCTTCACAGTTCATATGAATGTTTAATTGGTATGAAACTTTTTACTCTCTTTCACAAATGTTAAATGTTATCTTTCTTTTGTTGTTAATCAATTCCGCCGTACGTAAAATATAATTTGAATAGCAGTTAAAATATAGTCCATCTAATTCAATTTGAGTGAAGCTAGATGGATTAACAATTTTTTTATTATAAAACTTTGTAGATCCAAACACTGTAAAAATAGCTTTACTCCAACACATGTTCATTCTTATTGTACTATCTTTATTTTATCATTTGAATGAAGTATAAATTTCTGTCAAAAAATAAATAAATTTGACCATCGTCTCAGAGAGTAGAGTTACCTTAACAAGTATTATTATGGACATAACCACCCTCATTAGCCGATGTTATCATTGTCAACCTCACCATTTATTTTTCTTTAGTCTCTAAAGATACTCAGGTACTTGACAATCCTCAAGAGAAAGAAAATTTGGATGATAATGATGATAATTCAAAAGAAACATCGAAATCTAAAATTCTTTATGTGAGTTCTACAAAGTCTGGAGTGGAAGCTGAAACTTCTTCTCAAAATCAAGAACAATTCAAGAAGAAAGAGCATTCTACTGGAGGAGCTTCTGATGTAGAATCGTCTTTCGATAAAGCAATTATGGTAATACTTACACCTTTGACCTCATTGTCTTTTTTTATAACCTTGACTGTTGTTGTTTTCTTTTAATCTTCGTAATTTTTTTTATGTCGGAGTTAATCTTTATATTATCGTATTTGAAGAATAAAATTGAGGATAAAGCTTAGGTACAATGCTATAGACACGGTTCTTACTTCTTAGTGTTCTCTACTCTTTTTTTTTATTTCCTTTTAACCTTGTCATTTTTTTTTATCTTTCAACAGAGAGATGAGTCTTCTGGTGATGATGAATCACACCCTTCAATTTCTCCAACAAACAAGTCAAAGACAGATGAGGTTTTTCTTAATTCCTTAATGACATGAAACAACCTTAATTCTTATTGCAAATTACTTCATTCCTTAATAAAATACTTATGGTTGATTGTTTCCTTACAAGGAAACTAAGAATCTTCAACAATCACCACCACCGCCACCTTTAGTGAAGAGTCTAGAGATTCCATCTTATTCTTATACTAATTTGTTACAACTACAAGAAGTTCCCAACAAACTAAATCCAAACACTCTAATGGCTGCTGATAGTTCATCCAGTAAATCTTCTTCATCAAAGGATCCTGAGTATTCTCCTATCGATTAT
Organism: Trifolium dubium; assembly: GCA_951804385.1. Taxonomy (NCBI): domain Eukaryota; kingdom Viridiplantae; phylum Streptophyta; class Magnoliopsida; order Fabales; family Fabaceae; genus Trifolium; species Trifolium dubium. The sequence continues at coordinate 2,772,614 of OX638073.1, read as the reverse complement.
TCTGAATATAAGAGAATCCTTGAAGAAGACCCTTTGGCAATCATGGAGAAACTCTTATCTGGTGAACTTGGTCATTCTTCACTGCCTTTTCAATCTACAACACAAGATGAAGCAACTGAAATGCGGAGTCAATTGAGATGCTGCTTGATGAATTAAAACAATTGGCATTTTCAAGGAACTTAATGAAAATTTTACCGAATGATGCGACCCTTAGAGAAGAAGTGAAAACTTTATTAGCTAAACTCAATGGTAGAGCTAATGAGCTTTCTGATAAACAAAGTTCTGGTATTGCTGATTTCACCACAATCTTTAAAGAAGCCACAAGGAATATTGATGAAGGAAAACTCAGCAATGTTACTCTTCAACAACTTAATATGGACCATAAAGATTCAATATCCAAGCTTCAAGCTTCCAAAAACAAGATAATGAAGTTCGAATATTCCATCATTGCTGGTGAGGATAAGATTAAGGCCATGGATGTTGAAATTGAAGATATCCAAGAAAAGATTCGTCTGCTCGAGGAAAAAGCATGCAAGGTTCAACAAGAGAGGTCACAGTTAGAGGAAGCTTGCTCAAAATGTAAAGAGAAGAGAAGTGAAGTTGTTGAAGAAGCTAAGATTGTAGCTTCTAAGACCATAGAATCCTGCGAGAAGATTGATAATGTCAAAAAGAAGAAGTTGGAGTTGGATTCAAATTATGAGATGCTTGAAGGACATTATGCCATAATGAGACTATCGCCTCCTTTTTAGAATATACCTTATTATTATATTTCTTAATTTCTATCTCTTTGAACAATTTATAAAGAATATAAACCATCATTTTAGCTCTCTCTTTCTCTCTCTCTAAATTATAAAAAAAAAAATACTACTAAACAATCCTCAAAAAATTTCTCCAAATGTTGTGAATCTTGTCAAGATTCCAGAAAATGGCATTCTCCATCAAGAACCTTTTCAAAGACTGTCATGACTAAAAATGTGGTTGAGGATATTTACAAATATTTCTTTTGAAGACAACTACGGAAGTAACAAGGTATAAACATACTATTTATAGATTTTCTCAATGACTAAACAGGTAACTTGATAAACAAGTTTCCTCAGTAGTGGTTAGTCATCTAACCAACCAACAAACTAACTATTAATGACATAGGATTGAATTTTCATTCCTAATACTTTGAGCTTCATGCATAGTAGTACTATATATAATCAAGTAATCAACATTTCTTAGCTACTATACTACTACTTCCATAGTTGTCTGCAAAAGCAATTCTGAAACCTTCCCATTTGTCTTTCAACTTCTGTTGCTCTGATAGGGCATCAAGATATGAAGATTTAGAATTCTTAATACTCAACATAACGTCTTTGCTTTCAGTTATCATATTCTTAGCCTCATCTTCCACTTTCTTCTTTTCACCTTCACATTTTTCCATGCTCTCCTTCAACTTGTTTTTTTTCAACTCAATACTTTTCTTTTCCACAACAAGAATTCTAATGTTTTCATCTAACTTTTCACCCTCTTCATCGAGACGTGTAACTTCTTCCTCAAACTGACTCTTTTCTTTCTTAATTGATTCCTTCTGTTTCATACCATCTTTCACTCGCTGCAGAAGTTTTTCTCTTTGTTGCATTGCATTGATGTGATTCTCAACAACATTTTTAGTCATGACAAAGTCTTTGAAAAGGTTATCAAAGGAGGATGTCATTTTGTGGAAAAACTTCACAACATTAGGAGAAACTCTTTCATGAGATTCTTGTTTTATGCATTCCAAAGACAAACGTAATTGTCGTTGCAGCTCGACATCACTGAGAATAGACTCAGGTGAATTTTCCAATAAGCATTCAAGTTTATGCAAAGCTTCTCTTAAAGCAACATCACTTGCTTTTGGTGTGGAATCTGGACTTCCCAAAAGGATTCTCTCAAGTTCAGCAAAAGTGTCCACATCTGATCCACCTTCTTCACCTTCAGGTTTGCTAAGATTCCTTTTTGGTGCATTTTCTTTTTCTTGTTCTGGTTCATTTATCAGATCATTGGTGTCAGGAACAATGATTTGTCCTCCGTATATTTTGTTTTTCTTCTGAATTTTTTGTCTCATCAAAACTGTCTTGCCAATCATTGTTGTTTTCACTTGAACTGTTATCAGAAGCATTTTCTTCAACCGTTGGCATTATACTGGTAGATGCAGTTTAGCTTCAGATTCAGTCGGTCTTCCTTCATTTCCAATGCTTTTGAACTGCACAATGAAAAAACATTGATCAAGGCAAGAGGAGTAAGTTCCTTCTACAAATTCAATAACCATATTATGTGCTTTTATTTGTTAGGATTGCTCATTATAGCTTGTAGTTGTATTCTAGTTTTGTTTTACTGTTCATGAGAGATAAGACACTAGATTCCTTTGCTTTTGACTCACACAATCTAGTTATCATATTGAAAAAATGACAGCTGAAAAATGAAACAATGACAAAACTCAATGTTAATATTTGTATTTTATGCAAGAACCACGATAGGTGTTACATAATCACAAGATCATGTAACTAATTGAGTTTTTATGTTAAATTAACTGGAGCATATATATTGAAAAAGGAATGTGAGAACAAGTGGCCATGTGTTCACAAAAATCAATAATTAAACCTACATTCGGAACAAACATAAAATCCTTCAAACATCATAATAAATCAACAGGATGATACTTATTTATGAATTTTAGGGAAGCCCCTGTTGCGTTCATCAGCCCACCATCATATTTAAAAGTCAATTGATAAAATAAAAAACACAAATAATGTGGCGCACAGCAACCGGGTGAAAAGAGAAAAATCAAATTTCACAGAAACAACTATGTGTAGTATGTGTAGGAAATTAAACTCACTTGAAGCTTTGGTTGATCTTGACTCATTAAGTAAAATAAAAAATGCACAGAACCATTTGAAATGATCAACATAACACATTACTTTACAATGAACACTGTTATTAAAATTTTGATTTGAAAACAAAATAAGAGAATATTTGGTCTGTTAGATAGATATACCAACCAGTGGTGAGAGCTTTGATAATACCGGCTCAGCGACCCTTGTAATCATGAAAAACTTCTTCGATGGTGCGAGCATTACACTGTGTGTGTGAGGCCATTGTAGCTTCTCCTGGTGTTCTTCTCAAATGAACTGAAAAAGTAAAATCCGAAGAAGTTTTTGTTCATTCGCATTGTTTTCGGGATAGGGAAAGTTATATAAATTCAATGAGTCAAAAAAGTTCACACTGATTAAAAAAAAAACGTAAATTTATTTGACTGCGCATTGATTAAAAATTACTATATTTTATAATTAATTTATATAAATTTAACTCCGCATTAATTATGAGTCAAAAACATTCACACTGATTGAAAAAAAAAATTACGTAAATTTCACTGCGCATTGATTAAATATTTAAATGCAAATACATAAAGGCTACAAATGTAAATGACATTTTTATTGTGTTGGATTATCTGTATGATAATGAGGGCGAATTTTCTTGTTATGACTTATGACCATCATTTTAACACATCAAACATCCTTATGGTCGGTCAATAGGGGTGGGAATAGGTTGGATCAAGCTAGGCTATCCAAGTCCCAAACCTGACCTGGTGGTAGGAATTTTTAGACTTGAGTCTGGCCTTTTCGAAAACCTAGTATGGCATATAAGCCTATTTTATATATTGAAATTATGTAAATAAATAATCTGACATGTTTAAATATACCAGCGAACTACTACTCTTACTCTTAAGGTTGAAAATTATAATTGAGATGGAGCAATTTTTGCTCGAGTCTATCACATATTGAACAATTTTTGCAATAAATGTAAAATTAGCTAGATGATTAACAATTTGAAATGGCATCATTGTGAAGTGTGAACGTTTATATGATAGATTCAATATCTGTGAAATAAGTATTTTGCTTGTTGCTTTGCATAAAAGCAGGTGTCTTGGGTGAATCTAAGATGCCTAAGATAAAGGCTTTACCAAATAAGTATTATGATGCACAAGCACCAGATACAACAAAGACAGGAAATATCCAAAATATAGAATACTAGGACAAATTTGGTTTGGTTTTGAGGCTTGTAGCTAGAATCCTAAAACTGTTAAGACTAGAGAAATTTTCAGCTCTGGTCCTTGTTTTTGTGTGTCAGTTTCAAATTTTTGTCATTTCGTGTACCTACTAAAAAAATAAAATTTCATGGTGAATACATAGAGTAGTGAATACATAGAGTGTCTGGAATTTGAACTTTGGTTCATATATATAAAATGTGATGCTTTAAAACTAAATTTAAGTAGACAAAATATTCATATTTATCCCTCCAATTTAAAAAATGATTTATGAGTTTTTATTGTATATTGTTAATCCGATAGTTTTCAATAACATTAAATTCATTTTTTTCAAAATTTTACATGAATGGTCTATAAAATATAAATTTTCGATCTAACATAAATTTTATAAATATTCATTATAATGTAATCAATAATATGCAATACTTCATTTGTGCATAAAAGCATTGACCTTCATATATTCAATTTTCAGTCAAACATATTCAATTCAATCATGAGACAAAAATTAGCTTCAAAACCATAAGGTGTTGGATCAAAATTCAAATTGATTAGCAGTAGTATTATTTTAATAAAAGAGTAGTAGTCATCATTATGGTTTTAAGGAGGTGAAATGAGAGAAAATATAATTTATTATGTTGACAAAATTACCCACACTTTTTTATTAAAATTCTAAATTATCCTTGTTGGAATATTAAAAATTTAGGTTTTATTTTTTTGACATCAAAAAATATTTAGGTTTTCCACTCATTAGATTTTTTTTTTTGGTTATGTATCCTTTAGATTTTTTTTTGGCATAACATATCATTATAATTTAATCCTTATTTTGACTTTATATGATTAAGGAGAAAACGTCGCGAATGAGAAAACGTCGCAAATGGCTTTTGATATCTTGTCCTGGGTTGGGTTGGGCCCTGGGTATGTGGCCCTTTTCCATGAAACTTGCTTTTCAGACCCCTCAAATTACTCCCAGGCCACCCAAAAACTAAAAAATGCCCTCAATTTAGGGAAATAAAAATTTCGGATTGTATAATCAGTAAAACGCATTTTTTCGGATCGTAAACCCCAAAATCACCCTGCCTCATATTAAATCTATTACTTCATTTGATTACTACTAGCCCAGTTTGAAATTTATCTTCCAAACAAAATTCGGAAGATATCTACCAATCCGGTTTCGGATGTTATCTTCCAATTTTTTCGTACACAGAATTTCTAAAAAAAACAAAAACTAATCGGTTTAAAGTTATGATTACATGTTTAATGCCTTCAAATGAGTGTGTGATCCTCCAAATGAGCGAATAAATGATGATTTTGAGCTTAAAAGCGCGAAACCCCTAAAGAAATTGCATTTTACTTTTGAGAAGGGAGGTTGAGTGTTTGAGTGTGAATGATGGTACAAGTCTGCTGCTAGTTGGCTTTTAATCCAAAATTTCGGATTGTATCTTTTGAAAAGTGTGGTATTTCAGATCGTAACTACCAAATTTTGTGTTTCCAGTCGTATCTTCCAAAATGCCTCCCACCAATTTAAAATTCTCATAAATTAAAATTTCAGTTTATAGGATCCAAAAATTTGGAAATTTTGGTTTATATCTTCCGAATTTTTTTTGCCTTGATGTGTTTCGGAAGATACAATCCAAAGGGTAGTTTAGGTACTTTGGGGGGTGTGAGAGTAATTAAGGAGGCGGATAAAGCAATTTTCCTTTTCCATTGATATTTCGTTTCTGTAGAGTTCAGAAATGTTGAGGCATCAATAATCAATAGTTCTTTAGACGAGTCATGTTGGTTTTACTAACTGTTTATTCTATATTTTACAGTATCTTTACCTTGTATCTTCATTTTCTTTTTTTGCTTTCAGGTTCCAGAAGAGCACTACACTTTAAGCATCCAAAGATTAGTAACTTATTCAAAGATTTGGTGGGGTTTATTTAGCATATGTTATGTGAGACAAGTATATAGCTGATAAATGTTGTTTTTGTGAATCTATGTGATCACTGTAATCATGACATTGGCTTTTAATTTTTAATATGTTGGCATTTCACTTTCTGTGTATAGTTACCATGAGTCTATTTGGGCTCTTGTGGCTTTGTAAATTGTTTTCTTTTTCATAATGAATTTCACTGGTTATGAAGCTTATATTTTCTGTTTATAGTGAATTTGACTTTCTGCGTATTTTTTCCATTCAATCGATTTAAGTTGTTTGATCATAGTATAGTATATTATATATATGCTGATATTTGACAATGTTTATTAGACATTTTGAAAAATATGAATTCATGGATTGAAAGAAATAAATAAACAGGGTTACTGGGAAACAAAATTATCTTGATATCAATCAAAGAACATGAGAAAGTCTTTAATGTGTGCACGCACGTGTTACAAAGATAAATCAGTTTAAAATTCGCGAACATCAAAACACTTTTTAGCACGTTTCATGTAAACTATGGTTTGAGCTATGGACGAACCCTACTGAATGCAATATAATGTTCAGAGTACTCGAATTTTGACTCATCAACAATCGACAATGGCGCAACAGAGTTCTATTAGAGCTCTCATACCATTCTATGAGATGATACTTCGAGGATGAAAGGAAAATAGATGTTAAAGGCTTACAACCTTAAATATTTAAGTATTGGTACTAAAATATCTCAGACATTGGATTCAACAGACTATATGATATATGATGTGAAACAAAATCTGAATAGAAACTCGTATATCACAGTATCTAAGTTGCTTTCTATCCCATGATTGATCACTTCAGATTGATTAATAGTTCTTCCATACATTGGAAAATAATATCATGCATACACAGGAGGAGGAAGATCCTTGAAAGAAGGCAAAAAATGGCATGGTTTTCATAACTCAGTAGCGTAAATTTAGGAAAGCTATTCCAGATCTTAGTAGAAGACTGGATTTAGTCTATTGTATATGCTTTGTCAAAAAAATACAAATTAAAATGGAGGGATAGAATAAAACAACTCTCATTAACAGAAAAACTTAACTACTAAAATATATGAAACACGATTAAGTACATCGTCACAAGATCATCATGTTAAAAGTGTTCTTGTGAAAGTGTCTCTGGCTGTTGCCCATGCCTGAGTTAGTGTCTGAAAATATTAGAAAGTCAATGTCAGATTGAAGGTGAAGTAATATGCCATTGTGAAAGTGTGCTGCAAAAATCATTGGAAGGAAGCACACATTACTGATAGAAACTAAGCTGAGAGTTACATTACCTGCTCTGATAAGGGAGCATCAGCATCCATGTTATGGGAGGTCACTTTTTCAGCAATAAGAGGCCCATTCGTTTCAAGTATAATCCTTCAAGCAAAAAACGAGTTGTTAAAAGAATAAATAAACTTTAATGGGAAAGATAATTTGTGGCAACTCAATATATACATACCCTCCATCAACGATCTCGTCAAGACATAAAAGAATGAGATCCAAGTTCTCAAGTGCCTCACTTTTGTCAACATTGTTCCTGTAAAACGAAGACAAATATGAGTAAATACCCACCTGATTTTAAATTTGGATACAAAATAACAAAATACAACCATAAATACCTCAGCAAAAGGGTGACCGCATCAAAGAAACCTTGAAGAACAGATGACAAAATGAGCTCATTCTCATCATCACCACCAGTGACAAAGAAATGCAAGTCTTGCACAAATTTGTAAACAATAACATTGTTCTCGAGTAGTGTTATCTCAGCTGCAGATAATAATTTGTTTACAATATATCAGTTTTAAAAGAAACATGATAACCAAGAGTGCTCACAGAAGTTTTTATACAATAAAACAACAGATATCACCATTGATATGGGACATTAAAAAGTGCTCTTTACTGCATTTTGATTGCCCGAAAGGGAAACAAAAGAAAGAGCAACATGCCTTCAGTCTTTGGGGAAGTTCATGATCCCTTCATATGTTGAAAATCAGTGGAACATACCACTACTAGCAAATGGCTTATGAACTTTTCAATCGTACCGTTTATTTGTTAATATAAATCAAAGGGTACACAACAAAATACTACATACACGGTATTAAGGTAGAGTGCTGACTTGAATGACTACAGTACAAAATTAATTGACTTCTATCATTATGAGTATTTCTCAAACTTTGCTGCTTACCTTCTGTCCGCGCATTTGTCTTAACAGTCTTAGTAAACACAAACTTCTCAAAAGCTAATTTTGAACTGTTTGTTGGCCAGTCATCTGAGTAATACTTGACTGCCACACGCTTTCCTTCAGAATCTAAAAGAAGAATGTTTTTAATTGAAGGACACAAGCCCTACAATCATAAAAATATGGAAACATGTCAAAAAGTAAGACTGTATTCTTCACAAATACTGGGAGCTACCCCCTTTGCAAAACTGATAAACATCAAAATAAAATGCAAGCAGAACGGGTGCAGGACAACTTGTTCAATTTCACAAGCCAATCATAAAAGAGAAATTTTAAATAATCAACACTTTTTTCTTATTAGTTCCCACTTCCTAGTTCCTAGTTACAACTTACAATTTCAGCAATAACTACAGATGAAGCCATTTGCAGTTTTATCAATCACATGTATAGCGTTTGTTTGAAATCCACTACACTGCTATAACTCTGTTATAGCTGCTATTTAACGTACATAACTTTATACTAAATGTCATATCGGCATATTGCAGAATACCTGCGATTTGTCCAAATTCACCTATGCTATAACCACTATTTGACAACACTAGGCCCTTAACATTCAAAATTAAACATAAATCTTCAATACAGGAACCACATCAAAGTTCATAAAATAATCCCTAATCATCAGATTTTAGTTTACATCAATCCCTTTCTCTTATCATCAGTTATCCCAAAATTCGATGCTTGGTTCCAAAACTCGATGAAAACCCAGTAACAAATTCATATACCGATGTTAGAAAACTTCATTCTAGCCAAATCTTAACATATAAACAACGGGAAGATACATGTTTCAAACAGATCTAAAATGGGGCAAACAAAAAATCACAAATTTAAACACCCATTCGCAGGTAAATCACTCAAAAGTCCCAAATCAATGTATGATCCAACCAACAAACACAAAACAGAAACTTTTTTGAAACCCAATTCCCAAATCAGTGAAATAAGCTCACCCATTTAATAGTTTTCCCATAAATCTATAAGCTTAACTATTACAATTCAAAATCAAAATCAGTGAATGATCCAACAAACAAAACACAAAACAGAAACTTTTTTGAAACCCAATTCCTAAATCTACTGGAATAAGCTGAAATAGAATTCAAGTGTCCTTTGATCCATTGCTACAGAAAAGAATCTCAAAAAAATAAATCCATTTCATAGTTTAATCATAAATCTATATGATTGGAGACATTACATTATGATAGATGTGTATATAATGAAATGAAAAACCTTAGAGAGAGAGAGAGAGAGAGAGAGAGAGAGAGAGAGAGAGACTTACGTTGGATGCCATGTCTGAGGAGAAGAGAAGAGAAGAGAAGAAGGATTTGGAGATCTGCGATATGAAAGAGCAATTAACTCATCACAAATATTAGCGTTACACTTTTATACAAGAGGGCCTAATTTTTTACTTAATTTGCTTAATTTTTTTAGTGTTTGATATCGGGTGAATTTGACAGAATTACGGTGTTTCACGATGATTTTGTAAATATGATAAGTTGTATCTTTTGTAAAATTATTGTGGATTACTGTGATTTAGATATATTTTGTTGTTGATCTGGTAGTCTAGCAGTTAAAAATTCGTATATCGGGTTTGAGCTACAATCCTTGCACAAATGTTGTCTTTTATCAATTGAACTAGACTCGTGAGAACTGATTCATTCTAATATATTTATTGTGATATTATTAAACATAGTCTTAGTTTTATTTTTCGATCATAATTTTTATATTTAAAAATAGTGATTTAATATATTTTAAATGATATTTAGATATTCAATATCAATAGATAATATGTCACATAATTTAAAATTCACTAAATTATTATTTTAAGTATAAAAATCTAATAAAATAATCAAAATTATATGATTTAAAAATAAAGGGACTAATTTCATGATTGATTTAAAATACTGTAATTAAGCTGCTTTTTATATTTTGTCTTTTGCCTCACTCAAATGTGAATGTGAGATAGTAAAAACAATTTTTTCCTTCTTAAAAGAATTTAATTTATATACATCAATAATGTAAAATTATTTTACACATACATTCAATAATATATTGACGCGTCATGTATGATATTTAAAAACACATGATATATCACATTCATTGACTAATTTAACAATACATTATTAGATACATGTATAAAATAATTTTACACTGATGGTGCATCTAATTAAACTCAATTTAAAAATCCTTGGAACACTCTTTTTTAGAATTTGATTTTTGCAATTTTGTTTTTGGATAGGTAACACAATTAATTACTGCTACTACACTACAGGCTGGATATAAGTTGCAGTTTTGATTCAGAGCAAATGGTTTTGGACTATTGGCTATAAACTTGGAGATATATAATAGCATCATATTATTATTGTTAGGACCATCATTCTTTTGTATCCTTCCTTAGCAGATTCGAATCAAGGTGCTAAGCTTTCATAGGCTTTGCCTCTACTGATCTACTCTACCCAAATGGTGTGTGTGTATGTGTAAGTCTAAGTAAGACAACAAAAACAGAACAGTTTTTAACGAATGTGTGAAAGTTAATATTGACCTATGCCTAATGTTGCCCAATATGGTCAAATTAAATATTAATGTCATGGCTAGTATGTTCTGGATTTAATTTAATTTAGATTTCTTTTAGTTTATCCAAGCTACAATATTTTCTAGTTATGGAAATTATTGACTAGGTTAAATTCTCAAATTACCTGTTTATTTATTAATTAATATGTATATGGGTTTGTACCAAAAAGTTTCATTGGAGTTGATATGTACTATTAGTGATCTAACTCCCCTTAGCAATACAATGTTAATTTGATTTTTAGGAGTTATTTTGTTTGAAGATTAAGTTTTTTTCTTTTTTTCATGCATACATTATCATAAATCTTAATTACATCTTTCATCCCGAAAATTTTTGACAAATTTAACGAGCTATCATCATTAAAAATCCTTTCAAAAACTATAACAGTGTATCGTGCCAGTCTAATTCTTGTTTATATTAATTTTATTTTAGACTGACCAACATTGCAAAGGTAATTTGGAAATGATTATTTTGAGCACATTATTTAGATATACTAGTCTATGAAATATTTAAATGCATACCATTGATTGTAATATAATAATCATGAATTAATAACCAAAATTCTTTTGAATATGAGGTTTTTACAAACTACATAAGAATAATATATAACTAGAGAATGAAATAAAATACCAATATTAATATTTAGTACTACATAATTAAAATTGACAACAATACAAATATTAATTATCATGGACTATAGAAGGAAGGGCCACACTTGCATTTCCAACTCTCAGGCTCATAATTTGAATACATAATCCCTAAATGACTTGTTGTGCTTGGCACTTGAGTAGCTTCACATGGAAAACAATCATAGCATTTGTGTTCACAGCTTGGTGGACTTGATCCTATTTTACTCACTCCTCTATCATTTTCTTCCTCTCTTTTCTTTGACATTCCTTTTATTCCCATTATACCCTTTAACTGAAAACAAAAACATAATAAACACAATGACATAATCACATAATATATACTTTTTCATTAATAAAGTTGTAACATTCTATACTAATGATGCCTATTTTATAATGGTCTATGAAAATATTTGAACTATGTCTCTTGAAGTTATCATGTCAAACTCTTACTACTAAAGTGATATCTATGGCAATTTATACATACCTTTTTTGATTCAATGGTATAAGGTGGTGAAGAATTTGGAACCTTTTCTTGAGCTGAAAAAAAGGATGAGAAGAGTTATAATTTAGAATTATGAAATGAACAAGAATCTAAAAAGAATGTTTATTAAGTTGAAAACTTGTACATGGATTTAATTTGTGTAACTAATATGAACTAACCTGAATGTGAAATGCCATGATTTGAAAGAAATGGCCTCCGTGCAACACAAACCAAACTCACTATATGAAGAGTTAGGATAAAAAAGATGAATCTCCCCTTCATATTTTTTTTGGTTTCTTTATATTCAAATTCAAAAGAATTAACAAATGATGAATGTGATGATGTGAGAGAGGTTTTGTTGCAATATATATGAAGGAATTAAGGAGCTAGTAATAGATAAACTGATAAAGGCTACAAATGAGTTTTGAAGTTGCAAATCCCAAAAAGCAGGCCAGGACCCCCAAACATTCCAAGGCTACTGTTTAAAAGCTTTGAATTAACTGAGAGATTTTGATTCACAAGCAAATGATTTTTTGGTTTCTTGTCAAACAGTTAAAAACCTCAGCAAAAATTTTCACCCCTCATTTGACAACTCACTAGGTACTACAAAAGTATAGTCTTTTTTCCACTGTCTTTATGCCTTACCTTACCTTGTTATTTGGATTGTGTGCATTGTGAGTACACTACACACGGTCAGCCACATCCATACCGTTCGACCTTGGGACCTTGGTCGAACGATTCATATTTTAATGCAAATTTCAATATTTTTTCAATTTAAAATATTGAGTTTAAAATTTAGACCGTTTAATCATTTATCAAATGACCAAAATTTCAATGATAGTTTAGTTTTTTTAAAATCTCCAAACTTGAATTGTTAATCGTCTAATAAAGATCAAACGATTTAGATGTAGCTGACTTCGTACCGTCACGGAGTTGTGATTGCACAATACTCAAAAATCCTTAACCTTCCTTGGATAACTTACCTTTCAATACAAACCAAGATTAGCTTTCATTTTCAAATCAATCTAAAGTAGAAGTACTATACATGGTGGTCCATAAAATCAGAATAACAGCACCCCTTTTGAGTCTGATTTGTCAGCACCAGCTGCAACACCTCCATAATTATCTGATATTTCAGATTTTTTCTTTTTCTTCAAAAAATAAATAAATACTATTTGATTCATATATAGTATACACTTATACTACCTTTCCTTTCTTCTAATGCTTCATGACTATATAAGGCAGAAAGAAATTAAGGACAGAGAGCCAGTTATATGAAGTAGAAAAATGTATCAGCCTCTTAAGGTTAATGAATTTATTAATGAATTAAATATGGTACTATTCTTAACTTTTTTAAGGTTGGTTGTTGGAAAATAGTATACAAATCTCTTCACTAACTTCCAATATGGACTATTCCTTCACTAGTTGGTAATAAATTTGGGTGTCCATTCTCTTCTGCTGAATATTTTACCACATTTAATGAGGACCATGTTATGGTTACATCATTTATTGTGGTTCATATGGCACATATGATGAAAGTGAACTAACAGGCATGTGCAGATTGAGGTTGTTGTACGTAAAGAGTTTTGTTCACTATAGGATTAATGTGAGAAATTGTAATAGAAAATATAGAAAAAGAGATCATCTTTAATTCTAAAGCAAATAAAAAATTATAGAGTTCAATTAACGTGCTTTGGGATATAAACAAATGGTTAATAAACTTTAGTTAAAGTAGAATCGTTTTGAAGAATTCAAGTTTAAATCATAGTTGGATCAATCATTAATTAGACTTTACTTTCATTCCAACCGAACTTTAGATTACCAAAACTCATTTTCCCTTTAAAACTAGAAGATTAAGACAAAAAATATATATGTGCTTTTTAAGGCGGCCATGCGAAGAGGCACCTATGTAATCAGCCTCACCATGCGGCGAAACCACGACTGAGGAGCCTTTTTAAGGAGCCTATTATGCATCAAGAATCATGATCATCATCTATCTATTATTAGATAGACAATATGGTGCAGCTGACTGTAGACAATTATATTTTATTTTTATTAATCTAAAAGTCTACGGTCAATTGAGTCGCACCATACAACAAAACAATAGAGGATTCAATTTGGTGTATCCAATACTAATACCCTATTTTTTTTAGTTGTGATACATCTTATTAAAAGCTGCTGAATTTTATTCTTTCGTTGTGTAAGTTAATTAGGAATTAGAAATTAGAAAACTGTGCCAGCAATAGACTGTAGGCCAGGTCATTTGTGTGATAACAAACATTTCATAAAGATAGACAATAGATAAACTTGGTGATGTTGTATAAAGGTTGGTCAAAATGACACAAAAATAATCCATCAATCAGTCATAATATGTTAAAGGAAAATCAGGTGATTTGAGTAAACAACAAATGAACCTATAAATACACATTTTCTTAACCTGGGGGCCTGGGGGGTATACCATTGTCTGAGAATTACTTACTTATGGAACAGTTTTATGATTTGAGTAAAAGGATCTTTCATTCATAAGTTGTTGATGTTTTATGTAGTCAAAGAATTGAAGAAGCTGATGTTACATACCTACTGATCTACACAATAAGTTTTTGCTATAAATGGTTTAGTGTTTAGGACTGCTGAAAAGAAGTTAAGATAAGACTTTGAGGTAAGTGTTATTGGTTGGATTCTGTGCATGAATGTTTGGTCATTGTGGTGACGTTAACTAGGAAACAAAATTACAAATTCTGCTTTTCAATCAAAATAAACTTTACTTAGGTGCAGTTTTCCTAGTTTCTTTGGTGTTGATTCTGTATTAACTAAAATGGTTTCCTTGCTATTCATGGACGGATATATGTAGAGACCATGTATTTTTAATATATGTTTTTTAATATATATTTTACGTCACTTAACTAAAATGGGATTCTACATAAATTTTTTAATATATATTTTATGGTGTATTTGGTAACACAGATAAATTATCTTATAATTTATTATCTTTATTTTTATTTATAAAAGACAATTCATTTTTTAGATTCATAAAAAAAACTAATACAATTGGTCTATTTAATGATCAAATACATTAAATTTTCAATGAATCAAAAAAGTTTATTTTCTCCTATAAATAAGGACGGAGGTAATATTATATTAGCTTATAAGTTTGTTTGTGTAGGATAGCTCAAGTTAGCTGAGTGACGTAAAAGAAGGTCTACAGATTAATTTCTGACGGGAGCAATTTATATTTTCAACGTATCAAAAAACTTACAAGTTTGTTACATAAAATTTGAGGTGTTTGGCGATAAGGTTTTTTCATTAGCTTATAGTTTTATTTTTATATGCTATTTGAAGTAGCGTTTGTTTGGACTTATAAATTATAGTTTTTACTTTTCATACCAATTTTAACCTTATTATTTTAATTTTATTATTTTTTTAATCTACCCACTCACAAAAATATTTGGACACTCATATAAAATAACCATGTACTTTTATGTCAATTTTTTATTTACAACAGCTAAATTTATCAAACATTTTAATTTTATTCAACTAGCTTTTCAACTGTCAGCTAGTTTATAGTTTAAATTTAATAGATAGAGCTAGTCTATTGAGATGTTTTTAGGATAATTGACAATGATATTGTTTTTTTTATAAACAATTTTAAACATTGAGATAATTTTGGAACAATTGACAATGATATTATTTTTACCTAATTTTAAGAAATGGATAATAGACGATTTTCATTATAAAAGTATTACACTTAACAATATTATAATTTATTTATATAATTTAGTTTACTCCTTTATGATTTTGGCCACACCGATATTTTATGTCCTGATCCGTCCCTATTGCTATTATGCACTAAATATCGTAGAAGAGTTATTTTGACATCAAAATTTTACGCCGTATGACCAAACATTAGTTGGTCCATTGTCATTAAATTTGGTAAGGAGAACTACGATTTTAATCTCCGTAACTGCGTTCGAAAAGGGCGCTAACTACAAGAATCACTTGAATGTCAGAACTGACTCCGAACCAGATTAAACTGATATAATAATTGAGAAAAAAATTACATTATGTCGGACACTGTATATTACAACCCTAAAAGTTTTGGTTTTGAATCGAAAAGAGAGGGAAAAAATAACACAAAATTCAAAGCAATATAAAAGATACTCTGTCTAATATCGAAATTTTGTCCAATTCTTTTCTTCTCAAAATGTTTGCTTAGTGAGATTAAAATACAATGTTAACATATTACTTTTCATATCTAAAAATCCATAGACAACCACATATATTACAATGTTAACACTATTAATTCTGTGTTTGGAATCACAGTGAAGATTAACCAATTGATAGTGACACAATAATTTTGTTATATGTAATGTCCATTTGTTATAGTTTTTTTTAGAAAAAAAATAATCACTTTTAAGAAAATAACATCCGTTTGTTATAGCTCTTAAAAATAATTAGAATCTGAAAATAATTTAAAAACTGCTAAAAATCTGAAACTGATATTAATAGCTTTTTTTTATAGATTTTTTTTAGAGGAAAGAGAAAGCAAGTGTCAAAAATTTTCAGACATAAATATCCTTAATGTTATTCTAATATTCAAATAATATCCTATTTATAGGATTAGTTTGTTATTTTTAGAAGATTAGATTTATAAATTTGTTTTATTTGTAGCTATATATATAAGGTCATATCATCATATGAAAAACAAGAACAAGAGTATTTTTCATATATTTATTTTATATGATATATTATATTTGAATAATTATACTTTATGGTAATTTTGTGATGCGAAATCACTTTTATATAGTTGCATCCAAACAAGTTAAATATTATTTTTCTATAAAAATTAATTTTTTTAATGATAAACAAACACAAATTTTTTGAAACTCATATTAATTTTTAGTCAAGGAGTGAAAATTTTTAACTCAAAATATGAGACTGGATACAACAAAAAATATTTAGTTAAGAAGGAATTTTGAGAAACAAAAAAAAAATCAACTCAAACATTAAAAATATTTAAATATAACATACAGATATTAAGTGGGGATAATGTTTAAATATATTTTGCACATACAGATATTTAAATATTTTATAGATTTAATTCAAAATAAGCATCATTAGGATTTAAGAATTATATTTCTGTTTTAATTTTTAAGATTTATTTGTTATTTAAAATAAAAATGATTTAACTGTAAAAAAAAAATGATTTAGCAATATATTTTTGTAGTTTTATATATATAGTCTTATACCATGAATACCATGAATAAGAACGAGAACGGGAAAAATAATATAAGTAGAATGTTCTTCATATAACACTATATCATATATCAAAATACTCGCTATTGATGTCAAAATGTGCTCGATATCACATTTTGATTCAGTTAAATCAGAAACAGCTCTTTCAAAATGGGTTAGAGCTAAGACTATGGCCGCTAAGGTACTTTTTTATGTCAAAAGCTATATATTTTATTCTTCCATCTCTTATTATAAGTTCATCTGACTAATTTCATATATATAAATAAAAAGTTTGTAATAATTATTGTGTCTAATTTGTTTGTGAATTTACTAAATTATCATTTGTTTATATATGTATTTAATTTGACTTTTCGTATTTTAATGCAAATTAACAGTAATAATTATTTAGTATATGTAAGGGAAAAAAATAATAAATGTATTGTATAGGGTTTATATTTAACAATTAGATTTTTTTAAAAAGGACATAAGGACGGAAGAAGTACTACTTCTGTTCCTTTTTACTTGTCGTTTTAGAAAAAAATATTTATTCCTTTTTACTTGTCGTTTTAGCAATTTAGGTTATATTTTGCCTATTATATCCTTCTTCTTATTTTATTTTACAGATAAAATTTTGTATAATTGTTTTTGTTGAAACGATAAAATCTTTTTTATTGTATACAAATTTTGTTTGTTTTTAAATAAAGTTTGTTACAATTTTTTTGAAAATAGATAATGTTTGTGAAAAAGAAGGAATTTTTGGTGGATTAAAAATATGATATATTTAAAAAAAAAGCATATTAGAAAAATAAGGTGCAAAAATATACCCCTCCTATTTTGGTCTTTTTTTCTAAAACGACAAGTAGAAAGGAACGGAGGTAGTATAATATTTGAATATACTTTAGATAATGGAGAATATATTTTTAATGTTTTTTTTTTGTTTCAATATATATAACCATTGGTTCCATTTAAAACTTTATTATTTACTTGAAAATTGAAATATAATTTATTTGATCTTAATTTGTCTTTTCCAATTATATAGTATTTGACTGGGACTATAGAGAAGAATTCAAAGTTTTCATTCACTATTTTCTTTTGTGAAATTATCAATTTTAACTTTTTTTTTGTTTGTTTGTTGGCTGTTAGTAGGTGGGAAAAGGATTGGGTAAAAATGATAAAGCACAAAAATTAGCTCTTAGACATTGGCTTGAAGCTGTAAGCTGCTCATATATCTAATTATTGACTTTGATTAATTAACATTTTTAAATTAACTTATATATTTTATAATGTGATTAAAACAAATTAAAGCTAATATTTTCTTACATTTTGCAGATTGATCCTCGTCATCGATATGGACACAACTTGCACTTGTACTATGATGTTTGGTTTCATAGCCAAAGCTCACAACCTTTTTTCTACTGGTAAAATTATCTACAATATGCAATTGTTAATAGGCTCTCATGAGAACATGTGTGTTTGATTTGAGAATCTTTTATTTTATAAAATAAATCATTTTTGAATTGAATTTGGTGCAATGTGACATTGTGTGACTAGATACCGTCAACAATCCATATATTAAGATAAAATTTTAGCTATTTATTAAAATAAAATTTAAAATGCAACAATGAATTGATTCGGTAAGTGTTTTTTAGCATGTCAGGTTCGAATCATGACTCATGCGTATGGAAATAATTTGTTAGGGAGGAAAAAACTCACTTTGTGTGCTCATAAATTCTCTGACGAAAATTAGTCATCGCTAACGGCGTTGAAAAATTCATACATATATTGTGATAATAAAAAATAATTAAAATTTAACATTTAAATCAACAAATCTTGTGTAACTAACCGTGGTGCGCACTCATAGTCATTTGAGTGCACATAACATTTCAATCCAACATTTTTTAAGTAACAAAACATGCCTTAGAACAATTTTGATTACTAATTTTATAAACTGCATGTTGCATGGTGACATAGGTTGGATGTTGGAGATGGGAAAGAAGTAAGTCTTGAGAAGTGTTCAAGAATTGAACTACAGAAGCAATGCGTAAAGTACCTCGGACCTGTAAGTTCTTTCACTTTCAAGGTTTCACCTATCACGACATTGACACTGCCACATAACATAATAATTTAATTAGATCTTAATTTATATATAATTTTGAATTTATCTTGTCTACTTCCTTAAGATTTGGAGTATTTACCCCCAACTATTCAATAATATTTTGACCGATATAAATCTTTATAAATTACACTGTTTGATTGAAAGTTTATATCATATAGATTATTGTGTAAAATTCTAGATAAATCCACAATAATTTGATATGTTAAAGATGAACAGTGTTCAAAAAATCACACAAACCGTTAAATTTGATATGTCTCAACAACATATTAAATGATTGTGGATTTGTCTGAAATTTTATACAAATTATCTATATGACATAAACTTTCAATTTAACGGTATATTTTATAAAAATTTATATTGGTGAAAACATTATTGAGTGATTAGAGGTATATACTCAAATTGTGAAGGGACAGACAAGTTGTAACCTATAATTTTTCAAATTCATGATGTAATTAGACAAGTCGTCACCTACCATTTATATAAGTATGTTCAATGTAATAAGATTATACCTTATGAATACTTTATGAATACTCCCTCCGTCTCAAAACTATTGTCCTTTTAACTTTTTAATTTTGTCTCTTTGAAAATCAATGTAAAATTAATGTTAGTTTCTCATTTGTACACTTACAAAAGTTAAAACATTAATTAAATATATTTTATCTTTCTTAATAAAGTAAGACTAAGAAACTTAATTTATCAATTTTTTTTGTTTCTGAATCTACGTGCATAACTCTAAAATGACAATAATTTTGGAATAGAGGGAGTATTATTTTTTGACCAAGTAGTAATTTTTTGGATACTTTTCGGCCACTATAATATTCTCTATTATAAGATGTTCAATTTTTTTATGCAGAAAGAAAGAGAAGTATATGAAGTGGTTATAGAGGAAGGAAGGCTTGTTTATAAAAAAAGCAAGAACCTTGTACACACTTTTGAGGAATGTAAGTGGATTTTTGTTCTTAGCTCATCAAGAATTTTGTATGTTGGGGAGAAGAAGAAAGGCCAATTTCAACACTCAAGTTTTGTAGCTGGGGGTGCTACTATTGCTTCTGGAAGATTGGTCGTCCAAAATGGTATTCTTAATGTATGATATATTTTCTATACTTATTTCTCATTTATAATCTTAGGAACACCATAATATGTATAATACGTCGAAAAGTATATTTTTGGAGAACATAGTAAATTTTTTGGTTTTTTAGAAGTGTACTTTCAGATATATGTTTGAGGTATAAAAATTAAGCTTTTAAAATTTAATTATCTTTTATGAGAAATTGCTTCAATGCTATTGAACCTGGATGCAGTGTTTTCTCCCATATTCAGTAGCTTTGTAACGTCTGTCACATGTACATTTATAGGGCAAAAGATTATAATTCCATGAACAAAAAAAAATTATGTGCCTTAATGAGATTTTTAAGAAAACAAAAAGTTGAAAAGCATTTTAGTTTCTTTATATGCAAATTGATGCTCATTAATTTTTATTCAGGCTATATGGCCCTATAGTGGACATTACTGTCCTACAAAGACGAATTTCATGGAATTCATTAGCTTCTTGATGGAACACAATGTGGACTTGACAAATGTAAAGGTGAGTTAATAACTTTCAATGCAATTTTCTCTATAAATTAGGCTATTTTAGCTTTGATTTGAAATCACTAAAGAGCATTTCTAATAGTGATACTATTATGCAACTCATATATTACTAACAAGTAGTCTCCACTCTCCACAATGTCGTGTAATATTTATGCAACTCATACATGTTTTGCTTTAATGGTATAAAATTATGTAACTCTTAAGCAATGATAATGTTTTTACATATATGGAAGTAACTTAATTACATATACAAAAAATAAACAACATTAAATTGATGGTACGGTACCTTAAATAAGATACTTAATCATATTTTTGATACCTTCTATGCCACATCATCATTGCTCCATTGATAAAAAATGTTTTTTTTTACGCAATGGTAAAAAATGTTAAGGTATCTACTATTAATATATGAAACTCCTTTAGATACTCCTATTGGAGATGCTCTAAGTACCAATTAACGTTTTAAAATTTATGTATAATAACCATTTTGTAATAATTCAAGTTTTTCTTATGCAGAAGTATCCAATTGATGATGATGTCCCACCTTCAGAACATGTTGACAAGGAGCTCCAATTTGAGTCCACAAATACTACTAATGCAAATTGAAGCAAGGGCTTCAATTTCCAATTTTATACACCTTAGTTTAGAGTATAAGATAAAAGTTACAACATAAACAATCTAACTAATGACTATTTTTTCATTAATTATTTTTTCTTGGTAAATAATTTATGGTCATTTAGCATATGATGAATAAAAATGTTGATTTTTTCCTTTCTTCGCATGTTTAATTACCCAATTTTTTTCTCGGTCATTCAGCATCCACACAGAAAAAAGGAAATCCATAGACAAAGCACATTACATAGTATTGTTTGGAAGGTTGATAAACACCATTAATTGTGTGTTTGGAATCACAGTGGAGTTCAACGAATTCATGGTGACACGATGATTTCATTGAAACTCTAAAGTGTAACTTATAACAAAATCACAGTAGCTAGCACACAGTAATTTTACCAAACTCGTCGTCAATTCAAACATGAGTACACAAGCTTGACACTCTTTGTTACAAAAGTAAAAGGTACATACATCCTTTCATGCTAACAGCTAGCTATGATCACTTTGATGGAGAGTCATTAGAGTCAGATACTTTGTTGGGATGAATGGCCTCGACTACAGCTTCAATCTCTTCCTTCACCCTTTCAAACACGCTAGGCGCTTTGACTTCTTCAACAGAAGTACTCTGATCAATGTCATCATTTCTCCCATGAGTTTCTTTGTGATGGCGAGGTGAGTTGAAAACTGCTCCGATCTCTTCCTTAGCTCGCTCAAGAATGTTTGGAGATTTCACATTCTTTTCTTTCATATCAAACAGAATATGCAAAGAGAGAGGTTTTAGAGTTTAAACCAAATCATTAATACAAAAATATCAATTGGCATATCATATATACAAAAAACTAACAATCACTTATCGTGTTTTTTCTAATAAATATATATCCACAACTTCTCTCTTTCAGAGATACTACTGTACTCTTGTGTGTGGTTAATTTGTACTGATTCACATGTTTTTCACAGGATTTGGCTAGGATCTGAATAAAAGACGTCCCACTTAAAAGTATATCCTTATAAACATTCGCCAACTCACATAATGCAGTGCTACTAAGTGCATGTTTAGATTGCCGGAGAATTTAACGAAATTTCAATGTGTTGCCGTGTGATTTTGATTTTTGACAACAGCTATACTTAGGATGTTCAAAAAAATTGTCACTTGTGATTTCGCCTAACTCAACGCCAATCTAAATACGCACTATATAAGCCAAGCAACTTACGTAATTTTTTAATTATCATCTAGTAAATCTTAAGATAAGATACATAAGAAATCAAATAACCTCCATACAGTGTTGTTAAATACTACTGGCTATAACTCTATAGTCTATAACGTAGCAAAATTTGAACAAATCGTTATTGTACAGCAATTCGCTATTTGATACAAAATGTTGTCAAATAGCTTCGCCATAGCACTATTGTAAAGCAAAATCTGAACAAAACCTTATTTTTCGTTATCCACAAGTCTAGTTGTGAGAGGTTTGAATAATATGGATAAAGATCCCTATTTTTTTTTGCTTCCGGGGTCAGTTCTGGCATCAATTGGTTTCAGCCCCCTCCCGAACACACTTGCGGGGGATCGAACCATGATCCTCCCTACCAAGTCCAGCGTCAATCACACTTGGACCAGCTAACGTTTTGTATGCATAAGGTCTGTATGTTCAAACCATATTGACATTGTTTCCACTTCCATATGACCTAATCTCTCCCACAAGACAAGGCCACAACCACAAAGAAATGAACTTTAAGCAATGGGGAAGCAGAAAAAAGTGATTAAAATGGATTATTTTGTGTAATTTTTAAAAGGGTAGTTTAGTTATTAACTAACACATACAAATACTACCTAAAATCTCCCTTTCATTCAAGATTTTCTCTTTCAAATGTTTCTTTCTTTCTTTATTCATTAATTATTATCATAGGCATAGCTTATAAGTATAAATCACACAACTTAATGAAAGATTTCAACAATAACATTTAATTAATCAATTGAAACAAAGGCCACAAAATCCAAATCAAGAATATTATTTGTAAAACAGAACAACATAGGAAGACATAATGAGAGTGTTAGAAGAAGATTGATGATACCTGAAAGCGAATCTTTTGTTTTGGGTTCTTTTTCTGCCATTGAATTGATTTGAGTTTGGGGTTACAATAAAATAAAACGATGATGTACTTTCACTCTTCCTAGTACCATGTAATTATTACTCATTGTTTAATTTCTTCACCTATTCTATTTTTTCTTTTGATTATTTTTTTCTTGCAATTTCACTATTTTTAGGAAAGGTAAGTAATTATAAAATAAATGGTTAAATATGTTATTTTTGTTGATTATTTTTTTCTTGCAATTTCACTCTCTTTTGTTGATTTAGACCTATAATCACCCCCTCTAAATTATTTTTACTCTCTATTTTAATTAAATAAGTGTGATTTTCATATATGATTTCTGTTTTTTTCTCTAGTATTTTTTGTAATTTTGTGGTTTTATAGTGTGACGATGATTGTTTTGATTTTTCATCATAGTGTGGTGTATTTTGGTTTCCTCGTCTTAGTGCATTATAAAAATCAAGCCTATAATAGATTATAGATCAGGCTTAGAACTTTATTTTTTGATAGATTCATGTTTGACAAAATCTAACTCGGTCTAACATATTCACACCCCTAGTTTCAGCTCAAAGGATTAAGTTCAACCTATTGCAATTCAAAGAGACTTTTGTCTTATCAACTTTACATATTCGAAGGCATAGACATTCCGAACACTTCAATACAGTCAAATATATAGACTTATACAATTTACTATTTTATACTATTAACATGGATGATGTGAGTTTGTTTATAGATTCTTAGATCAATATGAATTTTATATTTGATATAATATAAAGATATTCAAGTGATGAGGTGTGATGAATAAAAATAAATAAAAAAATTTAATTTAAATCTCTATCTCTATTTATTTATTTATTTATTTATTATATACATTACGATAGTTCCACGAAGCTCTCTCATGCATTCTCAAGAAAATTTGCTTATGTGTCATTCAATTAAAGCTTCTCTGAGATTTTTTTTTTATATTTTTTTTAGATATTTTTTTTAGCGTAATTCAGTTGTACTCTTAGCATGTTGTTTTTTAGATGTTTTTTTTGGAATAAATACCTTTGCAACACTATAGATATACAAAATTTCATTTTTTTAGGGTAATTCAGTTGCATTCTTAGAATATTTTTTTCTAGATTATTTTTTGGGAATAAATACATTTGCAGTCCCTATAAATATACAAAATTTTATTTTTAGTCCCTAAAACAATTTTCAGCAGGTTATGGTCCCTCAAATATTTTCTATCATGATTTTTGGTCCTCATTTTGTGAGAGAGGTTCTAATCTCTATTATATACATTACGATAGTTCCACGGAGCTCTCTCATGCATTCTCAAGAAAATTTGCTTATGTGTCATTCAATTAGAGTTTCTCTAAGATTTTTTAAATATTATTTTTAGATATTTTTTTTGGGTTAAATATATTTTTGGTCCCTATAAATATATCAAATTTTAGTTTTAGTCCTTATTAAATTTTTCTTCGACTTTTAGTCCCTATAAAATTTTTCATCTTCACTTTCAGTCCCAATTTTTGAATCAACTCATATATAGCCTTTCTATTTTTTTAATGAAGTTGTGCACAAATGTGAAAAATATTACGATAATTTCTCCCTAAATAAATTGGAATTTTTTAACCAAACATAAATTAAATACGAATTTTAAACCACAAAAATTTTAAAAATTCATATTTAATTCCTACATTGTTAAAAAATTCTAATTTTTTTTTTAGAGAGATCATTATAATTTTAAAAACTTTTCTGCAAACTTTTTATTCAAAAATATGAATTCTACTTATGAGTTTACTTAATATGAGGGATCAAAAGTGAAGATGAAAAATTTTATAGGGACTAAAAGTCGAAGAAATTTTTTAGAGGGACTAAAACCAAAATTTGGTATATTTATAGGGACCAAAAACATATTTAACCATAAAAAGATAAATTATGAGAACATTTATAGGGACCAAAAATATATCACAATGTGGGAGTTTTGTGATATATTTTTTTTGGTAGACCGGAAAGATAAATTGCTCCCCCTAGAAATTGATCCCTGGACCTCTCCAACACATACGTCCCTTAGCTCATACCACCTGAGTTATGTTACGGGGACAAAGTTTTGTCATATTAAGAATTCTAAATATTCAAAATTGTTTTATTAACATTCAACTTTTAACTTTGTAAATAATATTTTGTCAAAAAAAAACTTTGTAAATAATATTTTTTTAATATAACTTTTATTTTTATTCAATGTCATTTATACGATTCTGAATATATTTATTCTAAATTTCTGTCAAAACAATATATTTACTTCAACAATATATATTTAAATAACTCATAAAATATAATATCTCAAATTCACACCAATATAGTGTGGTACAAGTGGTAGATATTTGGGTCTCTTAACCATTTTGTCCCGAATTTGATCCCTAGCCGGTGCGTATGGAGAAACATTTGTTAGAAGATGTCAACCCCTTAAATGGATTCTAGTTATCTCGAGTGGATTAATCTCTGCAGTTGCGTGCGAAGGATACCTTTGGTTTACCCAAAAAAATATCTCAAATTCACTATTAAATATTAAAATAAATTTAAAATAATAATTTAAAATGAATTAATAAATAATATTAAAAAGAAAATAATCCCGTGCACGGCACGGGCTAACATACTAGTTTAAGATTGAATACAATAAAAAAATCCAGTCAAAGGGTAGTTTTAAAAAAAAAATCAACTCATATCTTAAATTGGATACAAAAAATTATATATTTAGTCAATGAGGAGTTTTGTGAATAATACTTAAATATATTTTGAAGATTTTATATTTAAATATGATATATATTTATATTTAAAATAAATATCTAGGATTTAAGATTTATATTTATGTTTAAAATTTTGAAGATTTGTTTATTATTTAAAATAAATATGATTTTTTTTTGACAAATACGGTCTTAAATAAATAAATAAATATAAAGATAAATACTAAAAATATGATTTAAAAATCTGTTTTTGTAACTCATTTATATAAAGTCATATACCATGAATAAGAATGAGAATTAAAAAACAATATATTTTTGAAATATTCTCTATATAATACTACACCTCAGGAGAATTTATATGTATAAAAATATAATCGACTAGGTTTCACAATACAAAACACAAACAAAAACCACATAAATAATATATCAACATGTGCTCAATATCACATTTTGATCCAGTTAAATCAGAAACAGCTCTTTCAAAATGGGCTAGAGTCGGGACTATGGCTTCGAAGGTACCTTTTATTTTATGTAAGTTATATATAATCTTTGAATATACTCATAGATAAGGGAGAACACATAACATCTTCTTAATATATACAAGATGATGACGTTCTTTTGTGAAATTATAAACTTTACTATTTTGTTTGTTGGCTGTTGGTAGGTGGGAAAAGGACTGTGTAAAGATGATAAAGCACAAACATTAGCTCCTGGTCCTGGACACTGGCTTGAAGCTGTAAGCTTATTTGTCTAATTATTGACTTTGATTAATATTTTTAATTAAATTAACTTCTATATTAGATAAAAACAAATTAAAGATAATATTTTCTTAAACTTGGCAGATTGATCCTCGTCATCGATATGGAGACAACTTGCACTTGTACTATGATGTTTGGTTTCATAGCCAAAGCTCACAATCTTTTTTCTACTGGTAAAATTATTTACAATACGAAATTGTTAAAATAGACTCTCATGAGTGTTAAATCATATGAAGTTCACGGAGAAACACAAAGTGACGACTAGGTTTCAATAAAATTGTAATGGCAGTATATAATAATACCTAATGACTAAAGTTTTAACATAAGGCCCAATAACATAAGGTCACTAATACTATTATCTTAACACCGCCTCTCAAACTCACGATGCATTTACAGATAATCATCGAGAGTTTGTCAAACAAACAAAAAAACAAAATTCATACTTAATAATAAAAACTAAATTAACCAATAACATTAATCGAAGCAGGGGAACCATATTCAGACTTCAGATTCTACTTCAAATTCAGATTTCAGATTCAGCTTCAGATTGTGAGTATTCCCTCACCGAATTTAGATTTTCAGAAACAAAACATAACAGATCAAACCAAACAAAAAAAACTAAATTTAAATCAACCAATCTTAATTAGACAAAATCCATATGTTGCTAACGGCGGTGCGGTCAGTTATTTGAATGCACACAACATCAATCAAACATTTTTTAAGTAACAAAACATGATTTTGGTTACTGATTTTATAAACTACATGTTGGTGATATAGGTTGGATGTTGGAGATGGAAAAGAAGTAAATCTTGAGAAATGTCCAAGAGTTGAATTACAGAAGCAATGTATAAAGTATCTTGGATCTGTAAGTTCATTCACTTTCACTTATCATGACATTGACACTAGCTACTTCCACATAACATAATAAGTTAGTTAGACTTTAATTTATATTATAATTTTTGATGTAATTAGATTACACCTTATGAATATTATTTTTTGAGTAAGTACTACTTTTTTGGGTACTTTTAAATAGTTTGACTTAATTTATTTAATTTAATATATTGAGCAGCCACTATAATATTCTCTATTATAAGAGGTTCAATTTTTTTTGCTTGCTTATGCAGAAAGAAAGAGAAGTATATGAAGTGGTTATAGAGGAAGGAAGGTTTGTTTATAGAAAAAGCAAGAACCTTGTACACACTTCTAAGGGATCTATGTGGATTTTTGTTCTTAGCTCATCAAGAATTTTGTATGTTGGAGAGAAGAAGAAAGGCCAATTTCAACACTCAAGTTTTCTAGCTGGGGCTGCTAGCTACTATTGCTTCTGGAGGATTGGTCGTCAAAAATGGTGTTCTTAAAGTATGGTACATTTTCTATTCATATTTTTCGTTTATAATCTTAGGAACACCATAATATAATATGTATAAAATGCATGAGAGATTCTTTTTTCAGACACATGTCTGAAAGTATATATTTAGAGAACATAAATTTTATTGTCTTTTAGAAATATACTTTATCAAATATATATTTTAGGTATAAAAAAAGCTCTTATAAAATTTAAGTATTTTTTATGAGAAGTTCCTTCAAAGCCATTGAATATGGATGTTGTGTTTTCTCCCAGATTCAATAGCCTTGTAACATCTGCTATGTATAGGGCAAAAGATTATAATTCCTCATAAAGATGAAGAAAAAAGTTGTATGTGCCTAAATAAAGAGATTTTTAAGAAAACCAAAAGTTGGAAAGCATTTTAGTTTCTTTATATGCAAATTAATGCTCATTAATTAGTTTTTATTCAGACTATATGGCCTTATAGTGGACATTACCGTCCTAAAATGAAGAATTTTTATGGAACTCATTGGCTTCTTGAAGGAACACAATGTAGACTTGACAAATGTAAAGGTGAGTTAATAATTTTCAATGCAATTTCCTCTTTATAAATTAGGCTATTTCAGCTTTGATTTTTTGTAACATTTTATCTTTCATTTGAAATCACTAAGTACCAATTAACATGTTAAGATTTATGTATAATAACCATTTTGTAATAATTCAATGTTTTTCTTATGCAAAAGTATCCAAGACCAAAATGATGATGTCCCACCTTCAGAACATGTTGACAAGGACCTTCAATTTGAGCCCACAAATACTACTAGTGCATTGAGAAAAAGAAATAAAAGGAAAGTTATGCATTGAAAAAAAATTAAAATTTTGATTTTATGGTGTTTGATTATACAATTTTTAAGATTTTTTTAAAATTTTTAGTTTTAAATAGTGCATTGGATGTACTAGTTAACATTTGCCTAATGTTTGCATTGTATGCACTTCAAAGTCAAGATTTGGATGGTTGTATAAAGATAACAAAATGTCAAAGATCGTGTGGAGAATATAAATGTTTGCAGTCATGAACAAAATTGACCAATTTGTACTAAGCTATACATTAAATTTAGAGACTGTTTTGTTGTGAAGATTGAAAGGAAAATTCCTTACAATAGAGATAACCGATATTCAAATGTGGAAATAAATGTGTTGTTTGTTCTTTCAAATGTGGAGTATTGGTGAATTTTAAATCATGCTGATAAACTAGATAAAATAATAGATTAGAGTCTACACAGAACTTTAACATATAGTTTGGATTCACAGTGGAGTTTAACGAATTCATGGTGACACATATGATTTTGTTGAAATTCTAAAGTGTAGCTTATAACAAAATCGCACCGGCATATTAATTGTAATTTTGTCAAACTCATTGTTAATTCAAACATAAGTAGTACACAAGTTTGACACTCTTTTTATAATATTTTCATTAATGAAGGACGTGAAGGGAGCATACGCCGATGTTGGAACATATAAAAAATATCATTAGCTACTTAAAGTGCGAACTGAGTTTGCTACCTAAATAGGGAAAAAATATTTTAATCATTAATGAGAATGCGTGAAAACTGGTGGGGTGCGAAAAACAATTGTTGAAGAAGAATTGTAGTTGCCAAGCCCGACGAGATGTCCAGTATTCGAATTCCGACTTCTGCATATATAATGTGATGATCTGTCAACAAGCTCACGAATAAGTTTTGTTAGCTTATTTTTTTTACACTCTGATTCATGGGAGAATGAAGCCTTAATAATTCAGAATTCAGAACTATGATTTCATTCATCTTCCAAACGCAGAGTCCTACTCCAATTTGTTACGCTAATTAACGTGCTGCTGTTCTAAATTGTTTGGTTAATTATTATGTCTAGCCGTGAACATGAATCACAAGAAATTGTGGACCTTCAAATCAAAGGGAAACTGATGGATGATTCACGACAGGCTAGCTGAGTCAAGTTCTAAGTCAGTCACGTGTGCGAATTCCATTATTTAAAGTACAAAGACAACACAAAGAACACTTCGAACCGCGTTGAAAACTAACTCAATCAATTAATGGACATGGGAAAAACTTAATATTAGAACAAAGAAAAATACTCCTATATATGTATATAATCCAGATTTCAACTTAATGAAATTATATTACTATATATTTAAGATTTTGAAATATGAAAATGACGCGGTGAAGCATGTATTAATTGGTCTGGTCTGGTCCCATGAAACACAACACAATCGTTTTCATGTTGTTTTGATTTTATTCTCTTGTTCATATTAATTCTTGCCCTTTATTCACCTCTAGTATTAATTAATTAATTTATTAATTAAATATTATAATTAGTAACCAAACTTAGTTGATCTAGTAGTAATTGACGTTGGACTTAATAAAAAAATTGCAGTTTAATTCACGCAACTATATTTAAGAGAGAACTGAAATCACTTGTATTAAAACTCGTCTAAAATTGTGGATTACTAAGATCTCTTTCTACTACTAATCAGAGAGAAAAAATAATACTATAACTAATAATTAGTATGTAATATTGATGCTTCAGACTTGGTCTAGGAGAATACGCGACCATCAAGTACTAGTAGTACACAACACAACATACCCAAAATAAGGAATTAAAGACAAAAATGACACACATTCAAAACCCTCGTACCTACTCCTAATATAGTTTTTTTTTAATAAGCCTACCAGTAAGTTGTGTTGTTGTTGTTTTTTTGGTAAGGAGTAAGTTGTGTTGTTCATTGTATTAAACTTATTATTATTAATGAATTAAGTTGATTGTGTTTGCTTCATCAAAAAAGAAAAAACTACTCACTCTCTCATATATGGTTCATAACTTATTTTATCAAATATTCTATTCTTATATATTACTTCATTTTTTTGTATAAATTCTTCCTGACAAATATTATTGCTCCAATGAAAAAAATGATAATTATCATTACTTCACATATTATATGAGCATTGACTGCATTGTCAAATGTAGATAAAATGTCAAAAAAAAAAAAAAAAAATATTGGTATTTT
This sequence comes from Trifolium dubium, assembly GCA_951804385.1. Taxonomy (NCBI): domain Eukaryota; kingdom Viridiplantae; phylum Streptophyta; class Magnoliopsida; order Fabales; family Fabaceae; genus Trifolium; species Trifolium dubium. The sequence goes on along the minus strand of OX638073.1, from coordinate 2,741,182 downwards.
AAGTGTGAGTTGAGTCACACATCAAATGAAACAATAGATGTTGAACACTTTATAAATGAGAAGTGTCCAACTCACTTGTTCAAAGTCCGATATGTGATGATTTCATTACCCAACAAAATATTTTCTAATTGGAAAAAATTAATGTTAAATATAATTAAGTTCGTCAAAAAAATTTAAACATAAATATACTCTATTATTCTTTAAAAATCATACACTTTCGATTATACCCTGTCATAAGTAAAACATTATGGTTTATCAAAAAAAAAAGTAAAACATTATGACATGGTGTTACCTTTCTTCTGGGAAAAAAATATGTACTACCAATTTATCTCAATTAAAAAAATGAAAGTAAAGATATTGAAACGATTTGATTTATATTCTGTTTAAGAATTTTAAGCTTTTGACTGATTCTGTCTCGTTCAATTCACATCTCCGCGTATACACTTTTCAGCACATACACACACTCATGTAATATCAACACCTTCTTCAACAAGTCACAAATATTACTTGGTTACCGTAGGACGTAGTTTCCACCGGAGTAAGCGATGATTAATTTTCATCAGAGAACCTTTAAAATAAACAAGGTGGATTTTTTTCTCTTAACCGAATTTTCTGCATACACATGAGTCAGGAATCGAACTCCCGACTACATGTTTAAACGGACTAAGATCCTTCCAGTTGGATCAATTAATTGTTTATTATTTTTCATTTTCTTTATTCAATACAACCCATTTTATGGGACACTATACACAAATTTTCTTATTTTTCTATTCAAACCAAACCGGTTCATCAATCTATTCTTAATAAATAAATCAAAGGGTCACCACCATTTTTCTTCAATTTCTGTCTCTTTACTTATTTCAAAGTACTTACTAGAATAATTTTTCATCCTTCACATTTATTCCAAAATTGTTACTTATATAAGAGTATTCAAGTGCTCATTTTCCAATACTTAAAATCAGTTTCTATCTTTGCTTATAGAGAAACATAAAGGTGACCCTCTCATTCCATCACTTATGATTATTTGTATCATGATGATTTATATAAATATTTTCCTAAGTTTCTGTAGCTATAGTATATTATTAGTAGTGCTTTTTATTTTAATTTTTAAGCATTAAATTATGCAACTTTTTTTTTTCTTCTTATTTTGTAGAAGAATGCAAATTATAACAATAAGGCAAATGGATTATGAATCTAAAGAAGTTGATGCTACCTTAACAACAATGAGCTTCAAGAGTGAAAGAAATTTAGATGAATTATATAATCAACAAGTGTTAGAAGAAGAGGCTATAGTTGAAGAATCTACATGTTCAAAGAGAAGGAAAATTGGAAATTTGAAGCTGCAAACTACATTCTCATTCAAATATTTAGTTACAGACAATAACTCTGTTTCAAAACAGGGTTTTGTTGATGATGTTTTCAACAAACAAAGTCCTTCAATTGTGTTAGATAAACCAGAAATTTGGTTTTCACCAAAGTCCATTGGAGAGCTTGATGTCGCAGCAATAAAGCTTCAGAAAGTTTACAAAAGTTACAGAACTAGAAGAAATTTGGCAGATTGTGCAGTTGTTTGTGAGGAGCTATGGTTTGTCACAATCTTTAACTTTATTATATTTATTTTCTGCGTTAAATATATTTTTAATCTCTATAAAAAATATTCAATTTTTAGTTTTTATCTTAGTCGTTCAATTTTATAAAACCGAATGTTTTAAGTTTCTATACATAGACTAAAACATTGTTTTTATAGAAAGTTAAGTACATAAAAATGTCATATAATTTATACGAACTAATTTTAAAAGATTTGTAATTTTATAAGGAATAAAAATGTATTTTATTTTTTTGGATAAGGAATTTTATGTTTAATTAAAATTTATTGATTATGAAAACTTAATAAATTTTTCCAAATGATTTGTTTTAGGTGGAAGGCCTTAGATTTTGCTTCTCTTAGTAGGTGCTCAATATCACATTTTGATTCAGTTAAATCAGAAACAGCTCTTTCAAAATGGGCTAGAGCTAGGACTATGGCTGCTAAGGTACTTTTTAATGTCAAAAGCTATATATAATCTTTGAATATACTAGTTATAGATAATGGAGAATATATCTTTTTAGTATTTTTTTTGTTTCAATATATATAGCCATTGCTTTCATTTAAAACTTTATTATTTGATTGAAATATAATTGATTTGATCTTAATTTGGCTTTTCCAAATATATATTTGACTGGACCAAAGAGAAGAATTCAAAGTTTTCATTCACTATTTTCTTTAGTGAACTTATCAATTTAACTTTTGTTAAAAAAAAAACTTATCAATTTAACATTTTTTGTTTGTTTGCTGGCTGTTGGCAGGTGGGAAAAGGATTGTGTAAAGATGATAAAGCACAAAAATTAGCTCTTAGACATTGGCTTGAAGCTGTAAGTTCATATATGTCTAATTATTGACTTTGAATAACATTTTTAAATTAACTTATATATTAGATACAAAAAAGGTGATTAAAACAAATTAAAGCTAATATTTTCTTGTCTTTTGCAGATTGATCCCCGTCATCGATATGGACACAATTTGCACTTATACTATGATGTTTGGTTTCATAGCCAGAGCTCACAACCTTTTTTCTACTGGTAAAGTTATTAAAATGCAATTGTTAAAATAGACTCTAATGAGAAAATGTGTGTTTGATTTGAGAATTTTTATTTTATTTTTTTAAATAAAAATAAAACATTTTTTAATTGAATTTAGTGTAATGTGACTACATGCAACTAGCATATCTGACCATCCATATTTTAAGATCAAACAAAACATGTCTTGGAACAATTTTGATTACTGATTTTATAAACTGAATGTTGGTGACATAGGTTGGATGTTGGAGATGGAAAAGAAGTAAATCTTGAGAACAAGTGTCCAAGAATTGAATTACAGAAACAGTGTATAAAATACCTTGGACCTGTAAGTTCTTTCACTTTTACCTATCATGATATTGACACTGCCACATAACATAGTAAGTTAATTTTATATTATAATTTTTCATATTCATGAGAGAAATAGTTAAATCCGTATAGTAAATTAAACAACAATACTTGGTCAATCATAGAGTGGTGCACCTTAGGACTTAATTATCTTTATTGAAAAGTATACTAAATTAATTAAATTTAGGAACAAAATCCATTATGTTAGTGCGTTCAATGTACTAAAGATCACACACCTTATGAATATTATTTTTTGAGAAATCGTACTTTTTTTGGTACTTTTCAATAGTTTGACTTTATTTAATTAATATATTGAGCAGCGACTATAATATTATATTCTCTATTATATATAAGATGTTTAATTTTTTTTGCTTGCTTATGCAGAAAGAAAGAGAAGTATACGAAGTGATTATAGAGGAAGGAAGGTTTGTTTATAGAAAAAGCAAGAACCATGTACACACTTTTGAGGGATCTAAGTGGATTTTTGTTCTTAGCTCATCAAGAATTTTGTATGTTGGGGAGAAGAAAAAAGGCCAATTTCAACACTCAAGTTTTCTAGCCGGGGGTGCTACTATTGCTTCTGGAAGATTGGTTGTTCAAAATGGTGTTCTTGATGTATGATGCATTTTCTATATATAATTTTCATTTATATAATCTTTGGAACACCATAAAATCCAAGAGAATTTCTTATTTCAGACATATATCGGAGAATATACTTTTGGAGAACATAAAAAATGGGTTTTTTTTTTTAAAGTATAACTTTAATTTTAAATATATGTTTGGGGTTAAAAGAGAAACCTGAATGCTGTGTTTCCCCATAAAAATGAACCAAAAGAATTTCTAAGCACCAATGAGATTTTTTAAAAAAAACAAAAAGTTGAAAAGCATTTTACTTTCTTTGTATGCAAATTTGATGTTCATTATTTTTTTTATTTAGGCTATATGGCCCTATAGTGGACATTATCGTCCTACAAAGAAGAATTTCACAGAATTCATTGGCTTCTTGATGGAACACAATGTGGACTTGACAAATGTAAAGGTGAATTAATAACTTTCAATGCAATTTTCTCTTTATAAATTAGGTTATTTTACCTTTGATTTGAAATCACTAAGCACCAATTAACATGTTAAAATTTATGTATATAAACCATTTTGTAATAACTTAATGTTTTTCTTATGCAGAAGTATCCAATTGATGATGATGTCCCACCTTCAGAACATGTTGACAAGGAGCTTCAATTTGAGTCCACAAATTCTACTAATGCAAATTCAAGTGACTCAGCCAAAAGATGCAACCAAAATAATGTTACAACTTTACAACATAAAGAGTGCAAATCATTGTCAAGCAAATGGACCACTGGAGCTGGACCTAGGATTGGATGTGTGAGAGAATACCCAACAAAACTTCAAGCTAAGGCACTTGAACAACTCAATTTATCACCTAGAGTCAACATTGGAAAAGTTGTTAATAGGACACCTATTCCCTCACCAAGACCTAGTCCAAAAATCCATTTGTCTCCTAGACTTGTGCATATGGCAATTCCAAGTCCAAGAGTACATATTACTCCCCGCTAATTAAAATATGTTTAATTCATTTTTAAATTGACAAGTGAATTTATCAGAATTATAGTATTTCATTGTAATTTAATAAAATTATATTTAAATATTTTGAAAAAATTATAGTAGCACTGTTATTTCTCTTGATTCACTATTAATCCGAACATGTACCACGCCTGATCCAACACTAAATGTGGTCTAAAGCGAACTCTAAAATAAGTTTTTTTCTTTATTGCTTAAAACGATTTTTTCTTTCAGGCTTATTAACGATTTTTGTTTGAGGTCTTTTTCAAATAGACCTATGAGTTATGAGGAGCATTTTTTCTTTGATAATGTTTTTTTAATTTTTCAAAGACTTAAAATTCTTACTTGAGTTGTCTTACTTTTGGGCCAACCCTGACATGTACTTAGTGTCCGAAAATGATTTTTATATTCAACTTTTGATGTTACCATGCCTTTTAAAATTTATACACCTTAATTTAGAGTATAGATAAAGGTTACAACATAAAAGATCTAACCATCACGATTCATTTCTACATTAAGTTTTTTCTTCTTGATCAATTCTTTTGGTCATTTAGCATATATATATATATGATGAATACTTAATACATTAATGTTAGTAATTTTTTCCTTCCCTCGCATGTTTAATTACACGGCCAATTGTATTTTGAAAGTTGGGTCGATATTCCATATTCTTGTTAAAGTCAACTAATATTTAGAAAATAATTTTATAGTCTCTCATACGACTCTTTCATAGTCATGAAGATTCCCTGCCAGTGACTGGTCACTGTAGCGTGGAGATGAGGCAACATGTCAAAATTGCCCAAAAATTGGTCTCATATTCTACATACAGATAATGTGGTCATACAAATTAAGAGCAATCCATGCAATGTTCCTCGTAGTAATATTTGGTGATATTAATGTTTGTATTGTATGCACTTCAAAGTCAAGATTTGGATGGTAGTACTGTAGTAACAAAAGGTCAAAGATTGGGTGGAGAATATAAATGTTTTGCAGTCATAATGAGACAAATTGATCCATTTCTACTAAGCTATGCAATACATTTAGAGGCTGTTTTTGTTGTAGAGAATGAAAGAAACTGATGAGACATCTACTTGGGACCTTTCCTTTTCCCACATTACAACTTACTACAAGTTTAGGTAAATGAAGCTCAACCAAGCAAATTTGCCAAATTCCTTTCAAATTTTAATTTTGTTTTTGGTTTCTCTTGAATTCACTTCACGAGATATAATTCTATTGAAAGATAAGTGATATTAAATATACATCACACTTAATTGAGGTTTAAATTTGTTGGATCATGAGGAGAATCAGAAGATCATCATATTAGATTAAGAAGAATTACGCAAGAGATATTAGATCAACAACTTTACCCAAAATCTGAAGGTATAAGTGTATATACAAGTCATCTAACTTATAAAATGTTTAACATTTCACAAACCAATAATCTTCCCCTCGAATGTGAGTTTATATATTCATATGATACCCTCTCATGTAAAAGTTTTTTCTACCACATATTCTAGCACCACCATTGACACAATTGTCGTAGAGACTTTCCATACAAATTACTCGTAAACATTATAGACTACTATAATATTATTGTTGGGTCATTAGGAGTGAATGGATCATTACATTTTTAATCAATGAAGGTTCATTACATTGAACTATATACGAGTCATTGCGATATATGAATTATCTTACTTATACGATGTTTTTTTGTTTTTTTATTGAATGACAAATTATACGGTGTTTAACATCGATTTTTTTTTATCCAGTGTTAGATTTGTAACACAAACATAATTTTGATTTGCTATGTATCAAATTTGAGATTTCTAACTATGCATTATTGGAGATCCGTCCCTTCTACTAATTTAAATTTAGTGAGTTCTTTTAACTCTTAATTTTTTTTTACTCTTTGGTTCTTAAGAGATAGGGGTTGGTTGTAATCCAGAGTTCGGTGCGAGTTCTGACATCGGGTGATTCTAATATCAAGTTCTGTATCAATCACCACTGGACAAACTAATGTTTGGTATTTTAACTCCTAATTTGTGTTGATGACATACTGATTTTACATAATTACATTGACTAATAGAAAAATTAAGCCATATAAAACATAGAAGTATATAACATGTTTTTTTTATCCTTTTAAATTTCTTTTATCAAATGGAATAAATGAGTTTAAAATTCTTTCATAAATTTATGCAAATATTTTCCCCAATCTCCTCTAAAATAAACAACTCACTTTATCTACTTGAACAATAAATTTTACATGTGCTAAAATTTATAGTAGTAGTATATCATTAGTTAAATTTATGGAATAATTGGTCAAAATATTCGGTCAAGGAGTTAGTATTAATTGGACTAATTAATGATAATTCACTAGTTGAATGAGTTGAAATAGAAAATACAATACTTAGATTAAACTACACCACTTCATTAAAATACAATGTTGAAAATTCCTTGCCAAACTAACAAATTCCAACAAAATATAAAATACAATTTTTTTTTTACCGTCAATATCTTGGTTTATTGAGCTGACTAATCCTGTTTTAGGCGAACTTTGACATCAAATGGTCTCAATATTCTTCCAAACGCGGTAAATGAATTGAACTGTAGTTCTCTCTATCAAATCAAACGTCAATCACTATTAAAACAACTAACATGTTTTTTGGTTATAGACTAAAATTAAGGTTTGATAAAAACAAATTTTAGAGTGGATTATATATCACTTTAATAAAGAACTCCTCTATCACACACACCTCAATTAAAGTGTAAAGGAATTGAACTGTAGTTCTCTCTATCAAATCAAACGTCAATCACTATTAAAACAACTAACATGTTTTTTGGTTATAGACTAAAATTAAGGTTTGATAAAAACAAATTTTAGAGTGGATTATATATCACTTTAATAAAGAACTCCTCTATCACACACACCTCAATTGTGGAGAAGAGCTAAGTGCCTAAGTCATGTCTGCATATATGTTAGATGTGATTTTTAAAGAGATAAAAGTGATGTTAGATGTATAATGTGATTAAGTTTTTGTTTAGTAGATAAAAACAAAATCAAAAGAAGAATATCTCATTAACATTGGCAATTGGGCTTTTCTAATGGGCTTAAAATGTTGGACCTTCATTTGTATAGTTAGTTATCACATTCATGATAGGTCAACTCAAGAACAAAAACATGTTGAGATTTGAGACACATCAATCAATTCATCAAAAAAAAAATACTCCCTCCGTCCCAAAATGTAAGAGAAAAAACTCAATTTTTTTGTCTCAAAATGTAAGAGAAAAAATTCAAATATTTATCTTTTCAAGAAAAGTTTACTCTCTCTTTTACTTTTTCTATAACCAGCAACCAATAAAAATTGTTTTTACATCTTTCCATACAATTTTTTTCAAAAAAACATATTCTCAATCATTATATTTTACTTTTTCTTAATAAGTGTGATTTTTATTTTTTCTCTTACATTTCGAGACGGAGGGAGTATATGATAAAAAAGTAAAGAAAAGAAAAGTCTTCATATCCGTTATGTTATGGTTTTGTTCTTTTGGACTTTTTCTTTTCACAAACATTTCAAATTTCAAAACTTGTTCTTTTCTTTCTCCTACAAGACCACTTCCAAATTCATCACACATAATGCATCATCATCAACAACATCTACTTACTGTTGTTTGTTGTCTTTCTCACAATCTTCCATTTTTCTATGCAAAAATAAATTCTTTTCTCAAATGGGTGGTTCAGGAAGCTGGTTTAAGTCACTTATTCCACCAAGAAAGCTCTCCACCAATAATCAAGTTGGCAATTATTTTAACTTCTTTTTTACTTATTTGTTTTTACTTATTTGGTATATATACGGACGCATAGACATATTGACACCGATAATAATTTTAATTAAAATAATGTAGTAATCAAATGTAAATACATGTGTCAGTATCATATTAGTGTCTAACATGAGTTGCCTGTGACACCAAATATATCTTCAACCGGAAGTGTTAGTGATAATTAGTTTTGATTTGGTTCTTGTTTGTGATGTACTGATGTGTATGTGTGTTTATAATGTTTATGTTTTTTTTTTCTTTTCAGGAAAAGGGTATTTATAAGAGTAAGAGAAAATGGAAATTATGGAGGAATTCTTCGGAAAGTATAGGATTTGGAACCTCTATGAAGAAGGGACATGGTTTTGTTGCTTATGATAAATATTCTTGTTCTTCTTTTGTGGTGAATGAACAAGCTTTTGCTGCTGCAATGGCTGCTGTGGTAAGAACTCCACACAAAGATTTCTTGGTTATCAAGCAAGAATGGTCTGCCATCCGCATCCAGTCTGCTTTTCGAGGCTTCTTGGTAATTTTAAACACCTTTTGCATATATTCATGGTTCTGCTTGTTCTGTTTTGAAAATTGCTTCTTCAAGTGATTATTTATCAAAGCTCTTATCCTTTCCATTTTGTTTATGAGTTTCTAATCTTTAATTATTTAGTGTATGCTTGGATTTGAGGTGAGTTTGGCAATAATCATCGCGAGCAACGGTGATTTTGTCAAAAGCTATACTTTCAAGCTTCAACAAAATCAGGTTGTTACTGTGACTTTGTTAAACTCACCAATGATTTCAAAAAATGAACTTAAGATTAAGAAGCATGTATCATACTTTGTGTATGTTTGATTTCACTTATAGAAGTGCCAAAGTTGATTCTGAAGGTGTAGAGTTTTTTGACATGTTTGGATGTTCTAGAGTAGAATTGATTCTGCCGATAAAATTGATTCGAAGTTGAAAGTTGGAGCTTTTGCTTTTTAGTCTCTAACTTTCTGTTCAACTCACCTTCAACCTTAATCAATTTTACACGAATATATCCAAACATAAATCACTTTACATTCAACTCACGTTTAGCCATAATCAATTTTACAAAACCAATTTTTGTCGCCTCACACACACACACACACACATGTTAAACACCTCAAGAGAGAAATCATTAATTAGGCCTTAGATGCTTAAATGTAAAATTTAGGATTAGGATAGGACCTTCAAATTAAAGTATGAACTTTTGTAGAAGAATTACATATAGGTTTATTTGGTAGTATCTGGAAGCATAAAATGTTGTGGTCTGTCACAATTTTTCTTAAAAACATTGCTTATGTTATGAATGTTGCAGGCAAGAAGAGCTTTGAGGGCTCTGAGGGCATTGGTGAGGTTGCAAGCTATATTTCGCGGCCGGTTAGTGAGGAAACAAGCCGCTGTTACTCTAAGGTGCATGCAGGCTCTCGTGCGAGTTCAAGAACGCGTCAAGGCAAAGAATGTTATGCATTCTCCAGAAAGGAAAGCTAAGCAGAAGCTATTAAATGAGCAACATAATCACGATGATCCTGTTAAACGAGCTGAGGTATCATAATCTATTATCTATTATATAAAGATTCTAAGATATTGATGCTAAGTTAATTAAGTCGATATCAAGATATTAACATGTAGCGGAATTTGCTTTGTTATTGTCAGAAAGGATGGTGTGACATACCAGGAACTGTGGAAGAAGTTAAAGCAAAACTAAAAATGAGACAAGAAGGAGCAATTAAGAGAGATAGAACAAGGTCTTACTCAACTTCCACCCAGGTAATTGAGTTAAGGTTTGAGATGATCTAATATATTTGTGATGATTTTTAGTGTGTTGGCAAACTTGATTTTTTCTTTAGAATTGATTTTGACATATTCGGATGTTTTCGACTAGAATTGATTTTGCTTCTAACTTTAGACTAGAATTTTTGCTTCTACAACTGATTTTTAGCTTCAAATATATTGTTCAACTTGATTTTACTTGTCGTAAGAACAGATTTTACAAAATCAAATTTTGTTGCCGCAGAACCAAACTTGTACGCGTAGTAATAAATAGTGAATTGATTTCCAAAATATATGTGTTTAATAAAATTTGCTTGTTTTCAGCAATCAACAGTGAGTTCTAGTCCAAACTCAAGAGCTTCTAAGTCATTGACTCCTCTCAAGAACCGCAGCTTAGACGGTAAGATGTTGTTAGAACGCTGGATTGCGGCTAAGCCGTGGGAGAGCAGGCTGATGGGAGACATCTATTTGGACTCACCTAACATGACTCCATTGTCCAAGAAGAGTGAGAATGTTGAACTGTCCTTTAATTCATATCAACAAAATGGCTTAAAATCAAGAAGGAATGGTGTAACAACTAGAAGTTCATCTAAATCTCTTACAACAAGCCAATCAACTCAGTCGTCTTCAGCTGTAAGCTCCGAATGTATGTATGATGATAGCCCTTTATCAACTTCAAGCACATCTGAGTCACCGGCCAAGGTTGAAGATAAAAAGGAAAGGAAAATTGGGAAACCAACCTACACAAGTTTGACGGCATCAACCAAAGCTAAACTGAAAGCGAGTAGACATTCATCTCCGAATTTGAAGAGACTCTTTATGGATGATGATTATCTATCTCATAGCGCGAGGAAAAACATTCTAAGTGCAGATACTAGAAGCATTTCTGGTTCCTATTCTTCGGCTAATATATGGAAGGATCTTTATGCAACGCCTTTAAGGACAAGTTATCAAAATCGATTTACATTGGGAGATTAGTAGTGACTTTGACCGATGATTCCAACATCTTGTTGTCCTTTGTCACCTTCATGTAGTGAGAAGAATGTGTGTTCAAGATCATAGATAATAGCTCATTGATAATGTAGATAACATGGTTTGAGATATGTAACCCTCTACAACACTACACATGATGCAAACGCTGAAGAGCAGTTAGATTCAGGCCAAGTCTTGGATCTAACAGTTCTGTAGCAACTGCACCATGTGTAACCCTGCCGAGGGTGAGGTTTGGTGGCCAATGAAATAGCACACGTTTAATTTGTAAGGTGTTTTTATGCCAATTTATAACTAGCACTAGCTATTTACTTCTTTATGGGTTTGTTCATGTTCAATTATGATTAGTAGCTATATCATATGTTGTACCATCTAAAAAACTGAGTATGAACTGTGAGTTTTAAGAGTAGACATTTTTTTACTAGAAGCTTTGGTATAAATGCCTGGAGGCATGTTTGTGTGTTAAAAAAATTGCAGATAATTAAATGATTTGAAGAATGAAACATCAAATTATAGTTTCATTCATCTTTTTTTTATCACTCATTGTCTCTGGACTGTGGTACCATAATTATCTCTAGAAATCTAAGGTGAGACATTATTGATACTTTTCTATGAATTGATTTGTGATAGTCAATTGCATTGAACTGTAGTAGCATGTGTTTAATAGTACTTATCATTATCTTGAAATGTGCTGTCTTTCTTTTTCCTTCACAAGTACATCAACAACAACAATCAAACTTTATCGTCTCACAATTGCCTACATGAATCAAACCACGCCGTAGTGTTATATAAAACACCTAAGATATTCCTTCATACTTTCAATGTTCTTGAAAAAAAATATGTATACTAAATATTTTAAGGTTTTTGATAGAGATATGTATGTATATGCTAAAGTCTCTTATAAACTTTCATCCTTAGCCTATTGTTAATTAGCTGCTTCAATGGCACATTCTCTCAGGCTTATGCACCCTACTTTTATTTGGCATTTCAAATTTAAAAAAAGAACAATAGTGCATACTATAGTTTAATAATTAAATAGCAATTAAATAGCTATATATTATAGAAGATTTATAAAACATCAATTCAAGATAAGAATGACTAACCTTTATTAGACATTTCTTATCTCAACGTGTGTAGAAAAAAGAAATTGTTGGAAAAAAATTGGTGTGGTCCATGATCAAAACACAATATGTAATGATGCAACACAACAGCTACTGTACAATATGGTCCAATTGATCTCTAGTCAATAATAATCAAAATTAATCCATGCTCTATAAAAGGGACCACTAATTCACCAATACATTGAAGCCTTTGTGCGTCACTTTAACTGTTGAAATCAAAGAAAGATGATTATATATACAAAATAATACTGATAAAATATTTTCAGTCCCAATCAGACTAAACGACAAAATAGTTCATAGGTCAATTTCAAATACTGTACACAAAACCATAAAAAGTTTAAATTAAACATATCTCAAATAATTTAAAGTTTGACTTCTGTTTACTGCATGGCCTACGTATACTTTAGGCTCATTGTGATATACATCTCCTAACTTAAATTATGTGGATCAAAATTAACAATGTTAATCTATATAAAATTATTTATATTATCTTTGCCCCCACCACCCGCAGCGTATCACGCGCTCCCCACACAATTTTGCCTAAAAAAGAGGGGCGAATGAGAATGTCAACATTACTTACTTGAAAAAAGTGAATGTATTAAATTTAAATTTTAGATTATATACATCAATTTTTTCATTTATTTTTGCTTATATTTTAAGATGGAGAAGTATTTGGTTTGTTATTTTTACTAGTTGTTTTATGATTTTTATGTATATCAATAAATTTGTAAAAATTAAAGTCTCAACAAATGAAGTGTTCTTAATTTTTTATTAGATATTCTTGTTTAGTGAAAAAATTATAAAGTTTGTTACTTTTGATAGAACTATTTTTTTATTGACAAAGATAGAACTATTTTTTACATATACAATATTGACAAAACAATAATTAATTAATACTTTTTAATACAAAAGAATAATTAATGTTACATTCAACTTTAAATAAAAACATGCGACAATTAAAAAGTGTCTCTATGACCTTGGCTCAATATTGTAGCGACATTGCATGACGCAGTTTGAATTATAGTACGTCCCCTTATTCATCTTTAAGAGATGATCAAATTCTATCCACTAAGCTACTTGACAAAAAAAAAAGATAATGTATATAACAGTCTTGTGCGCTTAACTCAGTTAGTTGGCAGAGAGAATGTTTACAATATGTAAGGATTGAGTTCAAATTTTAGTACATCCACTAATATATTCACTTTCAAAAATGTGTAATTTTACCATTAGATTATCTGACAAAATAATATCATAGCAAATATATGATATCGCTAATAATTAGGTACATATTTCTCAAAAATCTTAGTTATTAGGGTTGAGACTGGTTATGACCAACCCAAACCATGTCCTAAATTTTAATTGGGTCATTTTGATGTCCGAACAAAACCGATAATCTATCAGTCTACTTAAACCAAATTTATAAGACAAAATTAAGTTGAAATCCAAAATATATGTATAATATTTTTAAGGGTGATTAAGTGTATACTTCTGTAATGTTAGTGAGTTTCGGTTTATTTCATGTAATATATTTTTATTGATTACTCCCTGTAATATAATATGATAATTTCGTTGTTTACCCCTTCTAATATAAGTGAATTTTTTTGCTGATGTAGTAGACAAAAAATTCATGTTCACGTCAGCAAAAATCCACTACATGTCAGCAAAAAATACACTATGGATAAATGTTGTAATACATGCATTACATTTACGGGGGTATTGAAAAAAAAAATACATGTAGTGAATTAAAATTCACTCTCATTGTATGGGTAAACATCTTTTAATCTTATTTTTAATGACTTTATTTTTTATTTTATTTTTTTGGTACAATAATGACTTTATTTATTACTACTAAAAAAATTATTCAAACAAATATTTTAAATTAAATATATACATTTTTAATTGTATAAGCTGTAACTATGTGACTATAGTAAGGAATATATTTATCGACCTGAAGGATCAACCTGAACTCGTGCTCATCAAATGTCCGATTCTAATTTAGACGATTATTTTTATAGAAAAATTGTGTGAATTGAAAGAGAGTTACGTTGAGCCTAGCTCAAAATTGTTAGATTGAGATGAGTTATCATGTTAAATAAATTGAATCATGCACACTCTATAGAGGTTATATGTTCTACTTCTAACATTGGCAAACAAATGAGGATGTGCTACCAAAAAGATGTAAAATAATTTTGAACGGATTCTGAATGCTTTATTTAATATGGAGTAATTTTTCAAACTTCCTTTCATAGGGGGTTGCTATGAATAGAAGAAAAGATGAAAAGTGGGGTCTTCTAGGACCATAGGAAGTTGTTGTTAGTATCTTGGTTATCCCTTTTTCTGAAGGCCAATTATTATTTTGTTTCATTGCCCTGTAAAGAATATTATTGCCATTTTCATTTTTCTGAAGATTCCCTCTTTAATATTTGCAAAAAGTAGAAGCAAAAAATGAATAAATAAATAAATTTGATGTCTAATTTTATCATCTTTCAACACTTAGTTGCATAATTAAAGAATAATTGTATTAACTTTTTTGTCTTTAATTTATGTCAATAACTAAAGAAATGTTTTGATTTTCTTGTAATTATTTTTTACCATATTATAATTACGAAGTTTCTACTGTTAAACTATGAGGAATTTATGTCAGAGACAACTTTGAGGCACATAAGATAAAAGGGGTTGCTAACTTTAATCATGTAAATCGAAGTTAACAAATATAATCCACATTACAAGAGGGTGCGGGGCGTATTTGGGACATGTGAGTAGCTGGAGGCAAAGACAATGGAAGCGCTAAGTAATTACATGTGGCTCATACATCACTTAACTTTGACCCAGATCAAAATTAACAATCTCCTAATAAATTATTCCCTTTAACAGGATATTCTCATGCAAGAATTAATTAAATATATTGAATTGTCTAACCAGGTACTTAAGGTTCTAAATTTCACATATTCTCTTCTCTTTTAATCTTTAGTGCAACGTAAACTATGCAAGAAACTACCTTATATTTTTTATTGTATCTCAAAGGACAAAGCATCTTGATTATTTTCCCCTTACATTTACATTAGAAAATTAAAATTCCCAATTATATATCTTATAATTAAAGGGGGAAAAGAGGTAAAGAGAAGTAAATCTTTGACTGAAAATGACCTATACCAAAGTAAATACGGAAGCACGACACGACAAAGAATTTACATACTAGCATTCTTGCATGTACTTTGCTATGATTTCTCAATATATGCTAAGAATAAAACAAAGCTGTATATATCAACTATAGTATTTTGATTGGTTTAACAAATAAAGCATAGAGA
This sequence comes from Trifolium dubium, assembly GCA_951804385.1. Classification (NCBI taxonomy): domain Eukaryota; kingdom Viridiplantae; phylum Streptophyta; class Magnoliopsida; order Fabales; family Fabaceae; genus Trifolium; species Trifolium dubium. The sequence goes on along the minus strand of OX638073.1, from coordinate 2,725,619 downwards.
GGCTAGTAGTATTAAATGTAGCATGTGCAACAAGTAACAAATTTGTTTGAACTTGTGTTTCTTTTGTCATAAGCATTCCAAGTCCTTATGTTTTTCACTCAGAAGCAACAAGGCCTAGATGCTTGGTAACAATTATTTTTTACTGTAAGAATTTGTTTTCTTCCTTATTTTAATTATATTTTAGGTAAAAGTGTACAAAGTATATATCAATAAAGTCTTTTATCTTTATTTGGAGTTAAAACAGATTTTTTCTGTTAATTTAGTTTTTTTTTTAAACGGCCAAAAGAAGAATATATTTAAAGATTAAAATAAAGTACATAAGACACTCAACCTCTCGAAAACAGCTAATTTAGTAATTCATGTTTTAAGATATTTGAGTAAAGTAATTGCATATTTTAATTTGAGAGTTCGAGCATGCACCGATGTTACAATTCTTTGGAAGTGTTTCTCGTTCATTTTAGTTCTGCAATGATTGAAAAATTAGTCTTCATACGCAATTGTGTACGATTGTTTTTAACAGTAGCTGTGTTCATAGAAGATATATGGTTCAAAAAAATAGAACAAAATTTCAGATATTTATAGAGATTAAAATTTATGTAATTCAAAATTACTATATATTGTAGTAATTATTTTGGCATTATCCTTTTCAATAATTCATACATATATATAATAATTAAGAATGAGCTAAATATATGAGTTATTAGATTAAAGTGTACATTGTTCAAAATTGAAACCTAAAGTTATATGACTTTTTTAAAGTGGTCTCTTGATTATACCTTTCAATTTTATAAAAGTGAGAAGAGTGACTTTTTCCTTACAATAACCAAAAATAAAATTTCTAATGAAAATGTTGAATTGCATGTGTTACTACAATTAGGGAAAATTATCTATATATACGTTACTGTGGAGTACATATTGTGGAAAAGAAGAGAGTTTCGTAGTAGCTAATCTTGTGTAAAATTAGTGTAGTGTCTTGCGTCCTCTCTTCACCCACTAATTAACTCCTCTTTACGCGAGGTTTTTCATAATTTATTATAGCTTCATGCAAGATTTTTGGTAAAGAGAAAAGATATATGTATGACCATTTTGGTTTATTGAAGTACAACTTATAGTCACATTAGTTTCTTAATATATCAAAGTTATAAAGTTATAAAGATATTCTTAGCATATAATAATATTATGGATTAAGTTGGCAAATAAGAAATATACTTAAACATTAAATTGATTATCTAAAATTGATTTTAAAGATTAATATGATTAATAAAAGAGACATTTTAAGATGTATTTGTAGTGTTGATGATACATTTAAAAATCAATGTATAGCTGCAAGTTATGCTTAATTTTAGAAGACTAATATTGTGGTTGTCAATTTATAATTATACGTTCATGTAAGATTTTAATAATAGAATGAAGCTATATTTCTATCATTGATTTTGTTTGATTTGCACACGTTAAATGATCTAACATCAAACTCCCTCCATCCATTTCTTTCATCTCAAAATTATTAAAAAAAAGAAAAAATTAAGAATCTCTCATATTTTCTCAATAAATAACAACCAATAAAAATTAATTTTGTATCTTTCTATACAACTTATTATTTTAAAAAAATTTATAAAAATATATTTCAAATTATGATATTTTAACCTTTTAATTTTTTTGATATTTTCCTTTAAAATTTGAGACGGAAGGTTTTGGATAGCGTCATAATTGAGTTAGTTATTTTGAGGATGATTATTGAAAATTGCACTCAATGCCATTACCAACATTAATACTTATATTAATGAACTTGAGAGTTGAGACCATTTTAAATAGGTACTCCTTTTTTTTTTCAGACACAATTTTAAATAGGTGCTACTAGTATTTGGTCCTTTATTTCATCTAATAATTTACGCTATTGGAAGTAGTATACTCTCTCCGTTCCTTAATATAATATTATTTTTGACTAAATTTTACTATTCATTTATCATATTTTGACCGTATTTTTTTAATAATATATAGTAGATGTAAATATTAGCTTATAGGATCTTGTTTGATTTGTTTTGATGAGTATTTTCAAAATATCAAATTTTTATAATTTTTACTGCTAGATAATTAAAAATATTAGCGATCAAAATTATACATTGGTGTACGTACTGTGGTCAAAATGAGTCTTATAATTAAGGACAAAGGGAGTATATAATCTCAACCGTTGACTGACCAAAAAATAATAATAATCTCAATACCGTTAAACTTCAAATCACAGACAAATACAAACCTTAGGTAAATCATCTGCAAAGTATAGAATAAAGTATTGGCAAATGCTAACAAGTACCTCCGGAACATTTTTTAAGGCCTTAAATAGTATGTTTTTATAAACTTTTTATAAAAATTTATAAAATCAATGTATTAGAATTTATAATATTTTACTTTTTTGATTAAAATGTTTCTTTAAATAAAATGATTAAAAAGTGCTCTGGAAATGCTGTTAACAAGACCCTAAAGTATTTTATCAATCTATTGAAAACTTTCTTCAGCTCTGCCTTTGCATATATCTTAGGTTGGACCTACGTGCTAACGCAGACATTAGACCCACCACCTGCATGTTTGACACTTGTCAAAACTACCCGTTTAAATGAGGATTAATGGTTGCATAATTAACATATATCTCATTTGTTTCCAAAATAATTGACACAGTCTGACGATTATACATTATTCACATAATTTATTTTAATTATATTTTTTATTAATATATGAATGTAAATATTAATATATGAAATGTTGTTTGATTTGTTTTAGTAAATATTTATAAGATATACAATTTTATATTTTTTTAACAATAAATAATAATTAAAAATATTAACGAGATTTAGGCATGTTATTTGATTGACAACTACTCGGTGTATTTAGAGAGCACGAAACAATGTTATTTTTAGAGGAGATCATGTTAATATATCATCCCTGGTGCAACAAATTCATTTTATAGTCTGACTGTAGTTATTTGGTAGAATCTATCTAATGTTGATTTATCTTTTCAACTTTAGTGTAACAGTCTATTAGAGTGTATCATCTTTTTGAATAAGGATTGAGTATCATTTATACTTTTTATAATTTAATTTTTCTTTATCAAGAAATAATATTCAAAAAGGAATAATATAATTAAGAAGTAGTTAACTCTCATATATATAGGATAAATACGTATTGTATTTTGCCCACAAAACAAAAATAAAGCTTAAACAATCATTCCACCTATTCCTAGTAGAGAACATTCTACCTGTTTATTCCTTAATTTCTTAATTGCATGCAAATGTTTAAGAATTTGCTCAACAATGTATAAGAATATATATAAATGTAAATCAAGAGTGATACTTTTATACAAGTTTTTTATCTTAGTCTCATAAAGTCTATAATATATTGTTGTTAATTTTTCATAATTCTTTTTTTATAAATTGAGTATTCTCAGTACATAATTGTAGAAATTATTCACTCAAATCAGATAATTTTTTTATAATTCTAACAACAATGGATTGTTCTCTACACTAGAAGTTCATAATTACAAGTTTTGACAACTAAGACGATAATCGGTGTCAATTTGAATGAAAATGAAATAGATATGAATATTACTTGATTCTTGAATGTACTTAATGTTATGTTATTGAGTGCTTTAAACATCTACATAGAAATAGAATTGATGGCTGAACGTTAGTAGGTTAAGTGGTGATTGTCGTTGGATTTGGTAGAGAGTATTACGGTTTAATCTCCACAACTGCATTTGATAGAAGACTGAAATTATTTGATACCAGAATTTGCTCCGAACTCTGAACTACTAGGGTCCCCTTTCCTAGGAACCAGAATGTGAAAAAAAATGATCAATCTTAAAATTTATGTTCGACATAATTTAATATATAAAAAACTGACTTGTAAAATTAACATTTTATAGTGCTTATAAACACAATATTGTCATCTCATATATATCTCATCGCAAATGTTATTTGAGATATGTTGAGATGTATCAAATGTGAGTTAAATATTTTATTGATTAAAAATGTTGAAGTTGAACAACATATAAGTAAGAAAACACGTATTAATACTTTGATCCATATATATTAATGCAGTAATTGGTTTTAATAAAGATATGATATTAAAATCACTTGTATGGTTGCTTAATATATAATGTATTGATTCAACTCACTGAAAAACTCTCGAGGAATGGCCCAACATATCTCTATACAATAAACCACATGTGACTATTTACCACCCTAGCAATCTACTTTTATAAGGTCTCATCTCATGCTCTTGCAGGTTGAAGTTGCATTGCTTTTATCTGTTTTCCATAAAACCTTTATATTGGGCCACCACCATTGTACAACTTCCACATTGAATTCACAATAACCTCAGTGTACTAACAGTTTCTGCATATATATCATCCTTTTCTCTGTTACTCTGCTCACACCATTCTTTTCATAATTTAATGCAACCTATTCTATTCTTCACCAAAAGCCAAACATAGAAGATACTCCTTACTTTGTCATTTCTTTCACCATTTTTCAAATAATACCAAAACAGCTGAGCCATTTGTAATTTGAAACTTATTGATCAATCAAACTAAGGAGAAAAAAACATCATCATGGGACATCACTCTTGTTGCAACAAACAGAAGGTGAAAAGAGGATTATGGTCACCTGAAGAAGATGAAAAACTCATCAAATACATCACAACTTATGGACATGGTTGTTGGAGCTCTGTTCCAAAACTTGCTGGTACAAAAACATTTCTTTATACAATACTATTTCATTAAATATATATAGTTTTAAAATGTTTATTTTTATATATCATGATATTGATGTGTATAGGTCTTCAAAGATGTGGAAAGAGTTGCAGATTAAGATGGATAAACTATCTAAGACCTGATTTGAAACGTGGAAGTTTCTCTCATCAAGAAGCTGCACTCATTATTGAACTCCACAGCATTCTAGGCAATAGGTATAATATATATCCATTACATATAGTTCATTTTCTTTTACTCCAATGTTCTTTTCATGTGAATCATATCATTAACATTTATTATTCTCAAAATTCAAAAGGTTGTTTCTACTCGCTTCGTTTCAAAATATAGTGTCATATATTTTTTCAATAATTTACCCTTAAGTTGATATTGTCCGCATAACTTTTTAGTATTATATTTCACTATATTTTTATGATACTGACTAATTGCTAATAAGAATAATTTTATAAAATTGTATAAGTCTTTCATTTATTTATCAATGATTTTCTTAATTGTGCGATAAAACATATGTCGACACTTATTTTGAACAGGTGGGCTCAGATCGCCAAACACTTACCAGGAAGAACAGATAATGAGGTGAAAAACTTTTGGAATTCAAGCATAAAGAAGAAACTCTTTTCTCATGATTTTATTCCATCTTTCGCCACATTTTCTAATATTCACACCCCCTACAATCTTGGTTCTATGGATAGTTTCTTCCCTAATCCTAATGTGATCCTAAACATCAACCATCACCATCAAGATGATCAGCTATATATTCCAACCTCATCTCCAAATCAACAAGGCTTTCACCAAATTGATACAAAGGTAGATATCAATAACCAATATAAATCCAATTTCATTCACATTCAAAATCCAATTCAAGAAATAGTACAACCAATATCTAATCTTTCACCTTATGAAGATACATGGACATTGGATTGTGTAGCTCTTCATCTCAATTCAAATCAAGAAAAACAAATTTCTAAAAGTGATACCACCCCACTTAATAGTGTTGACAAATTAATCAACCCAATTGAATTAATGCAACAATATGATCAATATCATGATCATCATCACTTGGTTGAACTTGATCAACCAATTGTGCCTAAATTATTCAATGATCAAAGCCTTGAGGATTATGTTTGTAGCATCCTAGATTCATCTAATTCCCAAGAACATGAACCTACAACAAAAACTCAATGTTACACATCTAGTATTATTTATCCACAAGATCAAATTTTGGAAGCTAATCAATTGGATTACAATATTGATGATCTCATGTCATCATATTCATTGCCATCCTCAAGCAGCCAAGTTGTCACAAACCCTATAATGCCTTTAGGATGGGAGCCTTAAATATTAAAAGCATTGGTACTATATATAGATATATATTAATTTAATTTTATCTATTTATCATTATCAATCATCATATAATTATGTAATGTATTATTGTTTTTTCTTCAAGTGTGTGTAGATTTTATTTTAGTGTTTGTTAACCTGAACATTGCTGGTTCAGGCACTTACATTAATTAAGCGATGTTTGTTGAAGTTCATTAAATATGTAATGTACTTTTAGGTTCATTTACATGCATGTATCTTTGTCACCTAAAGTAGTAGTGTGTGTGTGAAGTAATATTATTCATGAGAGCTACATATGATTGTTAACATATACTCTCTCTCTCTCTCTCTCTCTCTCTCTCTCTCTCTCTCTCTCTCTCTCTCTCTGACATTTATGGACTGGCGACATGGAAACAAAAACAAAGGCTGTATAAAACATCGATGGTCAATTAGGCTATGTCGTTAAATGTGACCTAGGTAGGCCGGAGAACAGCATGCATATATATACTTTATACTTTATGATTTGATAAAAACTTTTTCAAGCATGCACTAAGTATGTTACAGTCGAAAATAAACTTTTTTAATTAAAATTTCCTCTCTAGATCATACTACATATTTATGATTTGAATTAATCGGACGGGAGAGAGATATATTTGTAGGAATATAATTGAATCGAAAGAGATTATATAGAGAGCATACATGGCATGGCGGATCCAGGAGAAAATGTTAGGGTGGGCAATAAAAAAATTTAGATAGATTTTTATAATAAAAGAGAAAAAAATACAAAAGATTGTACACAATGGAGAGTTGAACCCACTCCCTCTGAATAACAGGAAAGGCTTTTGCCACTAAACTACACACAGGAATCAATTTATACTGCGCGCATTACAGTATATATAAGATTACAAGTATATTTTATTAAAATTCCTAGAGCATATTAGTAATTTCAATTTTTTAGGCGTGGGCGGCCGCCCACCCCGGCCACCCCTGGATCCGCCTCTGATACAGGGTTTTTGAGATTTGAGGGATTGATTGGAGCTGGAGGGTTTTTGATTTAGTAGGGTAGAGAAATTAAAAAGATTTTAAGTGTTTGAGTTTATTTGATATAAATTAATTATGATATTTTTCATAAGTTTTTTCAACTTATTTTCATAAACTCTTAATTGGCTTATGAAATCAGCTTATAATATAAAATAAAAAAGACAGCTATTATATCATACAAAAAAAATTTCACTTTATTTTATCTTTTGTTATAGAAATAGTTTATACATAGTTGCAATTGTATTTGGAAGGAGTTAAAATTAAATTACTTGATGTTCGAACTCACTCTGAACCAGATTAATCAACTTAATTGATCAAATATTATTGGTGATGAAAAAAAATAGTTTATACACTTTTTTTTTTACCCAAAAAATAGTTTATACATAAGAGCTTATCATGGTACACATTTGTGTTATGTAGTATATAGATGCAAATAAATTGTTTGTTCAATGAAGGTGATATTGGTGAACACACTACAAGAATTTCATGTATTAATAAGCCACTATAGGTTTGGTCTACTGGTGAGGAATTTATGTAATACAGGCAGTAGATTCCATTCTTAGATCAGTTGCAAACAAAAAAAATAATTTCATGTATTAATGGTCTATTGCACTGGCGATTTAAAGTCATAAAAATATTAGAGTGATAAGGTTTGAACCTCGATCATGAAGTATGACCTAATAATTTTGGCAATTACTGTCAGTTAACCACATTTGGACAAACAACTCAAAAGTAAATGGGAACTTGTTTTTTGAATTACCATAATATTGGTACGAAATTTTCACGCTCGTTTGCGATGACTAATCTCCATTGCAAAGCCTATAGGACACGCAAGGTGGGTTCCGTAAATGGGAACATTTTGAATTAAATAAATTCAACATTTTCGGCGTATATAACTGCCAAAAAATAAAGTGGATTTTTATTAAAAAATAACTACAACCTTTGCGGTAGTTTTAAACCGCAGAAAAAATAAAACCGCTGGAAAAAAGAATTAGCTATGGTTTAGAAACTATCAGAAAACAATTTTTTTAAGAAAAATTTAACAAAACCGCCAAAAATGTGGTAGAACAGCCGCTTATTGTTAGTTGGTTCAGTGGTAATTGGCGCTGAACTTGGTAGGGAGGACCATGGTTCGATCTCCCGTAACTGTAATCGGAAGGAGCTGGAATCACTTGATATCAGAACTGACCCCAAACCAGATTAAACTGGTGGTAAAAACAAAAAATACTCAATAATTTTATAAATTAAATCGACATTGTTCTACGATAAATTAAATATATCTCTATATTTATTCTTTACTTGCATATAATACTTCTTTTATGAAATAATGTACACTCATAATATTTTATTTTTTGAGTTAATAGGGTTTATCTCTGTAGACGAATTTTAGTTTATCTATGCAATTTTTTATATTGTCTCCTTTAATGTGAAGATATCTCATTTATTCCTCTCTGTTGAGGTAGCATATAAAAAGTTTACTATCACGTCATTAAAAGTTCATTATATCACATTAACAGAAAGTCAATATATAGAAAGAAAAAAAATTGATGAAAATTTCACATTATTATAGAGGCAATAAAAGAAATTGCCCAAGATAAATAAAAACTTACCCACATTATACCATTGTCTCTTTGTGAGAACCTAAAATTGACACCAAAATATGGTAAAACATGGATAATGTGGGAAGAATATTGAGAGGTCTAGTTAAAGATAAAACTTAAAACTTAATATATATTGATATAATTTTATAAAATAAAAACTTAATAATTTTAAAATAAGAAAGATAAAATTAATGGTTGTGGGTCTAACTAAATTGGTAGAAATTTGACATTTTATAAGTACGACTTTTTTTTTTAAGGATGAAATTTTAGACATGGGACTATTTAATTATAAAAAAATTAATGTTTAAATTTGCATACATGAGTACCTAAGAAATATATTGGGTCAAAAGCAATTGCACCCTAAATGATTTTGACATCATCACCTCTTCATTTTAAAACTTAATACATTGAATTTGTGACTTATGAGCCTCTCACTTATATAGTGATCAACTTCAACTCTTTTATCTAATATAAATTAAAACTTTTTATTTCACACTTAATATATTTCAACCAAGAATATATGAGATAGTCTTTTCAATCACTGAAGCTCCATCTTTGGGGTGGAGGGGTCAAAATTGAAATCATGAGCTGATCGTTATGCATATTGCATACCCCTTTTATTTGAATTGATGTATGAATTATATCTGCTTTTCAATCATTTCATTTTTGTAGTAAAATATTGTATAGACAGAAAGTTCACAAAAACCCTCGTGCTGACATGCATGGCTTTTTCATCAATAATTTTATTTTAAGGGCCCATAACTATGAAAGATTCAATAACTTTATTAGGGGGACTCTTAAATTAATTTTTCCACTATCCAATAGAAACCGTATAGAAGGTTCATCTTTCTTATGAGTTATGACCCATTCCCAGTTTCCATTGCTTTTTTCATGATCTTTTAGTCACATGGAATTCAGCAAAAGGTGAAAAAGATAATTATAAGGCTGCCCTATAATTTTGAGTACATGGTAAGCAAGCCACACTAGAGAGGACTAGATCGAGGAGGGAAAAAATTCACACACTAACAATACCCTAATAGCATGTTAAAATATTTCAAATAAAAAAATTATTTATAAAAAAAGTTACTCCCTCCCTCCGTCCCAAAATAAGTGTCATACTTGTCAAAATTGTTTGTCCCGAAATAAGTGTCATATACTCCCTCCGTCCTAAAATAAGTGTCATATTTGTCAAAATTATTTGTCCCAAAATAAGTGTCGTATACTATTTATAACATTAATTTTTACTATTTTATCCCTTAAAGCAATCATTAGGTAAGAGAAAAAGTATACTAAAAAATCTACTTTTAGTATTCCAATATCTACTACCAATAAAAATATAGGGTATTTTAGTAAAATTCATATTCTATCTCTTTCTTTTACACATTTTTCTTAAAGTGTGTGATTTGGTCAACTTCGACACTTAAAATGAGACGGAGGGAGTACTATTTACTCCCTCCGTCCCTTAATATAAGACCCTTTTTGACTAAATTTTACTATTCATCTATCATGTTTTGACCGTATTTTTCTAATAATATACAGATGTAAATATTAGCATATAAGATCTTGTTTGATTTGTTTTGATGAGTATTTCAAGATATCAAATTTTTATAATTTTTACTGCCAAATAATTAAAGATATTAGCGATCAAAATTGTGCATTGGCGTACGTGCAGTGGTAAAAAATGGTCTTATAATTAGGGACGGAGGGAGTATAACATTAGTTTTTACTATTTTATCCTTTAAACCAACATTAAGAGAGAGAAAAAGAACACTCAAATATTTACTTTTTAGTATTTCAATGTCTACTACCAATAAAAAGAGGGGGTATTTTAGTAAAAATCATATTCTCTCTTACATTTACACATTTTTCTTAAAGTGTGTGATTTGGTCAATTGCGACACTTAAAATGGGACGGATGGAGTAACAATTTCAACATATATAGATAGATTAATGCAAATTTTTCTATAAAATTTACTATTTTAGACAATTAAACAATGACTTAATTAGAAAGCTCATTAGCATTTACTAAAATAAAATATCAAAATTCTAGTGTAAAAAACAAAAAATGTTGGGAGTGCCTCTTACTTATTGTGAGGGTCGTCATTTGCATGTCCTTCAAACTCTTCGAAGATGCTCCATTTTTTGGGTTTAAATTTTTTATTTTATGGCACCATCTCTGATCTTATTCATAAGTAAAAATTATCTATTGAATATTACATGTTCAATAAACTTAAAAATGATATTTAATTATAAATAAGATTGGAAGGAGTAGTATATAAGTCTTCCAAAAAGATAATACGAACAATATCTTAAGAGTATCATTTAATTGTCTGGTTTTAAATGAAAGAGTTATTTATAAAAAAATGACTATATCAATTTTTAATAAATTGAATTAATAATGCATATTTTTTGATAAAATTTACTTAAAAAAACTCATTACTCCCTCCGTTTCAAAATGAGTGTCGCTTTAGCTCAAAAAATTTGTTTCAAAATGAATGTCGTTTTTCGATTCCCAATGGAATATTTTTCATTTCTATCATCTAATTACTACTTTATACACTGTTTCCAAGAAAACAAAGGAAAAAGTAGCCTTAATTTAGTAAAAGTGTTATTACTTTTAATACAATGATTGCATTCCTTAATATGTGTGAAAACATCAAAAATGACACTCATTTTGAAACGGAGGGAGTAGCGTTTATCAAAAAGAAAAATCAAAATTCTAATGACAAAAAGAAAAGTTGTTGGGAGTACCTCCTAGTTATTGTCAGGACCGACCATTAGCATCATAGCATGTCCTCCTTCAAACTCTACACTCTACAGAGCTAGGATCCATTTTTTGGGTTAAATTTTTTTTTGTTATATAGTAGTAGGTCTTTTAAAAAAGTCATACTAACAATATCGTTTTGTACTTCTCTGATCTCTCTGTTTTATATATATAATTCAGTTTGTTGTTAAAAAAAAAAAACTTAAAAGTATTGTTTTTTTTTTGTCGAGACCGGGATATCTACCGCCGAACGCAGTGACTATTCCCTTGTTAGATTGGAGACACTTCGAAGGGTGGGATAGCTGACCCAAGGATTTAAAGCTGCTCCATACCCAAGGTGAGGATCGAACCCTCGACCCTTGGTTAAGGGAGGATGAGCCCCATGCCGGTCAACCACACCCCTTAGGTTATTTAAAAGTATTGTTTAACGGAATGGTTTTAAATAAAAAAAGTTATTTATAAAAAAAAATTGACAATTTCAATTTTTAATAGATTGAATTAATGCATATTTTTCTATAAAATTTACATAAAAAAAACTCATTATCTTTTGTGATTTATGAGTCAAAAAAAAAATCCAAATTATAGTGCAAAATCAAAAGTTGTTGGGAGTACCTCCTACTTATTGCAAGGGCCGACCATTAGCAATTTAGCATGTCCTTCAAACTCTACAGAGTTGGGCTCCATTTTTTAGTTTTAAATATTTTCATTATTTGGATTGAAATGTTGATGGAGAAGTAAATTGCTTCAAAATGTAAATTGTAAGAATTGAGAAGAAATTTTTAAAGCATGTGGAAGACATGTTTATGTTTAGAGCATGTTTGAAACAATTTTGCTTGATTGATACATAAATCTTAAGTTTTTTTTCGACACACAGAAATCTTAAGTTGAAGTTAAATTTATGTAAATTTGTTACAAAAGTCCCCTTTGGTGGGATCTTCATTGACTTTACAACATCTAATTGCCTTTGAGATTGTGCTAATGAAGTTGGAGCATAAGAGAGATAAAATTGAGGATATGGTAATACTACATGTGTTTAAATAAATTTAAGGTAAAAAATCATTTGATCTAAATATTAAAATAGCACCAAGATTAATAGTATTAGAGGTGAGAGATGTATTGGAAAAAATTGAAGTCTCATACTTCGTAAGTTTTTAAGTCTAAGGTAAATAATATAAGCAAAATTGCACCTAAGGTCTTAAACAGTCCAAGGTCTTAAAGAACATCTACCAATGTAAGCAAGAAGGTCTTAATATGTGATAATAATAATAATAATAATAATAATAATAATAATAAGCAAAATTGCACATAGAATCATTTTTAAGTACCACTTAAATTTATTTTCCCCAACCAGATCATTAAGTCTCAAAAAACACACAATGTTTCCTTGAAATGTATTTCACAATTTTTAATGAATAAGATCCAATCTTTCTTCAATAGTGGAACTTTTATGAACCAGTTCCTACCTCGAATACAAGCTTACTAAAATATAAGAACTGCCATTGAACATAGTCTAATATAAGAAATTCAATTCTATCTACTTCAATAGTTCAATTAGTTAAATCAATCACGCATTCACGCTCTATATAATCAAGCAGTCTCGGACATAAAACAGCAAGAGTTACATATTATTGTAACAGAGGGAAATGCCAAAAAGACAATAAACATAATCATATCATATCCATACACAATAGTTGCTTGAAAATTTGGTCATGGCAGAATGTACTCAGAACCCCTGTTTCAACCTGTTCAACCGAGTCTTATCATGAAGTGCACTATAATGCAATGTTGCAGAGCGACCTCCAAAGTCAATGACACTAAGCTGTAATCCTAAACCGACCCTTAGCTATTCTTCGAGCAATTACCTTTCTGCCACCCTTGGTTGCTTTCCTGCTCAAGCAACAGAAAAATATTATGTCATCTACAAGTACAACTAACAGTTGTTTTTGACATTACTAATGTGAATCTGCATATCGGCAATATGGAAAATCTAGCAGCTATTTCCCATTTATTCACAAATGGAAATGCCAGAATATTTCATATTGACTTATGCTAAGAGCCCTTATTCTCAATGTAGCTATAATCTAAAGCCAAAATCAAAGCAACATATAGTGTAGAGATATAGGCAACAATATTCAATGTGGTGTCATGTTCCAAGAAACAATCTCTATTTTCTATATAGTTCAAACATAGGTTTTAATTTATTTTTTCATTAAAAAGATTTCAAATATTCTTCATGACTTCCATGTTATTTATTCACCTTTGCCGCAAGCCAAGAGGTCAAAGCAACAGAAGGTATAATGAAAACATATAAGATGATGACATTAATTGACCATCTCCTTCAAATCCTAGTACATGTGTATTTGATCTTATATAGCCATTGACTATCCTAAAGCACGGTGACATTCACCACAAGAATTTACAATTTACTGACATGCATGTAGAAGAAAAGGAAGGATAAAACTAAAACAATCATCTTTTCTTATACTCCTATTTAATAAAATAAAGGATAAAGGAGACTGGACAAAAATATGAGAGATTTACCGAGCAAAAAAACCATGATTCCTCTTTCGCTTGATAGTGCTAGGTTGAAATGTCCTTTTGGGGAATAAAATCATTGGTTCATCTGATGAAGAATTATCTCCTGAAGACAAGAATGAAGACTAAAATAACAAATATATTCTAGAGTGACATAAATTGCTTAAAATTTCATAGAGTGTCATCTTATATTTAACCTAGAATGGGATTTTGCACAGGATTCAACTTGCTCCAGAAGAGTAAGATGGCAAAATCATAACTATGATTCCGACAACATAACCAACATAAAAATATCATATCATTGATATAACTGATATTCAATGGCTGGTATTTTTAAATATGTATTACAAAATGTTACTAAGCAATTAAGTTTTGACCAAGCATAGTCCTAGAGTAACTGAATCCCCTATATAGATATATTAGGTATCGTTTTCCATGATTCCATCCCTGAATTTCCTTTTGATGTTCATATATTCCATGATTAAACTTCTCTTTGTTTTTGCATTTATGAGGCAGTAGACTCACGTTTTTTCTGAAGCTAATATTATTAGCTTCTTGCTTCTACGTCAGAAAGTACGCTAAACGCAAGATTGCATTGAGGAAACCACACAACCAAACAAGCTATAAATATGCACAAAAATCAAGCAGGAAACCAGACTAGAAGCGGCGTAATTTTCCATAGTAAAATCCACAAAATTTTGTATTCGAACAACCTTCCTCATCCATCTGGTCTAGGTTAAAGTGAACTAACATGGAACCAAAGCCTCTTAGTTATTTACCGGTTTGATCTTGTAAGTAAAATTTCAACGCATAGCAGAAAAACGGTCATATTCATACATCTAACTTAAGTTTAAGCTTCTGATCATCCAATTTAAACTAACTAATTAACTAAACTTTGATGACACACGACACAGCCAAGAATTATTACTCGAAATTAGCCAAGTGAATCATCGAAAAGCTTAAACTTATCGTCACTAAACAACCCGAATAACATCAATTCTAACATCACAAAACCACATCATCAGTTATCAATCAAGCATTTAACCAATCAATTAGCAGAAAAATCTTCATTTCATTTTCCTTCAATTTCAAATTAAACTTCACTATTACAATTCATATATAATTACATCAAATTCACCCACATTTTTTCATCAAACACCTAAAAAACAAAACTTTAACAAAAAAAAATAAAAACCCAATTTTTTTCAATGATAGAAAAAGTACCATTAGGTAAGAAGAAGCGAAGACAAGGGAGGCCACACGGGTATAGAAACCCTTCAGAGGAAAGAAGTTTCTTGACCGATTCGGCGTCGTTTTGAGGAATAGTTTGGATTTTGGGGATGGATGGGAAAAGATAAGGTTGATGGTGATTGGAATTGAGAAGCGATTTTGAATTTGATAGTGATAATCGATTAAACAATGCAGCTCCATTTCTGAGAAGAGATTTTGAAGCCATTTTCGTAATTGGGTTTTGTTCAGAGTGTTTCGTAAACCCTAATTAGCTATGAAATGATGAAACTGGATCGGTTTTAAATTCGGATTGCCCATTCGACCCTGAAGATCCGACCCGATTTCTTAAAGTATAATGAATATATGGTTAAATACTTAAATATGTTTTTAATTTTTATAAACATTTAAACCTATTTTTTTTTTTACCAATCGTTAGTTTGTTCAGTGGTAATTGTCGCTGAATTTAGTAGGGAGGACAACGGTTCAATCCTCCTCAGCGACCGAAATGGGCTGAAACCACTCGATATCAGAACTAACCACTTGATGCCAGAACTAACCCCGAACCAGATTAAATTGGTGGTGAAAACAAAAAAAAAACCTACTATTTTTAGTCTTTCTAAATTTTTTTTTCCACTTTTTTATCTTTACTACTAGTATTAAAGTAATGTATATTTTTTATTGATATTTTTTAGATATGTTTTGAATGTTGTAAAAAATTCCTTGAAAAAAAGAACTCAAAAATTTAATTTTTAAGTCGAGATTTTGTTACTTTTATGCTTAATTTTTAAAATTTGAAAAAAATTATATATATATATTTTTTTTGGTCGAGACCGGGATATCCACCGCCGAACGCAGTGATTATTCTCTCGCTAGATTGGAGGCACCTCGAAGGGTGGAGGATGAGCCCCATGCCGCTCAACCACACCCCTTGGATTGAAAAAAAATTATATTTAATTATTTTCATTTAAAAAAATGCTAACTTTTTATTAAAAAACTTTTTTATAGTGTTCTTTTTTTGGTACATCAGAAAGAATATTTTTCATAGTATTTTAAATATGTATAAAAAAAATTATTTAAATTTTAGAAATTTAATGATGAATAAACAAATTTTTAAAATTTTGAAAAACCGCATAAACTAAAATTACATAAATAAAATTTTTATAAGGATTAAAATATGCCACAATCATTTTATAGAGATTGAAATCAAATTTTTTATAATTTTATAAAAACCAAAAACATATTTAACCCACGAATATATTTAAAAAGTGGGAAATATTATATTCTATATTAATTTTTTTTATTTTATGTTTGCTTAACTACTTGCTTAAAAAAATAAAATTCCTTACCTACTAATATGCCGCCAAAGATATCGGTCAGAATCATAAATAGAGTAAATCAAAACAGATTTTTCCATGAATATCTCTTTTGTTTTGGAAAAAAACATAAAAAAAAAAAACCTTTTATTTTTCTATAAATAGGGCTATATTAGAGAAAATTAGGTGATATGTTTGTGTTCTGTTCACGCCTATGTTTGTCTTCTGTCCTTTTTCCGTTCCGTTCAAATCGTCAGTCACCGTAGATGCGGGGGTAGTGGCTGCGCGACCTTGTTTCGGTACTATTCCTTTCTCTCCTTGCTTCGTAACATTATAAATCGTTCCACTGTGATTTCAAATAAGTACTATAATTATATATTAGAAACCATAATTATATTTATTTATTTATTTTGACTAATGAAACCATACTTATATCTTACTTATATTGTGTGATTAATTAAATTATTATTTTCGCAAATAAGGGTGTTATATTAAAATTGCGCAAGTTTTGTTGTACTTTTGATTTGAATAGTTTAGAAATTTGTATTAACTTGAAGGTGTTTGAAATACTGTATTTTATTACTATAGGTGGATTTGGCAACTAAGTAGAAGAGAATCTCATCTTGTAAACTGTATTATGATATGAAGTAGTATATACAATTCCTTATTTACATTTTCTAACATAGATAGTATGAATTTTGTAATTTTATTTATGATACGAATTGCTTAGAGTTTCTAATTTGTTACTTTGTTGAATTGTATTCCGGGTGTAGAGCCATGTCTACGGGTCTTTACTTTGGAGTTTTTAAATCTGGCATCAAACTTGTCACGGTATTTAGATTTATTTGTGTAAAGTCTTTTGGTTCATTTTAATTGTCTTTGTTTGCAAGGAATTCATTTTACTGATTTATAATGTTAATTGTTTTTTACTTTAAAAAAGTAGGTTGTTGATATAAAGCAATATGCAAGTGAAAGTTTGAATCTCAATCACCTTGAAACACATGTATGTGTTAATCTGTTGATGCTTGTCATTTTAACTTTTTTTTATAGTTCTTCACCTTGAGGAATGAGCCTCCGGAAAACTTTTTAACTCTACTAAAAGAGTGGGCTAAGCTTTGTGAGGAGTTTGTATTTAAGGATCAGAAAAGTCAGAATTTGATCAATATATTGGTGATGAAGCTGTAGATGAAGTGCCAGATAATCAATCTAATGATGCATAGATATTTCTTCCACAAGATTTATATGTGAAAGCACAACTTCTCTATTATCTTTTTCTTGCGTTATGAAACTTTTTCAGTAAGTGATCATTAATTTTATTTTATCAATTTAAAATCATTCATGTACAATAGAAGGACTATGATTATAGTTATGACACACATAAGTCAATAAGTGGCGTGAGATATTTTCCAGTGATCAAAATATTGATATATTGTTTTCCTTTAATTTTATTCACTAAAGTTTTGTTTGTTACTGGATTCTAATAGCTAAATTTATGCAAGATTCTAACTATGATTATAATTGTTACAGTGGATGTACAAATGCCATGAGAGATTTTGTTACCAAAGGACATAAAGAAAAGTTATTCCTCTCCTTGTGAGGAGTGGTGAGACTAACTCACAGGCAGAGGAATAACTTTTCTTTATGTCCTTTGGTAACAAACTCTCTCATGGCATTTGTACATTCACTGTAACAATTATAATCATAGTTAGAAATCTTGCATAACTTTAGCTATTAGAATCCAGTAACAGACAAAACTTTAGTGAATAAATATCAAGGAAAACAATATATCAATATTTTGATCACTGGAGAATATCTCACGCCACTTATTGGCTCTTATGTGTCATAACTAGAATCATAGCCCTTCCATTGCACTTGAATGATTATAGATAAATAACATCAAATGAATGAAACACTTACTGAAAAAGTTTCAAAACACAAGATAAAGTTAAAAGAGAAGTTGTGTTTTCAGATTTAAATCTCAGTGCAAGTAATATCTATGCATAATTAGATTAATTATCTATCACTTCATTATCAGCTTCTTCATCGGCATCTTGATCATATTCTGACTTTTCTGATCCTTTAAATACATACTCTTCGCAAAGCTTAGCCCACTTTTTTAGTAGACTTAAAAAGTTTTCCGTAGGCTCATTCCTCACCTGAAATCCTCTCACTCTCTGCCTGCTATTCTATTCCGTCTTTCCGCTGCAAACAACCATACTATGCTTCTCTCTCAGGTTCCCTTTCTCTCTCTCTCGTATTGTTTTATTGGATTACTCAATCATCTTTCAAAAATGGTTTCTTTTTGGATACATTTGCATCCTAGTAGCTAGTTGAAATGTTGAATAATAAATTTGAGTGAAAAAAATCACGTTTTAATGCAAAAACCACAAACATTTGGGTGAAAAAAATCAATTCTAGTTGAGAACCTCAAACATTCCAAAATCAATTTGAAGTCTTCAAAATCATTTTTTTCTCTCTAGAAAGTGAATTCAAACATTTGTACTTACTGGGGTTGTCAAAACTTTGTATTTTTGAGGTTTCATGAGAATTACTTAATCATATAGTAGGGAGTACTATATTTTCTACAACTACTGGGAACAAAGTCCCTGTTATGTACCTTTCTTTGTTTGAAAACTTTGACAAGCCTGGGAAGTTTGCTTGGGGTGCAGCAGCACTGGCTTTTTTATATCGAGCACTCCGCAATGCCTCACTTAAATCGCCAAGCACCGTTAATGGCTTTTTTAACTCTAGTACAGGTCAAAGAAATACTTCCCTCTACTCTCCTGTTTTGTTTAATGAATCTGATAGTTTCAAATTCAACTGACTGAACAATAGTTTTTTTTTAGCGTTGGTGTTATTCTCGCCTCAATGTTGGACATCCAAAATTTAATCAAGATCCAGACAGTAATTGCTTTCCCTTCGTGCTTAAATTGAAAGGAAAAAGTGTTTGTAGGACGAAATGTAATGTAGTGTCCTACCGAAATGCTTTGGATTCTGTTAATCCTTGTGATGTAAGTGTTAATATTGTGGCTATTTAATGAATTGAGCAATAAGTAGAAGAATTTAATAAATCTGCTGTAGCGTCGATACACAGGTCCAGTGGCTTCCTTACAATGAAATGGATTATGCAGCCATACCAGAATATATAAATAACTAGTCTGGTTTTACGGGCATCTAGGACTATGCTATTGTGTTTTGACAAGGCAGAGAGACACCTTCCTGATCGTTGTTTAAGGCAATTTGGTATGCATCAAACCATCCCAAAAGATGTGGAACGGTGGGAAAGGAAGAGTCGTATAGTGGATCACGGAACAGATTTGATGGGGGAAATGGACACGGCTCTCAAAAGATTGAGGAGCGTTGGTTTTGTATTGTTGAAGGTGGCAACATTTTAGATGAGGATGAGTACATGGAGTGGTACCAGAAGATTGCTCGAAAATATATTGGGAGAGTTTCATCATCTGTAGAATCAGAGTATCAGAGAACAGTACTATGTCTTTACTCTTTGCTAATTCTATCGTTTCTTTCTCTTGAATATGTTACGAGATACATGACTGCTACATACTATTACAGGTCACTGCCATGAGCGAAATTGCGAACCTTGCTGATATATCCTCAACAGAAGGATTGGATTCTTATAATAAAGGATTAATTGATGAAGTGAAAAATATCGGACATAAGTGTTTAACAGAACAATTTGAAGAAATACCAAAAGTTGAGTAAAATTTATCAAAAGGAAGGTAAATATTGAAGAAAGGTAGTCGGAAACGTAAGCAAAAGGATCATCTGAGTAATGAGTACAAATAGCAGCAGGTTGGTAAATTTATCAACAGCTGAAAAAACTCGATATACATTAGAAATTTATCAACAGCTGTAGGCCTTATTTTTACATGTTTATGATATTAAATATAAGTGCTGTTTCTGTTCATCATTTTACTTGTCTTGCAGCTTGTTACCTTTTTGGTTTTGATTGAGTACAATTCTCACTCAATATACATTAGAAATTTCATCTCAGATGACAAAGGAAAAGCTATATAATTCTATCTGAACTTTTTTGAATTTAAATTTGGGAAATTTTCACTTCATTGATCCATCAACATCATAAAATATGTTATTCAGATAAGCATAAACATTTGACAAGTTCCTAAACAATAGCATAAAAACAAACCAGACTTAAAAAAATCTGTTACAGCAGCAGCTTCAAGAGTACAAAGAACTAATTGATAAGTTGTTGTTGACAGTCATATAGACAAATCACAATAAACATTTATTTTCCACATATTTTTATCAAGTTTGTATTATATAAATGGCATGCATGTTAATCATTACATAATAGAAAAGATACTATAAAATTTGTATTTCCACATTATTGACATTTCAAGATACTAGAAAGAACTAGAAGAACTCTATTAAATTTTGCTATATGAAATTGAGCATTCCACTCCTACTTTCTGCTTATAACTTTTCATTTAATTGTGCTCTCTTCATGCTCCAAGCACTCAATCTTGTGATTTTTACATTAGTAGTTCCATTGTTGAAAGCATAAAGTAGTGCTTTATCATTGATGGCCAGTGTGGGATAAACTCTGGATGTGATGCATGCTCTCCCTTCTCCTCCAAAACTCTCTACTACAGAGTGGTCAATCTGTGAAAAGGCAGAAACTCAATTATTATAACCTAGGAAATCTTTTAATATATTATTTTGAACCTTGATATCTATTTTTTTTTTTCTTTTCAAATTATTATATTTTGAATAAAGTTTATGCATCATAATATCCCATTTCATGCATGACTTCATAACTTGCAACTTTTTTCATATGGATGGACCTTTTGTGGACCACACTACAATCCACAAAATTGACATTTATGTTTGAAGAAAGCTTGTGCATATTTAGGGGGAGAAAAAAAAAGTTGGTGTGAATCTTAATTAATGTCAAATGTCTTAAGTGCTTAATCAATTTGAACTTACCAAACTTCTCAATGACAGCTTCTCATGAAGAACATCCACATCAATAAAAGCTCCATAAGTGGTCTTATCATTATCTTTATTCAAAGAAGACCTGTTAAATTAAAGATGCATTTTTATAAGATAGAGTTGGAACTCAATTTTGGTTACAATACTATTCTTGTGTTTATGAAAAGAGATAAATGTATCTTCGCGCTTAAATTTGACAACAAAAATCGACAACAATTTGAATGGTTAATCCGGTTCAAATATGCAGTGGGGTCGCCGTGTCGCAACTCATTTATCATACGATAGGGGACAAGGACAAACCTGCTTTGGTCACTACAAAAGAGTACCAAATTTTTGTGTTGGTATTTGAATATTCTGAAAAACACTGATGTGAACTCTTGTAACCCCTTTGAAGCAAAAACAAGCAGACCAAAAGGTCCCAGTCCACTTTTTACTGATGTACCCTTTTGGCTACATAGAATTTGAGGGTCTGTCCATTTGTCCAAAACTTCAGCCTCTCTAATGTTATTCACTTCAAATGAAATTTCAACATCAGCCTGCATAAGATAAAGGATTAATTTAAGTTCTCTTAAGATAAACAGCTTAATTAAACAATGATCATATAGTATAAGTGTTTATGTATAAGTTACAATATTTACTCATGTCATGCAGTTATTATAGTAATTAACAAAGCACAGGTTACCTGTGCTGCTGTGACACCATTAATTTGCAACAATTGACCTCCCTTAAGAACTTTGGTGGGCCAGTTAACATGATTTACTCTTAGCTTCTCAACTTCCACAACTGGCCATTGTACCAACTGTTTACCTGACTTGTGCAACCAAATTTCTCTTGGAATTGTCTGCAAATACATATGTGCATTAGAGGTGAAAGTTTACCCTAATTAGCTAACTATATTTCATAATTGTTATTTTAACATGCATCTAAATTTGATAATTTTTTAACTATGTTAAAACACTTAACACACGTGGTTAAATTTCATAATGAATTTGACAGAATCACAATAAATTATTACGTTAAAATGCACGAAGTGTTTGATTTGAATAAGAAATATATTATAAAGTGTCAAAGAAATTTGATATATCTAATTTAAATTATACAATTGTTTCATTGATACTAGCTACTATTAAATAACATTTATGTTCTGTAGCCTTGAACTAAACTATTACAAGTCAACTTTATTTTTCTAAAAAAAATATTGTGGACCATATTCTCATGCCATGATGTTAGCTGGATCATCATATATATACTAAACCTGTAAGCCATATATTTTATTATTATCATATAAAATCATGCCCAATAAAATAAACTAATGTAATTTTTTTAGTCAATAGTCAAGACTATATTATATTTTCCCCAACGCATATCTTGATTTTATAAAATGAAAAAACAAATCACAAAAAAAGAATTAAATAAGAAAAATACAAAAAACTCACATGGATTCCAGACCATCCTTTCTTGATATCATCAGCAACACTTGAGGATTCATTAACCCAACCAAGCAAAATCCTTCTATTCTTTCCATCATCAAAGAAAGTTTTTGAAGCGTAATATTTTCCATAATCATATCTCAAAACATGTTCACTACCAACCTCCTCAAACCCTTTATCAGGGGTAAAATTGTCTTTTTCTTCATTATAACTCCCAATTAAATAATAATCATGTTTTTTATCATCTAAACTAACCTTCAAAACATGCCTAACATCATCATTATTTATTGATGTGTCAACACCAAATTTACCAATTTTCAAAACAGGAAAAAAATCAGGACACTCCCACATTCCAGTGCCCTTAGCTGAATGCAAAGGGTGTTTAGATTTAACCCAATTAATAAAATCTTTACTCTTATATAAAATTGCAATTCCTCTAGTATTTTTTTTGCTACCAATAAGTACCCTCCAATTTCCATCTTTTCCTAACCAACCACTAGTTGGATCTCTAAATGAACTTGCATTAATTTGATTTTCACTAGTTGGTTCCATTAATGGATTTTTTGGTGACTTAATCCATTCCCTAAGAAAAGAGTCATTTAAATTTTTAGGGTATGCTATATTTTGAACTTGGTGATTTAATTTGTTAATTCCAGTGTACAAAATAGCTGGTTTGTTACCATGTAATATTGTGGCTGATCCTGACCAACAACCATTTATATCGGACGGTTGAGATGGAAAGATGGCTGGATCAAGTGGAGCCCAGTTAACAAGATCACTTGAAACAGAATGTGCCCACACAATATTTCCCCAAACAGCACCTTTAGGATTGTATTGATAGAATAAATGATAAAGTCCTTTGTAACTCAATGGTCCTACAATAAGTCACATATATAAAGAGTTAAAGACAATATTTCATTATTTAAGAAAAAAACAATGGCATGGAAAATGACAATTATCAACTTTTAAATACAGTTACCTTATTGTTATATTGAATTTATTATTATATATATTGGTCCACTTCCATTTTTAAATTTTTCATTAAAAATATAATTTTGAAATATAATTCATCTCTTTTTTGATATCATTGACTTTATTTTATTGTTGAAATATCATTTTCCTATTGATTTAGTGTAAAAGATTTGCTTCTGGCTATAACTTACGTACTCCTATTAATTAGTTAAATAGATTCTGAATTTTTTCTCCTTTCATTATGGCCCTACTATATTGAGCATATGCCTCTTATTATGCAGGTTATATTTGTCATGCTGTGATTTCTTAAGCTTTGGAACTTCCATTTCTTATTTTATTTTTGAACATCTCAACTTTGTTTGAGTTTTGACTAATTCTATGGAAAACATTTATGAAATTAATCATATTCTTATTATTTTTTTAAATAGTTAAAATTAAACTTATGAAGCACTAATTAACACAATCACGAGAGACGATATTGATAATAATTTGAAAAAAATAATAATTAAATATAACTATATATGTGTTTTATGTTGTAGTATTGACACCAAATACACATTCATGACAACATGGATGATGATATGAAACGAGATGTATGTATATGAAAAATGTACTGTTTAAGAGGGATCCATAAGAGAATTGAACTAACCATTAGGATCTGCATATCCACACATCCATTTGAGCATAACATGTCAAATGACAAAAACAAGAAGCAAGAAAATATGTTAGAGATTTAAATTATTTCGCCAAAGAAAAAAAGTAAAATAACAAAAAAGAACACAATGGTTAGATCACATTAATTACCATTGATCCAATTCTTTGGAGGTTGGAAATGATAAGCAGTTCTGTAAGGTTGATTTGTGGAATCAGAAGATAAACTTTGAAGGTTTCTATAAACATGGTGAGTTGCTTCAATAGGAAGAATACCATTGACATAAATGAAAGTGAAGAGAGGTAATAGCCAAATAGTAGAGAATATATTCATGGTGACTATAGTTTTGTTGAAATGTGGAGAAAATTACAAGGCTATGTTATCTATTTATATAGAGTATAGACAACTGTTGTGCTGGCTATGGTTGAAATTTATGAGTAATATTGGTCTAATGAAAAAGGATATATCTATTATAGTCAATGTATAGATATATAATATACGAAGTGATTTTTTCAATATATGAATATAAATATATATATTTAATTAGAAACTATTGAGTGAAATTCATTGGTCATATATATGAAGCAACCACGAAAGTATGTACAGTATGGTCTTAATTGTCAAAGCTAGGTAAGCAATATTTAATTTAATTTCGATCCATGTTGAAAGATATACCTACGGAGAGTAAGTTATGTACAAATTTGCTATAATATTTTAAACGTATTTTCAATATAGATCCGGCTTTTTTTTTGTTTGTTTACATAGGTATGAAGTTTCTATCGCCTGTTTATCAATGAATAATTTATTTGGAGAACTTGTGAAATACACAAGATAAATTCTCTACTCCCAACTAAATTATTTTCATATTTATGAATCAAGAATTGAACTCCTATAACCACTCGTTTAAATAGAGTGTCCGGAATTAAAACTTTAATTCTAACATATAAAATATGATATTCGTACGGATTGAACTTACTTCACACGACACTCTGTCTTATATATGTTTTAATAATTAACTTTGTTTAATATATCTTGCATAAAATAAAATTAAAATAGACTCGAAGACTGATCCTTAAGCAAGATAGTATTATATATACTTGAAAGACTTGTTTCTTACAGTATTTAAGGGTCTACTCCTGTATTTGCGATTGAAGAACATGTATGGCTCCCCATCCCAAACCAAAAATCATGAGGCCAGCTGCTTGCTATATATATACTACACAAATTCAATAAACAAAATTGGAGAACCAGTACTAATACTCTTTTTTTTTTCCAATAAAAATTTATCTGAATTGGACTCTCAAAATTTATCAATATATACTATACCAATACATATGAAAATAGTCTCTTGAACGAAAATACATACACACCCATCAAAATAATGCTCATATATTTCCATTAAATTAAAAATAATATTTTTTTGGAGTTATCATGATATAGATACGAAAAATTTACACTATTAGTAGCAACAATTAATCTTCAACCGGAAACCTGTGATGTGACATATAGATTTTGAAAATTTCTCAATCGTCCCCCATTATTCTCTTTCCCTCCCTAACTACTATATTTGCCCTTAGGGGGTTTTGGGGATATAGGTACCAATTCGGGATCTAGATCCCGAACTATAGTTCGGAATCTACGTCCCGAAGTGGTGTCTGGGTTTTGGAGGGTTCATGCACCAGTTCGGGATCTAAAACCCGAAGTGGTGCCTGAGTTATGGGGTATAGGCACCACTTCGAGTTTTAGATTCCGAACTGGTGCATGAACCCCCAAAATCCAGACACCACTTCGAAATATAGATCACGAACTGGTGCTTGTACCCCCAAAACCTAGGCACCACTTTAGGATGTAGATTCCGAACTATAGTTCGAGATCTACGTCCCGAATTAAAGGGTAATTTGGAGTTTTAGGAGGGTTATAAAGAATTATGGGGGGGGGCAAAAGAAAAATTTTCATAGATTTTTTCCTCTCAACCAAATTTTTTTCATGAGTAAGAAATAATATTACATTTTTATAATATACTCATGTGTGTGAATCATGAAATAATTTTAACGTCAACATTTATTTAAAAAATAATACTATATGAAATTTCGTTTGGTTTGTTATTGGTCAGTGGAATTCAAATCTGAAGTAGAAAAGTCAGAAAATGACTATACTATATATACGTGTACAGTTACTGATCAAGAATTTAGGAGAAGAAAATTTTGACTTATCCATAAAACGTGGCTGTCCCATACATAGAATTTAATGAAGCATGAATTCCATGCCAATGAGAGGTTTTCAAGCAAAAAGGTATCATTACCAATGAGGATCATGGATTTTGTTCCTTTTCAAGTGCTTATGCTAGCTGAATCACTTTTAATTTAGACACTTCTTGAGAGCAAATTTTGTGGTGTATCCAATCCAAGTCATAGTGTATTTTGTATTTATCTTTTATAGATAAACAGATTTTGTGGGACACTACTTCCAACTTTTTTGCTTCAACTATAAACTTAATTGTGTTGTTGTTCCACTAGTTCACTAATGTTTATCCATTTATGTTTGTCTATTGTGTAACTTCTCGTGACTTCAGAGCCAAAAGAGCAAAATGATTTTCGTGACTTAACTTTAAATTGTTCTCATTTGTTCGCACTAGCCATGAAAATAGTTCACAATGTTCCACGGTGATCTGTGGCTTAATATACAATTATATAGGTAAGAATGTTAAATGTTTACCAATTATAAGTTATAAATAAATCAAATCAACGAGAGGATAGATTGCACTGAAGAGTTTAGATAACAAGATAATCAAAGACAAAATTCATCAAATTAGATTTAATCACATATATATACAAAACATGAGAAGAATTATATTCAATCACGTCTTTCATTTACCAACCAATGTTTCTTAAATATAATGTACCATCATCAACAACAACAACCACAGTACCACAAACAACAAATGGTACCATCATCGAAATCAAACATCAACACAATTCACAGTATAAAGCATAGAAATTAAAAACATTTACAAGAACTACGGAATTCTTTATAATCAATGGATATTTCACATATTAAACATGAATGTGATTCATATTAACACTTCTATTTTTAATGAATTTCGGATAAAAGTGATTTGACATGTTGCTTTGCACTATTACAATTGGAAATTCAAACATGCCGGTGTCTATTTTACTCTTTCTAAGGATGTATGGAGACATTATATCCAAAATCGACAGTTATAAGATATTTGATAAATAAGAATTACAAAAGTTAATTTAGTTAAATTAAGGATGAAACTGAGTGATATATATTTGTAAAACTTCATTTCCATAGAGAAATAGTATATTTAGCAATGCCGTTGCGTTTAAATCTATTAATGTAACTTTTTAAAGATTATAATTTATTATACAAAAAGATTTAGTGGCGTAATACGATTCGAGATGAGTTTTAGCATCAAATTCTTTCACCCAAGTGCAGTTGCAGGATTGAACTGTAGTCTTCCCTACTGAATCAACTAACATTTGAAATAAATGAAAAAATTTATTTATGAAAGAAAAACACAATCTATTAATCTCATATTTAGTGTGATCAAGACGGAATTAGATCGGTTTCAGTCACATTGCATGCAGACAAGATATTTGGATTGTTCTATCAATGTCGGACGATCTAAATTTTAAGAATAAAGGATCATAATCAAACAATCTAAATATAACCAACTGCAGGGCAATCACTTCTCTTTGACTGTACTAAATTTAGATCCGACCAAGATCATTTGAAAAATATAAAGTTTAACCCTTCTCTTTGACTATACTGAATCTAAATATAACTTAAAAAAGAAAATTTAATTTAATTTTATAATTCAAAAGGCCAATAATACTTTACCGTAATGATTTGCTAACTGCAGCAATTTTGAGTTTTCACTACTTTGAAAAATTGAAAAGATCTTAGCAGCAAAACTCATTATATTTTTATTCATTTTTTTTCTTCCATCTATCTCTTTTCAAATGAAACTGTCGATTTCTTTTATATTGTCTTTGGTTGGATAGAGAGGAGAGATATAATAATACAAAAATCAATAAATATATTAAAGTTGAACTAAATTTTAGTCCAATATTACATTTATTAAATTCTGTATTTTTATTTATCTCTTGCTTATTTCTCTCCGTCTTCAATCAAATAAAGTATATTAACTCATTTGGCATCAAAACCATATTCATTGAAAAATTTTATTATTTTATACAAAAATAAAAACATGGCTTAAATACACTTTTGATCCCTTAACTTATTAATAGTTAAGGGACCAAAACAAAACTAAAAAATAAATTAAGGGACCAAAAATGTATTTAAGTTTAAAAACATTAACAAAAAAGTGAGAGAGAGGTGGCACTTTGGTAGTAACCATTTTCCATTTCCACCAAAAAAGAGAACAATTAACAATTCTAAACTTGTCTTCTCTTTTCTCCTTTCCACACCTACAAACAATACAATACAAAACAAAAACAATATCTTTTTTTGTTTCAAACAAAAACAAAAGCAGAACAAAAGAACCACTCTCTCAACCCTTGTCAACCAGCGTGCTCATCATCATCATCACCTTCCTTACTCAGGTACCAATTTTTCTTCCTTTTTCAACAACCCATTACTTTTTTTCTTCATTTTTTTGAATTTTTAACTGTGTTGCTGTATGACTTTTTCAACGCTAGAATAGTAAAGTTGGCTCCTTTATTGTTCTTTACCATTTAAATTTCATTTTTTTCCAACTTTCATTCATGGGTTTTGCTTCTTTTACATTAATTTAGGACTCAGTTTCTGTGTTTCAATTTTCTGAGTATTCTGTTTCTTTATGAGGATTTGATTGGATTGGAGAAATTTTCAAGCTTGCATTTTTTTCTTCACAAAAGATGAATTTTAGGGTAGGATGCTAATCAATCATTGAAGGAGAATCAAATTATTTACTGTCATGTATCACTTTGTAATTACCAGTTAATTGCTTATCTTGATATCCTCCACTTCATGGAGTTAAAGTGTTCAAAGGAAGAATTTTTGTGTGTATTTTAGTAAGAAATAATTGAGTTTAGTAATTGCTAAGTTCCTTTTATCTACTTATTCTATTGTTAATGCAAGTAAATATATTAGTATTGATTGAATTTTAATATTGTACTATAGGTGTTTCTGGGATAAGTTAGAACTTCCATTGATCTAAGTCATTTAAATGGGTTTTATTTATCTTAGGGTCGGTTTGATTTGCAATTGTCTCGTGGTTTACTGAGGGACAAGAATTTTAGGTTTTGTCCATTCCCTTGGCCCCTAATTTGTCTAGAACATTTTAGCAGATCAAACACATTCTTAGTGAATTAGCCATTTGTTTCTTATAAATAGGACTGGAGTCTAGAGGTTATGGTTTTGATTTTCCATTTTTTTTTGTGTTGTCAGATTGTACATGGAGGAGTACTGGTGTTGAACTGATCGGCTAATCAATGGATAGTTTCTTGTTTGGTGAATAATGGTTTGATGGGAATGTGATTGAGAGGTTTAACTCGACTGATTCGGTTAGTGTTGTGAAGCTGGAATGCAGAAAACTAATCTTTTGGAATTTGGTTCTATCATGAAGAGGTCTAAAAGTAAAAAGACAACTTTGGCTTCTCAGAATGTGTATGATTGTGTTGCGACGGGACACGAGGACAGGCTTGGTGACATGCCAGATTGCATTCTTCATCATATTTTGTCGTTTATGGAGACAAGAGATGCAATTCGAACATGTTCTTTATCGAAAAGGTGGAGGTATATTTGGACTTCAATTCCCTGCCTGTACTTCAACAGCAAATCATTCACACGGTTGGTTGATTTCAAGAAGTTTGTATTGTGGGTTCTATCCCATCGCGATAATTCTCATGTCAAAGTTCTCATTTACTATCGCTTTGGGGTAGATTACGCGACAGATCAGTATCTTTTCAATAAGGTTATTGAATATGCAACATTACATGGTGTCGAAGAAATCAGAATTAATCTTCGGGCGAAAACCTCTGGTTGTCCACCAATTGAAATTCCTATGCCTCTTTTTACTTGCCAATCGTTGAAAAGGCTTGAGTTAAAAGATTGCCATCCTACAAATGTCTCATCTCCTTTTGGTTGCAAATCGTTGGACACATTACACCTGGAACATTTTTCAATGTTTCCTACTGCAGCCGACTTTTCAAATCCTTTTGCAAGTTTGTCCGAACTTTTTAGTTTTACAACATTGACAGCTTTGCATCTAAATAATTTCGCCCTATGTTATACGGGAATGGAGTGTCTGGATCCGTTTGTTAATTGTGTCAATATGAAGATTTTGCAATTAAGTGAAATGTCCTTTAAGTCAGATTTGAGTCCTAAAGTTTTTGTGATATCTGCTCCCAAACTCAGTAACTTGAGTCTAATCTGTAACCGGTTTAGATGTAAGATTGTAGTTGCTTCTCCAAAGCTTCTCAATTTCACTTACTTGTATTCCACACCTTGCGCCTTCTTTGAGTTTAGTCTTCCTTCTTTGGATGGCTTGATCATTGATATTCATGAGTTACATGAACCTATGGAAAAATCTATCCGAAATAAAAGACAGGAGACTTTACATGGTTTGATCAATATGTTACGGGGACATCATAAGGCTGAAGCTGTTAAACTATCCTTCTGTACAGTTGCGGTATAGACAAAATTCTGAGTGTGTTTATCTGTCTGTGCTTGTGAACGCACACAGTGTGCATGATCGAGAATGTGTTTTTTCTTTGAACTGTAAAAAGAAATATATTGACCTAATTTTTATTTATATTCGATTTCAGGTTACTTGTGGAGCTGCAGCCTTAGAAAAGCCGGAATGTTTGCCTTATAGTAAATGGAAGTCATTGGACTTTGGAGTGGGATCAACATATAAAATCTTCATCAACAAATTTGACCATATAACTGCTTACTTCCGCAATTGTTCTCAGCATGTAGACTTTGAGATTGTGAATATTTAGATGGTATGTGTAAATCCCCTTCATCCTTAAATCATTTATTATCCCTTTATTACCATTAGTATGAATTTTTGGAACTTTCTTGGTTTCTTCTATTTCTTAATATAATGTATTTTATGTGTCATAATTGATCACATATTATTAGGACTATGTGCATCAATTTTTGCTTCAAATAGGAGCTAATTTCAAAATTTATTCATGAAACAATTGATCGTGGACTTAAGTAGTCAATTAAATGAGTTACAAAAACTATCTTAGCAAGCTTTTGAGGCTTATTCTAATGTGCATAAGTAAAATAGTTCTGTTTTTTACCAGTTGATCAAAGAGGCCCACCAAATATTGTGGTACACTGACTGTACTAAATCATTCCCAGCTATCTCATTTCAATCCCTCTGCACACCCATTCTTTGCCCCCATCATTGACCATCACCACCGGTGTCACCATCTCCTGCGACTTCACCACCATCTCCAACTTCACTGTCTACCCCTCCTTCCCTCTTCCTATTGGTTCATTTGACCCACCTCCGCCAGAACCAAATCTGTATCACAATGTAAGTCCCAAAAACTTCAACTTCTTGAAGAACTGTCTCCACTTCTCGACCATTGACTTCGTTCCTTTACTCAAACCAAATAATTTATTTGCTTTGTGGTATTTTCGTGGAGCAACAAAGATATAAATGAATGAGTTGCGATATGTTACAGTTTTGGAGCGACATTACTAATGAAACTATTGATTCTACCTTTAGTGTTTCTTGTGTCTGTTTGGTTATAGATTTCAAATTTAAGATATTTCTGAATCAGTTTTCCGTATTTGAATATTTATTTTTATGTTTTTTGTATTAGATTTTGAAGGATACTTTGCACAGAAGGTTTGACTTATGCATTGCTGAGGTGAAAGTTAACCCAACACTTGGATCCTTATTGCTTGGTATGGTTTGAATGCGAAAGGATTCAGATGTAATCTCATATGTTTATAATTTTAGTAATAAAACAAGATATAATGAAACAGAAATTTAAATACATTACACAAATTTGTATCTTGACTGACATTTTTGTGGTCATTTCTCAGTTTAAAAAGAAATGTGAATATGGATTTACTTTTTTGTTCATTTTCTCTTCTTTTAAAGAGGTAAAGGAATGAAAACAAATTCCGTAGATAAAGAAAAAAAAATTGTCACCAAGATCGAATCACGGGAGAAAATGGGGTACTAGATCCGGGTATGAAGTAACTATGCTAGTTAGGTTGGAACAGGTTTTAATTTTCAGTTACATGATCCAACCCAATCAAAACACGGGTTGGTTCGTCTCTGTGATTATTCTTACTCGTGAATGTTGTTGGAACCTCCACATCCCTCTATCTGTTTTGTTGAAGCATAACACGAAGACGCACCATGAACACTATTGTGACACATCTATAGACTTAGAGCAAGGACAAAAATGGTTCGACACAATGATGGTGACAACACGACATAAATAGACGATGAAAACAACATTAAGATGACGACAAGGCGTCACAACAAATTGGTGTGATGAAACTTCAGTTTCCAAGTTGGTCTTGGATGGGCTCATCATGAATTCATGATAGAGGAAATTAAGACATTAGGGTTGTTGTGACATATTAATATTATTAATTAGAGTAAATACCTAAATTAGTTTTTGAAATTGTAAGTTTGTATCAACTTAGTCCTCCCACGTTTGTAATGTTCCAAAATGATTTCTATAATTGCAAATTGTTAATCAAACAATTATTTGGAATATTTGTGTTGTTTTCGTAGGAATTTGACGTTTAGTTGACTAGTTATTTGCTTAACTTATTAGTTGTTAGCTTTGTGGGATTTATGTCTGGACTTTTGGAGACAACTCCGCCGGTCGCAGATGGAAATATTAATCGCAGACCAACATCTAGTGCTGTTAGTGGCGGATCCAAATCTGACATGACGTCTCATGAAATGGTATTCCTAAAATCATAATTGTTTTCTTTTCAGTTGCTTATTTTTTAGGAAGGATGATTAGGAATTTAATGCATTTTTCTGTTATCTATAAGTTCCTTGTAGAAGAGAAGATGATGTATTTTTGGTTTATCATGTTGTGAAAGATGATATTTCAGTTCTATAAATGTTATACGTTTATTTTTCTTTTGTTGTTAATCAATGCTGTGGTAAAATATATTTTGAATAACAGTTAAAAAAATATACTCCATCTCATGTTGATATTGTATACCTGAAGTTAAATGTGCCTAATTTTATTTGTCTGAAATACAAAACAGATTCTGTCTTAAATTCTCCCAGAAATCTCAGCAAGTCTCATATTTTTCGACACAAACAAGTCTTCTCTTTCAAGTGTCCTCTCCAAAAGGATATTTCACAAAATTTCTAGCTAGGATTCGTTGTTTCCATATGCAATTATTGGAGTAATTGGCACAACTGATTTCTGCTCTTTATTCAGTTCCTCATTGACATTTTGCTTGAAAGTGGCAGCAATAACCTGATTAACCAAGAGATATATAAATATTGCAAATTCAAAGTTACTCACTTCAATTTCTCTAACACTATATATTAAAGTAAAGATTGTTAATTAATATGATTCGCTTACTTGAATAGGGCCGGCCGCTATGAGGGAATTCACAGACGTCATTCCACAAATTTCTTTCCTATCATTGATCCATAATAAACCGGAACACGTTGCATTTTTGCGATGATGACGTCCATCATCACCAACAAGACATACTCCAGATAAAGAAAGTATCTGAACTTCTATCTGAACTTCTCTCTGCATATAGAAATTGAAATAAACAAGTAAATACACACGCAGATTATGCAAAAATTTAATCAGATACCTTTGATTACCTGGAACATGATTGTACAATCTGGAAGACCAGCCGTCGATACATAACCGGTGGCAGATATTATGCAAACAGATTGACCTGATGCATGACATAGTTCATATACTGCATCCAACACATCCTGCAAACCATATAGTAGTAGTAGTAACATTACTTTAATGAAATATAAAATAAAGTTGCATATGAAAATGTGAAGATTGGTTAAGCTTATATATATACCTCCCCAACATTCAAATTTAATACATGAGCGTTGAGATTTCCCCCGGAACTAGAAGATTCTGCAGAAGTTTGATCAGAAGATGCTTCTAATTCTCTTGACTTAGTAGTCATAATCTTATTTTGATAGTGTGTGTTACATTTTCTTCTCCTCTTTCTAGTGTTCTTTCTAAAAGGAAATTTTCTAGCAAAACTTATTCCTGGAATCGTTATGTTTCCATATGCAACTACTGGAGTAATTGGCACAACTGATTTCTTCTTTTTATTCAATTCTGCATCGACATTTTGCTTGAAAGTGGCCACAATAATCTGATTAACCCAAGAGATATAAATATTGTTAATTCAAAGTTACTCACTTCGAATTTTTCTACCATTCTTTTTAACAAATATTGGAGTAAAGATTGTTAATATGATTTACTTACTTGAATAGGGCCGGCCGTTATGAGGGAATTCACAGATGTAATTTCATAAGTTTTTTTCTTCCTATTATTGATCAATAAAACGGAACACGTTACATTTTTGCGATGAAAATGTCCATCATCACCAACGATACATGATCCAGATAAAGAAAGTATCTCAAATTTTCCCTGCATATAGGAAATTGAAATAATAAACAAATAAATACACGTACAAATTATGCAAAATTTAATCAGATTTATAACTTTGATTACCTGGATGGTGAAAGTACCATTTGGAGTATGAAGAACAGTCTTTCATACAGAACCAGTTGCCCATATTATGCAAACAGATTGACCTAATGCATGAGATAGTTCATATACTGCACCTAACACATCCTGCAAACCATATAGTAGTAGTTGTAAGAAATTTAGCGCCACACATATACTCCCTCCGTCCCAAAATAAATGTTGTAGTTGACCATTTTGCACTATTTACATAATCTACTTTGACTGTATTTTTCTATTAATATATAAATGTAAATATTAGCAAGTAAGATGTTGTTTGATTTGTCTCGATGAGTACTTTTAAGATATACAATTTTTATAATTTTTTAAGATAGATAATTAAAGATATTAACGATTAAAGTTGTGCATTGGCAAACGTAAACTGGTCAACTGCGACACTTATTTTGGGACGGATGGAGTAATATTTAATGTGTTAAGGACACATGTTATCATTTGCCTTTAATAAAATATAAAATAAAATTGCATATGAAAATGTAAAGACCAGTTAAGATTAGCTATACCTCCCCGACATTCAAATTCAATACATGAGCGTTTAAATTTCCCTCAGAATCAGAAGATTCTGCAGAAGTTTGATCAGAAGATGTTTCTAATTCTCTTGACTTAGTAGTCATAATTTTTTTTTTGATAGTGTGTGGTACATTAAGTTTGCGTTATACTATTGCATATATAGACTCAATCCATCCCCCTTGCAAAAAAAAATAAAAATATTTCAATCGAGAGAAATACTACATCCGTTCTTTTTTACTTGTCGTTTTAGAAAAAAAGACAAAAATAAGAGGGGCTATTTGTCCACTTTATTTTCCTATTATGCCTTTTTTAAAAATATATATCATATTTTTAATCCACCAATAAATTTCTACTTTTTTTTTTCAATTTCCAAAAAAATCGTAACAAAAACTTTATTTAAAATCAAGCAAAAAATTTGTTACAAGAAACTAGTGTTTAAATAAGAGACACTTCATCGTCAAAATTAAAAAAAAAAACAAGAGATACTTTAAGGTTTCCCAAAACATTAATAAGTTCACAAAATTTAGAACTTCTCATATATGGCTTCAAATCTTGGTGTTGAAACAATTCTCATATTTTCAAGTTGCAGTTATTTTGAGTTTCTTAATATTGTGTAACAAGATTTTCAATAAACATGCACGAAACAAAAAAGATTTTCAATTAAATATAATAAAAAGATTATATTGTTTCAACAAAAAAAAAATTAATCAATAAAATAAAATAGGAATGAGGGTATAATAGGCAAAATATAACCTAAATTGCTAAAACGACAAGTAAAAAAGAACAAATATTTTTTCTTAAAACGACAAGTAAAAAGGAACGGGGTAGTAGTTACTATGTGTTTGACGGTTGATATCTTAATATCAACAAAACAAAAAAACTTTAAAGATAATGATTCAAAGTATGTTTCTATTTTTTTTTGATAAGCAATATGTTTTTATTTTACTTGAAATAAGTTGCATGAATTTTTTGTTTTTGGTTACAAGTTGCATTAAAACATGCAAAATCAATTTTCTTTTGGTTAGGTAGTTGGTTAGAAATTCATTCCTTAAAAATAAATAAATGAGTGTATTCGGGTTCAAACCTAAATACCTATACTTTTATGTAATATGTCCAACTAATTGAGTTAAGTTCATGAAACATTTAAAACTAATTTTTATTTGTTATGGAAAAGATAAGAGAAAGTAACTTTTTCTTAAGAAAGATAAATGTTTGTTTTTTCTCTTA
Organism: Trifolium dubium; assembly: GCA_951804385.1. Lineage (NCBI taxonomy): Eukaryota > Viridiplantae > Streptophyta > Magnoliopsida > Fabales > Fabaceae > Trifolium > Trifolium dubium. The sequence continues at coordinate 2,688,562 of OX638073.1, read as the reverse complement.
TATTTTGGAACAAAAATAAATTTTCTCTTATATTTTGGGACAAAAGGAATATTCTGATAAACTATTGAAAACTCACAATATATGATCTAAAATTTCGACATTATATATCAATTGAGTTAAATTTTTTTTTGGTACAATCAATTGAGCTAATTTATTACTCCCTACGTCCCAAAATAAGTGTTACAGTTCACTATTTTGCACTATTCACATAATTTACTTTGACTGTATTATTTTACTAATATATAAATGTAAATATTAGTACGTAAGATGTTATCGATTTATTTCGATGAGTACTTTTAAGATATACAATTTTTATAAAATTGTGCGTTGACAAACATCTATTGTGACATTTATTTTGAAACGAATGAGTACATAATTATTGCAATTTTTGCTTACATTGCTAACTATCAACGTTTCTGTGACTGTCAACAGAATCGAAGCAGTATCAATATCAATGGTGGTTACATCTTCTTCTATTCGTCTTCTTCCTTCATCCCTCACTTCTTTCGTTCAACGTCGCTCTCCATATTCATGGCGTTGGCGTCCTTCTTCAATCTCATTCCCACTCTCTCCCATCCACTCCACTACCAGTCAGTACACTAACTTCTTCTTTCTCTCATTTCATCTTTCTTAATTTGTTAATCTACTAAATTTTAATTAATTATTTTGTTGTTACAGTTTCTTCTTCCAATGGAATTACCAGTGATGTTGATCAATCACAAGTTATATTCATTGGAACTGGAACTAGTGAAGGTGTTCCTAGAGTTAGCTGCTTGACTAATCCTTCAAATCAATGTCCGGTACAATAATAATAATAACAATCATCAACCCTAGCTAATATCTTTTCATATCTATATATTTTTTTTATGTCATTTCATATCTATAAGTCAGTTCAACCGCTAATTTTATCAAATACTACAAATTCAATCAGCTAGCTTATAAACTATAAGCTCGTCTGCTATAAGCTAACTTATAAACTATCCACTATTTTTTGCCAAACATAGCCCTAGTTAAAAAATGTGGTTAATTCAGTTTAGTAGACGGTTAATTTAATTCAACGTCGAAATTGTGGTTCACTCAACTATACGATTAACCGCAATTTTCAATGTGATATAAATTAAACATATACTCAACCGAATTAACAACAATTTGCACGTGATTAACCAAGTGTTGCACGTGTAGGAAAAATTGGGTGTGCATCCAACAATTTTGTATTGAATACGTGTAGCATTGACACTTCAGATTTAAGATGTGTCAGTATCGACACTGGCATATATAATTATATTCAATTACTTTTATTTGCTTAAAATTATCAGTTTCTTAGTGTCATTTATGGTGTCCATATTTGTGTTAGAGTTTTGTTTAGGATTTATAATGAAGAGTGTTTGTTAAGAGAGCTATTTTTGCCTTGTTTTTTATGGTTATTAATAGGTTTGTTTAAAAGCTGCTAATCCGGGTGATAAGAATAGGAGGCTTAACACAAGCATCCTCATTCGCCACTCAAACTCCACAGGAACTCGCAATATTCTTATAGATGCTGGAAAGTACGTTTCTACTTTAAATATCTATGTGTAATAGGTCTTGAAATTGTGCTAGGTTATGAATTAGGATGAACATTTTTTTCCTTTTATTTTGGTTTCAGTCCATGTATGTGATTTAAGGCTAGGTTTCCTAGTCGTGCTATGATACATAATATAGAAACCTAGAGTAGAGAATAATTCATAGCAAAAAGAGAGAAAACAAGGGAAAATGAGTTCCCACTGTTCTTGTATTTCAGGAAATGAAAGTTAGTTATACATAACAATGAGATTGGTGTTTATACCAAGAGTGATCTCTAAATCAGTTAGTTTACTGCAGAGTTGGCCAGGACTTTGGAGTTAGGACTCAGGACTGTGTGCTGACAGCACCAATCAGTTACAAAGTAAAGCTCATTTAGGCTGTCTTGACTATAACACTATTACTATATACCATGTTCGGAAATAGGGACATATAAAGTATGGATATATTGAAGTTTTTAAAACTGTGAGAGATTTAATTCAAGGCCACTTTTGATAGATTGTCTCTCATGTGTTTGCATCAATTGGGTGCTAATAACAAATTTTCGTTGTTGCAGATTTTTCTATCACAGTGCTCTCCGGTGGTTTCCTGAATTTGGGTTAGTTTACCTATTCAATAGTTTTGAAGTTTTTGATGTTATATGAGATTGCTTCTCCTATTTTCCATATTGCTCTTAGAAAAAAATTCTGTACAACTTTAATAAGTGTTAGGAACTGCAAGTAGAATCGAACATATGAGCAGGCCATTGCAGAATGGATTAGATACCTACACAAAAAATGCGAGGTATATGTACCACTAGGACAGTTCATAAAATTTGTAGTGGGACCAGGTGTTGTGTTGTTCAGAGTGTACGAGTTAAGTTTGTGGCTTTGTGCAATTATTATAATTGAGATTATCAAATATCTGGAATGCATTTTGATACTTATCAACTTTAGACGTGAAAATCTCAAAAGAGTTGGACATCAGCAGCATTTCTTTGTAATTTTAAATACTTATCTTCTTGAAGATCTCTTGATGAGCCTAGAACTTATGATAAATATGGCATTCTTGCTGGTTTTCTTGTTGTATTTTTGTACGTTGCTTTTCTTTTTCTTCTAAAGATCTCTTTAACTAGTTGTATTTCTGTCAGGATAAGAACAATTGATGCAGTTATTATTACTCATTCTCATGCTGATGCAATTGGAGGTCTCTGATCTTAATTCTTTCTAATACTCTTTGGATTATTTATAGCAATACGATAAATACAATTCTTGCCTGAAGTAATTAATAAGAAATCTAATTAATGATATAAACTAATTATGCTTCTCTCTTCTTCCCAGGTCTTGATGATCTTAGAGATTGGACTAACAATGTTCAGCCTTCTATTCCAATATATGTAGCGAAGCGTGACTTTGAGGTCCTCTCCCCTCTTCTTTCCTTTTGAAATTAAAGCTTTCAATTATACTTTCTTCTTCTGCTTGTTGTCTACATGTCTAGGACACATTATTATTTAGATCAAAGGGACTCCCACATACCACAATATTAAAGAAATGAATGTTTTTCATCAGAATTAGCAATACTATTAGAATCTTATGCTTGTCTCTTAATAACTTGCTATACATTTAAGATCATTTTCATTATTTAGACTGCTACTGTAGAAAAATGAAGAAATGATTTAGGGGAAATATTTTCCTTTTCAGATACTATAACTTTCAAGTGTTACATTACTGAAATGTGCAGGTAATGAAGAAGACCCATTATTATTTAGTAGATACAAGTGTAGTCTTACCTGGTGCTGCAGTCTCGGCATTGCAATTCAATAGCATATCTGAAGAACCGTTTTTTGTACATGGATTGAAGGTCAGTATTATTAACAGTTATAATAGAATGAAGTGATCGAGGGTGTATCGCTACTATTTTATTTTTAATTTTTTTCTTTTTCTGTTCACACTTTATTTTCTCATTTGTTAGTGTAAAACTAGTTTACACTATTTTCTCACATCAGCCCACTTTTATAACTGCATTTTTTAATTAATGTTATGACTTATGACTTTGGAAAAATGATGGACTACCATTGGAGTTCACTGTAAAACTAATTTACACCAATAGTGTATGCCATTAAACTCTTAATTTCTGACCATGAAATTCTTGTGCATGGGGCTTGACTCTAATTTATTGTTCTTTTTATGATTGCACTTCAGTTTACTCCACTACCAGTGTGGCATGGCCAAGGTTATCGGTCCCTTGGTTTCCGTTTTGGTAATGTATGTTACATAAGGTGATATTTCTCACTAAGTGGTAAAGTTTTTGCTTATATAATAATTCGGTCCAGCTTTATCATCAATAGTAAGCTGATCTTGTGTCTAATTTTGCAGTGATGTCAGTGAAATTCCTGAAGAAACATATCCACTTTTGAAGGGCTGTGAACTTCTAATCATGGTGACTCAGCTCACCTATCTTGCCATAAACTCGCTTCATTTTCACATTAAAATACTAGAAATACGGCATACTATTTCTCATAACATGTATGATTCTACTTTCTACAGGATGCTTTGAGACCTGATCGTTCTTCAGCTACGCATTTTGGACTTCCTAGGGTAAGCCCTTTCACATTTGTTAATTTTTTTCTTACAAAATATGTTCATTCTGATCTTCCCTTTCAGGCCTTGGAAGAAGTACGGAAAATTCAACCCAAAAGGACACTTTTTACTGGTATGTTCAGCTTCAACTTCCTTGTCAGCATAATCTTCCTCCAGCTTCATGCCTTTATCATGATGCAACAGTCTACTTAAGTTCTTTGATCAAATATATAGGCATTATGATACTAGATATCTTCTTAAGTTCATAGTAGTAACTAAAAAACAATCAAGGCAGTCGCTATTACACATACTTGGTTTAAAATAGTGACTGTAATTGTGATCGTGTTGTAATCTAATCTTCGATATTGTGGAGAATCGCAATCAAATGCAGCTGATGCTGCCCGAATTGCAGTCGCATTTCGGTTTCCCTAACATGAAAACCATTATACTGCTGCCAAATCGCAGTTTTGAATCTTTATTTAAAACCATAATTACATGTTTCATCAATAAAAATGTTTCAAAAAAGTAAATTTCGATGTCTTTTTGTTGGCAATTTGAAGGTATGATGCATCTGATGGATCATGAAGAAGTGAATGGCTACCTTACAAAATTATTGGAGTCCGAGGGCCTTGATGCACAACTGAGCTATGACGGGCTTTCTGTACCAGTCAGACTCTAACTACAGTTTCACTCATAAGAGGACCATTATTATTCTTTTCTCTCAAAGAGAAATTATTGCTTATTCAATAAACATTGAAATGAATGTCGTCAATACCAGGTTTTTTACGGTATGTACATTTTGCAGGCTGCTGCTGCTATTCCGCCTTTTCCTCTATCACCATTCTTTATTTCTTCTTTACTTCTTAACACTAAGGATGATACCATACATATGTTACAAACTTATCGTGTGATAACTTTGCTTTATTTTATAGTTTCTTTTCCCTAATAGAAGAAGGGTTAGCCACATACTCACATCTTAATGTAATCTATCAGCAAGTTTTTACTTTTAATTTGTTATGGTGTGGTGTCATTTGTGACACATTTCAATTGATTACTTTGTAACTGCCTCAGCTATATAGCTAGGCCAATTTCTTGAACGAATGTAACTCATTTCATAAAACTTATCTTCTTCTCTATGAAAACTCTCTTTAGCATTTCCACAATTTTTGTCCCAACATGAGATCAACAACCTTTAAATTTAGCCACACCGTTGAATATAACGGGGAAGGTGTAGGCAATGTTAGATTTTGAACTTTATAGTTAGTTATACACTCATAAGGCAAGAAGAAGAAAAAAGCAAGTTTGATAACTTTTGTTTTCACTTATTTTTATTAGTTTATAGTTATATACTTATGTGATGTGATTATGATGGATTCACAATTCTACTAAGACTACCCACGATGGTTTCAACACAATTCCCCCTCTCAACACCACTTTTTACACTCCACATTATCTCTCAACACACAAACTCTTAATCTCTCCAATGGTTTTTTTTCATTCAACATTCTACCCCACCACTTTCTCTACCCACCATTTTTTATTTCATATTCTTATTTAAATTTAAATTTTTGGTTTTATAATTAAATAAAATTACAATTATCGATTAAAATTAAATTAAAATAATAAACACTTAACAAAAAAAATTTAAATAATTTTTTTAAAATAATAAACACTTAAAAAAATACTTAAACTTCAAAATTAACACTAATAAACACTAATAATATGATGGAAGTAGTGAAAAATTTGATTTTTTTTCTGTGTCCAAATCAAATGAACCAAGTCTCTATTTATAGAGGAAAAAAAAATTACGAATTTTGGTGAAAAAATAAAAAAATAAAAATTAATTTGCAATGAAATAATTGAGTTAAAAGATAAGAATAAAATTAAAATCGCGCGGACCAATTAAAACGTGACACGCATCCCACTATAAAAAAAAATCAGATTTTCTCTCCGCCCTCTCTGCTGCTGACGCGCCTTGTCTGCGCGTGTTGCGCACGCGCCGGATTTCAGCGAATCCGCGCGCCGCGTGGCCTGGCGTATCAGTGTAATTGGCAGATGACTCTTCTAATATTCTTTCTCCTGAAATCATTCATCCTCTATTATTTTATTATTTTTTTGCCTCTCAACACATGGTGTAAAAACCCCATTGTGGGTGGTCTAACTTTTACTCATATTTTCTCTCTGAAAATCACACTGTTACAACTCAGTACATTAACTCGTTACTTCTACTCCCAGAGCCACACTACCATTATCTTTTTTTTGAACAATCCACACTACCATTATGGATTTGAAGACCAAAATTAAAGTAGGATTATTTGATTTATGAAGTGTTTCGTGATCAAAATTCATTAATCAGGCACATTGTTTACTATGTATAGGAGATCATAGTCCTTGCATATAAGGACTAAGGTCTATTGTCTTGTATAGTAGTGCCGGTAGTGAATCTTGAATGATTTTAATGGGTGTCAAAATTATTTTAACATTCAGTGATTAATTCAAAAAAAAAAAATACACAGGGACTAAAACTAAAAACAGACGAACTCTAATCTTCGCATATTGCATACAATATATCTACAAATTGAGTTAAACTATTTCAGCCCCTGCATATAAAATGTTCCTGTTAACTGAGCTAAGCTCATGGAGACTACTGTTAAATTTAGTAGTTGATCAGATTTAAAAAGTAAATAAGTTGATTATTTACAATAGGATAATATAAATAATTACTTATTATAGTTAATGGTTGGTGTAGAATGTTTTGATGTGATTATGTGAATCAAGTTTTGAATGAGCTATTGTATTTTTACCTTTATTAGACACTTTCCTTTTTTAAATAAATAAATTTTAATTTTTTCTAGTCAATAAGAAAACCTAAAGTATCAATATCAAACAAATTTACTTTGATCATGCAGGTGTCACAAAACACAAGATTAGTTACACTAATTAATCGGTTTAATTTGTTACCGTCAAAGAAACAAAACAGGTTATATAAAAGTTGTTATTGATTAAATATGTACGTATGATAGATCATGAATGCTTATCATATACGTATTATGAGGCAATATATATGCAGGTAGGTATGAATGTGAGAGATAAGAGGAATCGTTGGAGTGAAATAATTTATCTATCTATCTATCTATCTATTTATCTATCGATTAACGATAGGTTGTAAATAAATACAACTGGAAATCGTTGACGAATTCATTTCTATCTTTCTCCTAATTTGTTGTGATTTGTTGTATGTGAACTGCCACTTGTTATCAAACAAATAGATAGATAAATAAATAAATCAATATTGTAATTTCAATTGTTTGTTGTATTGTTTTGCTATTCTTATTAATTACACATTAATTGTTGTTAATATTTGTGGAGGATATTATATTTTAGTATTATCTATCTACATGAAAAATGTTATCCGATTTGATTTGAATTGGATTTGTTATTGTTGCATTTTGGTAGGGATCATGGGATCATGTCTTTCAGGATCTTCTTCAGCTCCTTCTCCTTACACTAATTGTTATTACGAATCTCCTTCGACTTCATCATATATCAATAAACGTGATCAGTCGAATGTTGAATTACGGTTGCACAGAGTTCCCGGAAGAATATTTTTGAACGGCTCATCTCCTTTTGCATCCTTGTTTTGTAAGCGGGGCAATAAAGGCGTCAATCAAGATGCAATGCTTCTTTGGGAGGTATTATTTCTCTTCATTCTTTAATCTTTAATGTGATATATGTCATTTAATCAAATAACGAATGAATGAATTTTTCAGAACTTTTGTTATGAGGATAGCGTGTTTTGCGGTGTATTTGATGGACATGGACAATTTGGACATGTTGTCTCTAAGAAAGTTAGAGACGCTTTCCCTTTAAAAATAATGGAAGAATGGAATTCGCGTCGCCCTAATGATAATAAAAATAAAAATCATTTCAAGATAATGAGAGAAACGTTTTTGAAGGCGTCTAAGTTTATGGACACAGAACTCAAACAACAGCATAGCATGGATTCGTATGGCAGTGGGACAACCGCCGTTACCTTAATCAAGAAGGTATGCACGATATTTCATTTCATCTCATTTCATTAGGAAAAAAAAAACTCCATCATTGCATCATTCATAACTCATTCTTCTTGTTCAGGGCCAAGATCTTGTTATTGCGAATGTTGGAGACTCGAGAGCTGTTTTGGGTACTCGTGATCCAAATGGTTCTCTTATTGCACTCCAACTAACAACGGACCTGAAGCCAAATCTTCCAAGTATAGTACAATTTCTTTGTTGTATACATAATGCATTTTGTTGTTGTGTGCATAATATAATTTTATTTATCAACGTGTTTGTGCGTTAATTAGGAGAAGCAGAAAGGATAAGGATGTGTAAAGGAAGGGTGTTTGCCATGAACAACGAAGGGGTTCCTCGACTTTGGCTTCCCAATGTTGATTCCCCTGGACTAGCTATGGCGCGCGCTTTTGGTGACTTTTGTCTCAAGGATTTTGGACTTGTATCTGTTCCAGAAGTATCCTATCATCGCCTCACCAATGAGGATCAATTTGTTGTCTTAGCCACAGATGGTGTTTGGGATGTTTTGTCCAACGAACAAGTTGTGAACATTGTGGCATCCGCTTCACGATCTTCTGCTGCTAAACTACTTGTTGAGTCGGCGGTTCAAGCATGGAGGACCACACATCCAACTTCTAAGCCTGATGATTGCTCCGCAATATGCCTTTTCTTTCATCCACAAACCAACTCTACTCCTAACAATAATCCTAACACTAGTATAGCCGCGGGGGCTCGAGAATCACACAGCAAAACTAAACAAAAGCCCCAATAGCAAATGCTCTCTCTTTCACTTCTCAACCCTCACTCTTTTTTTGTTAAGAAGGTTGAGAGTTTTAGTTTTGTTGGATTTTATGTCAATATTGTTTTCACCATTAGTCTTTTCTGTGTATATTTGGTAGATCATGTGAACTTACTTTTGTAATCAAAGTCTCTTTTTTAGTCTATTGACATGTTTTCTTTTGTATTGCTTCCTAAATTTAAGACATTTTAAGTGGTTTGAAAGACATTATAAAAAGGAGAAAATTGAAGGTAATAACAAATATGAAATTGAAGATTTGAAACTCGCCTTGATTTCGCGAATCTGAGGACGAGAAAGATGAATCACCATTTCAGCTTATGGATGCACACATACACATCTTCTTCTTCTTGTTCACCTCTTTAACTAGCAGAAAAATCACTATCCAATATTCTTCGTTTGAGTTCGAATTCGATCAATCGATCGAGAGAGAGTGTGTGTGAGTGTCACATAAGAGAAAAAAATTAAGAAAATATTATTGTTGTTTTAAAATTGACTATGATTTACTGTTGAGCCGTAAAACAAATAAATAATATATATTAAGAAAAACTGTTACCAAGATGTAACATTTATTTTAAAATGTTACAAAATCCCTGCATCTAGTAACACTTTTTACAAATGTCCCAAGGTAATGTTACCATAAGTCATATTTGTACTAGTGGGAATTTAGAGAATTTAAATTTGATTCTTAAATGGAATCATTTTTTAACCAAATTTTATTTATTTCGCAGTTTAACTCTAAATTGTTAACTTTAAATTACTTGCCTACTATATTCATAAATTTATAAACATGTATACATAAATTTACTACTTTTTTCCATGATTAAATAATCAACAAACAATTGTTGTTATGAAATAATATTAATTAGATCACAAGCAAAAACTCATGAAAAGACCGTTTTTCGATCCACGTTGGAGTGTTTGATCATGTCTAGTATATTTGTCTGTTTATTGGGGGAAAAGGGCACGAAATGAAACAATGGAAAATCTTATTTGAAATTCGAGCTTATATTTGATTTAAAGAAAAGCATTGCATGATTGAGGGAATTATTAGCAGACCACTAGTATGGCAAACCACACTAATTAAATTAAATACAGTTTACATAAAGCAAATTTGATTAGGTAATTTACCTTAAATAAAATAGTTTCATGCTAATAAGTGCACAAATTGCCCACAACCTGATGAGAGATAGTTCCATATGAATAAATATATTAATAATATTGTAATTAGTAGTATATTGTTAGTGTATTATGGTACTCCCTCCGTTCCAAAATGTAAGTAAATTTGACTTTTTAGGTACATTTGACTATTGATGTATTTGACTCATAATATGAACCAAATACATCAATAGTCAAATGTACCTAAAAAGTCAAATTTGCTTACATTTTGGGACGGAGGGAGTATATTGTTACTTTATTAAGCATTTAATTGAATATGTGTTTAGTTTTTGAGTATAAATGAATCCTAATAGGTTAAAACCACCATGATTGAATCTATTTTTTTTTCTCGTATATAGAAGAAATGATAATGTCATTATAAACTCACACACACAAAAATTGGAAGATCCTGAATCCTGGATATGGACATCTGATCTAACAATTTCGACATTTTCTATCAGTTATACTAAGACTTCTGGACTTGTTGAATCTAAATTTATCGTCATATTTCTTGTCGCTAGGCATATAATCAAACTTTTAACTAGTTAAAAATTTGAAATTTCTTATCATTTAAATAATTTTTTGACAGTAAAAAGAAGTAATTTAAATGACTAGGGATTTCAAATTTATTTTAAGGTCAAAATTTGTATTGTAAATGAGAGAATTGTCTACTTACATCAATGGAGAGGGCAATATTGAACATCTACTAGAATAACCAAACGCATGCTTTCAAATAGATCGAACTTTTATGCTCACCAACCACTCAGCAATGCAAAACGATTAATTATTTGTAGTCGCCCATCCCATTATTGACATAAAAAATTTAATTTGCATTAAACTTTAGTTGCAGCGTCTTAATTACAAAATGTGACTGATGATGATGATAAGTTTGATTATACTAATTAAGATGGCGACTAACATATACTACTACATTTTTTTTGTAGGTAACTTAGTGAAAACAATATTCAAACATAGTGTTTGACATTTTGATTTTAACTTTTTTTTTTCTTTTTTAGTTTTCACGATCAGTTTAATCTAGTTCGAGACAAGTTCTTACATTAAGTGGTTTCAATTTCCTTCTAAACGCAGTTACATGCATCAAACCGTAATTTTTTCTATAAAGTCCGGCGTGAATAATTAATGTTTGGTTTTGAATAGCCTAGTTCTATAATGCATTGGCACGGATGAGCTGGGAAAGCAAAGACTTTGGGTCAATCAAGATCCCATTTTCAAAAAATAATCATTGATGAGGAATATAAAACAAGACCATGACAAAAACTTAAACCTCAATCAGGGAACCAAACCAGCTGAACAAACAGATAAATTAATGTAGTTCTGCAAAGCAAGTACACTACACACACATGCAAGTTAACAACATTACATACTCTTGAATTATCAAATTAGTGAGTGAGAGCTTTTTTTGACCAAAATTCTCAAGTGTTAGATTCTTAAGTCTAATTATAGTAATTTAACTCAATTTATAAAGAAGAGTTAAATCATGAAGTTGTCAAAGAACAAAAAAGATTGTTAGTGAATCACAGATAGGAAAACAACCAAATAACTTGGATCTGAGTATAAATTAAATAATTGCAATACACACTTAAAAACAATGGTGAACGAGATTTGAAGATAAAAAAAAGTAAAATGCATAGTATAGTACCTTAAAATTCAATTTATATTTATTTGTTTTCATTTCTTTTTGTTTAATAGACAACGATTCAATTAATCGCTACATCAAAATGTATGTGGAAAGTTCTAAAGTTCAACTCAGTGACGATTATTTTTTAGATGAAATTAAAGTCATTAAAAACTCAAACACAAAATAAAAAAATCAGAATTCAAACATCGATTATAGATGTTCGACCTAACAGTTTCAGCATTTTCGATCAATTGAACTATGACTCTAGACTAAGTGACGATTATCTAATATGACTAGGGATTTTAATTGACTTTCTAATATTTATCTACCAAAATGTGTATTCCGCATGTAACACTTCCTCACCTTAACAATTGTCTCATTTTGATGTAAGAAATTTGAAATAAAGTTGAAATCAAAAGATTTGTGGCATTATTAATTCATTTTTTCCATACTGATAATGACCATTATGAATTGAAAATGACTAGGGAGACAAAAATTGTGGCTATTAAAAATTGGGCCAAAAGTTTTAGCTAGGCACGCAGCTTTGCATCTACAAGATCATTTGTTTACAATTTAAAACAAAGAACCATGCAAAAAATTGTCAGCATATTCAGCTTTTTTCATAGTCAATAGTTACAATGATAGTGAAATGGAAGATGGTGAAAAATAAGTTAAGATACAAGGACATAATATAAAAATGAATTAAGTAAGAGGGAAAACTTTTAGCCATGCTTGTTAGAATTTAATCAATGAATCAATCATGTCATAGTAAAAGCTAGAAAACCAAGAAAAGTGTATTATTGACATGATGTTAAAATCAGTAAATATATATGGTATTGATATTTCTCATTGTTTTAGCATCAATCCATTCACATACACATTCACCAAATTCTCTTTAAACAATCTCTCATGGTCATTTGATATCTAACAACCAAGATTTTTTTTGGTTGAGACAAGAATATACATTGCTGATAACGGTGACTATTTTCCTCGCAGAATTAGAGACTTCTCAAAGGATGAGACAACTGACCAGAAATTTAAAAAAAAATCATATCCAAAGTGAAAATCAAATTCTCGACTTTGGTTATAAAGAAGGACGAACCCCAACTCCTCAACCAATGAGTTTAACCAAGATTTATAAATGCATTACATATTTATATACAAAAAATGAGAGAGAAACTCTCGCATTTCTCACATTAAATTTTATTCAATCTTATCAATTCAAAAGAATTGTAGTTGGCTTTTCGGTACAGTCATTTTATAATCTTTCGATCAAGAGAAATCATGACCGTCCAATTTTAATCGAACGGTTAAAAATGACATGATCGCACGACTACATAGAATTCATGTCCCTTCACCTTAGAGGAAAAAATTGACAAAAATTGTGTTATTTACCTACAAATAATACTCCCTTTTTATTTGTTGTTTTTTATTCACCCTTTTTGTGGTTACTTTTGCAAGAGAAATGGAAAGACAACTGTAGTAGAGTAGTATACTTCAAAAAAGAAGTTTTTTATCCAAAAAAAAAAGAACTTTTGAAAAATAATGAAAAATAAATTACTTATATTTATATTTCTTGTGTTGAGAAAAAGAACAGAGAGGAAAAGACAGAAAGTGCAACGTCAGAGTTTTGCAGTAGGGTTCCCCTTTGGTTTGTGGTTTTGGACAAACTCACTGATTCCCTCTTCTCATCCTCATCTCTCTCTCTCTCTCTCTCTAGTCTATATTTTTGTTCATATTTGTGTGGCTATAGTTGGATTTTTCTTAGTAACATTATCAACTATGGTTTTCAAACCATGAACAACAAAAAATATGAATTATTATTACTAACTACACCACCACCTTATTCTTCATCTTCACTTCCATTTATCATCACCCTCTCTTGTTTCTTCTACAACCTCATATAAAAAACAAAACTTGTCTCTTGGGTTGCTTCCAAACTATCACACACAAATTCACTAGTCCTTGTTCTTCTCCTTCTTACTTACTTCTTTGTCTTTAGATCCAAAAAAACCTTACCAACATGTAAAAAAAACAAGATCTATATGTTCTAAAACACTACACAAAACAAAGCAAAACAAAACAAAACAAAACAAAACAACCTTAGTTTTCTCAAACTTGCTATCATAAGATGGTAAAAGGTTTTGTGTTCCAACAACAACAACAACAACAACCTCAACAACAACAACAAATGATGGAAGAAAACATGTCAAATTTAACATCTGCATCTGGTGATCAAGCTAGTGTTTCTTCTGGAAACAGAATTGAAGAACACTTAGCTCCACCAACACAACTAGTCAAGAAAAGAAGAAACCTTCCTGGTAACCCAGGTTAGTTTTCATCTTTCTTTTATCAAACTCATATTAAAAATCAAAACTTTTTTTAGTTTCATTAACATCTCATTAATCATAATCTTGTTTAAGTTAATCAACATTAATGGGTTAATTTCATTTTTTGTTTCAGACCCTGATGCTGAGGTAATAGCTTTATCACCAAAGAGTTTACTAGCAAAAAACAGATTCATATGTGAGATCTGTAACAAAGGTTTTCAAAGAGATCAAAATCTTCAACTTCATAGAAGAGGACATAATTTACCATGGAAGTTGAAGCAAAGAACAAGTAAAGAAATTAGAAAGAAAGTTTATGTGTGTCCAGAAACAAGTTGTGTGCATCATGATCCATTAAGGGCATTAGGGGATTTAACTGGAATCAAGAAACACTTTAGCAGAAAGCATGGTGAGAAGAAGTGGAAATGTGAAAAATGTTCAAAGAAGTATGCAGTTCAATCTGATTGGAAAGCTCATTCAAAAACATGTGGCACTAGAGAATATAGATGTGACTGTGGAACCCTCTTCTCAAGGTATTCAATGTCATGTGAATTTTTTCAGTTCAGATATTCATTCATTCATTTATGAAGGTGATCAGGAATTTTAATTAAATCCTAGGTTGACTTTGATATGCATAAATTTCACATTGGAGTTTTTTTTTTATTAATATTTTAGTTTATTACTACTATATACTTTCACATTTATTTTTACATCCTTACATTGGAGAAGATGATGATGGTAAGACATTGATATAGCATTCTCCCATAATCACTAATTCCATTCTTTGGAAAAAGTGGAAATTCCTACTGAGGTAAATTTTTAATGCACTACCTAATAATAGACTATTTGTCTTTAAAATAATCAGAAAGTTTTTTTAAAAATGTTAAAAAACAAAGAGAGAGAAGATAGAAGTCCAGTGACTTTAGTTCAGTCGATAGAAATAGTGCATTTAATATGTAGAAATTGAGATTCGAAATCTAATACGTTTATTTATTCATTTTAATTATGTGAAGTTATATCCATTAAACTATTTGATAAAAAAAAAAGTGTATATTTAACATTTTAGAAAAATTTGGTGTTTTTTTGTAAATTTGTAATTTTATGATGACTTTTGAACAGGAGGGACAGTTTTATAACACATAGAGCATTCTGTGATGCATTAGCAGAGGAGAGTGCAAGAGCTATGACAAACAATACAATTCCAATTTTACCCTCACAATCTCATTCACAACAACCTTCAACATCATCTTCTCATCATCACATGATTAATCTACAAACCCAGTTCAATAATCCTCAATCACAAGACCTTAATCATGTTTTTCAACTAAAAAAAGAACAACACCAAAGTCAAAGTTTCAACCTTTCAGAAATTCCACCATGGCTTGGCCCACCTAATGTTGATAATCTATCATCATCATCAGCATCAATTTTCTCTCAAAATAATAATAATAATTTTTCATCACAAACACAACATCATCAAGAAAACCCTAACCCTAGTCATGTTCATGTTTCTGGGCCCACACTCCCTCCTTACCAAACAGTACCTTCCCCACACATGTCAGCTACTGCATTATTGCAGAAAGCAGCTCAAATGGGTGCAACAATGAACAGAACTGGTTCTGCTTCCTCACCAGCTATGAATATTAGTAGGACCCACCAACTTGATTCTGATTCTCTCAACAATGTCTCTGCTAATTTTGGTTTGAATTTGTTGTCATCACCATCATCATCACATTCACATGAACAACATCAACAACAAAACATAACAAGCAATGCTGCAGCAACAACACCAACAACATGTTTTAATATTCATGATGTTATGTTTCCTTCTGGATTTGAAGGAGTCCATTTTGACGAAATGTTTGGTGGTATTATGAATTCAAAGAAAGATCAAAAACCTACCGCGGATGACGGTGGTGGTGGTGGAAATGAAGGATTGACTAGAGATTTCTTGGGGCTTAGGCCACTTTCTCATAGTGATATTCTAAGTATGGCAGGGATTGGAAATTGCATGAATGATGAATCACAAAAGCCATCATGGCAAGGTTAGGTTAGAGATCCATAAAATACAAGAGTATGCTATATAAATACTATATATTATGATGGATTAATTTTTGAATATATTTCATCTATATAATTTTTATTCTTTCTCATTTTGATGGATGAATTTGTTTTTATGATATGATATTAGTTAATATATCTATATCTTCCCAAAGGAAAGGAGTGAAGCACCTTTCTTTAATAATTCCAATACTTTTCATTTTTTAGGTATTTATTGAGTTGTGTTTATGGACAAGAAATACAATAATTTAATTACTCTTTTTTTGCGTAAATAATTTAATTACTCCAATAGTACTAAAAAGAATGAAAGCAAAAAGGATGTGGTAGAATACAAAGGTTGATCATTAGCTTCTCATTTGTAATAAGATGCATATTTTTATTTTTTTATTATAAACTTTGACTAGTTTCATTGAATAATAATAATAATAATAATAATAATAATAATAATAATAATGAAATTAATGAATTCAAAACAGTGGATCCATTGTTTATTTATTTAAAAAGATTTGGCGTCGCACTTTGTTGTCATCCCTCTCCCTTTTGTTTATGTGTGAAGGAGAAAATGTGTTTTGAATGTACGAGTAAAGTTTTCGATAGACTCGATATATAGTTTTCAAATTCTAATATTATTATTTTTAGTGGAAAAGTCTTACTCCATATATGCATGGCTTACTAGAAGAGTTGGATCTTATTCTCAACAAGAGTTCAAGAGATTTTATTATTAGTGAAATAGATTTGGATTCGGAGTGGACATCAATGTTTTTCCCCCTCAATGTTCTCCAAAGTTTCGGGCAACTTTTGATAGGTATCCTCGCCTCTTCGGTCACAATTTTTTTTTGAGTTTTGAGCTATTCATCAACCTCACAAATATATAGTGGCAAAATTAACCTAAAATATTGAGGTGGTCTGCCAAAAAAATTAAAAATTAAATATGCAAAACTCTACTGAGCAGAAAACGAGTTCCACTACCACTTGTAATAAAAAATTGAATTAACATATAACTATGGTTTCAAATATATTTTTTTTATAATATATTTTGTACAATAATTAAGATGCATGTAGGAAAGGATAAAACAATATTGAATCTTGATTAAAAAAGCAACATAATAATACGAGAGTTGTGAGAATTTCAACTATTGTGTTCACCTTTGTTAAAAAAAGAAAAACTATATAGCATTCGTTCACTATTTCTTTACACTGTAACTTGGACTTCCAAATAAACAATAATAGTTTCTTAATATGCATCATCGCTGGAATAGAATTTAAAATGCGACTATTTGGTCTTGTACAAATTAAGTAAGATGGAATATCCAAAGACAAGATGAAAACAACAAGATGAAGACAAAATAACAAGAGTTGGCGACACATGTGCATATAACAACAATAATATATCCAATAGTTTGATTATGAAAATACATACAGATATTGTCCAAGTATATATAGTAAAGTATATGGACATGAATGGGTATAGGGCACATGAATAAAGCATTGGATTCTTTGTGATGGGGGAAGGATTCATGTATTATCATACTTATATACATCAATATGCATGTTCATCTTGTCTAAATATGTTTTTTTTTTCTTTCTAAAATAATTAAGGGTAGTAATATTATTTGTTTTTCTTATTTTTGAGAAGTAGTTAATTAAAAGCCTCAAAAAGTTTTTAAGAAATATTTAAAGAGATGCTTTTTGATACCTGATGTGGTGGGCACAAGTAGGATTCAGTCCCTAGCTAGGGTTCATCCTTGATCTCCATCTTCTACTGCCTACTTTTTTTGATTTTCTAACAAAAATCAAAGGTATTGTTGCGTGGAATTAAAATTATGCAATTAGGAGTGATACATACGGTTATCGTCACTATATATAATTATATGGTATGTTAATGTTAGGTCAATAATGTACGTAGAGATATAATATGAGTATGGTAAGGAAGGTTTCATCGATAATGGCCTTGTCACACCTCTAGTTTAATTAAAAGGCAAACATTTGTGCAGCAAAAAGATTCCTCTGAATCCCAATGCAATGCTCTATCTAGTGCAGTGAGCCATCATTTTATTTTACACATGAAAAAGGAAAGGGATAAACAATTACTTCATTTCATCCATTTTTAAAGATTTATTTCTTGTCACATCAGTTTCAAAAACTTTAGCAATTTCAATTTTTCCCTCAAACGAGGTACAACAAAGATGTAATTGTATACTAGCATAGTATAAACTAGCATGTATTTTGGCTCAAAGAAAAATTATGATTAATAGTAAGTCATATAAAAGATGATACAACATGTCAACATGTTCTTCCTAATGGTCATTAATTTGTGTGGATCATATACTAATACAATACTCAAGTTTTTTATACTCTACTATAGCTTTATTTTTGAATGAACATGGTGATATAAAGAAAATGAATGATTTGGATGTATGTCATTTTTATGTAAGTGCTGAAATTTCTTTATGTGAGAAAAGGAAGGTGCAAAAACAGCTAAACAACTTAAAAGGAAAGAGTGGTGGGCTAGCTATAAGGTAAGGTGTGTGGCAAGTAGCAAGCTATAAGACGCAGATCAAAAAGCACAATCCCCTATGACTAAACATACACAATATTCCTGTATTCTTACTATTTGTATTTTTGCTTTTTTGGTTGCTTTTTGTCTTTCATTTTCAATTATATGCACAAGGCAAAACACAACAATATGTAGTGCTACTTCAAAAGCTGATCTCAAAGACTTTTGTTTAATTTGTTTTCATACTTTCTCTAATTTGTTTTCATTTTTTCTCTATAATTTTTACTTATTTATTTTTGGTCAAATAGTTTAATTGTTAAAATTCTATCTACATATATTTTATGCAATATTATCATATTGTTTTGACAATATTACTATTATATTTCTAATATTAGAGTAAAAATCTTAAATGAGTAATATTTTAAAAAAGAAAATTTTAAATTATTTGGGTGCAAGAGAGTTTCTCATATAATGATGGACATTATAGAGTCATTATCCTAGTTTGTTTTAAAAAAAAATGCAGTCATTATCCTAGTTGACTTGTCATTGTAATTGTAACTTGTAATTGTAAGAGACTAAAAAGATGCTTTCTCTGCCCAAAAACAGTGCCAACTTTTCTGCTTGTTTGACTAGTCCCTCCCTTATCTCACTTTCTACCATTGCATACAGCTTCTTGGTATTCTCTACGATCCCTTACTTCACTTCCAAGGTGATGATCAAAAAGGGACCAATCTTTTTTTAACAAAATTGAAATGAGTGCTTAGAGTTTTTTTTACTCATAAAGTGAAGATATATCAAGTGATTATAGTTTGTTAGTATTAATCGATCATGTGCATGAGTGATCTTGTAATTTGTAATGCATAAAAATAAAAATAAAAATAGACAACTTTAATGATTTTGCAAATATTTTGTTACTATTACAATGAGTTGATATTGTTATTTACTTGTAGTTTTGAAAAATGAGGTTTTTTTTAGGGAGAATTTTTTTTTACTCAGACTTTATTTATTTTTTTATTGAATTCTAAATTAGCATATTTCTTCCTAAAGGTTAACACAAATAAAATAAGATTGTAGTTTTCAAAAACTAGAGAGTTAAAACAAAACATCAATTAGCACAACGAAAAGAGGAATTTCTATATTTTATCTCTTTTACCTTCTTCCAACTAGTGATTGAAGATATAAAAAGTATATATAGGAATACAAATAAAATTTTATATAGATAAAAAATATATTTACTTATAAAAATCATCTTCAATGTCTATAAATAAGACATAACTTTGTACCAAAAAAAAAACATAACTCAATTGACAAATATCTATATTATTAGATTGGACACCTTCATCCAAATTCAAAACTGGAAACTTAATAGTTCTGTGTGAATTTCTAATTGTTACTTATCTACAAAACTAAAATAAAAATCATCATCAATGATGTGAACTTCTGTGACAGTTTTTCAATTTCAAATGGGCCTGTTAACAAAATCAATAGCCCAACTCAGTTGGAATTTATTTATGTCTTGACAAAATTAGATTTTGACAATCTAATTCAAAGTTACTCGGTTGGAGTTTAGCTTTGTATCAAAAATTCATAACTTCATCTAAAACTTCGGGCACTTTACAAATTTAATGGAATCTTACAACAATGGTTTGAAGTGGTTAATACATTACCATATGTAAAAACCAAAAACAATAATTCGCATATGCCTCTTATCTTTCGACTCAACTAACCAAATAGCGAATATTGAACTATGCTACATAAACATTCCAAAATATCGTTACTTTGAAGGCTGTTGAGACGCATCAGTTTGCTCTTGTTTTGAACCAGTCATAGCTGCAGTTGCTGCTGCTGTCATGGCAGCTGCTGCCGCACCCATCTTTATGCCACCTGCAGCCTTCATTGCACCTGCTATTTTAGCAAATGCTGCTATGCCTCCAACAAAGATGGCCCTAAAGGCAACTGTCGGTTTTATTGCCATAATTAATGACGGGACAACCTGCAAAATGCAAGTCAAACTGATGCTTTTCAAACCAAATAAGTTCATAAATCAGAATAACACAAAATGATTATGTGAGACACTACACTGCCATGGTTCCCATCAACCAAGCAACATTAACAACCTAGATTAATGCAAACAGACTAATAGTGAACATTCCAATTTTAACAGTATGTTTGATATTACAATCAGCCATTAAAGAACTTCAAGGAGGAAAAATGATATGCATAAAGAATATAAAAGTGGAAAAAGATATGCATAAAGATATATACGGAGTCCAAAAAAGAGAATTATTAAATTCCACTTTTTCTAATAGAATCAGAATGTATTCTTGTCAAACATTTTAATTTTGCTTCGATTAAGCTTTTGTGTAAAGATCTGAAGAATGGAATGACATGCCTAAAATAAAATCTCAAGGAAGAATAATCGCTTTCAGAAGCTGTTGGTCTTAACACACTATTAGAGATGATGCTGTTATTAAAACATAATACATCCACTTTGATATATTGTTTTATTGAAATTTTGGTTTATGATAGAGATACCAAGGCATATATTAAGATCCTGTCTAGGGGAATAAAACTTATTGTTGCATCCAAGTTCAACTACGATTAGCATATACTTCATACTAGAGAAGCCTCTATAATTTGATTTGTTAGCCTAATGATCAAATGCTGGGTTTGAAGTTTAAACTGCGAGACTGATGTTGATTTTCTCTGTTACTGAGACGTGGGAATAAATATGATTTTTTTCCCATTTAAATAAATCCTTACAAACACCAAAACTAGTAGATCCTGTACATACGCCATTACTCTAATTTTTTTTTGAGAAATCTGAAATTAACCAGACCTTATACAATAAAAAAACCTATTAGGAAGATCGAAAACTACTTATTGACGTAAAATGATGCCCTCTATGAACTGTAAGACAAAGAAAGGGGAAAAAAGGACAACAGTGATAGATACTTTTAACTCTCCTCAGTCCTCATACCTAATTCAATTCTACTTCCCTTAGAGCTAACCATTAAAAAAAGAGTTCAAGCTGGAAATTTATATATGACTAGTAAAATAACGAATGATATGCACGGATCGCGGGTGTTGTTATTATGTTCAAATTACAACAAATGCACCCAAACTCCAGCAATTTGGTGTTGAAGGTATATCAGAATAAGCCTCAGATAACAACTACTATCATCCAATGCAACTTTGACTCTCAGTGGACTCGTAACTTTATTTCTCATTTTTAAACTGAATGATCGCATACCATACGCCAAAACAGCTTAAACAAGAATTATAATTTTCAACAATTCCAATATTTCCCATCAATCATCATCATAGAAACATGTTTTTTTTATTCGTCCTGTTTCTCTACTAACTACTACTAAGTAATAACAATAATAGCAATCAATTAAGACATCTCATTCTTCTTGTACTATAAATTTAGAAACCCTTTCTTGCAAGGTTTGCTCAATTGCATCATAATGTGGAAGCAGAAGCCAAACTTAGTGAAAATTATAAGCGGTAAAAAAGCATAAACATTGCATAAAAACCCCTTTTGCTCAAACTCATTTAACATGAAGCAAGCAAGCAAGTTAAAGCATCATGAGTAGTAAAAAGTTCTCATTTTGATCATTTTGTTCTTCATTTTCCATTATTGATCAACGTGTAATATCATCATAAATTCACAATCAATCAACCCAACTAAATAAACCCTAAAAAAACAATTTTTCCCTAATTGATATTCTTACCCCAGAATTGAACAGATAATATTGATGAAATGCAGCAAGTAAAAGGGGATGAAATTGAAAAATAGTGAAACCTGGAATTGAAAATGGAGGTTGGTATGATTATGATGAAACCTGAAAGATGAATGAAACAAAGCCTTTAGAAGATGATAGAATTTGAGGACTGAAATTGAATAGAATAGAATAGAATAGACGCAATGAAATGAATCTAAACCTCAATGTTTCCTTATACCTCGGACCTAGAAATTAGGAGGTGATGTATAAAACGACAACAACAACAACAACGTCGTTTCTATCTACCAATATATGGCATTGGTACTAGGTAGTAGTAAGTTTGGCGGTAAATTGGTAAAAAAAAATTTTACAATAATAAACTCAAAACATTTTACTACAAATTGGTAGTAGTAATAAACTCATAAATAAATGTCGTTTGAATTACGTGCATACAATTTATTTGAGAGTTGTTTATCCAATAATAAAATCATTGATATAACTCTGACCTAAAAAAAAAAATCATCGATATAACTATTTATAATTGATGTGTACTAACAATGTAAAATTGTTTACACATATTACATCATATCAAATTACATCATAATATACCGTCAAAAAAAAAATTACATCATAATATTTATCTCATTTGATCAAATAAATGTAAAATTAAAAAAGTTTTACATGCTATACTACAATATTTTGCTCTTAACGTATTAATCAAATTAAATAACTTATTAAATCTAACTAATAATATCTTAATCTAAATTAAAATTAGTAAAAATATAAAAGAAAAGTAAAAATTAAAAAGAAATCCACAAATTAATTAATTAATTAATAGCAAACTATTTCACATCACTTCTCCCTCTTCAACCGATTCATAAAACAAACAAACAACAACAACAATGGATCTTTATCAACAACACCAACAATTTCTTCATCAACCATTAACACCCCAATCTCAATTTCAACAACAACAACAACAGCAGCTTATTCTACACCAGCAGCAGCAGCAATCCCAACAACATCAGAATAATATTCACCAATCACTCGCTTCGCACTTCCATATCTTAAATGTGTGTATATAAATTGTAAACCCCTATTTTTCATTACACTGTTTGTAATTATTTTAATTAAGATGATTAAATTAAGATTGTTGTGGATGTTGCACGTAGTTGCTGGAAAATTTGGCTGATGAGGTTGTTCAACATGGAAACCCGGATCAACAATCAGATGCATTGGTATGTATGTATGTATGTATGAGTTTTTTTTTTTCTTTCAATTTTTCATTCATTTTTATACTTATACTCACTGAGTGATGTTTTTTTTGTTTGTTAAAGATTTCTGAATTGAACAACCATTTTGATAAGTGTCAGCAACTCTTGAACTCAATCTCCGCTTCTATTACCACCAAAGCAATTGTAAGTAACTAACTCCCTTTCTCTTGCTCAATTATAATATCTTTTTTTTTTCAAATTTTTAGCCGTATCCATGTCTCGGTGTAGTGTCCGAGCTTCATAGACCGTAAGGCATTTGTTAAAGAATCAAGATTTAGAATGTTTTTATTGAAAATCAAAATATTCAATGTATGATTCATCTCAGAAGCTTATTTTATTAATAATGTTTTTCCAATTCTGATTTCTTAAACCGTTTTCATTTTTCTTTAAACATATGGCGTGTACATGATAAACAATAATTGTTGATGTTGTTAAAAAGAAAAATGATGTGTCTGCTGTAAGATGTCTCGATGTAATTGTGATCGAAACGTTAGAAAGTTATGTCTAGCTAGTAGTTTGAAGCTGGGGTTCTTGGCCTAACTTGAGGATTTTTGGATGCTTATTGCAGACTGTCGAGGGACAGAAGAAGAAGTTAGAGGAAAGCGAGCAATTGCTGAATCAGCGAAGGTCTGTCTGAATTATATTAGATATCTCCGTTTGGTTAAATTCAAAGATTCTGAATTCACATTTTATTTTATTTCAGAGATTTAATTGTCAATTACACAAAATCTGTAGAGGAGCTTGTCCGGTCTGAGCCATAAGAGCCTTTCATTCTTTTCAGACGGGTATGATAATTGAGATTTTATAGGTGAATACTTATAGATTGTAGCTTCCACATGTTATACTTAAAGAGTCATGTCTCGAGGTATTTTCTATTATCGACAATACATATCTTAAGGGATAATTAGGTTTAAAGGAATTTTAGTGTTCTTTATGGCCTTCAAATTTTCCCTAACCAAGTTCTGCTTGAGTCATCCAATTTTGAACCATACATGTTAATTTGTTAACTATATTTGCACATAATTTGGGTTAGATGAGTCAACAGGAAATATTATGTCAAGACTTAGCTAGAGATGAGATTAATCAAAAGAAAACATTGAATTAAGTATTTACATTTTGGTCGAAGAAGAGATCGTGATTTTAAAATATTTTAAACAAATAAACGATTAACGACCCGAATAAGGGAACAGCGTTGTTAAGTCTTGTATAATAGTCATTTCTATTGAATTTCAAGCCACAAAATATGCAGAGTGCCCCGACATAGAATGAGACTGCACTACATCCCTATCTAATATGGAAATTACTTTTCATTGCTTTTTTCAATTTATACTTTGTTAGCTGAACTCGTATCCTTGATTCCTTTTTGACCTAATTTTGATCATCGTTGCAGATCTTGCTGAAGATATATACACTTTAATCTTCCCAGTTCTCAAAGAATCACTTTGGACTATTTTTGTTTTGTTACCTTTGACATTTAGTCATCTATCATGTTTTGGCTCTTAGATGTTTTGGAGTCTCGAGATGCAAGTGAAACTTTGTAATTTAAAGAATGTAATGCAACTGATATATATGATGTAAAAATGGTTACTCTATGTGATTTACTTAAAGGGAATGTGGAGTAAATTTTCCATGTATATTGAGTGAAAATATTACTGTGTTATGAGACGTTTTAGGCCGAGTAAAAAATGTTTAAGGAATATTTAGCCTTCTTGCTAGACCAAGGAATAAATAATTGAAAGATAAAATGAACTTTAGCAAGTAGCAACTGATTGATAGGAAGTTGTGGATGATTTATTTTTAGTCTTGGTTATCTTAGTTCATTTGCTAGCGATATCACACTTTATCTGTAGGAGTCGAAGTTTGAACTCCGGACTATGCATATTATAGGGGTAATCAATCAAAAAAATTTTACTGGGGTAAACTAAAATTCATCCACAAAGCACAGAAAAAAAAACCTATATTAAGTGTTAATTTTTTTTGTCCAATGCATCAAATTACATTTTTCCAAGTGCCCATGGAGTGTAAGTTCAATGATAGGATGTTGATCATATAATCTCAAGAAATAAGGTTCAATTTTTGTTAAAGATGACTGTAATATCATACCTTCCATCTCAAAGTACTTGTCGCCGTTTGACTACTGACGTTTATTTTAATCGTGTTTTTTTGTTAATGTATAAAGATAAATATTAACATATAAGATTTTGTTTAATTTGTCTAAAAAAAAACTAAAGATATTAATGATTAAAATTATGCATTGGTATGTGTATGTGTAAGTGACAATTATATATATTTTGGATACATGAGTTTTATATATTATAATCGGTCTTAAAATTTGGTTAAAAATTAAATCAAGTAGGACTATAACAAATTGTTTGACCAAATTTTGTTTATATATATTCAACATTCCAAAAAAAGAAATTGTCAAAGTTAGTTAAATCCGTTAAAGAATGTGTATTGTTTAATTTGTCTATATCTCTATATGTGTGAATATATATGTTTGTTTATGTCTCTCCTTCCATTTCTCTCCATCTCATCATTTCATCCTTCAATTCAAACAAAACCAAAAACAGAGAAATTAAGGGAAGAGAAAATTAATCTCCTTCCCAACAACCACCTTCCCCCCCGGAAACGCACCAATTCCCCCTTTTTTTTCTATTCCAAAAAAACCATGAACAACGTTGTTAACATCAACAAAAACAATAACACCACTCAAGCTTGTGCTGCATGTAAATACCAACGTAGGAAATGTGCACCTGATTGCATATTAGCACCTTATTTTCCTCATGATCGTCAAAGACAATTCCTTAATGCTCACAAATTATTTGGTGTTAGTAACATTAACAAAATCATTTAATATCTTGATCCTCATCTTAAAGATCAAGCCATGAAAACAATCATTTATCAATCTGATATGCGGGCCAATGACCCTGTTGGTGGTTGTTACAAATATATTCAAGATCTTCAAGCTCAGATTGAATATTGTAAAGCCGAACTTGATCTCGTTCTTCAACAACTCGCGGTTTTTCGAGCACAATCTCATCCGCAACAACAAGTTAATTATGGCGACCAAGTTATTGTGAATTCGGATTTATTGTTAGGTTTTTATAATCCGGCTGGATCTAGTTTTTCGGCTACCGCACCGGCTCACTATCATTACAATGTTCAACAAGTTGTGCCACCAGAACATGAACAAGAACCATACATTGTGATGCATGAAAGTAATAGTAGTAGTGTTAATAGTAATACTCCTTTGCAACATGTTAATAATAATTGGGGGGCTATGCAAAGTTCAATTTCTCTATCATCTTTGTCATTGCATGGACAAAGTAGTAATGCTAGTGAAGAGTATGATCATAAGCCAATTCTTGAAATACCTTGTGATGAAAGAAATGAATTAGGGTTCGACTCCAAAGAAATACTTCATCACAGGTTTGTTTCGTTTACTTTTCTTAATAACGTTTTATGACATTGTTAGAAAAACTTGCATTACCGACATAAATTAGTTCTCGAATCTCATGGTATATGAGTTGGAACGTTGAATGAGTATTACTTAAAAGATCCATGGTTCAATCCATGATGCTAACAAATTCTTCCCTCCCTATAATAAATTACTAACTACTAACATATGTTTACAAAAAAAATACAATAAACGAAAATGATATACAATTTTGACATCTCTATTTACCACTTAGCAACAAAATTAGAGATGAATTCATATTTTTCTGTCTACAGTTACAAATTTTCTAATAATACATGTCCACATTGGATAATGTTTGCTTTCACAATGCATACTTTTATATTAGAGATTAATAGAATATTTGGTAGGTCTCATAAAATAATTAATTGGTATAGAATCTAAAATGCCATTATTAATTTAAACAAAATAGAATTGCATAAAAGATTATTTTTGTTATACATAATATTCTGATTGACATGCATAATATCTAACATGATCAAGTTTTTGTCTTTATGGTATATGCAGTGATGAAGCAGTTTTGTTTAAGATAAATGATGGATTAATTAATAAAGCAGAGGGTGAGTACATTCAAGAAACACAAGCTCAAGCACAAGATCATGATCTAAAAGGAGCAGCAACATTGTTTACTCTGACAAATTGTACTAGTTGATGATCCAGGTGTTAATTAGTATAGATTGTAGAAGATGGTTTCACATCATTTTGGAGGTTAAAATGAATAGATTAGGTTTATGTATGTGCTTCTTTTGAGCAATGCTTTTTTGATAGATGGAATAAACACGTTATGCTTTAAGTGGTGTTAAGTTTCTCAAACTTTGGCTCCAAATGCAAACACAAGTTATAGTATAAACCATTCGCCCTCCAAACGTGAAATTTAAACTTCGTTTTATTCCATTACAAAATATCCGAACAATGGAATAATAATTTTATTCCATTCTACTCTCACCACATACTATTCTGCTTCATTCCATTCCGTTCATTATAACAGTGTTAGTAACAGAAACAGTGTTTCAAAACCTTTTTTTGATCTGCACTTGTCACATAAATTTTGGTACACAATAAAGACATCTAAAGAATGGGATAAGTTTTTATCTTAACCTATTGATGATGATAACTTGAATTAGACATGAACTTTCCCCATAACATTGTGTATCTAGGCTGCATAATTTAAACCTCACTCCTTAAATTAGACCCCTCAGCTTATACTTTAGCAACTTCCTCAATAAGTCGAAAATTGATGCAAAAATTGCTTAAATCATTTGTTGAAGCAGGTTAGTAGTCCAAATCATCCATATCTGGCACCCTTTGGGGAGGTTTATTTTTGTCATTCAGACTTTCCACAATAGATGCCTCGGTTGTCGTCAGTAGCAACGACACACTGCACCAGTGCAAAAACTAGTTTAGCATATAATAATGCATATTATATGCACAAAAAATTGCTATGTGATGATATGATTTTACCTGGCAGCGTCTACCAAAGCTGTTCTAACTACTTTAACAGGATCTATAATTCCGGACTTCACCATATCAACATAGGCGCCTGTTTCAGAATAATAAGCATCATAAACAATTTTTTTTATTACAGTATGATTTTTCAGATATTTATTCTTAATTGTCATGGTCATTAATAAAACAGCACATGATAATCACAATGGACTCCAATGTATCTCATGTAAAAGGGATACTAACCTTTAGCGGCATCAAAACCCAGATTAGGATCGTCTTGTTCAAACAATTTGCTGTGAACTAAAGTACCATCAAAACCAGCATTTGATGCTATTGTATATGTTGGTGCCTATGAAAAGTAGTATGCATTATTAGAAATAAAGAAAAATTTCCATGTAAAGTCAAAACAGAGAAGAGTCTTCATGTGACAAAAAAAAAAGTAGTGTGCAGCAAGAGCACAACCTTGAGTGCATTCTGAATAATTTGCACGCCTCTTCTCTCGTCCTCATTTTTAGTTTCAAGGTTCTCCAAGACTTTGCTAGCGTACAAGAGAGCAACTCCCCCACCTTAACAAAATAATTACATAATAACTTTTAATAGATAAACAAGTAATTAAAATGATGCAAAAAAGAATATGAAGTACATGACACTCGCGTAACACTAACTCTGCATACTTGTTATCCAATCAGAAAGAACAAAACTGGTTTACCTGGAACAACACCCTCCTCGACAGCTGCTCTAGTTGCATTTAAAGCATCTGTTACCCTATCTTTTCTTTCGCCAACTTCTGCCTCACTTGCCCCACCAACCTGCAGATGTTTAGATTCATCATCTTCAATGTGAGGTAACAAATTTAAGTCAAACATCTCAAAGTAGTCGTTTTAAGGATGAATGACAAACTTTGAAAACAGCAACACCGCCAGATAGTTTTGATAGCCGTTCTTGTGCCCTTTCTTTATCAAATGTTGCAGAACTCTTCTCCATGGCTTCCCTCAGCTGCAAAATGATATTTTCTCATTAAATATCATAAAAGTACACAAATTATAATTGTAGAACCCTTTTCATCAACAACCTTCTATTAAAGGTCTAATTTAAGAACTAGTGATATTTTCATTGAAGAAAAAAAGAACGTATGACTACAAATTTAGTACTTTCAAAAACCAAATAAAAAGGGGGGGAAGATTAAAAAAATACCTGTAGACATCTCTCTTCAATAAACTTCTTATCCCCACCACCATGTAGAACAATAGTGTCATCAATGGATACAGTAATCTGTTACACATTGAATTAGATGTTTCTGTAACACATTATGATTAGAGTAACCAAAGAATAGTTAGGTTGGTTCAAGCCACATGCCTTTTTTGCAGTGCCAAGCATTTCAGGTCGAACTTTGTCAAGAGTTATGCCTCGCTCTTCTGTGATGACCTGTTTTCAAATTCATAGTGATCATTTTCGGCATAAAAGGAATCCAAATGCTAGTCATTTGGATAAGTCATACTTGAATAGTTTTAAAGAAACCCAATACAACCATAAAAGGAGCCCACCAAACACAATAACCAATTAATAAAATCAAAATGTCGATAGAAAATCACCTCTCCTCCTGTAAGAATTGCTAGATCATCTAGACTTGCTCTCCTATTATCCCCAAAACCAGGAGCTTTTATAGCACAGACCTAAAATACAAGAAACTTGAAATAAGGTGGAAAACAAATTTATATAAAATCAAGCAGCTTGAGATTAGAATCAAGTTCCTTCCAAGTAGCACAAAAAACCACAGGGCAAGAACGGCATTACATCTAACTTGCAGATCCATAAATAAAACTAACATTTGACAAACACATGGACTAGGAGAAATATAAGAGAAAAAATGAGGCAAGATACACACTTCAAATATACCAATTACCAGCTGAATATCCATTTATTGTAATGGAAAATGCTCTTCAGATAATACATTTTATAAACTATTTATGTAATAATGAAGGACTTGAATATTTGACAGTATCCACTTAATAATGTACACCATAAGCATTTATTAGAGGAAACATAATTCACTTGTTATTTCTAAAGGTTGTATGGAAACATACTGTATAAAATAAGAAGGTAATGATCCTATACAGACAATGCAAAGTTCAAACTACCCCATTATGGAGATATTAGTATACGGACATCATTGTCTCTGTTCTGTTTGGATTGGATATTACATTTGCTATCTCAAAATTATAAATAATTTTTTTGATTCGTCTAACTTGCTAACCACTTACTCTAGAGTAACATCCAACATAAAAAAGAAAGCAACACTAGAAAGCAAAATCCAAGTTTCATGTAACAGCAACAAAGAACACCAACTATATGTACATAGATTTTTATGAGTTACTAATACAATAATAAAAAATTATCAGAGGTGACAAAACAACCAGCAATCAAGTTAGTAGGACCACGAGGTAGCAGGAAAGATAACCAAGATGAACCCATTAATTTACCTTAAGCCCAGCACGATGCTTGTTAAGTATGAGCATAGCCAATGCATCACTATCAACATCTTCCGCAACAATTAGGAGGGGTCTTTTGTTCTGATTAAAATTAAAATATAAAAAACCAAATAATTAGAATATTCAAATTGTAGATGAAATTAAGCACAATGAATCAAGTTTAGCTTATATACCACTACTGACAGCTCCAATACTTTCAACACTGAATTCATGTCTGAAATTTTCTTGTCATGGATGAGGATAAAGGGATTCTCCAATTCCTAACAAAATCGAAATCACTTTCATTAATATCACAAATAAAAATTAAACAAGTTGAATGAAGCCTTTTACTTATATGATGTGCATCATATACAACTGAATAAACCAAGGGTATATACATTTGACTGATTGATTCTATGGCTTATCATGAAACCATAAGAAGGGAGAACACATAGCATAAAACATCATAACTAGTATATTGAAAAAAGAAAAATAGCCTTCAATGTAATGAGCCAAAACACTATATCCTTAACAAATGATCACATGATTATAGAAAGAAAAATAACAAGGCCTCTTTTATAAAGGCATCAATTTTGTAGACAAAGGAGACTTTGTAAAACATACTAACAATAAGAAGAAAAAAAATCCCCAAAATATACGATCATCAAATGCTTATCGAAGTAAATAAATCGTACAATAATATGGTAAAGCGTTTTTTGAGAATGTCATCTGTTAGTGACTAAAGAGTAAGATTGCACTTACACATTTCTGGGTCTTCTGATCAGTAATAAAATATGGAGATATGTAGCCTCTGCTTAACTTCATTCCTTCTACAACTTCCAACTCATTATCTAGAGTGTTCCCATCCTGGAAACTTTAAAATCTTAGGCAATCTGAATTGAAAGTTTGTCGATGAAACAAGTTCAGTAAAATAAATAAATTTGCATACCGCAACAGTAATGACTCCTTCCTTCCCAACCTTCTCCATTGCCCTTGCTATCAATTCTCCAATATCGCGCTCTCCATTTGCAGATATAGTACCAACCTACTAGTCATATAAAATCAATGAATAACAGCAAAATTAGGAAGACAATTACAGTACAGCCTGATTTTTGTCGAATTAAAAAAAAGTTATAAATGTATAAAGATGAAATAATTGCAAGTGTTGTATTGTAAATCAATTTTCTTAGCCAAAATTCATTTAGTAACATTAAAGTTTTCTTGAGAATTCTTTGCACCTGGGTTATCTCTTCTGGTGTACTTATCATTACTGCTCTGCTTTTTAAATCTGCAATTACAGCATCAACAGCTTTATTTATTCCATTACGCAAGTCCATGACATTTACACCGGCAGCAGTTGATTTGCATCCTTCTATGAGTATTGCCTGAGTCAAAACGGTGGCACAAGTTGTACCTGGAATCAGAGAAGAAACATTGGCTTGTAAGATCGGAAGGGATTAAAATTTAAAAGCACTGCATATATATATAATATACAACTTATAAACTATGGCCATCTCTATGTTTTCCGTCTAACATGCAATGGGGTGGAAACTTATAAAAGATGTTATTTTCAAACAACTTGCAATAATCGATAATTTCAGAAATTCAATCAAAGAGTGATAGTAACATTGGATATAGTTAATAAGTGACTTATGATCACTTATGCAAACGTGTGTTGTTTGAACTTGATAGACCAAATCTGAAAAACTATGAATTTATGACTACTTAGCCAAGATTGAAATAAAATATTATTTTGGCTTCCAAAAAGCTTCTTGTAGGACTTGTACTATTAGAAATGAAATCAAATTCTCAATAAACACTGGTAGGATGTTTTTGAGGTAAATAAATTTGAAAGAAAGGTATTCACCATCTCCTGCAGCATTGTTGGTAGCCTTGGCCACCTGCTTGATTAGCTCAGCACCAACATTTTTGGCTTTGTCTTTAAATTTGATACTTTTGGCTACAGTGACACCATCCTTCGTGACCCTGGGACTCCTGTTACTTTTCTCAATTATCACATTTCGCCCCTAGTTCAATCAATCCAAAACACAAGAAAATAAAGTTACTCTCCATCGATTCACCATGTCAAATTATCAGCTCAACATCCTAATCAAAATCAGCATTTCAAATCTTACAAACAAGCAAAAAAATGAACAAATTTAAACTCATTACTAACATCCACTGACAAACCCACAAAGTCAATTTGCAACAAGCAAGTGTAAGAAATAACTACAAAAACTAAGTTAAGAAACAAAACATAGTCCTAAATCATAACCGATGTAGCACATTTCAGATTGAATGCGTATTTGGTGTTTGTTTATCAAACACTGACAAATGTACTTACACTCGTGTGTGTTTGGTTTGGCAGTGGACAAAATTGATTTTGATTGAATTGAGTTGAGTAGAATTGATTTTAACATAATTGAGTTTAGCATAATTGGTTTATGTTTGGATACATTTATGTAAAAGTGAGTTGAACGATAAATTTTAGTGAAAAAATCATATTTAAACTCAGAAGCTACAAATCTACATATCCTAGCTTCTAGTAGAATCAATTCCGGATGCAGAATTGTTCTGCTTTAGAAGAACCAAACATCTTAAAATCACTCCATAGTCCAGAAGCAATTATATACCTCTATAATTGCTTTTGGCACTCTCAATCACTTCTTTTTTTTCAAATTATTATCAGTGTCGGTGTGCCAGTATCAAGAGCTTCATAGGTCATAACATAAGAACTACAGTAAAAAGTACTAAACAAGACAATACCTTGGGTCCCATGGTAACTTTAACAGCATCAGCAACCTCAGAAACACCTTGAAGCATAGCAGCACGAGCTCCAACTCCAAAGTTTATATCTTTAGCTACATAATTTCTTCTTAACAATACCCCATTATAAACCTGCCCCAAAATTCATCATTTTTATTCAATTACAAAAATTGCACAATCAAATCAAACAAAAACTCAAAATTAAGATGAACATGAACACCCATACACCCCCACAATGCAAATTCAATAAAAATCTACACTTTATAGCTCAAAACAAATAGATAGATAGATAAATAAAAAAGTGTTACAAAAAGTAGTGAGAATCAAATGAATGAGATTAGTTATAGTCTTACTAGATTCTTGTTCTTTGATGTGGAAGAAGCTATGGATGAAGCTAATTTAGAAGCAAATCGATACATTGCAGTTGCAGCAACAGGGAATTGGGAATGTGAGATCAGAGAATGGAAGAAGAAGAAGAAGAAGAAGAAGCAGAAAATAGGGCTTTAGAGTGAAAGAAAAGAAAGGGTTTAAGCTTTTTTTTTCGTTTTCTGGAAACTTCCTTCTTTGCTTTGTTTGGCCCATATCATCAGTAAAATACAAATGGGCTTTATGTCCAAATATTCATAAGATGGCTTCTTATCCCTTTCCAAAATCCCTTAAATATTTTTTATGGTTACTTTTCGCTTCGCGGTTCAGATTATTTATACTAAGTTAGCTAATTGAATTTGTATTCTGTATTAAGATTAAAATTTAAACTAACATTAGTGATCAGAAATTTTAGGTTGTGGGGACAACTAACTTAACATCAAATGAAGAAGTATACGATCTATAGTTGTTTAAAAAGAAACGATCTACAATAATACAATAGGACGTTTGCGCCTCTTGCGGAATGAAAGTGAAGGTGATGCTGTGAATTTATGGATCTAGATCTATTACGGTAAAATTAACACGTTCACACATTAATTAATCTTGACCATTGATTTAATATCAGACGATTCAAATTTTAAATACAATTTTATAAAACAAACAATCTCAACCATCAATCAAAAATTAGATAACCCACATCTATTACAACACCATGCTGCAACTTACAGTTGTGGGAAATCCAATCCGTAAATATATGTCATGTGCAAAGAGAAGTAAAACTAATAAAAGATCTTATGTTAATGGTTTCTTCTAGTTTTAGAAGATATAATCCATATAAAAACAAAATAATTGATTCTTATAACTTAGATTTTAATGATTTAGAGTTTATTTAAACACAAAGTGATAGTAGTTAATTGAAATAGCGTGCATATTTAAATTTTGCAAGGGGTTTACATGTTGGGTGGGGGTAGTATTACAATTTGGAAAATGATAAACAATTAAAAAATTAGTGTAAGCACTAGCACCCATATGTTTAATTAATTTTTAGTTTTATAGTAAGATGACAAAGATAAAATTGAAAGAAAAAAATAATAAATTATAAGTTTTAAACAATAAATTAATTAAATTAACTTATCAAAATAAGTAATAAATCAGTAAAAATAAATTATAAGCTTTTGTGAAAAAAAGTTATTAAACAATGTTTCTTTTAAAATAAACTTATAAACTATAAGTATAAGTTAAAATTGACATTACCAACAAAATCTTAAATCAATTCACTTTAACTTCAAACAAATTAGTTTGGATTAAACCTATGAAAACTTGAGCAAATTCAGATAATCTATAAGTTATATTCATTTAGATTGTCTAATTTAAGATTACCCTGACCAGCAAACACCCTAGACTAGACGTGTCCTCAATTCTATGATTCTATCTTGAAGCAACTAACAAAGGATTTGTACACCACAAGAAGAGTACTCCATCCATGTTTAAGCCCTGTCGATCGGTTTCTGTCAACTATCAATCTATCATTTTCTTGTATGATGAGTACCTACCATCTTCTTAATTAACCGGTTACCTATAATTTCTTTTTCCAAGGTGGGAGATATAAGACATGTTACAATAAGATATTGAATGTCAAATGAGTGTTTAATTCGATTGATAGGAATATTGGTATATATGTAATACGCGATTACTGTTTGAATTTTAATATGTTTATTTATTCATTTTTAAAATTAAAAATAAAATATTAATCACAATTTTTTTTTGTTGAACCACTAAACTATCTAAATACAAATAAATAAATACATATAGGACTTGTTATTGTCAAAATGAAATAGGACTAGCTTATAAATAGGACTAGCTTATAATCAAAATTTAATGCTGTCATATTCTCCCTATAAGTTGAAATAGTTGTCTTTGTCTACCATTGCACGCGCATGTAAATGTATACTTCCTCCATCTTGAAATATAAGGAAAAAAATTTATTTTCTTTTGTTCTAAAATATAAGGGAAAAGTTACTTTTAAAAATATGTTTTTCTTTATTCTCATGAAATTAAATGCAAATTATATTTAATTTTTCTTCTCTTTTCTTTTCTCAAAAATCAATAAAAAATGGTTTTACATCTTCCTATGCAACTTATTTCAAGAAAAATCCCACAAAATGATATTTCAAATTCTCATTATTATGTTTTTTTAATAAGTAAGATTATTTTTTTTCCCTTATATATATTTTGGGACGGAGAGCTTAATTTTTTTTCACTCTCTAAATTTTAGGAAAATTTCTAAAAGTCTGTAGTTCAGTGAGTTTTGATATCAATTGATTTTAGTCTCCTTCTAAATATAGTTGCAGAGACTAAACTGTGATCTTCTATATCAAATTATTCAAAGTCAATTACCACTAAATCAATTAATATTTGGTTATTAATGTATAATTTTAATTATTAATAACTTTAATTTTTTTTTTTTTGAGCTTTAACTATCTATTATTAAAAATAATAAAAGTTGTCATCCTTTACCATTAATTAGTACTATTTCAAGTATTTTACTTGTGCATGTTACTAGCAATTACCTCATCTCATTTTTTTTTTTGACAAGAATGACCTCATTTCATTTAGCCACTTTACATATACTCCTAAATAAAACATGCATTATAACTCATTCAAAATAATAAACATTACTAACATTTTTCTTACTAAAACATAAACACTAACTTGCATATAAGTATTCTCTCATTTATTTATTGTTTAACGCTAAAATTTCATTGCTCACTTCCTAAATGTGTCAATCATTTATTTTTTGTTACAGAAATGTAACAATCATTTATAATATTTTTATGTTGAAAATTTCTAAATAAAGAGAATGTTTTGTGAATTATCGAACACATACAATATACAATTGCATTCTTAATTTTGGTCGGCTTGCTCTACATTAACTGCATCAAGATTTAGGTTACATTAATAAATGAATTCCAACAAATATATATAAAAGTCACAATCATCTATTTATACACTGCTGCACCTGTATACTATCAAACAAATATTCATTATACATACGTCTCTGCTGCTATCACCTTCATACTATTACTATGGACCAGTGTTTACAATTAGAGAAAAATTAATATGTGTTTTTAAGGCACTTGCATTTTTTTTTATAAGCAAGACACTTGCATGTTAGTGTACTATACATAAATAGTAGTAATTTTGTATTGACAAACATGTATTTTATTTCTTTAAAATCAAAAAATTTGTTTGGTTAAAAATATAATTATTATTTGAAGTATTTTTAAGGACATGCATATATTAGCATAACCCTTAAAATTATTAGAAATTTAACAACGATCAACAATACTCTTTAAAAGAAAAACAAATAACAACTCTCAAAGTTTTTACAGCTAAAACAATATAGTATTAGTTACAGTATAGTTTTTATTTTCTATTGTTTTAATCAAATCAGTATCAATTAAATTATTTTTTCAATAAAAGAAA
Source organism: Trifolium dubium (assembly GCA_951804385.1). Classification (NCBI taxonomy): domain Eukaryota; kingdom Viridiplantae; phylum Streptophyta; class Magnoliopsida; order Fabales; family Fabaceae; genus Trifolium; species Trifolium dubium. Next base: position 2,650,908 of record OX638073.1, on the reverse strand, counting down.
TGATCATTAACTAATAATATTTTCAAACAATAATAATATCCTTGTTAAAATTTTAAATGATATTTTTTTTTTTTTAAATATTATAGTCCACGATGAACCACTTATCCCAGTGGTCGATATCAGAATTTTCCATCATAGTAAATAACTAAATACTAAATAGAAGTCGTTGAGCATTGCCAACTCTGCTTGCTTTAAAACTGTTTCACGAGACTCATATATACTAGTTGTACGTTAATTTTGCTATATACTTCTCTTTTCTTTTGCTTAGAAACTTTGCTATACATAAAAATAAGAAAGATATAATATAAGATGTGGAGGTTGAAGATAGCTGATGGTGGAAAGGACCCAAACATATTCAGCTTTAACAATTTTATTGGGAGGCAGACATGGGAGTATGATCCTCATGCCGGTACTCCTCAGGAGAGAGCTCAAGTTGAAAGAGCTCGTCAACATTTCTACGACAATCGATTCAAAGTTAAGTCGTGCAGTGATCTTCTTTGTCGTTATCAGGTAATTATCTCTTCGTCGTAACAAATAAAAAATATATACATGCGTGTGTATCTTTAGAGATGTTCATCAACTGGTCAAGTTCGATATAATATTTCAATAACTCGATATAAATAACCATATAAACAGTGAAAATTTGTCTATGCTATTTCTAGTATATATTGGATTGTGCATGGACAAAAAAATAAGTTTGCTCATAATTTAGCTAAAATCTACATCTAATTTCTATATTATAGTTGATATATACTTGATTATATTGAATATACTTAAATTTGTCAACATAACTAAAAAAACTATATTATCTCACTGGATTGGGCTGATTTTTGTAGTAATTGTAATAGTGTAATTGTTCTTTGTGAAATTGTTCAACTTATAGAGGGTTGACCCCGAATTTTGTCTTACCTTTCTAAGTAAGCAAAAGACAATATGGTCCTTTGTAACAACCATCGTAATTAGCCCAATTGTTTAGTAACATATGTAAATAGAAGTGGTAAACGAACAACAAATTGACGCACACTCTTTTTAGAACTTTTGCCTTATTTTAAGACTCTAAGATTAAAATGAACCTTTTGTCAAAAAAAGAAGATTAAAATGAACCTTTTTATAAACTTTCATGCTTTTAATTACCATGGTATAAGTATGAAATCTTCATCATCTTTACCAATATCTAATAAATAGTTTCATAAACTTTTATTTTATTAGTACTCTTGTAGACAAAATCATCTCATTTTAAAAAGTTTATTTTAATTTTGAAAATCCAACTACATTTGTCCAAACAAATTTGTCAAATACAACAGGATTATAATCATGTCACGTCAATAAATAAACTCAATAGTACTATGACAAAGAGTTTAACTCATATTCACCGTCACTATAAAATTATTTTATAAATGTATTCAATAATATTATATCACATTATTATTAAATGAATGTGATATATTATGCGTTTTTAAATACAATACATCATTTCACACCATCGATGTATGTTAATTAAATTTTTAAAAAAAAAATGCTAGTTACATATATGTGTATTTTGTTTAGCGGTGGACATAATTTGATTTTGATATAATTAAGTAGGATGAATTAATTTTAATAAAATTGAGTTAAACTCTTACTCATATTAATTTTATCCTACTTAATTATATCAAAATTAATTCTATCCTACATAATTTGTCCCTTTTTTAAGGTGAATATATATAAATGGATGTATGAAAGTTTGAAACTCGATCCCCATATATTTCATGTAATATTCTAAAATTGAACTAAGTTCACAGAGACAAAACACACTGATAATTTAATAGAATAAATTTGATAAGGTGTGATATATTTTGACAATATAATTGCATTTTTTAATGCATATAAAACTTTAAATATGACAAATGATTTTGAAACTGACGGAATATATGTGAATAAATTTATAGTTCTCTCATCCATAAATTTATAGTACTACTTTGCATGCGTGTGTTTTTGGTATGTAGATTTTGAGAGAAAATAACTTTAAACAAACAATAGCAAGTGTAAAGATCAAAGATGAAGAAGAGTTAACAGAAGAAAAAGTGACAATTACATTGAAAAGAGCTGTCCATCATCTATCAGCACTTCAGTCTATTGATGGCCATTGGCCTGCTCTAAATGCGGGCCCTCTCTTTTATTTTCCTCCCTTGGTTAGTACAATGCTTACTTAATTCATACCAAAATAGTTAAATGTATTATAGTATTTATATTTATTTATTTATATGTATTTTTTTTCTTCAATATGTAAAATTCAATTCCAATTAATATGCCAATGTACTAATCAAGATTAACTTTTCCCCTTAAAAAATGCAGGTATTTTGTATGTATGTTATAGGACATCTTGATTCAATGTTCTCTAAAGAGTATCGAAGAGAAATTCTCCGTTACATATATTGTCATCAGGTATCATTGAAAGTCCTACACATAAATAATAAGTTTTTTTTTATATTGTTCAATAAATTATATGACTTAAAAATGTATTTATAAATAGGAGACTTTCTTCATCTTATACCAATACAATTTTGTAGAATTGAATGCGATATGACCAGACCATTCGAGACATGTTCTAGATGTCTAATCCTATGATGAGTGAGAGAGTATGTTGATTAGAGTCTCGATATGGTCTAAGATAAAATGTGTTTTAAAAGTGAGAGACATCTCTCACCTAATAAATCCTTTTTATATATGCATGGTTGAGTTAATTAAAATTTAGCCCCAATTTTATCTATTCACCGAATTACCTAATTAATTTTATACACTCATCACCTTACATCTAGCTTTTAAGAAAAGTTTAAAATCAGTATACAAATCTTAGAGGATATAATTAAGAGTATCCATTGGGCCATATATGCCATTGGCTTACATATGTCAAGTCTTGAGCATGAGTGAGTGTGTAGAGAGTGTTTATATGGAATGCATTATATGGCATGAAATGTACTGTATTTATAAGTGGAGTATATTTCTGGAATATATTTCTCAACTTACAAACTGAATGTTGTAGATAAAGTTGAGGCAATTCTAGTTCTTTATTCTATTTCATGACTTAATTTCTTGTATAATATAATTAATTAATTAGCTTGGTCATTAATGTTGGCTATGTTTCAAATTTATATATTTGAAGAATGAAGATGGAGGGTGGGGCCTACACGTAGAGGGTAGCAGTATCATGTTTTGTACTGTACTCAATTACGTATGTATGCGAATACTTGGAGAAGGTCCAAATGGAGGTAAAGAAAATGCTTGTGCTAGGGCAAGAAACTGGATTCATGATCATGGTGGTGTCACACATGTACCTTCATGGGGGAAAATTTGGCTTTCGGTAACATTTTATCAAATTACTACGTAATATAAAGCACAAAATAAGCAAATATGTATTTTTTAGATTTCATTGATTAATAACTTTTAGATTCATTGATTAATTATAAATATATCTAATCTATAATACATATACACTAAAGTCTAAATATATCAATTATTTAATAAATTTAAAAGTTAATTTTGCTTATATTTTGTCGAAAAAAGTATAAACGTGTTGCTAATTAGATTGAATTTAGAAATTTGAAAATACAGATACTTGGTATCTTCGATTGGTGTGCATGCAACCCAATGCCCCCTGAGTTTTGGTTGCTTCCCTCATTTCTTCTTAAGCATCAAGGTTGAATTTAGTTAAATTTTGTTGTCACTCTTTTTTTCAATGGAACATTACATATATTTGAATAATTAATGAATATATATTTTATTTATTATATTGAGTATTTGTATTCTATCTCATTCATACCTTATACTACACAGCTAGAATGTTGTGTTATTGTCGATTGGTATACATGCCTATGTCTTACTTATATGGGAAGAGGTTTGTGGGTCCAATCACACCACTCATCTTAAAGCTGAGAGAAGAACTCCTTACTCAACCATATGAAAAAGTTAATTGGAAAAAAACTCGTCACCTATGTGCAAAGGTGAGAGATACTATATATCTTTGATTAACCACAATGTGTAGTATACATGATATATAGAGGTGTAAGCAGATCAGAAAAAATCAACTAAATCGACAAAATAAATAAAATTGAAAAAAAGAAGTCTTAAACCAATCAATTATTGAATTGAATGAAATTAATTGGTTCGGTTTGAAAACACTAAAAATCGAATCAAACTTATGACAATTTCATCGGTTCAAACATCTTTTAAACTAAAAACTGGTTCGAATCAAATCGATTACACCCATATACATACATATTTTATAAATGAAGTAATAATTGTACATTTCATATATTTTACATGTAGGAAGATCTCTTTTATAATCGGGTTGGAATACCCCCCTTATACCCTCATTATAAATCATTATCTTGTTTGATGTGAAAAAAATGCAGGAAGATCTTTACTATCCACATCCTTTTATACAAGATCTAATATGGGATAGTTTATACATATTCATGGAGCCAATTTTGACTCATTGGCCGTTTAACAAGCTGGTTAGAGAAAAAGCCCTTGAAGTAACAATGAAACATATACACTATGAAGATGAGAATAGTCGATACATAACCATTGGGTGTGTGGAAAAGGTAGCTATAATAAAGTCCTATTTTTTTTGGTTATATTTATAAGTAAAAATATACTTTGCACATTTATTAAATAATTGATATATTTGGTCTATAATATAGATTAAATACATCAATTATTTAATGAATTAAAAAATATATACTTTTTGCTTATAAATCATGTGATGGAAAATAGTATATACTTTTTGCTTATACATCAATTAGTTCATTCAAATTAATGAAATAAAAAATTCTTTACAGGTTTTGTGCACACTTGCTTGTTGGGTGGAAGATCCTAGTGGAGATGCATTCAAGAAGCATCTTGCAAGACTCCCAGATTATTTATGGGTTTCAGAAGATGGAATGACCTTGCATGTATAGATTATATTACCATATTTTAATGAAAATTTATTACTAGAATTATAGAATTATGAATATTACGTACATCATCATATATAAATTCATCTATTTATATAATGTAGAGTTTTGGCAGCCAAACATGGGATGCTAGTTTGATCATTCAAGCTTTGCTTGCCACTAACCTAATGGAGGATATTGGCCCAACACTGGCAAAAGGACATGAATTCATCAAGAAATCTCAGGTGTGCTTAATTTTAGTGATAAGAAGTAAACTCTTAATTACATGAACCAATTTGTTTCTCCACACCAAACAATTCATTAATGAGATCTTTGGGATTACTAATATTATTTTAATAGTTACTTTTTTTGTCGAGTAAAATTTGACATTAATTAGTAGTTCTCGTCAACTTAGCTTAGTTAGTAGGAACATCATATTTTATATTTAAAGCCGGAGTTTGAACTCCAAATACTCCACTTATATATTGATCTTTAAGGATGAAATTATAGCCACTAAATTACATAATCAGTTTTTTTTTAACATTAGTAAATTTACTTGGTCCGATAATTTACTTATGTTTATTATTTATTAGCCCATAGTCCCATATTTTCTCTATTAACATAGTTTAAAATAGTTTATAAGGTAAAAGTATCTGTGACACAATTATCATAAGTGCATGCATAGTGAGTGTTCATTAGAAGATTTGTGTGATAGTACTATTCAATTTACAGGTTAGAGACAACCCTTCAGGAGATTTTAAGAACATGTATCGTCATATGACGAAAGGATCATGAACTTTCTCTGATCAAGATCATGGATGGCTAGTTTCTGATTGTACTGCAGAAGCTTTAAAGGTAAATTAACTCGCTAATTAACGAGCTCAACTAGCTAGCTAACTAAATAATTACAAATATTTAGTTAATTATTTTTTTGTTTGTATATCAGTGTTGTCTGCTTTTATCAATGTTGTCTCCGGAGATTGTGGGGGAAAAGATGGAACCTGAAAGGTTATATGATTCTATCAATATCTTATTTTCACTTCAGGCAAGTTGAAAAAGTTGTATTTATTTTTAAAATTACACACATAGTTTTTAATTAACATTAAAATGATCCCTTGCCTAATATAAGCTCAACCAAAAGAACCAAAAGTTGCTATTAGAAGTAAAAGTTAAGCCTAACTATATGTACCAAAAAAAAAAAGTTAAGTGATTTTGAATAAGTTTATAAATAGAGACAATTATAAGTCTAATTCATATTAGAAATCGGTTTTATAAGACTGAGTTGGACTCAAGAGTTAATTATAAGAGTTGCACATAGAATACTTTGGGTATTAATATTCAATTTTCTTTATGCCACATGATTAACTTTTGAGGAACTGTTGTAGGGTAAAAATGGTGGTTTACCAGCTTGGGAGCCATCAGAAGCTATAGAATGGATGGAAGTAAGTATTATTATGATATTAATTATTGGACTGATAATTAGAATACTTTGTCAAACCTCCTACATTAATTGTTCTATATGAATGAACACCAATCTACTATCTCTTCCTCTAAATATGTATACCCCATATTAGTTAATTAGACTTGTTATTAATTTTCAGCTACTCAATCCAATAGAATTTCTTGAGGAAATTGTAGTTGAGCGTGAATATGTTGAATGCACTTCATCATCAATTCAAGCATTGATCTTGTTTAAAAAATTATATCCCGAGCATAGAAAGAAAGAGATAGATAATTTCATCGCAAATGCAATTCGATTTATCGAAAATAAACAAACAAGTGATGGATCATGGTATGGAAATTGGGGAATCTGCTTTACTTATGGTACTTGGTTCGCACTTGTTGGTCTTGCGGCTGCTGGCAAGACTTATGACAATTGTGCCGCCATTCGCAAAGGTGTTAATTTTTTGCTTACAATACAAAGAGAGGATGGTGGGTGGGGGGAGAGCCACATTTCAAGCTCAAAAAAGGTCCGTTATACTACTACCTTGATATAAATTATATGCAATATCTCTATCAATTGAGCTATATATGTTCATCGAGACGAGTACATTTGTGTATTTTTTTATGAGTAAATTAGAATAAGACCTATATTGACAACCATGATAAATCATTGAATGAAAACAATGCAATGCAGATATATGTACCTCTTGAAGGAAGCCTATCAAATATTGTGCAGACATCATGGGCTCTTTTGGGTTTAATTCATGCCGGCCAGGTATCTTCATTTTATCGCAAATTAAAAATTAAAATGCTTATTTACAACTCACGTGAATCTTGTAATAAGATTAGTTTCTATTTATAGGTGGAGAGAGATCCTACTCCTCTTCAACGTGCTGTAAAATTGATCATCAATTTTCAACAAGAAGAGGGTGATTGGCCCCAACAGGTTCATCTCAATTGTTTGATATTGATACCATTCAATTCCTCTAATATATTTATGCTTACCTCATTACTATAGGTCAAGTTACTTCCAAAAAACATGTACATATATAATATATTGATTATTTTATATTGCTAATTTGTCATGACAGGAACTCACAGGAGTATTCATGAAAAATTGCATGCTTCATTACGCAATGTATAGGGACATATTTCCAATGTGGGCACTAGCTGAATATCGTCGACGGATTATGTCAACTTCCACTGCATTATAAAATGAAACATTATGCTAAGAACAAAATGGAAAAGCTATATATCGATAAAGAATAAGACAAAGTAGTCGACTCGGGAACAACTTAGAAAAGGAGGGAACCAACCCAATGTGCAGAAAAAAAAGCAGTAAATACTAGTTTTCTGATCAATAATTTCCAATTAAGAACTTGAACCTACAAAGCCATAACAATTGAAAGAAATATATGGGTGTGTAAACTTATGGAATTAGAAGAAAAAGTTTTTCTTTCATATGCAAATTTGTATGTGTTATGAAGTTCAAAATAGTAAATTTGTATAAAAACTTGGGTATTTTATATTAAATATATATATATTTTAATAAATAATTGTTTTTTGCAATAAAAAAATAAACTGCTTTATATTGTAACATCATATGACGAAAGGATCATGGACTTTCTCTGATCAAGATCATGGATGGCTAGTTTCTGATTGTACTGCAGAAGCTTTAAAGGTAAATTAACTCGCTAATTAACGAGCTCAATTAGCTAGCTAACTAAATAATTACAAATATTTAGTTAATTTTTTTTTTGTTTGTATATCAGTGTTGTCTGCTTTTATCAATGTTGTCTCCGGAGATTGTGGGGGAAAAGATGGAACCTGAAAGGTTATATGATTCTATCAATATCTTATTTTCACTTCAGGTAAGTTGAAAAAGTTGTATTTATTTTTAAAGTTACACACTCAGTTTTTAATTAACATTAAAATGATCCCTTGCCTAATATAAGCTCAACCAAAAGAACCAAAATTTGCTATGAGAAGTAAAAGTTAAGCCTAACTATATGTACCAAAAAAAAAGTTAAGTGGTTTTGAATGAGTTTATAAGTAGACACAATTATAAGTCTAATTCATCTTAGAAATCGGTTTTATAAGACTGAGTTGGACTCAACAGTTAATTATAAGAGTTGCACATAGAATACTTTGGGTATTAATATTCAATTTTTTTTATGCCACATGATTAACTTTTGAGGAACTATTGTAGGGTAAAAATGGTGGTTTACCAGCTTGGGAGCCATCAGAAGCTGTAGAATGGATGGAAGTAAGTATTATTATGATATTAACTAGAAATAAATCCGCGCGTTACGTTGCGCGAATTCGATTAAATTATAAATTAAAATATTTATATAAATGAAAAATATTTTTATTTATTCCTTTAAAATTGTAATTATTAAAAATATTTGATATTTTATTTTTACTAAAATAATGTTGGATATTTTCTATCTTAAAAATGGAAGAAAATTTTAAAATATGTAAAATATGTAGTATTCAGTTTATTTATTATTATTTTTTGTTGTTGAATTAAAGAATATAATATATTAAATTTATTTAAATTCAACAAAAATATGGTGTAATATCTAAAGAATATATTTTAATATATTTTATAAATATTATTTTTTTACTTCACTTTTTATAAATATATGTTAATAAGTAAATATGCATAATTATAATTTTGCAGTTATAGTTGCATCATATGAATCCTTAAGATTTAGTCATACAAAAGGAATCTCTAAGGTCAGACATAATTATTTGTATTCATTGTAATTAATCTTATATATATTTAGTTTATAATTTTTTGACAAATATTTATTTTATATTTGTTATTATATAAACTTTTTTTGAACAACCTAAAATGATATATATATATATATATATATATATATATATATATATATATATATATATATATATATATATATATATAATCAATAAGTAGTTTTGTTGCCAACATATTAGTTTTGACGATGATTTCATATATTTGAATTTAAAGATATATAGTTTATTATTTTAAAAGAATTTAACATTTAACATGTCATCTTACTATTTGTTTAATTATTTTAAAAGATATATAGTTTACTATTTGTTTAATCTTACTATTTGAATTTAGATTTAGTTATTTGACTTAAATAAAGATTTAGTTATCTTACTATTTGTTTAATTATTTAAAAATTTATAAGTTTAATGATGATTAAACAGTTTTCAAAATTTTGAAAAATAGTAGGGACTAAAATTGCATTGATAAAATTTTTGTAGGGACCAAAACATGCCACTTTTTTTTATAGGGACTAAAAACAAAATTTTGTAACTTTATAAGGAGCAAAAACATATTTAACCCTAAAAAATGTCATCTTACTTTTACATCTATCTCACTATTTTATTTTGAGTTGAACTTAAACATTATTTCAACACTTTAGAATATATATTTATTTCATTAAAATAGTTACATAATTATTTAAATCAAATTAATAATTTTGGAATTTTTAATGAATTTTAGATGAGTGTAAATAAGTATAAATAGATGTAACTATGTTTTAATATCTACAGTTTCAACAATTTATAAAAAAGAATGCAATTTTTTTATAGTATATAGGAGTACTTTTAAAATTATTCTAAGTTAATATATATCAATATCATAAGGGTGTGAAATTATAAGAGAGTAGATATGTTTTCTTTTTGACAGAGAGTATCAGATAATGGTCAAGAATAAGTTAAAAAAATTATTTTACATAAAGGGTTCCTATAGCGTTTTACTTCAAAGGCAAATATTTCTTTTAAAATTATCCTAATTGAAATTTAAGATTTTCTCTCAAAGTTTATGTTAATAAAATTATATCTTATTTTTTATTTGTCAGAACTTTTTAATTATATCTTTTTTTTAATTTGTCGTAATTCATCGTGCTTAATACTTTTCTTTTCTTTTCTTTTTTGATTTAATTATTTGTATCAAACCATCAAAACACTATTGTTGTAAAATATATTATAATCATTCTTTTAATATTTTTTTTAATCTTTTTATGTGCAATCAATAGGAATATTATTTTAGGAATAGAAAAAGTCATATGAAGCTTAATAGAAATAAAAATGCCACATAATTGTTTTTCATTTCTTTTTTGATTTAATTTAATTTTTATAATTTTTAGATAATGCCCCCTCATTTTTTTGTGTGTTTTTTTTATCTAATAATAACATCATAGTGATAATGAAAAATATAAAGTACTTATTTGTTTCCTATCTCTCTATATTAGAGTGAAGTTTCTAATGACTTATTAAATATTTATTGGCTTTTTTATAATGTACTAAATATACAAATCCAATAAGATATATTGTACTAAATATTTTTTGGCTTTTTTATTATAATTATTGAAAGGAATTCCAACAATCATAAGAACTAATTGTATTAAGTGATTGAAAACTTTTTCTATACTGTGCCACATCATCACAATGCTTGCTTAGGAGCTAATGGAGCTTCCCTTTATATATATTAGTGTGTATACCCGTGCGTGGCACGGGGCAAAAATTAAATTTTTTTTATCAATTTGAAATAAATAACTTTTCTTATATATGAAATTGTATTGAATTTCTAGCTTCATGCTACAGTAAAATCTCTATAAATTAATAGAGTCAGGACCAGAGAAATTTATTAATTTAGATAGTTATTAATTTATTGATAAATTAATAATTATTAATTTAAAGAGTTTTTAATGATTTGTAAATCAATAATGACTTTAGTAATATGCATTGGAAATCAATAATGACTATTGATGTAAACAAGAGGAACAAATGGGTTCAATGTATTCTTAAGCAAGTTTGCCAAATAGTATAAATTACATGAATGTGATAGAGTATTAACACCATATCTCATGAAAAAAGGGTGTAATATTAATTTATGATTTTCTTGGGACCAAAAATTACAAAGGGATCTCTCGAAAAATTATTATCATATTATTTTATCGAATTTTTCAATTTTTTACACTGGCCCAAGTTAGGACCGAACAACTTTATTATTTTAGAGAGTTTATTAATTTATCGAGTATTAATTTAAAGAGATTTTACTGCATAGTGAAGAAAAAATAATGCGTCAAAAAAAGAAGAAGAAATAGAATTGGGATTTCATGTAGTAACTACATCATTCAAGCAATTAGTGATATGAGCTGTCATTTAATTAATCAACAGTTTTTTTTTTGACGCATTTAATCAACAGTTGAAATCATAAAATTGATATGTAAGGTTATGATTTTACACCATGGTAGATTGGTAGTTCATAATTTAATTTAAATATATAATAAAATTATGATTTAAACTAAATTATGTTAAAGTTCAAATAATTTAGTTTAACACCACTATCCAACCAACCAAGACAATAAATTTGAAGTGGAATGAGCAAACAACTTTTTTTTTTACAATAATGAGCAAAGAACTTGATAATCAAAAATACAAACCAAAATTATTCACCATCAACCAAACAATTAAAATTAAAAATAGGAAAAAAAATCACAATTTTTGAAAGAAAATAAAAAGTGTGATGAGAAGATAAAAGAAATCCCCTCACCATTGCCTCCATGATCTTCCCCACATCAAAAGACCAGCACATCAATACTTCATTTTTAGTTGCAGAAATATATTAACAAACTTGACATTTGTGGTAGTGAAAACCATGACAGAGAATAAACAAATGCACATATAAGCAGCTGAGTTCCATTAGCGAGATACAATATGCTCCAAATATGTCATTAACCCTTGAGGTATTGTAATTTTCCATATAAATCATCTCAGTGGCATTACATTGCTTTTCAAGAAGCAGAGTTACACAAATAATGAAAGAATTATACATCATTAATGACCAAAACTATGTATTCTATAAAATTTAATGTAACTAATTTATGCCTTGATATAAAGAACCGATACATCAAATAGTTAAGAACTTGAACATGATTTTAATATGACAACGTTACTAAGTTTTTAATCAATAATTTTTTTAAAGAAAATGAAGATAAGTAAGGTGTTGTACAAATATCCTCTGAGTTGGAAAATGAAAAAGTCAAGTCAACCGTGTTGCTTCACCACCACCGCGAGCCATTTCCTTTCTATCTCCTCCTTGTTGATCAATTTTGCCAATATTTACCTCTTCTTCCAATCTTTTCGAATAATCCAATAACTTGTTAATGACTATTTTATGAAGAAGAGAATCTCACATTTATTCCTCCAATTGCAACAAAATCTCATCTTTATTATGAAGAAAATAAAAAGATTAAAAAAAGCGAAGATAAAACCGAACTATCATAGTTTCTTCTACAACAAAAAATACCATAAACTAAAATTAAAAATCAACAAAGAAAAAGAATAAGAAGAAGAGTATATATCAAACGCAAAGAGGTTGATGGGCAGAGTAGTGAGAGAGAATAAGAAGCTTTGCTAGTATTGAAACATGCAAGTGGTTTTTTGTATTGAAACTTGAGTTGAGAAGATGAAAAAATTAAATATTTGTATTGAAACTTGAAAGAATTAAAAAGCTTGTGCCTTGATCTAAGTTTTACCTCGGTATTTAAGAAATATGAAAATGTACTTAAATGCACAAAATAATTAAAATTACAAATAAAAATAATTTAAACAAATAATTATAGGTTATTACTAATAATAGAAAGCTTAAAAGAGTTGAACACTCTCTTTGAATGACAAATGTCACACTTGCCAAAGAACTACTTTTGCTTTATTATATTGTATGATAAGATTATTGGACTGATAATTAGAATACTTTGTCAAACCTCCTACATTAATTGTTCTACATGAATGAACACCAATCTACTATCTCTTCCTCTAAATATATATACCCCATATTAGTTAATTAGACTTGTTATTAATTTTCAGCTACTCAATCCAATAGAATTTCTTGAGGAAATTGTAGTTGAGCGTGAATATGTTGAATGCACTTCATCATCAATTCAAGCATTGATCTTGTTTAAAAAATTATATCCCGAGCACAGAAAGAAAGAGATAGATAATTTCATCGCAAATGCAATTCGATTTATCGAAAATAAACAAACAAGTGATGGATCATGGTATGGAAATTGGGGAATCTGCTTTACTTATGGTACTTGGTTCGCACTTGTTGGTCTTGCGGCTGCTGGCAAGACTTATGACAATTGTGCCGCCATTCGCAAAGGTGTTAATTTTTTGCTTACAATACAAAGAGAGGATGGTGGGTGGGGGGAGAGCCACATTTCAAGCTCAAAAAAGGTCCGTTATACTACTACCTTGATATAAATTATATGCAATATCTCTATCAATTGAGCTATATATGTTCATCGAGACGAGTACATCATTTGTGTATTTTTTTATGAGTAAATTAGAATAAGACCTATATTGACAACCATGATAAATCATTGAATGAAAACAATGCAATGCAGATATATGTACCTCTTGAAGGAAGCCAATCAAATATTGTGCAGACATAATGGGCTATTTTGGGTTTAATTCATGCCGGCCAGGTATATTCACTTTATCGCAAATTAAAAATTAAAATGCTTATTTACGACTCACGTGAATCTTAGAATACAATTAATTTTTATTTATAGGTGGAGAGAGATCCTACTCCTCTTCAACGTGCTGTAAAATTGATCATCAATTTTCAACAAGAAGAGAGTGATTGGCCCCAACAGGTTCATCTTAATTGTTTGATATTGATTTTGATACCATTCAATTCCTCTTATATATTTATGCTTATTACCTCATTACTATAGGTCAAGTTATTACTTGCAATAACATGTACATATATTGATTATTTTGTATTGCTAATTTGTCATGACAGGAAATCACAGGAGTATTCATGAAAAATTGCATGCTTCATTACGCAATGTATAGAGACATATTTCCAATGTGGGCACTAGCTGAATATCGTCGACGGATTATGTCAACTTCCACAGCAAATTAAACATGAAACATGATTGGCAGGGGAAGTTATTCCACGACCAAAGAGGATTGGAAATACCCATATCGTGTTCCTGAATGTGTTTCGTCTCATTTAATAAATTGTGAAGTTGATGGCTATGAAGCTTTCGATGCTGATTTTAGGTTTGCAACATATATTTTGCAGAATGCAAGATTTTTAAAGAAACCAATGGAAAACCCCATATTTTTAGAAGGTTTATCTTCGTGTCCAAGGACCTCTCCTACATGTAAGCTGTTGTTTCCAGCTCTAGAAGAAGTGCTCTAATAAAATAATTGAGTCATCTTCTTCAATTTTAAGAACAATTTCACATTACTTTTTCCTTTGCAATATATATATATATATATTGACCAAAATTTAATCAAGTATGAGATTAGTGAATAGTGAGCCTCTATTAGGTAGGGTATGTTTTGGTATTATTCAGTGTTCCGTCTATATGCGGCGCATGTGGTTTGTAGTTTCTTTTCTACCAATTTTTGTTCATTTTGTGTGAAGATTTAGTTTTTATATTAATATATTATATTTGCTGTTCAAAAATAATAATAATAACGATTATGTATTCCGCCACATCATCTCACTTTACTTCACTTTCCAAATATCACATCTGAGAGTTAAATAATCTTGATGCACAACTCAATGGCCTCAAATAGGGTTTTAGAGTGAAAGAAAAGAAAGGGTTTAAGGTTTTTTTTTTTCCTCTCTTTTTTTTCGTTTTCTGGAAACTTCCTTCTTTGCTTTGTTTGACCCATATCATCAGTAAATTACAAATGGGCCTATATGTCCAAATATTCATTCATAAGATAGCTTCTTGTCCCTTTCCAAAAAAAACCCTAAATATTTTGATAAAGAATATTAAAAAAAAATCTCTTAAAATTTACATTAATATCTTTCGTTAAGATTTATATTATGGAGATATTCTCTGTGAACATATCTATATATGTAAGGATATGAGAAGATTCTAATCAATTTAACAAATAAAGAGTAAATATTATTTTTTTAAAATTTTCTAATTTATCTCTTATGGTTTGATTAGTAAAATGCATTGTGAATAATGAGATATTAAGCAAAATAACACATCTCAGAATTATTATTATTAGAGTAAATAAATCCCATTAATATATAGAGAGTTGTTAACTTAGAGCCACCTAAACATGTACGAATAAGTTAATATGTCTACACCTATTATATATTGACTAAAATCCAATTATACTTATTTAAGTTAGTACTAAATAAAGAGGAGGAATCCGTTGATCAAAGTGTAACTCATTAGAATTACTCCAAATCTCTACCTTTTATTATGTTTTAATCTAACGATGTAAACATTTAATACTAATATATCTTTCTTGTATCTCCTGTATCTAATTAGTTCTCTCCTCCCTCTTCAATTTACTCATAACATCAACTAGTATAATTTATCCATGCACGGGTTAATATTCAAAATTATAATAGTACATGTAATTAATGTTAAAGTAGATTAATTATGATATTAATTTTTATAATTTTATTTTATTTTTTTGAATCTTATTTTTTAATTAATGAAAATTTTTTGTTAAGTAATTTATGTGTTTCCAATTATTTGTGAAATTGGTTTTATATTTATATTATTTAAATATGATATATATATATATATATATAGCGATTTTAAAGAGATAAAATAGGGTGGAGTGATCTACCACTTTCCGTTTTGAACAATGTGATGTTTGCTCTTTAGTCCCCGTTGAAATTACATAAAAGATAAAGTTATGTATTAATATATGAGTATAAATCTTAATCCCGTGTAAATTATGAAATCAAATGACACTCGTATTAATATGAGTGTAAAAAATTTTGTTCGAAACCGGGGTATTCACCGCCGAATGCAGTGACTAATCCCTCGCTAGATTTGAGGCGCCTCAAAGGGGGATAGCAGACCCAAATTTAAAGTTGTTCATACCCAAGATGAGGATCAAACCCTCGACCCTTGGTTAAGGGAGGATGAACCTCAACTGCTCAACCACACTCTGTGGGTTATATATGAGTGTAAACATAAGTCATAATAAAAAAAAAAATAGGTTTCCATATTAATATGTGTATAAATATTTAAGTTCCCATAGAAAAAAAGTCTTTAATCTCGTATTAATAAACCTCATATTAAAACATTCGTAGAATTATAATTCCATAAAAATTACAAAACATAATTCTCGTACATGAATATAAATACAGATCCTATAGAAATTATAATAAAAAAATTGTCCCCAAATTAATATATGAGTACAAATATAGGTCATTGTAGAAATATATGTTCTTGTAAAATTACAAAAAAAAATATATTCATATTAATATATGATTTTTATTTTTATATTACGTAGTAGTTCATTTTATATTGATTTTATTCAAATACGAAAAATAATACAACTTTAGAGATTTAAAAAAATACACTTCTTATAGCCCCAATCAAATCCTCATCCACCAAAAGAAACAAAAATAGAGTTAAATGATCTCTTGCTTTAACCCCCTTTAAATTATATATTTATCTCATTAGTTAGGCATCAATTATATATTTTTTTAATAAGTATGATTTTTTATTTTTTTTCTCTTATCTAAATCAAATGAGTCTTAGACAACGTGTCCTTAATTCTATGATTCTATCTTGAAGCCACTTTCAAAGGATTTCTACGCCACAAAGACTCCATGTCTAAGCCATGTGAATCAGTTCCTGTCAACTATCATGGTCTTTATTGTGTACAATGACTAATGAGTACCTACCATCATCTCCTTCTTAATTAACGGGTCCTTTCCTTTTTCAAGGTACGGGATATAATTATAAAGTAGTTATTGTTAAATTGAACACTATGCACTGTTGCGTGTTTGATTATAATACGTTTTAAAATAGACAAATGCTAACATTGCACTCCTTGCCCTGCTTAAAGAACTAAAAATAGTAATTATCTTAGAACTTGTGCATCAAACTTTTTCAAAGTGTAAGTTATGCTTGTTTCAATGTAAAATTTACTACTTTAAGGTTCCTTAACCATTGCATAAGGTGCATTGGTTAGCAAGACCCTTTAAAATAAACCTCATTCAAAAAATTTATATACGTATAGTTGTTAAAATATATGACAATTTAACTGTATTAAATTAACTTTGTTTTTTCCTTTTTTTTTATAACTATTGGTTAAAGTGTAATATAATGTTGAAAATAGTGTACAAAGTAATCATTTGAGGGTAAAATTGAAATAAATAAACTTGAGTTTAATAGAAAAATGTAGATAATATTCATTTTGAAACAATTTTTTTGCTATTGTTAAAAGTACATTCATTTGAGATGAAGGGAGTACAAAAAGTTGATATTTTCAAAATATTTATAAAGATAAATCGAATAATATTTTATATGTTAACATTTATTCTTATATATTAATAAAAAATATATGTGAATATTGTATATAATGAAATTGTGACACTTAATTATTTTAGTACAATGAAAAATATATTTTAATATTAGTTTATTTTTAAAGAGTTATTAAGATGAAATTGCGACACTTAATTATTTTAATACGATGAAAAAAATTATGATGAATATATAATGTTCATGATGAAATTGTGACACATGTTAAATAACATAAAAAAAAATTTACATTGAAAAACAAAATATTTTGATTTAAAAAAAAGAAAAAAAATACTTCCACCTCCGGTGAAGGAAAAATGATATCTTTCCTTTTCATTTAAGAAATAAACTATGGGAGTTTATATGTTCATTTGAAAATTTGAAATTTAAATGTATTGATACATTTAGATTTTGAAATTAATAAATTAACAATTAATTTTATGAATTGAAAAACCATATTGCTTATCGTTGTATTTGGATTTTAAATGTACTATAAACATTCTTACAAAATGTAACCAATTGAGATGCAAAATATAATAATGTATTGAATATTCACCACACGTAAAAAATGCATTGATGATAAATAAACTCAAAAATTAAAATTACTTGCACACCATACATGACATATAAATAATAACCACTAGTGTATGTTAAATGACCTCACTTACATATACTCATAAATAATAAATTAACAGTAACATTTTTCTTAAACATAAACACTAAACTTATTCTCTCATATATCCATCACTAAAATTTCACTGCTCATCGTACTAAAATTGTGACACTTAACAGACATGTCTTGAAGTAACAATTAATAATCTTACATTCTTACGAGAGGAATATATTAATTTCATACACTTCAAGACAATTAATTATTACATACATAAATGCATTGGATTATTTTAGTACTTCAAGATATTCATCGTACTAAAGTAATTAGGGACTAATATATTTATTGTGCTAATATATTCATCGTACAATTGATTTCATACACTAATATATTATTTTTATATCTTGAAGTGTATGAAATTGTAATATATTCTCTATCTTGAAGTACTAATTATTGTAATATAAATTTTGAAGTGTCACAATTAATTATTACATACATATATGCATTGAATATATTAGTACTTCAGTAATAATATATTCGTCATATTTTTTTTTTTGAAAAATAATATATTCATCGTATTAAAATATTATATTAGTACTTCAAGAGAATATTAAAATTTCATACACTTCATGATTAATTATTTTAGTACGATGAAAAATAAATTTCAAAGCTCCCTCAGGTGGCAGTGGATTGGTGGTTCTTCAGGGATATACTCGGCCAAGGAAGCATACATGTCACTTACCAGACAGGATGAGGTTGGTGTTCAAGGTCCTTTGGTGGATTTGTCTTGGCACAAGTTTGTTCCGTTGAAGATTTTGGTGTTTGCTTAGATAGCGTTTACTCAATAATCGGCTACCAACTCGAGACAATTTGCTGAAAAAGGCTCACTAGGGGTGTGTGGTATAGAGTGCTTCATTGGTTGGGTTTTTAAGGTGTTTTACACTCCGAGGTTGTTGTTCATGTTCATCAGTTCATTGGTACGCAGGTGTCTATGTTGCAACCAAAGAACATTTTTCAGGTATTTTGGCTTGCGACTGTTTGGTATGTATGGAAAGCTAGAAACGAAGGCTTGTTTCAAAATAAATCTTTTCATCCTGATTTGGTAATGGAGCAAATTAAACTTTAAGTTTGGTGGTGGCTAAAGGTTAAGTGTAAATGTTTTGTTTATGATTTTTGCTCTTGGTTTTCAAATCCTTTGGCATGTTTAGGGCGTGTTGGTGGAAGATTTTGTTGGGTTGGTTTTGTGGCCCTCCTAATTTTTGTGTAGTTTGTTCCATACACTATTTTTGCTGTGGTTGTAAAAACCTTATGGTCGTTTAGATTGACACGTCTTGTGCTCGTCTAAGTCTAATTTTAATAAAATTATTGTTTAACCGTTTCAAAAAAAAATCATTGCTCATCACTTTAGAAATGTGTCAAATTATTATTATTATTATTATTATTATTAATAATAATAATATTATTATTATAATAATAATATTTTGATGTTGCAAGTATTTTTTTCTTCTTTTTTTGATGAAATGTTGAAAGTTTCTAAATAAAGAGAATATTTTGTGACAAATATTTAAAATAGAGATGATATCAAACAAGTCCAATTGGTACTTCTTCTTTGTTTGAGAGCTTTAATTTCTACTTCCTCTACGCCACGGAAAGGGAATTGCGGTTGGAAAGGTATAGTGATGATTTGGCACGCGGTAGTTTGGGCTTTGTGGCGTGCTAGAAATGAAAGAATTTTTTGTAACAATTTGCTAGAGGTGGATGGCATTTTGAATTTAGTTAAATATGCTTCTTGGAAGTGGGTGCTATCAAAAAAGTCTTGTATATTTTATGAATGGTATGCGGACCCCTTGGATTGTATACTTAGATAGCTATATTTGATCGGGCGGGTGTTGCTTTTGTTTTTTGGGTGGTTTGAGACCATTGGTACTTCTCCTTAGTGTGTGTCGGTAGAGTACCTCTTATACTTTTTTCATTCTCAAGTTTAATAAAATCCATTGATGTTCAAAAAAAAAATCAAACACGTCCAATTGTATTCTTAATTTTGGTCGGCTTTGCTTTACATTATTAACTGCATTACATTATGAGGAACGAGTAAGAATTTTACTATATCTATAGTTTGATTGAAAATATATATTTTATAGATTATATATTAAATTTTATATTAATTGAAAATCATTTATCATGTTATTGAGACCCGTTAAGATTAAAAGTATTCAATAAATATCCATTAACTATTAATTTTGATGAGTCTCAATAACATATTAAATGATTTTTAATTTCTTAAAAATTTAATAGAAATAATTAAATTTTATAAATTTTTAATCTAACAATAAATTTTATATTTGTTATAGTGTTATTTACGACTTATGTACTGTATATGCATCGTTGAAGAGACTTGTACATGTTAAACAAAACCACCAAACTAATATAAAAGTAACAATGATGTATTAATACTCTAGTTTTTAAGGGAACTAGTCCTAATACTAATAATAAACAAAAGTGTGACGTAAGTAAAGTTTTACTTGTATTATTCATAAGTCAAATTTGGATTTTGTAGAAATTCATCATGGAGTTTAATAACAACTTAAACCTAATTAATGACAAAGGCTAACATGTATCTTACACTTATTAGTGTACTATAAATACAACATCTGTTGTTAAATATAAGATTTTGTTTGACTAAATTGTACTATTTATCTATCATGTTTTGACCGTATTTATTTTAATAATATAATAGATGTAAATATTAGTATATAAAATTTTGTTTGATTTGTTTTGATGAGTATTTTCAAAATATAAAAATTTTA
This sequence comes from Trifolium dubium, assembly GCA_951804385.1. NCBI lineage: Eukaryota > Viridiplantae > Streptophyta > Magnoliopsida > Fabales > Fabaceae > Trifolium > Trifolium dubium. Next base: position 2,629,820 of record OX638073.1, on the reverse strand, counting down.
TAATTTTTACTGCTAGATAATTAAAAATATTAGTGATCAAAATTATGAATTTGCGTACGTACATTAATCAAACACGATCTTATATTTAAGGATGAAGGTAATAGTAATTTTTGTAATAAAATTTATACAATTATTTCTTTAAATAAAAAATATTTTTATTCAGGACATAACTACTATTTAAAGTACTTTTTGCATGTGCATGCCCGAAATGCACATGTCTTAAATGCCCATGTTAGATGACCCAAACCCAATATCTTAATTACTTAGTACAATTATGTAGTATATATACACTGCTGCACTGCACTTGTATTAGTTGTATATATCAAACAATTATTCATTACATATACCATAATAAATAGAAGCCGTTGGGCATTGCCAACTATGATATTATATTGTGTGATTCAGCTTACACACAAATCTCATAGTAGTTGCTAATTCTGCAATCTATTTTCTCTTTATGTAACCTCGAATTTTTTTTTTGAAGCAGCCAAAAAGAATTATTTAACCTAGAAGTGATATATGTATGCTGAAACTTTGCAAATAAAAAGCGATATAATATAAGATGTGGAGGCTGAAGATAGCTGATGGTGGAAAGGACCCAAACATATTCAGCCTTAACAATTTTGTTGGGAGGCAGACATGGGAGTATGATCCTCATGCTGGTACTCCTCAGGAGAGAGCTCAAGTTGAAAGAGCTCGTCAACATTTCTACGACAATCGATTCAAAGTTAAGTCGTGCAGTGATCTTCTTTGTCGCTTTCAGGTCATTATCTCTTTGTCTGAGCAAATAATAAAAAAATATACATATTTTTTATATTTGAAAATAAAAAGGATATATATTTACATGTTTTTTATAGTTGTACCGTGGACAAAATGTTGTCATTTGGTTTAGTGAATGATAAAAATTCTTGATTTTCTCTTGTCCTTTGCTACCTATTTTATCCAGTCTCATAATCAATTTTTAAATTAAACAGAATACAACAAAAGTTGTCCTGTCCATACTCCAATTTTTAAAATTTTCTTTCTGTATTTCTTTGACCACTTTTAATAATGATTTTCTTCAAGTCAAAATAATTTTTTATTATATGTTCACAAAAAATCAATAAACAAATATAATGTTTTTATTTTGTAATTTTAAATAAACATCACTTACCTACTATATTCGTTTTAAAATGACTTGAACTTAGTCAAAAAAAATATTTCAAAATAAATGTTATTTTTATTTTTCAATGTAATTTCTTTCCAATTATGTCGTCATCTAATTATTTACACTACTTTTTTACCACTGTTATTTACACTAATTATAAAACTATTATATTTCACTTTGTATTTATGATAGTGAGAAACTACTCACTAATAATTTTTTTACTAAAATTTCACCTTTTTTTAATTTTATTTTGGTACATAAATTATTTCACCTCTTTCAAAGGTGAATATATATAAATGGATGTATGAAATTTCAATTTTCAATCCCTAAGTTCACACGGACAAAACACACTAATAATTTAATAGAGTAAATTTTACAAGGTGTCATATATTCTGACAATATAATTGCATTTTTGAATGTGTATATAAAACTTTAATATATACTGTATGAAAAATGATTTTGAAACTGACGGAATATATGTGAATAAATTTATAGTTCTCTCATCCATAAATTTATAGTACTACTTTGCATGCGTGTGTTTTTGGTATGTAGATTTTGAGAGAAAATAACTTCAAACAAACAATAGTAAGTGTAAAAATCGAAGATGAAGAAGAGTTAACAGAAAAAAAAGTGACAATCACATTGAAAAGAGCTGTTCATCATCTATCAGCACTTCAGTCTCTTGATGGTCATTGGCCTGCTCTAAATGCGGGACCTCTCTTTTATTTTCCTCCCATGGTTAGTACTTATTTAATTCATATTTCACTCCCTCTGTTTCAAAATAAGTGTCACTCTAGTAAAAAGCTCTACTACCAAAATAGTAGAATTTGTGTGTTGTTTTTTCATTTCTAACCTTATATAAGTTATACTCTGTCTCCAATAATAAATTTTCTATTTTAAAGAAATTTCAAATTTGAGTTAATATAATGAGAGAAGGTTATTTTTGACAATTTATAGTCTTAATTTATCAAATGACAAATTTATCAAATGACACTTAAAAAGAACCAAAATTTTGTTACTAGAATGACACTTATTTAAGGAGAGAGTACCAAAATAGTTAAATGTATTATACTACATCCGTCCCTAAATATAAGACTTGGTTTGACCACTGCACGTACGCCAATGCACAATTTGGATCACTAATATCTTTAATTATCTAGCAATAAAAAATTATAAAAATTTAATATTTTGAAAATAATCAGCAAAACAGATCAAACAATATCTTATACGTTAATATTTACATCTATATATTAGCAAAAAAATACGGTCAAAATATGATAAATAAATAGTACAATTTGACCAAACAGAGTCTTATATTTTATCTGTATTCTAATTATTTTAACTAGATTAGATACAACTTATCACTTGCTTAATACTAAATGCAAATACGGGTATATTCATCATTAAATTTTACCATAGTTCATCATTTCATTTCATGTCATATTCAATATCAATACTAAAAACAATATAGAAATTCAAACTTTGAAAACCTTTATGTTGTTGTTTATGAAATTGACAAAAGGATTACCAAGTAGTTCAAAATTAATTTTGATAAAAATTCTCAACTTTTGTAATACACCATGAAATAATTAAGATTACATTATGTATATTAGTATTAAACAATGCATATTTTTTTTTAAAAAAATGCATACTGCTTTGCTTTAATTTATACTACTCCGTCCCAAAATATAATAAAAAGTTGGTCAAATAAATTTAATGTATTTTGACCAAATTATTAACCAAATACATCACTTTTTGTTGACTAATTTTCTTTTATATTTTAGAACGGAGAGAATGCATAAATTTTTTAATATGTAACATTCAATTCAAATATAGCAATGCACTAATCGAGATTAACTTTTCTGCAGGTCTTTTGTATGTATGTTATAGGACATCTTAATTCAATATTCTCCAAAGAGTATCGGAGAGAAATTCTCCGTTACATATATTACCATCAGGTATTGTTGAAAGTCCTATATCCAAAGAACATATGCTTCTTTTTTACTCAATAAGCTATGACTTAAAAATATATTTATAAATGGGAGATTTTCTTCATCTTGCCATTTTTTAGGATTAAATTTGATACGACCAGACCACTCGAGACATGTTCTAGATGTCCAATCCTATGAGTGAGAAAATGTGTTGATTAGAGTCTCACAATTAATAAGATATGGTCTAAGATAAACGGTGTTTTAAAAGTGAGAGACATCTCTCACCTTGTAAATCATTTTTATATACCGTTCAGTTAAATTTAACCCCAATTTTATCCACTCACCTTACATGCATCTAGGTATTTGTAAGAAAACTTTAAATTCAATATACAAATCTTAGAGGGTATAATTAAGAGTATCCATTTGGCCACATGTCATTGGATTACATGTCAAGTCTCGAGCATATGAGTGTGTAGAGAGTCTTATATGGAATACATTATAGCATGAAATGTATTTATAAATAACAAATGGAAATTGTTTCTCATCTTACAAACTGAATTTTGTAGATAAAGTTGAGGTAAGTCTAACTCTTTATTCTATTTACGACTTCATTTCTTTAATAATTAATTAACTTGGTCATTAATGTTTTCAAATTTATATATTTGAAGAATGAAGATGGAGGGTGGGGACTCCACGTAGAGGGTAGCAGTATCATGTTTTGTACTGTACTCAATTACGTATGTATGCGAATACTTGGAGAAGGTCCAAATGGAGGTGAAGAAAATGCTTGTGCTAGAGCAAGAAATTGGATTCATGATCATGGTGGTGTCACACATGTACCTTCATGGGGAAAAATTTGGCTTTCGGTAACATTTTAATATTTGATTAATATAAAACACAAATAAACATATTATAATTAATTAATTAAAATGTATCTAGTTTATAATATATATTAGATCGATATATTAATTATTCAATAAATTTAAAAAATTAATCTTGTTTATATTTTATCATATATAGAGGAAGTGTATATATATATATATATATATATATATATATATATATATATATATATATATATATATATATATATATATTGTTAATTTGATTGAATTTTGAAACTACAGATACTTGGTATCTTCGATTGGAGTGCATGCAACCCAATGCCTCCTGAGTTTTGGATGCTTCCCTCATTTCTTCTTAAGTACCGAGGTTAAATTAATTAAATTGTGTTGTCACTCTTTCAATGGAACATTATACAGAATTATTAATGAATATATTTTTATTTATTGTATTGAGTGTTTATATTCTATCTCATTCTTACCTTGTACCAAACACAGCTAGAATGTTGTGTTATTGTCGATTGGTATACATGCCTATGTCTTACTTGTATGGGAAGAGATTTGTGGGTCCAATCACACCACTCATCTTAAAGTTGAGAGAAGAACTCCTTCCTCAACCATATGAAAAAGTTAATTGGAAAAAAACTCGTCACCTATGTGCAAAGGTGAGGGATACTATATTATATGTCTTTGATTGACCACAATGTGTAGTATACGTGATATATAAAGGTGTAAGCGGATCAGAAAAAATCAACTAAATCGACAAAATAAATAAAATTGAAAAAAAGAAGTCTGAAACCAATCAACTGAATTGAATGAGACTAATTAGTTCGGTTTGGAAACACTAAAAATCTAATCAAACAGATGACAATTTCATCGGTTCAAACATCTTTTATTTAAACTATAAATTGGTCCAAATCAAATCGATTACACCCATATACGTATTTTATAAATGAAGTAATAATTGTACATTTCATATATTTGGAATACACCCCCCCCAAATACCCTCATTATGAATCATTATCTGCTTGATTGATGTTAAAAAAATGCAGGAAGATCTTTACTATCCACATCCTTTGATACAAGATCTAATATGGGATAGTTTATACATATTCATGGAGCCAATTTTGACTCATTGGCCGTTTAACAAGCTGGTTAGAGAAAAAGCCCTTGAAGTAACAATGAAACATATACACTATGAAGATGAGAATAGTCGATACATAACCATTGGGTGTGTGGAAAAGGTAGCTATAATAAAGTCCTATTTTTTCCGGTTATATTTATAAGTAAAAATATACTTTGCACATTTATTGAATAATTGATATATATGGTCTATAATATAGATTAAATACATCAATTATTTAATGAATCTAAAATAAATAAATACTTATTGCTTATAAATCATGTGATGGAAAATAATAATATAGTAAGGGATTAATTCATTTAAATTAATGAAATAAAAAACTCTTTACAGGTTTTGTGCACACTTGCTTGTTGGGTGGAAGATCCCAATGGAGATGCAATCAAGAAGCATCTTGCAAGACTCCCAGATTATTTATGGGTTTCAGAAGATGGAATGACCTTGAATGTATAAATTATATTACCATATTTTAATGAAAATTTATTACTAGAATTATAGAATTATGAATATTACATCATCATATATAAATTCACCTATTTATATAATGTAGAGTTTTGGCAGCCAAACATGGGATGCTAGTTTGATCATTCAAGCTTTGCTTGCCACTAACCTAATGGAGGATATTGGTCCAACACTGGCAAAAGGACATGAATTCATCAAGAAATCTCAGGTGTGCTTAATTTTAGTGATAAGAAGCTTAATTTTAGTGATAAGAAGTAAACTCTTAATTACATGAACCAATTTGTTTCTCCACATCAAACAATTCATTAATGAGATCTTTGGGATCACTAATATTATTTTAATAGTTACATTTTTTTGTCGAGTAAAATTTGACATTAATTAATAATTTTGTTAACTTAGTTCAGTTGATAAGAGCATCATATTTTATATTCAAAGTTAGAGTTTAAACTCCGAACACTTTCACTTATGTATTTTATTTTTAAGGATGAAATTATAGCCACTAAACTACATGACATTTTTTTTAACATTAGTAAATTTACTTGGTCTGATAATTTACTTATATTTATTATTTATTTACCCATAGTCCCATATATTCTCTATTAGGGTCAGTTTGATCTGCAAAATAAAAGTATTGGATAGAACAGTATAAGATAGAACAACACAAGACAAACATTTACGGTATTAAACAAATTTTATCTTGTATGAAGTTGTCCCATGGTTCAGTGGGGGACAAATATATGATTTTGTTCAGTCCTTTGACCCCTAGTTTGTCCAGTCTTATTGACAGTTTTCAAATTAAACACAGTACTGTAGAAGTTGTCCTGTTTAGTCCTCTGTTTTTTAGCGGATCAAATGCACCCTTAACATAAGTTTAAAATAGGATATGATTTGTGACACAATTATCATAAGTGCATAGTTAGTGTTCATTAGACAATTTGTGTGATAGTACTGTTCAATTTACAGGTTAGAGACAACCCTTCAGGAGATTTTAAGAACATGTATCGTCATATGACTAAAGGATCATGGACTTTCTCTGATCAAGATCATGGATGGCAAGTTTCTGATTGTACCGCAGAAGCTTTAAAGGTAAATTAACTCGCAACTTAACTAACTCAACAAGCTAGCTAACTAACTAAATATATACAAATATTTAGTTAATTTTTTTTTGTTTGTATCAGTGTTGTTTGCTTTTATCAATGTTGCCTTCAGAGATTGTGGGGGAAAAGATGGAACCTGAAAGGTTATATGATTCTATCAATATATTATTTTCACTTCAGGCAAGTACTAGTATTTATCAGTTTTTAAGAAACACAAGTTAGATATAAAACAAGTTATACTTAATGCGGAATTTTCAAATTAAGCATTCAAGCCTAATGTACAAAGCCTAACTCAATCTTATATGGACGCTTAGAAACCAATTTTGCAAGAATGAGTTAGACTCACCTCCTATATATTAATATTCAATTTTCTTACAGCACATGATTAACTTTTGAGGCATTGTTGTAGGGTAAAAAGGGTGGTTTACCAGCTTGGGAGCCATCAGAAGCTATAGAATGGATGGAAGTAAGTATTACTGTAAAACCTCTGCTTTAATTGTTCTATATGTAAATGAACACCAATATACTATCTCCTTCCTCAAAATATGTATACCCCATATTTATTAATTAATTAGACTTGTTATTAATTTTCAGCTACTCAATCCAATAGAATTTCTTGAGGAAATTGTAGTTGAGCGTGAATATGTTGAATGCACTTCATCATCAGTTCAAGCATTGGTCTTGTTTAAAAAATTATATCCCGAGCATAGAAAGAAAGAGATAGATAATTTCATCACAAATGCAGTTCGATTTATCGAAAATAAACAAACAAGTGATGGTTCATGGTATGGAAATTGGGGAATCTGCTTTACTTACGGTTCTTGGTTCGCACTTGTTGGTCTAGTGGCTGCCGGCAAGACTTATGACAATTGTGCCGCCATTCGCAAAGGTGTTAATTTTTTGCTTACAATACAAAGAGAGGATGGTGGGTGGGGGGAGAGCCACATTTCATGCTCAAAAAAGGTTCGTCGTACTCTTGAGTTATGTTCATCCAGACGAGTACATTTGTATATATATATATATATATATATTAATGAGTAAATTAGAATAAGACCTATATTGACAACCATGCATAATAAGTCATTGAATGAAAACATTAATGAAATGCAGATATATGTACCTCTTGAAGGAAGCCAATCAAATATTGTACAGACATCATGGGCTCTTTTGGGTTTAATTTATGCCGGCCAGGTATATATCTCCACTTTATCCAAATTAAAATGCTTTGTTGCGACTCACGTGAATCTTTATAATAAGACTAATTTCTATTTACAGATGGAGAGAGATCCTACTCCTCTTGAACGCGCTGTCAAATTGATCATCAATTTTCAACAAGAAGAGGGTGATTGGCCCCAACAGGTTCATCTCAATTGTTCGATATTGATACCATTCAATTCCTCTTATATATTTATGCTTATTAACTCATTACTATAGGTCAAGGTACTTGCAATAACATGTACATATATTGATTATTTAATATTGCTAATTTTGTCATGACAGGAACTCACAGGAGTATTCATGAAAAATTGCATGAATCATTACACATTGTATAGGGACATATTTCCAATGTGGGCACTAGCTGAATATCGCCGACAGATTATGTCGACTTCCATTGCAATTTAAAATGAAACACTGTGCTAAGAACAAAAAGGAAATATATATATATATATATATATATATATATATCGATAAAGAATAAGACAAACTAATTAACTCGGGAACAACTTAGAAATAGATGGGTGTGTAAACTTATGGAATTACAAGAGAAAGTTTGTCTTTCATGTGCAAATTTGTATGTGTTATGGAGTTCAAAATAGTAAATTTGTATTAAAATTTGTGTATTTTTATATTAAATGAGAAATGCTAATAACACACTCTCTAACACACTTTTTCAACACACTCCAATTAAAATGTGTCACAGCACCCAATTTCTCCTTTTATTTTAATTCTTTTTTTATTAATAAATAAATGAATAAGGAAAAGGGGTGATGTGACAAATTTTAATTGAAGTGTGTTAAAAAAGTGTGTTAAAAAGTGTGTTCCTAACATTTATCATATTAAATATATTTTTTGTAATTGATAAATGTTGTTTTTCAATAAAAAAATGACCGTTTTTAGTTACTTTTACTTTAATATTGTACATGATAGAAAAACCTAAAAAATTAGAACATTATTCATATTTCCCTCTTTGGAAAATTAAAGCTGAAGAGAATTTAACACTTTTGCACTCCAAGGTTGATTTAGATCCATAGTTAAACCGAAAGATATCTCTTATCATCTCATCCAAGTATTTTTGAGTGAAAATTTTGTTTTATATAATTCATTAAAATCTTGTTTTAAGAATCATAATTGTAAAAATAAATAAAAAAGAATCTTTTAAAATTCCATAATATCATATCGTTACAATATTACACCATACCAAAAAAAATATCGTTACAATATTACAAAGTTGTCTTTTAAAAATATTCCCCAAAAAAAAATCTTTTAAAATCAAAATTGAATATAGCTCTTTACAATTTACTAATATATCTCCAAAGTAATTAATTGCCATCAACTACGCATGAGATTGCAAATTAGAATTATTATATACTATCTTCGTTCTAAGATTCAGTTTCACTAAATGCACTATTTATATATTTTGTTTTGGCCGTATTTTTCTAAGAGTATATAAATGTAAATATTATTATATAAGATCTTGTTTGATGATTTGTTTCGATACATATTTTCAAAATATCAAATTTTTATAATTTTTACTAATACACAATTGAAAATATATATTCACAATCAAAATTATGTATTGGTAAAGGCGCAGTAGTGTCTTATGTTTTGGGACGGAGCTAAGGTAATATAAAGTTTGAAAATATCTCTAGCTAGTTAATTGCCGAGACATTATTCTCTGCATAAATATACCCGTGCATCACTGTATATAATCCTATTGAGTGAATACAAATTTGTACCAATAGCTTTTCTTCTTCTTCTTCTTCTTTTTCGTGTTTCTCCTTCTTCACATTACGTTAATCTGTGGCGGCAAAGGTAGAGATGATGATGATGAGTTCATCAAATGTAAAAGAAAAAGACAAGATACTAACTCACATCCTCTCTTTTCTCCCATTAAAAGACGCTTTCAGAACTACCATTCTTTCCAAAAGGTGGCGCCAATTACCCTATTCCCTCGAAATTCTTAACATAGATGATCTTGACGTGGATGAGGACGACACAAATGACTGGTTACACTTCACTCAATTAGTGGACAAAGTTATACTCTCCCCAACATCCGACCTTCTTGATTTGAGTATACTGTGTCTGTCAAGTCACCGTTTGTCGGCCTGTTCCACTTTCGACAAATGGGTTGAAGCAGCCAAACAATGGCGCGTTGAATATCTCGATCTATATTTGTTAAACGTCCGTATGGCACCCACACTTTTCTGTTGCAAAACACTTGTGCATCTGAGTTTGTCCAGCATTCGTCTATCTAATATGTTTGGTTGTTCATTTGATCTTCCATTGCTCAGAAGACTCTTCCTAAAAAGGGTTCGTTTTGATGATGATAATGTTAGGAAGAATTTGATGTGGCTTATTTCTACGTGTCCCCTATTGGAGATTTTGTATATATCTTTAGCTGCTGATCAACCAAGTCCTCCTGTTACAGTAGGAGGATACTTTAAACCATTGTCCAAGTTGAATACTGCCGGGATCGGTTTATTCGAGGTTCCGTTCCAAGCAGTTTATAATGTTAAGTATCTACGCATAGATAAAGTATGATCGATGATGCATCATCTTTTTTTCATCGACTTAAATTTGAAGGATTAAATTGATTCTTACATCTTTTTTGGACTAGAATACTAATTTACTATATCTACTTATTGTGCTTTTTGCAGATGGGAAATATTCTTCACAGTCTAGAAATCAATTTATACTACAAAGGCTTTACCGTGTTTAGTAACTTAACTGAACTTACACTACGTTGGACGTGGCCGGAAGGTATTCATGACTGGGATGAGGTAGTGAGAATGCTACATAAATGTCCCAAACTTCAAACTCTTACACTTGTTAAGGTATGTCCATCACATCAATATATGGATAGTTTTTACTTGTTCTTCTATTCTATTCTATTCTATTCATGTAATTTTTACAAATTCTATTTTGTTTCGGATTGGCAGGGAAGTGATTCCACAACCAAAGAGGACTGGAAATATCCATTTCGTGTTCCTGAATGTGTTTCGTCTCATTTAATAAATTGTAAAATTGATGGCTATGAAGCTTTCGATGCTGATTTTAGGTTTGCAACATATATTTTGCAGAATGCAAGATTTTTACAGAATATGACCATTTGCCATACACTTCACCCGAAACCAATGGAAAACCCCATATTCTTAGAAGGTTTATCTTCGTGTCCAAGGACCTCTCCTGCATGCAAGCTGTTGTTTCCAGCTCCGGAAGAAGTGGTCTGATTCGAAACAACTACAGTGACATAATTTAGTCATATAGTTATTCAACGACATTAATTTTATTGCCTTATGGATTATTGTTGTTGAATGATAGAACAAGTAGAGACAAAGTTTATGCTAGCTAATCCACTAATTAAAGACATGACACATAAGGTCTTTCATATAGTTGTTGTCATTGAGGATGTCTTGGATTAGTGGAAGTCTCTTAGTTTATGTTCTATGCTTTTATTTTTGATTTAGATACAAATTTTCTTAAAGTTTTCTGCGGGAATAAAGTTTATGAGGTTATTATTATTATTACCATATTTTGTATCATTTGTGCAAATATTGAATTTGCAATTTCAGTTTGATCTCATTAAAGCCTTCAGTTGGATCAGTTGGACATAGACATGATTTAGAGATCACATTGCATGAAATTTCCATGCCACTCATCCATATCGATCTATGTCATCAAGTACATTGATGTGATGGTCGTCGGGGTTTAGTCACGTTATATGTCAGTGGCGACAGCCGCGGTGGTCCCATTATTGATGTATGAGGTGGACCAAATTGTAAGGTTGAAATCTAAAGATAAATAGCATTCGGATGCGCGCCTAAAGAATAATGATATAATTATTACGATATATAGCCCAAGTGGGAGATTGTTGGAATATTTTATGATATTCCGATAATATTATGTGGGCAAATATATTTGTTAATTATATTAGCTATTTATCAATTAAGAGCCTTAGTTGATTAGTGATCAAATTAAGTAAAAGACTAAATAGATTTCTATTTAGATAATTAATTAATTTATTAATTAGTTGATATGGGCTCAATATGAGTGGATGTTCAGATATTTAGATGGTCCATTAACGGAATAATGGGAAACCCTAATGGTCATCTAATATAAAAGAGGATATGATCCCCAATACACCGTACATGGCAAAACCCTAATCAGCCGCTGCTAACCGTGTTGATGTTTTACCATCATTGTTGAGATGGTTGTCATTAAAGCTTTATCCAGGTATTCCTAATACCTAATTGATATTATCTGTTCATGATAAATCAAACATGTCGTAGATCCTGTTTTTATACATGCTCGTTGCTTCCGTCTAAAGTATGATTATTGATTTAATCTTTTATTGTCGAGCATGTGTATTTAATTCTATTAAATTAATTCCAAGATATGTGTAGTGCTTTTTAGTTTTTATAAATTGATATTTTTCCATCCTTTATCTCTTTCACTTCTCGTTTCTTCTTTTCTATTAGTTTCTCCTTTAAAGGTTAATGAATTCTGTTTTAAGTTAGTTATTTAGTTTGCTGGTGACGTCTCTAGTAAAATAGTTGAAACAATTTCAAAGTACTTTTTCTTGGCAATATATATATATATATATGAGCTTCTTTCTTTGTTAGTTTGATATGCTGCCAAAATTTCATCTTTTGTAGAGAGGATTGAGAATTTTGATAGAAATCTCATTGTATTCGTCACATGATATAGCTATATGTGGGAGAACGTATTAGTCAGTAGGGGGTTATTGGATTGAGATTTTGGGAGATTTTAACGGATTTTGAGGGATTTTAAAAGTCTTGTGTGATTCAATCAAGATTTTTTTTTCTTTTTTCAATGTCACAAAATTCGTTGTTATTCAATCAAGATTTTTAATCAAGATTTTTTTTTGTATTATAATTTTCACAAAATCCTATGTATTAAGAATCTTGATTGTAAAATATCTTTTAAAAAAAGTCTCTCAAAATCTCACAAAATCAATGTAATCCCACGAAGTCTTTTAAAATCTTCAAGATTTTTTTTGTCAAAATAATCTCTCGAAATCTCAATCCAATAATCCCTTATAGTGATTTAGCTAGATATATATACAAGTAGGCATCAAATACATCAATTTTTATATAACAAAGAAGCATTTATAAAAGAATGTGGGATAAACTGGTTATATCTCTAAGAAGATCACATTTGAATTCTTAAATTAGTTTGTGCCTATTAACATGTTGCAACTGTGAATTCAAACCTCTTTAACAATCAATAATCACAAAATATAGAGTGGAGCAAAAATTCCAAAGCAATCACTACTCTTTGATATCTTTGAAAAGAATGCAATGTCGATACACGGCCCGCACTTGTAATTCAATGTAGCCCGCTCAACTCACTCTTAACACATATTGTGTTTCGCACAATAAGTCTCCCTTAATCTCCAAATATTTTAATTCAAATTCCTATAGTTGAAAGTATCATGAAAAACAATAAATAGTTAAAAAAAGGACAGTACTTTTTTAAGAGTTTATTGTTTTTTTTCTTCTTCTTTCTTTAAGAGGTTCGGTACTTCTTGTACTCCCTTTTGTAGACTATTTTGGTGTATCTGTTATTCCTTTTGTGGATTGAAGAAAAGTAACATTGGAATGGTCTTGTTTTTGTTCTTCATTTGAGATGCGATGAAAAGAGAAAAGAAAATTAGTAGATAAAACAACACCATGGCCTCAAATGTTGATCCACAACTCCTTGTACTTTAATGCACCTCATCTAAAGTAAGAACAGAAGACACACCACCAATAACATATGATCTTAAAGTAGTTAGCCCATGTTTATTTTAAGACGAACAATTTCCTTTAGAAGTCAAATATTTACTAATAACATATATTGAAACATATCAATGAATTGATTCAAGTGGTAAGAATCTTAAACTCCAATAGTGGGTATAATGTCTCATAATTTCGTTTCTATCACATTAGTGAAAAAGAAAAAAAGTGTGCTTTCGAGAATAAAAAACTCCAGATAAAAGAGAGTTAACAGAAATTGAAATGAGTGTGCACACATTAATAAATAAATAAAATTATATGATATCAATATCATAGTAGATTTTTATCAAACCAAATGCATGCCCGCGAAAAGTCAAAGATGAAAACTGCGCTTGATTAGAAATTCATTGGTCAACATGTAAAGTAGCATAAGCAATGTAAAATAAAAACACGCCTTGAGGCTTACATTACAAGCACCATAATCTGCATGCTCCCTGATGGAGTCTCTAGCTAAGAGCCACGGGTTGGAAAAGTTTATTGGGCCAAATAAAAAAAATAAATCAAAATTGCTCTCTGCTGACATAGACTCCCTGCTGACAATCAAAGAAAGTCAAAATTTCAATGTCTATCTAGCTAAGAGCTACGGGTTGGAAAAGTTTATTGGGCCAAATCAAACAAATTTGACAACATCAGAGGGGAGCATGTAAAAACACTACGTTACCATATGTCAAAATTGATATTGCATGACATGAGTATAGACCTATGAAGCCCCGATACTCTAAAATTGATCAATTATTGTGTCAGTATTCGATATTAATACGCGTCAAATAATTTCCGATATGTATCGGAGAAAAATCCAACGATTAAATTTTAATTTTTAAATGAAAAAATTCCGACACTTCTGCGATATTTGTCTGATACTTCCCGATACATATTTTGGTTCATTCTCAATACGTATCAGAGAAGTATCCAATGTTTATATTTTATTTATTCTTTGAAAATAAATAAAATAAATCCAAAAAGGACTAAAGATTTGGTTTATGTGCATGACTCGCTTGTTAGATATGTAAATTCACTTCTTTTGATAATTTAATAATGTAAATATTTCTTTATCATCAATTTTAGTTATTTTTATATATTTCACACACACACAAACATATACATACACATATATATATATATATACGTGTTGCGTTCAAAATCTTGAACTAAACCAATTTGTTATGTACACTCTAACTTAAATCACTTTCGATTATTCATTGTGTATGTGTATGGTGTGTGCCCGCGCGCACGTGCGTGCGCGCGTGCGTGAGAGATTATAATTATTAATTAAATTTTAGAAAAATATTAGGTATATCAATATGAGTGTATACGGCTTGAGAGAGAAAGTGAAAAAAGATCGATATTAGCATGATATATAGGCGTGATAAATAAGCGATATGATGATAAGAAAAGATGTATAGATGTAAAATAACATGGTGAATAAATATAAAAGAATATATGTTGTTCAAATATCTAATAATTTTAAATTTGAAACATCATTATAAAAAAAAATTAAACGTCTGCACCTCCTGACCTAGGGTCCGGACATCGTCATTGTTTACAAGAAGAAGAATAAGACGGTGTCACTCTCAGCTACTCAACTTCAGAAAAATTAGCAAGGAGTACTATATATTCCAAGTCCCACTTGTTATAATTACCATTGTCCCGTAAACACCAAACACAGTCGCAAGCTTTCTCTTTGATCTAGTTGCAAGTTTTCTCTTTCTCTAATTCTACAAAAACACAAAACACTTCCTCCATTTCCTCATCAAGCAAGCTTCTTCATGGCTAACAACAATTTGAAGTCCCAACAGTTTCATGAGATTATGCTGAAAGACACAACAAAAATACGCTAAAGTGAAAAGGGAGGAGAGAAAAAGAGTTGTCCACAAAAGGAACCTTTCACAAAAACTTGATGAAAAAGATGAGTTGGAGAAGAATCTTAAGAAGCTGCAGATTTGATTTCTTCTTCTGGTATCAAGAAAATGTACTAATTTACTACTTTAATTTTTAATTTATTTATCTTGTACTCATAATGAAGGTTTTTAATGAGACGTATCTATTTTATCTTGTGCTTTTGAAGGTTAATTCACTACTACAAAAACATAATCTATCTTAAAAATCAAATTTTTATGATTTTTGAGCTCTAATACCATTTGATATGATGAAAAGAAAATAAAATAAAACTTGGAGGAATTTGATTATTATTTCACCCATTATTCAAAAATGAGTTTGATTTGGACAAACATTTGTTTTCAACAGTT
Organism: Trifolium dubium; assembly: GCA_951804385.1. Taxonomy (NCBI): domain Eukaryota; kingdom Viridiplantae; phylum Streptophyta; class Magnoliopsida; order Fabales; family Fabaceae; genus Trifolium; species Trifolium dubium. The sequence goes on along the minus strand of OX638073.1, from coordinate 2,613,935 downwards.
TATATTTGTCATTTTTTTTAGAGTTTGATATATGGGATTCCTTAAATGTTATTGTAAATTTTTTAATTGGTCTAGGTGGTAATTTAATTAGAAAATAATCTTTGACAATCACATGGAGTGATATTTTAAATCATAAGAATCTTCCCTATACAATAAGCTTGTAATGATGACTTTTTGTTTCTATTCTCAGACTGTATTTGGCAAATTAGAAAAAAGTGAAGCCATTTGGTGCATTGTAATTTTGGTAATATATGTTTTCCACCCCAAATATTTGAGTCTACAATTTGATTTCAACGCGGAATACAATCTGTGTTTATTGTTAGTTCAAAATGTATAAGTACTACTTCTCAATAAGTAAAGGGAGGAGAGAAAAAGAGTTGTCCACAAAAGTAACCTTTCACAAAAACTTGATGAGAAAGATGAGTTGGAGAAGAATCTTAAGAAGCTGCAGATTTGATTTCTTCTTCTGGTATTAAGAAAATGTACTAATTTACTACTTTAATTTTTAGTTTATTTATCTTGTACTCTTTTCCTTCATTATATATAATGAAAGTTTTTAATGAGACGGGCCTATTTATCTTGTTCTTTTGAAGGTTAATTCACTACTACAAAAACATAATCTGTCTTAAAAATCAAATTTTTATGATTTTTGAGCTCTAATACCATTTGATATGATGAAAAGAAAATAAAATAAAACTTGGAGGAATTCGATTAATATTTGTCATATTTTTTTAGTGTTTGATATATGGGATTCCTTAAATGTCATTGTAAATTTTTTATTTGGTCTAAGTGGTAATTTAATTAGAAAATAATCTTTGACAATCACATGGAGTGATATTTTAAATCATAAGAATCTTCCCTGTACAATAAGTTTGTAATGATGACTTTTTGTTTCTATTCTCATACTGTATTTGGAAAATTAGAAAAAAGTGAAGTCATGTGGTGCATTGTAATTTTGGTAATATATGTTTTCCACCCCAAATATTTGAGTCTACAATTTGATTTCAACGCGGAATACAATCTGTGTTTATTGTTAGTTCAAAATGTATAATAAGTACCACTTCTCAATAAGTTTATCTAATTGTAATGCATCAATAATACAAGACTCTGATCATGTTTTACGTAGTGTTCTAAAAAATCTTGTTTCAACCTCTACAAATAAATAAATAAAAGTAAAAATGATACAAAAAATTAAAAAACTTTAGTTATGTTTAATATTTCATTCACCTACAAAAGTTAAATACAATCAAATGTTAACGTTAGTTGGTCTATTGATATATCTTGACGCTGAATTTAACATAGAGGACTATGGTTCAATCCTTACAACTGCATTTGAAAGGAGACTGAAACCACTTGATGTTATAACTTGCCGCGAGCTCCGGACTACTAAGACCTCCTTCCCCTAGAAACCAGATAGCGTGAAAGTAAAAATAAAGTCTATACCATCAATGTAATGATGTGATTAACTTATGACATAGTCGCTTTTAGAAAAATAATGAACAACTAAATTTATTGGTGATCGATGCTTTTAATTTTTAAAATAATAAATTTATTGATTATTTATATATTAGTTAAAAATTGAGTGCATATGGTCATGACTCATGAGTCTTCGTCAAAAAACAAAAAAAATTACCATTGTCCACTATTGAACAAACACAAAGGAAGGAACTAAAGCAAACATAGAGAACCAAAACACCACTTGTTACATGGGGTAATTTGGTGAGTTTATATGGGGTAACTTGGTAAATTACAATTGTTCACTTGTTATAATTATCATTGTCCCGTAAACACTAAACACAATCGCAAGCTTTCTCTTTCATCTAGTTGCAAGCTTTCTCTCTCTCTAATTCTTAAAAACACAAAACACTTCCTCCATTTCCTCACTCAGCAAGCTTCATGGCTAACAACAATTCCAAGTCCCAATGAGTCTTATATTATGGGACGAAGGCATAAACCTCAAAGAAGTGATGATGTTTAACTTCGGCGCGAGCAACTTATTTAAATGAATATGAACGAAGACATCTTATATAGCGTGAGTATTAGGGTATGATAGCATTCTCTGTGTGTGAGTAACAGTTTTGTGTAAATTGGGCCTTGTATAGTTGGGCCTCTATAGTTCAATCTCTTATAACCCAATATAAGGTGTTGTATGAATGAAATATTGCTTTTTCCGTTCGTTGGGTTACTCCTACGCCACCTAAAACTTGAAAATACCCTCACTTTAGAAAAATAATAGTTTTGGAAGTTATACAATTTGTAATTACCAAAATGACTCAATTTCTCTTCTTTTTTTTGATACATTTGAGTTTGTAACTATCAAAATCACTAAACATTTTGGATCGTAACTACTAAAATGACTTAATTTCTCTTTTTTGATAGATTTTGGTTCGTAACTACTAAAATCACTAAATGGTTAGATTGTTTAAGTTGTTTAGGGTCCGTTTGGTGCGCCGGATAGATAGAGACAAAATATGATAAGAAGCTGAATAATAAGATGATATGATAGTGACATGATTAGCACATATAATATCATGTGTTTGGTGCACACATAATAAGAAAAATAATATCATTAGTTTATCATATCATGTGTTTGATGCACATTTGATATTGATATGATAAGATATATCGATAAAATTAAAATTGATACACACATAAATAGCACTAAAATAAAATAAAAAAATATATGATCAAAATTGAAATTATATCAAATTAAAATTGTCATACGCATAATAGCAAGAAAACAACTAAGTGACAAAACAAAAATAAAGAATATTGTCAAACCAGCCAAAAATAAGTATTCAAATAACAAAGAGTAATTAGATAGACTTTATAGTAAGTTAAAAGACTAGGTAGATGTATTAAAACCATAAACAAAAAAACTAAATGTTTTGGAAGTTATACAATTTATAATTACCAAAATGACTCAATTTCTCTTTTTTTGATACATTTTGGTTTGTAACTACCAAAATCACTAAACATTTTGGATCGTAACTACTAAAATGACTTATTTCTCTTTTTTGATAGATTTTGGTTCGTAACTACTAAAATCACTAAATGTTTAGATTGTTTAAGTTGTTTAGGGTCTGTTTGGTGAGCCGGATAAATAGAGACAAAATATGATAAGAAGCTGAATAATAAGATGATATGATAATGACATGATTAGCACATATAATATCATGTGTTTGGTGCACACATAATAAGAAAAATAATATCATTAGTTTATCATATCATGTGTTTCATGCACATTTGATATTGATATGATAAGATATATCGATAAAATTAAAATTGATACACACATAAATAGCACTAAAATAAAATAAAAAAATATATGATCAAAATTGAAATTATATCAAATTAAAATTGTCATACGCAAAATAGCAAGAAAACAACTAAGTGACAAAACAAAAATAAAGAATATTGTCAACCCAGCCAAAAATAAGGATTCAAATAACAAAGAGTAATTAGATAGACTTTATAGTAAGTTAAAAGACTAGGTAGATGTAATAAAACCATAAACAAAAAAACTAAACTTACAACAATTTTCTTATTTAGCATATCCCTTTGAGTAAGGGCTTGTCAAACGTACTCATACCAAGTTCCCTGTGCATCGTTGTTTGAGCAAGCTCAACGATGGAATGAAGAGCATTTTGAACACCGTAGGTAGCAAGCTTAGCATCAACAACCTGCATTAAAAAACCAGAATTCTATTAAAAAACACATCAACAAAGAAATCACAAATCAAATAACCAAACTTCCATACAAAACAAACAACAAATACACCTTAATATAAAGCACACCATCAGTCAGAATGGTGACATTATCTCTGGAAATGTCGGATTGAGCAGAAATGTTAACAACTTCTTCTTTCAGAGAATGCACATGTGCAATTCGATCAACAAAAGGAACAAGAAAGTGGAGTCCAGAAGGCAGAGTCTTAAGATATTTCCCAAATCTCTCAACAACAAAAGCTTCCTTCTCCGGAACAATCTGAAAGCCCCAATTTCTGGGTGGAATAACACTGCTAAAATATCAAGATTGAACGGAGGAAGATAATCGAAGTGGAAGTAAAGAGGTATGTGGTTGGTGTTCGAGATCGAACGAAGTGCGGTCCTGCATAAGTTGGATTTCAAGATCGCCGCCATAACTATTGTCTGAGATTAGGAAGAACTCGATTTGTTTATTCAAGAAGACTAGTAACCAAAACAAAGGGTTAATAGGTCAAAACACCCTTGTAAAATATAAGAATTTTGCAATACCCTTGTAATTTTTTTTATTTTTAGAATCTCCTCTTGTGATGTTTGATTTTTTGCAATACCCCTCCTTAACTTAATCAACCATAGTATTTTGCGGTGATTTTTTTTTTGCGGTGTTTTAAAACTCTCGCTAAAATTATATTTTGCGGCGGTTCTATTTTGCGGGAGTTTTACTATGGTTGATTGAGTCCAGGGGGTATTGCAAAAAATCAAACATTACATGGAGAAATTCTCAAAAGAAAATTTTACAAGGGTATTGCAAAATTCTTGTATTTTATAGAGGGTATTGATCTATTAACCAAAAAAAAAAAACCTAGTAAAACCTTACCTCTAAATTGTTTTCGATTAATTAATGAATGTTGTTTTACGTTTTTTCACACATAATAAGTAATGCAATTATTATGTTTATGGTTAATTTTGACATCAAATAATTTCAACTCACATTCGATCCATAATTTGAAAGGATTGTGAAGTATAAACTTTTGACAGTTCAAAATAATATTTCATTCTCGAACAAAAATCGACTACCTTTTGATTTATTTCATCTATTCCATGACCGAAATAGGGGGATGGTTGTTACATTACGATTTTGAATCAAAAGAAAGATTTTAAAATATGCTAAATTTATATAGAACGCAGTTGCAAAAGATCGATTTGTGGTCTTTCCTACCAAATTCAACGTCAATCACTACTGAACGAAGTAGTTTTTGACTCTAACCACAAATTAACAATAAAAAATTCATAATAAGGATTGTCATTATGTGACGCAGTTGGAAGCTCATAAAGGAATAGTAAGCGTTAATCATAGTAGATATAGGTTTTCTGGAGTCTACCACGAAGAAAATTATCTAGAATCCACCATAGTGTATATTTGAATCCACATGTTGAAGTTAGCAAACTATATATATATATATATATATATATATATATATATATTCTAACTTAAATTTAAAAGATATATATTTTTTTATGCTAATTTAAATCTAAATCTAAAAGATATATTTCTATTTTTATCCTAATTTAAATTTAAATCTAAACAATAATTATCCTATCTTGATTTAACTCTAAATCGGGTCAAAGCCTGTCAGATGTGTTTGCCACAGTTGTGTTGAATTACTCCTGCATTATTATGCATGTGTAAGCTGACGTATACAATGATATTAGCATATACTTAGCTGATAAAACCACATTTATGAGTTGATCTCAACTTATATATGTGTCACTTCGTATGAAATGCAATGAGTTTGATTTTGTTAAAAAAAATTATTAACATCATAATTAATGAAAGTGAAATTGAAATTGAAACTTCAACGATCCCCCACTCCAACCAACGAACTATATCTTCTATATTTTGTTATGTATCCTTGTATAGAAGAGTCTGAAATTAATTAGTAACTCATTAGCCGATAATTATAATTTACTACAATAAGCATTACAAGAAATTAAAGTGCAAATGAGAGGAAGCATAATCAACAACTGTAATAAGAAAAGAAGTGGAGTGACCACACTGTAATTTGTCTCTTAAATTATGAGAAACAAATTGAACTGGTCCAGTATTTACTATAATTGAAACTTTGTTTTTCATCTAATTGAATCTTTAAAAAAAATCTTCAAGAAATCAACGTTTAAACACAATTTGGTTGTGCATTGGATGTTGAAATAAAATTTCGTAATCAAGTGGTTTAAAAATGCTAAGGCCAAGGTTTCAAGGGTAGAATGAGATGCAAACAAAAATATTACACATTTAACTATTTAGAATACAAATTAACATACTCTTCAAGTTATGCTTACTTTTTTACCAACTTCCCCGGCCCGAGGCTGCTACCATTTATTAATTTGATAATATACTTAGCCACGACGACGATGAGCGACTACGAGATTGGAAGAATGGCGGGACAGCGACGAAATTTGATTGAAGGAGAAAGAAAAAGAAGTTTTTTTGTGATTGGATTGGAGGAAGAAGAGAAATAAATCTTATGGAAAGGAAATAAAAGAAATAGAAGAGTTGAAGTTATGATCTAGAGAATATAAATTGATAAAGTAAAATATTTAAATTATAATTAATTGAAAAAAAAAACTTAAAATTACTTTATGATAAAAAATTAATTTATATATATTTTACTTAAATATTTGACTACAAGTGACACAATTTCATTTGTTAAAAGACACATGGGGTAACTTTCCCAATTCAAGTAGTGGTAGATTATATTTCAGAAAATATACCAAATGAAAATCAGAATTACAAGAAATAATATAATGATATATGGACAATAAATTAATCAATATATATAGTGGTATTAATAATAATAAGAGCCTCTTTTAAAATCAAATCAAAAAACAAAAAATAAACATATCACAAACACATCACACATACTTGTAGTCTCCCTTCATCCAAGAGTCCATTTCCAGACCTTGAACCTAACATCCACCTCACAATTGTCCCCGGCAGCCGTCACTTTCTCTCCGGCAACATCAATGCCGTCACACAACACATTTATTCCGACACGCGGCGTCTTAAAAAACCACATCTTAGCCTCTACTTTAGTCTCCATCTTCATCTTCAACTCCAATGACTTCCTCTTCACACTCTTCCTCTCAACCAAAGCTTTCAGCATCGTAGTGTTCTTCGTTCCATGATCGAACGATGGAATAACGCCATCACCAACGTCGATTCCACCGGCTAGAAGAGAAACGGAGATGGGTTGGTAAGAAAATGTGATTTTATCATTTGGATTGGTGGTGGAAAGAGTGAGATCAAACTCTGACGAGGTGAGTTTAAGTGACGTGATGGAAAAGGAAGGACGTTGGGGATGGTAGAGAAGATATACGACGGTGCCAGCCGCACCGACGAGGAGGAGGATGAAGATGAGGATGAAGATGAGCCAACAACAAATGGTGCAACACCAATTACGGTTGCTTCGGCGCCGGTGGTGGGTTTGTGGACGGTAGGTCGGGCGAGTGGCACCGTAGATTTGCGCCTTTGTGGCCGGGAATGAGGGTTTAACTGCGGCGGCTGCACCGCCGTTGGTGGTGGGCTTGGTTTGAGGGTGGATGAGATTGTTGTTTGTCATATTTTTAGTGAAAAATTGGAAATAAGAGGAGAGATTGAAGAGCTATAACTTTGGTTTTAGAAAAAAGAAAGAACAATGGAAGAGATGTAGATGATTATAAGAAGAATGAAAGAGGTGTTTGAATATTATTGATATAGATTTTTCTCCAACAATTACACATCTCTTGATGTTAAGTGCCACCATATTTACGAAACATCTTAATTAAACTACAGTTAATGTTAGGTATAATTGCATTAGCTAGGATACATTTGTCGTAGTTTTGTGTCACTATAGCTATAAGCCAAATGAGTCTTTTATGTTTCATTTATAATTTATTTATATTTATATTTATGTTATACATTTGCATACATTTTGAATTGACGAATTGCACAGCACTAAAGCGTAACAATCTTAAAATGTATTGGAAATATTAATTTTGATGGAATATTTGTTGGCAGTAAAATTTATCACTTCAACAAATAAATTCGAAGATATAAGATTTGAATTAGATACTTAAGAGATTCTATGTTTACAAGTTTATTAGTACAAGTCTAATTAAGTTTAATAAACAACAAATTTGATACTTAAGAGATTCTATGTTGAAAAAACTTACTATTATTGAACATCATATTCCCTCATTGTGGAAGTTTTAGATTTGAGTTTCTCTTTATACTCCGTGTTGATAAAGTTTTTTCTTATAAAAGCAAATATAATACTCTTTATACTCCGTACGTGTTAATTTTTAAATTTGTTGAGATTTGTAACTTTCTGTATTTAGTTGACCACTAACTCGTTAGTTTTGACTACTCTTGTTTGGTTGAGGACTTCGAGATGAAACTTATCTACTGAGGTATTTTTACTATCGTTTTTCATCAACTTTTAAGTTATGAAGCTCCTTTTCAAATATTGATGAACCGACCGCTTTTGATTCGAGATTCAGAGTTAATGTCTAGTGGTATCTTTTTGAGTGGAATTGGTGTTTTTGGAATGTCTTTTTAAGAATGAGACTAGAAAAATGTCTTTTCTAGATGGATTTCGTTTTACTTTCGTACGTACATTGATGTTCTACCTATATACAACACTTTTTTTTTTTGTAATTCTTCTTTTTTACTTATCTTTGTTCATCTTGTGCACGCAATACTTAATTTTATTAATAATATTTATCATTCTAAAAAATAATACTCTTTTTGGATTTATTATTTAATCTTTCATCAATAGATATTTATCACACGATCAATATTTGTCAAATTTCCTCATTAGACCATAGTCTATGATATATGCTTAAGGGTACTATAATATTTATAGGTTCAGTCTAGATCTATAAAGAAGGAAGAAAAAAAAGGCTAAATATGATTATCTCATAAGGTCAGCAGTCCCATTGAAAATTAGTTTAGTTGTAAGTTGATATATTCATGAGCTGCAACTACAGTTTCCTTTGAAAATCATATTAACTAACATAATAATACTAATCATTAACACAAGAAAATCGTATTAGAAGTAAAAAGCCGGCAAATGGCAAATTGATTCTTTACCTTCTTAATTGATAACTTTTGTTACTGAAATTGATTTTGTACCTTCCATTGCTTATTTAATTTTCTACCTTTCATCATTAAAATAACATGTACTCTTTCTTTTCAGTTGACGTTTGCCAACATACTCGTTAAAATGTTTTATTATATATTTTAAAAAATTATAAAAATTGTATATTTTAAAAATAGTCATCGAGACAAATCAAACAACATCTTAAATACTAATATTTATATTTATATATTAGTAAAAAAATATGGTCAAAATATATTATGTAAATAGTACAAAATAGTCAACTATAACACTTATTTATTCTCAATAGTGACTAATTAAATTAAACTTTATGCGGTTTATGCCTATATGTATGTGAGTTCTTCTCATATATTTTTCTATCCTTTTTTAGACACACGGAATTGTTCTGCAACATATTTTCCGTAAAGTTTCTTGTTTTTGTTCACAGTAATTTGAATTGTGTACGATCATATATTGATATTTGATTATCATATTAAATTAGACTGTTTAAATTTTAATATTTTATTTAAAATAAAATAAAAAACTAAAATACATAAATGAAAATTAATGAGATATATCTAATGTGATTTAAAGTCTCACATTAGAAAGAATAGTAGAGATCGAACAATATATAAATCATGAGAATATGAATGACACATAAACATAATATCTTATGATTTTTTATAAAAGAGTACGATATCAAAATCATTTGTGTAGTTGTTCTTAACCCAATGTATCGATTAAATAATCTAATGAGACTCTCCTCTTGATCCAAATGTGACATCACTCATCATAGTCCAATTCAACCCAATCTAGGGAGGCCTCCTTCTCAAGAGTATTTATTTTATTATATTCATTAGCTATTTATTATAATTAATTCTATATTTAATCTTCATTAATAGTTCAAATTTGTAGGTCAAAAAATCAAATTTTCTTTATTATAGAAAAAAGTAACTAGTCCAAAAGTACTTGCTCAACCGGCAAAAAAGTTGCTGAAATTATTAGATTGGACGCCATGAATGAGGTTCGAAGTTCAAACCCCGAATCTCTCACGTGTGTGTAAATTTATGATGATTTTGCCATTTAGTCTATTTAAAAAAGTAACTAAAATGGATTGAACTCACGTGATTAATGAGCTTCACCAAAAGACAAATTTTAAGAGAATCCAATTTCAATTCTTAAATGGAACAATTTTTGACTAAGCTTTATTTATCTTGTGACCAGACTATTAAAATCATTTCTCTATAAACCAAAGAGTTATTATAAACTAAAAAGTAAAAATGAAAACAAACCAATTTCTCCATGGTAATCCAGACTCAAGTTCATTATATTGTTTTTTTAATACCAAAAGCCCATTAATTATATTTTTGTTTCACTGTGTGAGTATATTTTGCTTTTGCTTTGCCAATGCCCAATAGCACAGTTATTCTTAGAGATGTATTTGTTGGAACACATTTTCAAGCATCACATTATACTTGTGTAATTTATACGGTGATTACTAATTGTCCCGTAAATATAGTTGAGTTTGTAAAAATATCATATAAAAGTTAAGGTTTGGACTATGAACACATTATTTATTCACCTTTAACAATGAAATTCTAGTTAATAAACTACCGTATTTATCAAAATAAATAAATAAAACTCCATAATGGAAGTTTCTTAAGAATTGTATTGAAGTTAGAGTGCATTACGTTGATTCAACTCATAATTATTAAGTTGAGGATAAGGCTTTTTGTCATTTTCTAAACTAGGTAGCAAAAATGAATCTTAATAAAACTCACTGACAAAATGTGTACCATGGTTTGCTAGTCAGTCAACAACGTTGTTCTTCTCATCATGGTTATGACTTATGGTCATGAGGGAAATAAAACAAAAGGCAGAGTACCAATCTATTTATACCTTTTTGATATGAAAAACTGTCTCTAATTGTATTTTTTTTTTGTCTTTTAATATAATTTTTTTTTATCTTTTAAATATAATTTTATTTAACTTTAACATCCATCAATGGTTTCATTTTTTATAACAAAATATCCATTTTTGAACTTTAACATCAGTAATTATAGGTTTAATACGTAAAATTAACACAATTTTTTAATTAATTTATTGCTAAAACTACCTTTTTAAATATCTTAAAACTTTGTTTTTTTATAAGTAAGAGAAAAGAATTATAAGGAGTACAAGAGATATTCAATCCTTACAATTTATGAACACATACAAGTACGGAGAAAACAACCCTAAAAGATTAGAGCACCGATCACAAAAAGACACATCAACATTAAGGCCTACCCTACCTACAAACCAAAATCAAAAAAAGTACATAATTTAGTTCATCAAAGTAAGCTCATTAGCTACGTCACCGCAAAAAATAATATTATACCGTAAAAGTCATATACTCCACGTTGTAGCTAACTAAATAAGATGGCGAATCGTGCCTTATGATTTCCTTGTGCCACTTTACCAAACATAACAAAATGTTGCTAAACTGCGTCGAACGAGATAACATTGATATCCATCCATCTAAAAAGTTGCACCCATATGCGTTTTGAAAACCGACAATTAAAAAATACATGCTCGATAGTTTCTTCCTCCAAAAGACAAAAATCACAACACCGATCATGCAGATTAGAAAGGATACCTTGCTCACATAAAGCCACTCTAGTCGGTAGTTTATGTAGCACCAAATTGTCATCCAAATATACTGACTTTTGATGGTACATTATTCAACCAAAATTTCTTCAAAGAAAGAACTGCCGTCCAAATATAATGATTTTTGATGGTATAATATATTGACTTAATATCAGTGATACTTTCTTTTTTTTTTATTTTAATTCAAATATGAATTTAAAAAATTACTAAAAAATATCAATGTTAACTGTTATCGAAATTCTCACATTAGCAACAAGATTTGATCTTGTAAAATTTGTGCTAAATTCTTACCAAGTAAAAAGACATGAATATGATGGTCAGCTAACAACAACTAACCAAATCGAGTTCCATCTCTGGTGGGGTCACTTTATCAAACAGAATGGACCACCATGTGCATTTCATCAGATTTTGTCTAACTAGTAGTATTACTTTTCTTAATTTATTTTGTTAGTTTGAGGTTAATCAATATAAGTAATTAGTTGACATATTAATTATGATTTTGCCTAAAACAATTTATACTCAATTGTAAAATTAGCAGTACAAAATAGCTAGCTTCAAATAAAATTGAGCATAGATATCAAAAGTTTGAAAAGGAAAATAACATTGAAATTGATATGTGATGTAAATTAAATATACATCCTTAATTAATTGTCACCGTCAAGAATATAATGTTCCTTGCCAATAAACAAATTAATTAAGGTACAAATGTAGTACAATATACCGTTGGCTCATGAATACACATAAATGAATGGGTCTTCATATTATATGTGTTTGTTAGAGGTAAAGATAATGAAATGAACTAACTATTCTATTGAACATATATAACAATTATTTATTTATATTTTATACAAGATATTGTTACATCGGTTAATGATAGTTGAGAGAGCTCTATAAGCACATCGTATAGTCAACTAACTGCCTAATGACTACATTAATTACTACAACTAGCTAACTATGCTCTTGTTATACCATGATTTTTTAGGATATAGTTACTAGTTATATAAACGGCAGAGTTTAGTCCGAACGGGTCATTTTGAGAAATTAGCATGGCTATAGCTTTAATGTTATAAATACATATTATTCATGGCTAATTTTAGCATAAAATTTTTCGATTAAAGTATTGTATTATATTGTTATCAAATGTTAGTTGGTCTAATACTGATTAGCGCTTGACTTGGTAGAAAAGACCACATTTTGATCACCGCAATTAGTTTGAAAGGAGATTGAAACCACTTAATGTCAGAACTCATTCAAAACTTTAAACTACTAAAGTCTTTTTTCTCTAGAAACTAAAGAATGAAAGAAAAAAAAAAGTAGTGTATTGCCAGTTTTTCCTTATTCTACATTTCTACTTTCATTTCAAACTACTATTTCCAAATAAATAATTCAGCTATCTATACACTTTCTCTTTTCAATAACTAATTGAGAAAAAAAAAAGTAATTTTATAAAAAATATGAAGTGGAGTTATCACTAAGGATGCAATTGACTTATAACTATAAACTATGAAAATTATATTTAAATGAAACAAAAAAAACTTTTAAAAAGAAATTTAAAAATGAACGAAGGATAATATATTAGTAGTGAGGAATAACTAACAATAAATCAATCTAAATTATAAGAGTTTTGAATCCTTAAATAGATGATCTGAAATTTGGTTTTTAAATTTCTACGTACAAAAAAATCAATAGAGAGAATTCACATTGTAAAAACTTCAAGACGCCGAATTTAAATTAAGTCGGGAATAGTTGTAAAATATCTGTCAATGATTAATAAAAACTCTCATTTCTCCAATATTTATTTTTAAAAAATCATTGTAAGAACTTCATAATCTTATATAAAAGAAAAAATAAATTCTAAAGAGAAAAGATGCTATAGATAGCTAACAGTAGAAAAAGAGTGCTAGAATTCGACTTTATGGTAAACCACTCTTATAATTTTTTAATTTTCTCAAACATTATTAATTAGAGTGACCGATTGAGCTAGCCACACCGTCAAATGGTTATTTTGTCTATAAATAAAATATTATTTGGTTTAATTAAGGTCATGTATGACTTATGAGCACGTATGACGTTTTTTTTTTTGAGATAGGATATCTACTATTAAATGGAGCAGTTAATTCCTCGTTAAAATAGAAATACTTCAAATTAAAGAAAGATATGGTTGGTTCAAAATTTTTAAATTTATTCATATCAAAAATGAAAATTGATTTTTAGTTAAGGGAAAATAAATCTCAACCGTTCAGTCATACTTCTTAGATTATATCACGTGTGATTAAGAGAATAAAAAAATTACTATATAAAAAAATAATAAAATTGCTAGTTTATTTTTGACTAAGCTATATTCTTAGATTTTAAGGTATTTTTCAGTTTGATCTCTTACATTTTGTTTCTATTTTTTACTTTAGTCAATTTAAGTTACAATTATTAAAAACTTTGATTCTTTTGATTAATTTTTCATTTGAGTTCCATAAATATTTTCATAAGGGCTACATAAATTTGAGCCAAAAAATCCAATTGCGTTTGGATGAAATTTTTTAAAATTAGTCGAATTTAAATTTGTGAGTTAATAAACCAACATATCAGTTTGATTCATTTTTAACAGCTCTAATTAAAATGATCTTAGATTATCTCCAATGGAGAATCACATTTTAGAGTACTTATAGGACCCCACTTGTACACATCACTTATTTATAATTTTTTAATAATGGTATCTAATAAGCACTTATATCCTCCAATCCAACACTTCTCTAAAAAGTTCTTAAGTGATCCCACCAATGATTATATATCATTTAATTTAATAACTAATTATTATTTACTATGTTATAATTATTTATTTTATTATATTAAAGCATGTGAGACTCATTAAGCACCATGAAAGAGAAAATTCTTATTTAAGCATAGATACTTAATAGGTATCATTTTTATATGTACTTCAATGACAGTACTTAATAGGTACTAATTCTTATTAGATACTACTTGATAAGCACCTACCCATTAGAGATGCTCTTGTAAATATTAAGATATCCAATCCCAAAATCTTACTACTAATTGTGCAAGTGATGAAGTGGATCATCATTACCTTGATAAACTGAAAAACAAAAGTCAAGATTAAGGTCTTAATTAATCAATTAAGTTCCATAAATCTCTTACCACACTTTATGGCCAAAATTTATCACACTCTCTCTCTCTCTCTCACTCTCACTCTCAATCAAGCACACTCACATTACATATATGCTAAACCCCACCAACTCTTTGAATAATTTACTCATCTTTGGATGCTTAAAGTGTTGTGCTTTTTTTTTTTTCTTATGTTTCTTACATTTTTCTCTCTAAAACAATCATCACACTATTTTCACAAAGACAAAAAATTGAAACTTTGGTGTTCTGTTTTCCACCAAATCATTCTTGTACTGTTACTGAGCTGTCTTAAAACTTAGGTTTATGTTTTTTTTGTGACATGCATTCATGTTCTGTTTCTACTAGATTCTCTTCAATTTGTTCTGTCATTGGATTTTTTGGTGAAAGCTGTGATTTTTTTTCTTCTATTGATCTAGCTTTTGTTTAGCTGAAAATGGGACTGATTATAATTTTTATGCTATTTAAGCTACATTTTGTTCTCAGTAATCAACAGCTTCATGAATTTTCAGGTATGAAAAATGAGTATAATTCATGTGTTTTTAGTTCTTCAATTATTGATGAAAATGTAATATAATGTTCTTTCTAATTTTGGTTTAAAAGTTGTTGTAGTTAACATACTCTAAGAATCTGGGTATTTATAATGTATAATAATATGTTTATAATTTATATTATGATTGTTTTCTCTTTAAGATTATTTGTAGTGTGTAATTAAGTTGTTAATTTATACCATGCTTTTAATTAGTACAGTTAGGTATGAAACATTTCAACAGCATTGGACAATTATAATTAATTTGTTACAAAGATTTGAAATTACTTTAAAAATGTATTTAAAGTGAAATTGAATCAAGATCAAAGATCTAGTTGGTTTGAATCCAATGTTGTCAATTGCGGAAACAACGTTTTGTTCAAATTCTGTTAGGCTACATTGCTATAAAGCTGTTATAACTGCTATTCGACAACACTTTGTACTAAATCACGTATCATAGAACAAAAGCTGTTTTTTTTAAATTCCTCTACACTATATATTTCACTATGGTGCTGCCATATCGGTTATGGTTAAAGATCATGAATAACGTCTAGAAAAGCTGAGGAATTTTATGTTAACTGGTTTTATGGTTGATAAACTGTTCTATAGGAAAGTTTGTGCTAATAATTATCTAAAATTAAAGTTTATTTTTATACTTGTAGACACCAATCTACCCCATTTCAGAACCGGAAGTCATTTAAGTATCGCATTCCCACCATCAGTGTCGCCTTCTTATGTTCCTTCAAGTATTGCACAACCACCTGCCAAGTCACATGACAAAGCTCCTACAAAGATATGGAAACATGGTTTTGTGGATTCTCCGTTATCACATCATAAGCACCACTATCCCAGAAGAAAGAATCGTGATCCAACTCCAGGGCCGACCTCCACAATCCAGGCTCCTACTTACAGCAATCAAGGTTTTATTCTCTCACCATAAGTGCTTAACTAAATAAATTATACAGATTTTAATCTGAATTTGAAATGTTGATGTTAATTTCATTTATGAATAATAGGTCCTTCAGTTTTCAAAGCACAGCCTCCTTTCTCTTCACCAAAAATCAAGTTTATTAATGCACCTGCGCCGGCACCATCACCAGCATTTCGGTCAAGCCATCTGGATGGTATACATCCTTATTTATTCCTGTAATTGATTTTGATTATACTCTTTCTTTTCATCTACCTTTTCTTATAATCAAACCTGACTATTGGTTTATCTTTGTTCATCAATCATCAGTGCCGTCTCTTTCACCTAGAATTTCACCACTAGGTTCATCGTTGAACAAGATTAAGACTCCACCACCGGCTTATACATTGGTTCTTCCCCCTCCACCTCCTAATAAAGGTATTCTGAACTTAATCCAGCATCTATATTAGCTCAAAGTATTATTTAAATTACACATGTTCCTTCCTTTACAATCATTTTAATAATGCTAGCTATCTGATGTTGTTCCTTGTGCAGATTGCTTGTCCGTTACTTGCTTAGAGCCGTTGACATACACACCTCCTGGATCACCTTGTGGTTGTGTATGGCCACTTCAAGTTAAACTCCGCATCAGCATTTCAATATACAAGTGTTTTCCTCTGATTTCAAAGCTAGCTGAGGAAATTGCAGCAAGTGCTTTGCTGAACCATACCCAAGTTCGTATTGTGGGAGCCGATGCAGCTAATCAGCAACTAGAGAAAACCAATATTCTCATAAACTTGGTACCTAAAGGAGTTAAATTTGATGATACCGCAGCATTATTAATATACAAGAAATTCTGGCACAGGGAGATTCTAATAAATGATTCCCTCTTTGGTGCTTATGAAGTACTCTATGTCCATTATCCAGGTTATACATTGATTGGGATTCGCTAGGACTATTTATGTTATAAAGTAAATTATTACTCCTTGGGATTCGCTAGGTTTCGTTGGTAGATATCTCTCTTGAGACTAATACTTTTTGGATAATGCTTGCAGGTCTTCCACCATCTCCACCTTCAATTCCCTCAGGTATTTCTAGTAAAGATGATGGACCAAATCCAGGTCGTGACAACAACGGAATGATGATGAAACCTTTAGGAGTAGCTGTACCAAATAAAGAGAAAGAAGGGAGCAACGGAAAAATGGTTTTTATAATTGTAATGTCATCAATTACTGCTTTTGTTCTATTTCTTGGACTGGCTTGGCTTTGTCTGTTGAAATACAGTTCTTGTATTCATCAACATGAACAAGTTTTAGATAGCTTAAAGTCATCGTCTTCAAAACCGTTAAGTAAGTTTCAGATGTTTGTTTCAGATAGTTTAGATACAATACAAAACAAAGACCTTGTTTTCTATAAGCATCATTAAAATGGAATCAAAGGATGCTATTTGATAGAATTTGGTTTGAATGTGGCAGGGGTTGCTGGGCAATTGAATAATGGGATCATGTCGGGATCTGGATCGCGATCCTTCAACTCTGGAACAATAGCATATACAGGGTCTGCCAAGAATTTTACCGTGAATGACTTAGAGAAAGCAACAAATAACTTTGACTCTTCAAGAATATTAGGAGAAGGTGGCTTTGGACTTGTTTACAAAGGTGTTCTAAATGATGGGAGGGATGTAGCAGTGAAGATTCTCAAAAGAGATGATCGGCGTGGTGGCCGTGAATTCTTGGCTGAAGTCGAGATGCTTAGCCGCTTGCACCATAGAAATTTAGTTAAATTAATAGGTATATGCATAGAGAAACAAACTCGTTGCCTAGTGTATGAACTTGTCCCTAATGGAAGTGTGGAATCCCACTTGCATGGTAAGAAAAATCACACTTCAAGAATTTCATCAATACTTATGCAAGTCAATGGTCGTCATTTCTTTTTAGATACTGACTTCTGAATAATCTCCATTTTACCAGGTGCTGACAAGGAAAGTGACCCGTTGGATTGGAATTCTCGGATGAAGATTGCTCTTGGTGCAGCTCGAGGATTGGCTTATCTGCATGAAGATTCCAATCCATATGTCATACACCGGGATTTCAAGTCCAGTAACATCTTGTTGGAATATGATTTTACAGCCAAGGTTTCAGATTTTGGATTGGCTAGAACAGCACTGGAAGAGGGAAACAAACACATCTCCACACATGTCATGGGAACATTCGGGTAAAAATTAACCCCTTGCTAACACTTTCATTTCATGTTGATACTTTGATGAATGGAATATTTAAACATGCTTCCGCTACTCATTTTATTTCAGCACCATTTTGGTATTTATCTAACCATTGTGAATTTTATTGTAATGTGAAATATGTTAAATAACTATACACACTGGTAATGTGAATAAGCTTTACACAGACAACCAAACATAGTTAATACTACATGAATAGTTTTATTACGTCTCTTAATATACACCCTCATGCAAGAGAGCCTTTTGGACTTGAAGTGTGGACAATGTAAAATTCCACCCTACATTGTACCTAAATCCAACTTTTACATAGAGAAAAAAAAACGGACGGTAAGGATTGAATTTCACATCACTTGGTCATAAAAGCTATAACACTATGCTTCTAACTCACTCTTCAAAGAACATAAGTTTCTAGATAAAAGCATATGAATGGTTTTATTAGATTTATTGATATCAATTCCATGGATTGAAAACTAAATTCATCTCATTGACATCTTGTTTTTGCAGCTACTTGGCTCCTGAATATGCAATGACTGGCCATCTTCTCGTCAAAAGTGATGTTTACAGTTACGGAGTTGTACTCCTTGAGCTCCTAACCGGTAGAAAGCCTGTAGATTTGTCCCAACCGCCAGGTCAAGAAAATCTCGTGACATGGGTTCGTCCACTTCTCACGAGTAACGAAGGTTTGCAGATGATCATAGACCCAGTTGTAAAACCAAACATATCCATTGATACAGTGGTAAAAGTTGCAGCAATTGCATCCATGTGCGTGCAACCAGAAGTCTCGCAACGGCCTTTCATGGGAGAAGTTGTTCAGGCATTGCAGCTTGTATGCAGCGAGTTTGAGGAAACAAACTATATAGAATCAAGTTACTTTCAAGAAGAGGGTCTTGTGACTAATGTGGAAGGCAAGTTTTTGGATGTTTCGGATGAGAGAGAGGAGTTTTCAGAGTATAAAAAAAAAACACTCTATGGCTATCAATCTGGTGAAGAAAGGGTAAGATTATCAACTTCAGAACTGCTAAGTACTCCAGGCCAAGAATTTGAGTCATTCAGGAGGAAATCTACTTCAGGGCCTATTACCACTGAGAAGAAAAGACACTTCTGGCAAAGTTTAAGAGGTTTGTCTAAAGGTAGTGCCAGTGAACATGGATTTTCAACTAAACTATAGCCTGGATCCCATTAAGGTTTCATCTCTTCCTGAAAACAAATCACGATAAAAATGGACTTCTGTTTATTACTAGAACTAGAACCCCGGGATCAGTACAAGTGGTTGGTGCGCAGTGTAATAAACCCTGTGGGGGGGGGGGGGGGCCGAGTTCGATTCCTACGGATTAAAAAAAAACAGAAGTCTATTATTTGCTTGAGTAATATGATTTGGTTGATCTTTCTTAATGTTGTAAAAAATGTAATTTTTTTTCATGCTCAAAACCAAGAAGTAGTTATCTTTATTGGTTACAAACTTATGGAGCAAAATGAATAAACTTGTGTCCTTGTATAAGCTATTTTATGTTACCATTGAAGTATAGAAACTTAATGTGTATTATGTATTTCCTAAGTTCCTGAAGTAATTAATAGTCAGATATGAAACACCAACAAAGAAGTTTATTCTAGTCAAGCCAGTGCAAAAGAACTTTTTTGGTTTGTTTAATTTTTAGGCTTAATTGCAGTTTTGGTTCTCCTATTTTCACTATCTTGCAGTTTTAGTCCCCCTATTTTAAAATCAAACAATTTAGCCATCCTATTTTCATTTTTTTTGCATTTTTAGTCCAACCTCTATTTTGTCATAAAAAATGCTGATGTGGCAATACCATGTTATCAAATTAATTATTTTTAAATAAATATTATTTGTAATAATTAATTAGTTTTTTTTGGTACAAATAATTAATTAGGTTATTAAATCAAAAACAAAATATCTAGTAAAGTTAGTTTATTTTAAAATAGATATACAAAAATCAATGAGTTGTGTAAAAAAAAAAAAAAATTAAGAATTTGTAAAATCTGGAAGTCCATGAACCAATGCTTCAACCACCTTCCTTCCCTTCTCTTTGGCTTAATCTAATCTATGTACTCACAGTCACAGGAAACGGGAAAATGCAAGTTAAAAATCATCCCGTTCAAATTTCAATAATCTAAAACTCATTGGATAAACAAACCATTAAAAAATTTGACAAATCTAAAATCCAAAAAAAAAAAGAAACCCAAATTTTCTTGCAAACCCAGATGTTTGTAAGTTAGATTTATGTTTTTTGCAACCTAGATTGAATCAACAACCCAAATGTTAGATCTGAAGCTTCTGTATGCCCTCCCAGATTCACGAGCAGTACGAAGAACAGTTTAGTTTTTCGAGCAGTACGAACACGAGAAGGACGGAGATGAATCTGTAAAACAAAGCTTGATTTCGCGACGAATGAATGAAAGACAAAGGACAAAGACGATGGATTGGAAATCAGAATGATACGAAGAAGGATTTCTGGGAAGAAGAAGGAATGAACGATTCATGATTTGGGATAAATCATATAGGTTAGGGTTTGGAATTTGGGATAAGTTTGAGTTTTATGTTGGAATTATCAAGTAATCCTGATTTTTGATCCAAAAAAAAATGTAATCTTGATTTTCATTTTAAATTATAATGTTTTATTTAATTAATTCAAATAAAATGGTTTTGTTTTAAATATTATAAATAAATAATAAATAATAAATGACATATCAGCATCAAATATCCATGTGGCATGGCCAAGTCAAAATTTTTTTATGACACATCAGCGTTTTTTTTATAAAATTAAACATGGACTAAAAGTGCAAGAAAAATAAAAATAGGGTGGCAAAATTGTTTGATTTTAAAATAGGGGGACCAAAACTGCAAGATAGTGAAAATAGGGGTACTAAAACTGCAATTAAGCCTAATTTTTATATACCTCTTTATTGATCATAAGCAATGTCAGGGTTAGTTCAACTTTAATATTGTAGTGAATACTTAACTTTCTATCCAAGAAATACATGTTCATAAGATTTAATTCTCTGGAATTTCTGTAAACATAGACAAATTTATTCAAAGGAGTTTAGTTATACATAATGCAGATATATTATTTGTTTTGCTTGCTATTCAAAAAAATATTATTTACCAACCCAAAATGACTATTCCTTTTCCCTTGAAACAGAAGTTAAAACACTTCACAAGTAAAATTTTCTTCTGCAAAATGGTAAGACTTTCTTAATTACTAAATAATCACTGTTTTCTAGAAATTACAAAATATAAACAACATTCATTTCCAAAATCCTACAGCCAATTGCATTTTGTTTGTTTTTTTTAAGAATTTAAGTGATCTTCACACAGCACCTTTATTCCTCCTTATATACCAGCCATTCTCCCCAACCTATCTCTCAAAATCTTCACTCCCATGTACCTGTCACAAACATAAATGCATTATTCATATGCAAACTCTGTAATCTGTATCACAACTTAAGTGATTAGATTTCAGAGTAAACAGACATTTTAGTCTCTAAATGTATAAGGTCGTATCGGTATAGCAGTCCCTAAATACATGAAAATTACAAAAACATCATTGAATGTATCTTGTGCTAGTAATTTGATGAACCAATTTAACAAACGAGAGATACATTCGATGAAGTTTTTGTAATTTTGGTTGATTTGGAGAATATAGCAATAGTATCTGACACATTCAAGCACCAAAATGACTGTTTACTCTAAATTTTATTTTAACATATGTTTATCAGTGTTATGAATATGATTCATGCATGCATATATACTATATATATACCTGCCCATCATCATCACAGTGGCTTGAGGATTTGTTCCTGGTGATTCAGTAAACGTTGAGCCATCGATGACGCGAAGTCTATCAACATCAAGAACCTTATAATCAGGATCAACTACCTTCCCCACATGGCATCCACCGTGATAGTGCCAAATTGTGATAACAGTGTCTTTGCAGAACTGCTCTAGTGATTTTGTGTCATTGGCATGTCTTGGTATGAAGTTGACATTAGCCTTCACACTTAGGTTAAGAAGTTTCTCTGTACTTTCTTTCTTACACAATGTGTAGTTTGTGAAGTGTTCCGACTGAACCACTTTAATTGCCATGCTGACCCCTTCGACGCAGCGCTTCAGATCGTTTGGATGACTGAAGTAGTTGAAAGTAACAGTAGGATTGTCATCCACATTGGTGTTATTCAACTTGAGCTCACCTACTGACCAAGCACTTCCAACTTTTGTCAAGACAAATCCTCCATTGAATGCTTCGATCGGTATATCTCGCTTGTTCTTTACATAAGCTTGAATTGCTTCTATTGATCTTTGCTTTGGAGGAATTGTAGAAAGTTGCCCAATCTGGTTTATCATTGAAAAATGAAAGTTTTCATCTAATTATTAAGGGAGTAGTAGGTTTGAGAAAACGGTTTATGTTTTCCTTTTTAATTACGGAACAGTCCTATCGTTTTCACCCCATTTCTTGATTTTAATGATTTGTACACGAAACAGTGAAAACAACTACAAATCATTGAAATCAAGAAACAACGTGAAAACACGAGACAATTTTATAACTAAAAGTGATCGACATTATTTAAACTCAATTTTATAAATTAAGAGAAATATTATCGCATACCTCAGCTGACACGATACCATGATGGCAGTGAATGCTGCTACTGGACTGACTAAACCCACTGCTAGCCTCAATGTACACACCTTTCTTGGTGATACCGACAGTTTGTATGAGTGATTGACGAACCGGCCTATTAGAAGGAACAAAAATTGTGTTCATAGGATTATCGATCATTCCTTTCCCAACAAATGGATTGTTAAGAACCACTGAGATGTTCAAGTTCTGAAGTTCTTCTTTAGGCCCAATTCCACTTAGCAGTAGCATTTGAGGACTTCCAATTGCTCCACTAGACAATATCACTTCACTTTCCACATCATTTCTAAGAATTGCTTCATGTTGTTTCCCATTTTCATCATTGAAAATAACTCCTACAGCTTTTGGTCTTTTACCTACAACATCAGCATAGTACCTATATCAGTCATAAGTTACTTTCAATGGCCTAATTCGCCATAACTTTGAATTTGGATCCTCTGCAGTCAGAATTTCATGTTTTGATCGCAGTCAGTCTGGTCTATATAAGCCATTGATAGATATCAAGTGGCTTGCATCACAACTTTGATCAATCAGAAACTTAAAATCTCAACTGTTCGATCTTTATCAACAACTGAGATCACTAACTGCAGTATTGACCGAAAGTTATTTCACGTAACTTTCAAGAATAGGCATAACTTTTTAACTTTACATATCTTTTTTTTTAAGCGCTTCAACTTTAAATATCTTATATTATACTATATACCTGTTGTATCGAAAACAATCTTTTGGACAGTAGCATGTACCAAAACTGTAAGTTTGTCAGGGTTTCCAGAAGCAAGAAGTTCAGCAGCTGTGTGACGGCGACCAAATCTATCAAAAATGGTTCCACCAACCTTTGTTCCATAAAGATGATCATAGGTGAAACCATTATAAGGAGAAACTCCAGTGTCTATAAGACTGTCCCTCAGTGCTCTCTGAAATGGCGAAAACTTTGGACGATGAACGATCTGCTTCTCAACCCAAGGGTATGACTCATTTACTAGCTTGGCATCCCATCCTGCCTTATTTATAAACCTGCACTTCATATTCCATGTAAGTTTTATTATTGATACAATATATATCAGAGTATAAAAACTTGCACACCGTAAAATCAATTATAATCGTCAAATCATTAAACATATTTTTGTATAATTGAAACTATCTTAAAAGTTAAAATTCATATATATATAATTGATATAAATGTTTTGCATGGATGTATGATTATTAGTACTAGTAGTAGTATGAACAAACTGCACATGTGAGTAGCTTGTGTTGGAAGTATATGAGTTGAATTAATAAAGAAGATTTTGTCAATTAGTTAATGAATTAAATTAAATTTTGTTGTTGGAAAATTATTGCAACTATTTATAGCATAGACAGCAAAGATTGAGAAAAAAACTGGAGCCATATATTACTCAAAATGCCTTCTATCTATTAAACCACAACATGTGTTACTTGTAGCTTCTAATTAATAACCACTATTATTAATATAGAAAAAATTAAAATTAATTAAAGTGACACTATTATTATTATTTCTTTTTTCTATGATTATTTGTATATAAGACCAAACTTTTACTATTTATTTTTTTGAGAAAAACTTTTACTATTGAGATAGTATGAAAATATTTATTCATGCATCCAATTATATTTAGTTATTATCACTTATTCATATTATTCTCTAAAATTTCACCTCAGCTCAAATGTTTGGAGCACACAAAAGTTCTCAAGTCTAAAAAACATCCATTAATTCAAATAAGATTTGTCTTTTAAATTGTTTTTCTTATGTACCCTGTATTTACTGGAAGACATCTTTTGATAGTGTGAATCTTATGAAAAAAATATCTTTCAGTAGTAATTTTTTTAATGCGAGTAATGCGGAAAACGAAGAACATTTGTCTTCAAATAAATCTCAAATTCAAGCCCTCAAAGCTATGTGGGCTAAAACTGATCCGCACGGCGTAACTTTTTTTGTAAAATATTTTTTTTTATGAAAGAAAAGAAATATACAGAAAAACTATATTTTTTGTTTTTTTTTTATATAAAATAACCTCAAATTCTCAAAAATCAAAATATTATAGACTAACAAACAAAAGGGATAATGAAATCACTAACACCGGCCCAAAAATAATGTTATAGTGAATTGGGGACAAACAAGGCTTATTAGATGGCCCAAAAGGGACTAATCTCCCATAATTAATAGGCTTAGTAGATGGGTTTAGAGATTTTAGCTTATTATAAATCAGCTCTACAAACTACAAATACATGAGGTGTGATACATACTGTAGTTAAATAGTAGTATGTATGTTGAAATCAATTTTAAAAGAAATCATATACTATTAAAGATACTCATGGTGGTTCAATTTTCCTAATATGGAGCATGACATCTAATGAGAAACCTTAATGACTTTCACCAAACATGGAGGTTTTCTTATGACAAATTTTGACAATCAATTTATTTCCATCAAATGTGACCTTCCTTCCTACCTCATATAAAGGACCACACAAGCAGCATTTAATTGATTGAATTAATTGAGAAGTGTCCCGTCTAAGAAAGATGCAAACATAAATGTCCCTAATATGAAGGGGGTGTACACTATTTACTACTATATGTACTCCAAACCACTCAATTGCTAATGCAAGGATATGCACCCTTTTTTTTTCTTTTTCTTTTTCTTTTTCTTGCCAATTTTCTTTAAACATTTTCTTTGCCCATTTTTTTTCTTGGTTGTTTGTGCTTCTGCCATTTAAATGTATTAATGTATATATAGTAGCCATTTTCTTAGCAAATTAGTAATTAAATAGGTATTCATTTATATCATATCTAAATCTACACCACTAAATTTCCC
The DNA here is from genome assembly GCA_951804385.1 of Trifolium dubium. Taxonomy (NCBI): domain Eukaryota; kingdom Viridiplantae; phylum Streptophyta; class Magnoliopsida; order Fabales; family Fabaceae; genus Trifolium; species Trifolium dubium. Next base: position 2,588,160 of record OX638073.1, on the reverse strand, counting down.
CCCCAAAAAATAGGAAAATAATAATCCAACAGCACAAGGCCAAATTCTAATAACAAGAGATGGAGTTACACCATTAGTGAGGATTAATTGTTGTTAGCATTTCATAATTTCAATCCAAATACTAGTTAGTTGTTAGTTGTCAAAATGCACACTAGCTATAGTACTAGTTAGTTGTCAACCTTATACTATAAAGATGCGACCTACCCTTTTGGATCTTATAATATTATAATGTTTTAAACTTCTACTGAAATATTAGTTAGGTTTCTATTTTATTTTAAATAATTTAACAACTCTCTTTTTCATAACAATAACCATTTTTATACATAGCCATTTCAATGATTCACTACAATTTTAGTAGAAACTAGACAAGTAATTAAAATGTTTATTAATTTTGAACTAATCTTCTTTTTCTTTTTGCCACAATTTAATTATTCTTTTTCTTATTTATAAAGCAAAGGTATTTTTAGTACTATAATTAAAGTGGAGCTATATTCATTAAAAAAAGTAAATTGAATAATTAATAAAAATGTTACTTTTGTATGTATTGTATTTATTATTAAACATAGAAGAATAAAACACTGACAAACAATTAATACATCACCATATGCCACATACCTCAACTAGATGCAATGTATAAAAAATACATTGCAATAATCATGTAACCAAAAAAATAAAAAAGATAGTAGCAATATTCTAAAAGAAGGGCGTATTTTAATTCAAAATAATGAAAAATGGAAATGAACATGAAAACAATAAATTTAACAAGTGAAAAACATGTAGGTAGTTGGCTTTCGTGTCTAGAGAGTTAAAAATTCAAGACACTTTGATGTTTATATATTTGTGATGTTGATTGAAATTGAGTTTGTTTACATAATTGATTCCAACTTTAAGTTGAAATTTGTAACTTTTGACTTCAACATGATTTTAAGACTTTAAATTATTATTGAACTAATTTTTTCGTATTTGTATTGAGACACATTTTGTTTTACCTTCAATTTGTAAAGAAAATGTTAACGACTGAACTTCAGACGTTGATTAAGAACGAAATCAAAATATAAAAAAATTGTTAAAAAAATAGTGAATTAAACTTTTTAAAAATTTAAGAAACATTGTTTCCAATATAAAAATTATTTTTGACTTCTATCTTTAAGACACTTGTTAGCGTGGGGTAAATAAAATCAATTTTTGTCGCCGGATAACCAAACACACCCTTAAAAAAAACTTACTTGTATAAAAAATAGAAATACCTTGAACTTGCTCTAGTATAGAAACCAGCATTAATAGAACTACCACCACCTAAAACTCTTGCTCTTGCATTGAAAACTCCATCAGTTGAAAGAAAATATTGAGAAGCTGAAGTTGATGAAGTATCTGCCAAGGTAATATGAAAATTCTCAAGAAATGTTACATTAGGATTAGTGAATGGAACACCTCCTCTTTCAAGTAACAAGACACTGAAATTTTGTGACAGTGTAGCTGCTAATGGACACCCTGCTGTTCCACCTCCAACAATTATGTAATCATAAGCTTTGTTTAGTGATGTTGTTGAAATTGATGGTGATGAAAATGAACTTGCTTTTTTTATGAAAGGGTAATCTTGTTTACCTGAAAAATGAAAATTTTGTTGACTAGTTTGAATTAGATTTCAATGAAATATTAATATTAGTTAATGATATAATTTAAGAGATACTAATTAAGAGTGTTTCTTCATAAAAGACCAAATAAAAGTACTTAAAGAAATAATTAATACTATTTTTATTTTATGGCCTAACTAATTGTCCAACTTATGATCAATAAAACAAATTAAAGTATAAGCACTTAAAGTATAAGTTCTTATCATATAAGAACTTGTGTATAAACGATAAAATAAGCTGAAAACAACTTATGAACAGATCTTAAACCGTGTTTATAAAAGCTCGGACAATTACTTAGACAAATGCTTATACCGATAGATAAGCTTCGATAAGTCAATCCAAATTCTTAACAAATTATTTCTATATGTGATCTAATCATCTAGCCATGTATATGATTTTGAAAGAAGAAATGAAACTTTATATGAAGAAAGAAGAAAACAAGAAAACAGAACAACTAGCTTCATATTTCTTCAAATTTCTTTGAAATAAATTTGTGCCACATACTACATTTACAAATTCATCTAAAAATGGCAACCAAAACTGAGATATACTCCCTTTCATGTCTTCAAATATACAAATTTTTTGCTTATATTTAAGAACGGAGAAAGAGATTAGAACTTAGAAATCATGATCTAACCAAAAAAATATCAGATGCAAAAGAACATTCAAAGACAGAATAATTATGTTGATGTTGGAAAAAAATATAAGCTTTAAACACACTAAAAGCTGAAATGATAGAAAAGAACAAAAAAATTGAAATGATGAAAATGTTGTAGAATGGTAGATTGATGACAAGAATGAACCTTGACAAGGAGGTAGAGAGTTGAAGTTCCAAAGGCATATAACAAAGCAAATAAGAAATTTGATTGTGCCAACTGAAGCCATTGGAAGAATCTCACAGCAGGTTATAGAAAAAGTAGTCACTCACTCACTCAACAAGTTTCTTCTTTCTCAACCTTAAGTGTCTACCTCTGGTTGGTCTTGTTTTCTGTGTACATCATATATATACTTTAAAAAATAACTCAAGTTTAACTGTAACATGATTAAGGATAAGATAATCTATTTACTAATGTCAAATATTTGGATGAAAACTACATTAACAACATATGTAGCTCCCTGTCACACAGCTTGTCTTTTAACCTTTTTAACTTAGTTGTCACTACCTTTTTTAACTTAGTATTTTTGTCTATTCTTTGTGATTTCATTGTCTTGACACGATGTTGTTTGTTTTGATTTATTATCTTAATGCCGAGTTTTGTAATTTTTCCGTTATAATACGGTGTTTAGTTATTTAGGTTGAATGATTAGTTTTGATCAAGTGTAGATCCAATAAATGAATTTGGTGTCTTTAGATTACATTTTTGAAGGCATGATAATTAGAACAGTTGAATATATAGTCATATTAACACACTTGCATTTTTCCATTTTATTATGATATTAATTCGGATGTTTTGAGTTTATGCGCCGATTTATCATTTTTTATTTCGGTCAAATAATTTAGTTGCTTGACTCAACATTTAAAGTGTGGAGAAGTGGAAAATTTGAGATTCGAACATCAATATGTCATGGATATGGATAGCTACCAACTGAGTTACACTTAAAAGATATCATTTTTCACTATTGTTTTTAGCAATATTGAATTTATGTTTGCATTGACATACCCTATCAAATTTGAATAAGCAAAGCTTATCAAATAAAAAAATTGAATAAGAAAATATCGTTTATTTTAAGTAAAAAAGCAAAATCTTACTATACATTCGGATTCAACTTCCACGCAATCGTACAATTCCTCTCAATTACACAAGAGGAATATCATTGATCGTTGCGATCAAGATTAAACAATCTAAATTCCAATTTCTTATATATTTTTTAAGATTATCAGATCTTAATCGAACTGCTATTGATATTCCGAATGCGTGAATGCGGGGTCTAAAAATCAGAATTCCTACTATACTCATAGAAACACTAGTAACTATAACTGAATAAAGCATTTAATGTGGAAATGAATGCTGCGGTTAGAGTCAAGTAATTCCAGCCGTAGGATATGACCATGTATTTTCTGATCATTTTGTACAAAGACAGCTCATTCACCAGCCTATACAATGTGTAGTAAAGTTCTGTATTTAATATGCAACCAATAAACCATACTAATTCTTTTATATTTTCCCCTTTATTATTATGTGATTTAATTTGTGAGCACTGTCTAGATATTGTCCATTCAACCAACCATAGTGTACTTGACTATTAACAGCCATGAATTCCAACTTTCACGATCATGTTCATCAACTACTAAAGACCATATTGAAAATAAAATTAGAAAAATAAAAAGTAGTTTGGATAATTAATGGTATAGCTAGAATAAGGATAAAGTTTCCCTTTAGGCTATGTTTTAACACATCAATATGTTGGTATATATATATAATGTCTACTACTAAATTGTTTCAACAAAATGTCCACTACAAGTTATTCCTTGGATGATTATTCTATGTATCATAGATTTGTTATTATGGAAATTGATGTCAATGGAAGAGCAAATATGATAAATGCCAACTTTGTTTGATATATTCAATTTTGTAAAATAAAATAAAATAAAAATTGAAACGGTTAAGGTTAGTTTTGTTAGTACTATATATTGAGAGAGTAGAGTTAATATTTTTTGACTTTTTATCATTCTCTTTTTTAACTTTTCATTTTAATCACTAGTCATCCTTATATTTCTACTTCACAATTAATTATGCAAGATGTGGAGTAGAAGAGCATTGTTTTGTGTAGGGATAAGAGGTTTAGAAAGCCACGTTTTCATGATGAAATAACACACATAATGAGTTGAGGGGTGCATAAATGCAACTCAAATCTTGAAAATAGTAAGAATATAGGTGTTTTCTTTGGCTTTGCCCTACGAGGGTTGATTTTAATATTCTAGAGTCAAAAACTTCAATTTAACTTCATTGTAAAATTAATTAAGGATACAAAATAATACACATGTAATTCAAATATAGAGTTTAAAAAGTCATGCATAATAATGTTGTATCTCTCAAGTCTGTAAATGTGATCTTTAAGCGAATTAGTTTTGTAATTCAAAAAGAATAACGACCCAACTTATTGTCTGTTTACCTTCGACACATAGGTAATTATAAAATATCAAAATTGTATTCTAATGACCATAACAAAATGTTTTCATGATGAAATAACACACATAATGAGTTGAGGGGTGCATAAATGCAACTCAAATCTTGAAAATAGTAAGGAGTAGTATGTGATAATTGTAGACAAAAGAATGTGATCGATTTTAAAATAGAAAACCTATAATTTAAACCTTTAAATATTTAGAGTTATGAATTTGTTTTATTTATCTAAACTAGAAATGCGAAGAGGTGAAGAAAACGAAATGAATTATTCATTTATATGAGAACTTTGGGATGTGTATATGCCCCTTTGTGTCAGCTTCAGAAAATGAAAGCCACCTCCTACTCAATATTAATTCAAACATTAATAAAGCTGAAGATAAAAATAATTGAACGTAACTTTGAGCATATATATGAACATTATGGCAAGGAAAATTAAGATGAGGTCATGATCATGAATGTAACATAAGATGAAGGAGTTGGAAATACGTGGCATGTCCAACTTGTTGCATCACTTGGCAATGCCAAATGTGATTTAATATTTAATATTGAAAACATTGAATCTTTTTTATCATATTGACAACCGAGTAACATTAATTTCCACATGCATATATGACATAAAAATATGCCACATGCATATTATTTTTTCCTCATTTTAATGTTAGTAAGTCCAAAATTGAGCTATTGAACCAACTTTTATGTGATTTGAATAATTCATTGATCAAAAATAGTAATTGAAGTTCTACCCCCTAACTTCTCATGAATGAGACACCTAAGTTGGTTGTTCTAAGTTTCCAATGATGATCTGTATTGTGTCTACGACACTTCTTCCAATTCCTCTAGCTGTATAGGCTGTGTAAACTCGGTGCATGTTTGGTTCTTTAGTGAAAATAATTGAATTTGAATGATTTCATTTTATAAAATTAATTCTAGTTAAAAGTGAAGTATATTAAATATAATCATATATGTTTAGTTTAATATATTTATGTAAAAGTTTTAGTTGAGATTCAAAAACTATAAGTTCTGACTTCAAATTAGATTCATATATAGTAGATTACAATTGTGTCTAGTGAATCAATATATAGTAGTTCTAACTTCAAAAACTATAAGTTCTAACTTCAAATCGTGTGGGCATTTTAATGCACTTTCAAACTTTCACTAATTCAGGGAATCAAATTCTTAAGGCTCACACGATTTGATGAATTAATTTTCGGGTTAATATGTATATATCCTCTGTAAAGTACATGATTTTTGTAATACCTCTGTAAAAAATTTTTTTTGAGAATACCCTCTGTAAAGTTTGAATTTTTGCAATACCCCTGGATTTTTTCAAACATTACATTTTGTGGGAGTTTTTTCTTTGCGGCGGTTTAAAACCCCACTAAAATTATATTTTGCGGCGGTTCAAAACCCTCACAAAATGTAATGGTTGAAAAAGTCTAGGGATATTGCAAAAATGCAAAGATTACAGGGGTATTCTCAAAAAAATATTTTACAAGTATTACAAAAATCATGTACTTTACAGAAGTATATACATATTAACCCTTAATTTTACTACCATCTAACTTCATTTACTTTTCTCCATATCAAGGCTAGACATTCATGAAATTAGTTAAACTTTCACAATCATCACAAAAATAAATTTTCACTTTTTACGTACGTACATCTACTTTTTATCATGAGTTATTGTGAAGCACAAACTAAACGTCACTTTAAACCTTTTATGAACCGCTCAAACCTTACACATACATATATATGTAGCTGTCGCTTTTTTCTTGATTTAGAGCAATTAAGCAACCGCATTGTTTTGTTGGTGTCACATTGCAAATGAAAACTAAATGTATCCAACCTACGGCAAATTACAAATCTTTTGTTTCTTAATTAACTTAATTTCAGTTAAGCTAGAAGACTAAAGAATAAGTTTAGCCCATTGTTTTTTTTATCAGAGAATTTAATGGCTAGAATTTCACCTTTAAAGATGAATAAATTAAATAGATGTCAGAGTTCAAATATCTGAGTTAAGCTCATAAGTATATTTTTAGCCCATTGTTAATGTATGTATGCATCAAAACTTATGAGTTAGGCAGGTGTTGGCTTATTTATGACAGTCAGTTCGTCCTTGATCTATATATAAAGTCACATTATCAACATAAATGCCGTTATGGTTTGTTAATGAATAATGCCAATAATTCTATATATACTCATTTATTTATTAATAGAAGAGATTGTGTGTAGAAAATGAACGCCCCACGATTCATACATGCATAATAGAGCCAACCATAATACTTATACGATAAGTTAGGAGTTTCTTTGCGATGATAGTATAGTTTGGCAAACTTAACTATTATTTGTAGAAACTGCATTAAAACGCCCACTTTCAATTATATAAACTCTATGTTCAAATTAGATTACTTACATCTATAAGTTTCAGCTCAACCAAAAAATATTAATATTATTATACTGAATACATTCATTCGAGTTTGAATAAAAAATTCCATAGTTGTATCTGTAAATTTTTAATAGTAATTTTCGTTGTTGTCTACAAACTAGAAGGACAAAAAAACTACCTAATACCTACTATATACATTTGTTACAAAAACAATCTCAGAACCACATACTGAATTCTTTTATCCAAAATCTATGGATGAATTGAAATTACAATATACTGTCATGATATAATTAAAATATATATGGATGACAATTCCAAAATATAATATATTCTGCAAAAACTACAAATATAGTAAATTCTCCCTCCGTCCCTTAATATAAGACTCATTTTGACTAAATTTTACTATTCATCTATCATGTTTTGACCGTATTTTTCTAATAATATATAGATGTAAATATTAGCTTATATGATCTTGTTTTATTTGTTTTGATGAATATTTTCAAAATATCAAATTTTTATAATTTTTACTGCTAGATAATTAAAGATATTAGCGATCAAAATTGTACATTGGCGTACGTGTTGTGGTAAAAAAAGGTCTTATAATTAGGGACGGAGGGAGTAATAGGCAAAATATTGTTGTGGTTATTAAAGTTTGATATATAAAATATAAATAACAAATTTTTTTTAATTGATTCAAGAGATCGACGACAAGCAGTGGCGTTGCCAAGACCCTGGGTCAGGGGGTTCATACTTTTGAATCTTAATATATATATATATATATATATATATATATATATATATATATATATATATATATATATATATATATATATATATATGGAGTTGCTAACTTTGACTATGTAGGTCGAAGTTAGCAATGTTGACCCACATGTAATTATTAGAGGGGTGGAGGGCATGCGAATGGCTAGGGGTGCATTAAATAATTATATGTGGGTCAAACATTATATTGCTAACTTCGACCTGTAGTAAATTGTTGAAATATTGTTGAGAGTCAAGCTAGCAAGAGGAATAGTCACTATGTTTAGTGGTAGATATTTTGTTCTAGACAAAAAAATATTATTGAAAATATTTAATATTTCACAATATTCAATAAGGGTATATTTATAAAAACAGTTAACGACTGAAATTATTTTTCTTCTTCTTCGTTATAAGATAGTAAGCTTTTAAGACACATATTGACTTTCTCTTTATAAAAGAAAGAATTAACTAGACAAATATATACCCAGTCCAAAAAATATAGAACTTAATTTAAATTAAATAAAATGACAAAAAATAAAGTAAATGATATAAAGTAGACAGTGTAGAACTTAAGAAAATTGGCAAAAGTAAAGGACAAAACTATGGTATATATGTAATTTGCCGTAGCGTTGAGTGGAAAATTCATTGCAAACAGCCTTGAGTTGGTGCACAAGTGCAAGAGTAAAAAGTCAGGGGGTGCATATTACAATTTTCACATATTATTGGTATGATTTTCATACATCCAGGGGGTTCAACTGCACCCCCTCAAAGACATGTAGCAACGCCCCTGACGACAAATATATATTCAAAAATCAAAACCAATTTTATAAACATGTTTAGAATTAATTATACAGAAAATGGAAGTTATCACCTAATTCAAATTTGTTGGGTTGACAAAACTTGACCATCTCACTTTTATTTTAGTTATTATAGTTCAACGGTGCCAACACAATTCGTGTGAGAATAAACAAAAATAACTTTTCACTTTTTCTCAATTATCATAGGATTCATGTCTTTATCATAGGATGCACGAACTTTACACACTATAGACATCACATCATCAATTTTCCACTTTTTGTCTTATTAATTTTCACTCGTAATCGAATTCAAGTGATTAATCAATGAACATCAAATTATCATATTTCTTTAAATTCAAAACAAGAATGGAAGTTAATGTCGTGTGGGTCATTCTTGTGGTGGTTTAGTGGTGGATGTGGGATTGTAGTTTAGGATTGTTTGATCAGACGCTACCGATGTGTAGTTAATGTCATGTGTGATTGGTTTCCTACGATACTCGATTTTCTGACCGTTTTTATAATCTGTTGAGATTTGCAGAATTCTTTTTGAGTCGGCGTTGGTTTCCAAATCTGTTGAGATTTGCAAGTTTCTTTGTATCTTGTTGATCTCTACCACGTTGGTGTTGACTGTTTGGAGACGGATTGCGAGTTGAGACTAATCTGCTGAAGTTTTTATTCTACCATTGCCGCATCAACTTTTGGCTTACATGCTTTTTTTATTCTGATAGACCGATCACTTTTGATTCGAGATCAGAGTTAGCGTCTAGTGACATCTTTTTGGGTTGGGTTGATGTATTCTCTGGTGGTTAAGGAGTGTCCTTCTAAGTATGAGATTAGAACCTTCTAAGAATGAGATTATATGTTGACCTCTACTATGTGGTGTCTGTTTTGTTTTTCCATTAGTGTTCCGTTTATATACGTCGCATTTGTTTCGTAATTCGTCTCTTATCAATCTATGTTTGTTTTGTACAGAGATCGAATTATTAATAATAATATATTTGTTGTACAAAAAAAAACTTCAAAACAAGAAGGTTAAACAAAAATACCAATCTAGATTCTTGCATTATTATTACTATTATGAATCTAAACAAATCATTTCCCTTGTGGTTAGTGACACACTTTCTATTTAGTATCAACGTGATTCATGAATATTGACCCAAATTTTGCAATGGTTGAATGAGAAGTAGCTGTTGCTTTTGTGTAATAATAAAATGAGGGGGCAAAAATAACAAAAAAGAAACTAATGTGAAGACTATGTGTCGATTTTTCATGGGTTCAAATTCTTAACCACCACTCTATTGTGGTGTTGTTGCCTCAAAATATATGTATGAGAGTACTCTTAAGATGGATTATGGGTAGTACCATAAATCTACGAGGACCCACTTCTTAAAGAGAAAGGTACCGACCTCTTAAGACAAAGGTATATTTGATGTTGAAATCTATTAAAAAAAAAAGTAGTAGTATGTGTATGTAATATTAAAATTTTAAATATAACATTAGTTCCTACAATTATAGCAATTTTGGTTTTAATCTCTACAGTATAATTTATGTTTTAGATTCAGTCCCACTGCAAATTTAGAAATTGTTGATTTTAGTCTGTGACGTCGTATGTGACTCTATAAACACAACACCGTCATGTGGGCTAAAAAGCTCACATTATGACTAAAAGCACTTTTAAATTTGCAGGGACTTAATCCAAAATTAAGACTTACAAATTGCATGAACTAAAACCATATTAATGAAATACACTCAAAAGACTAATATAAACACAAGTCCAATAAATATTTTTCAAAAATAAAATACACTCACAAGACTGATGAAATTACAAACAAAATTGATTGCAAAACCAGCATATAACCATTAAAGACAATATATATAAGCTAACTTCTATAACTAATTGAAGCACCCAAATTGTAAAAGATACCTATTTCAAGGGGGGGACTATACCTCAAAAATAAAACACTGCCCCCCTGTATATGCTACTTGCACAAAAAAACAATGCCTTTGAATGTCTTGAAAGCTCACAAGTTATAAAAAAAATCATATCAAAGCAAAAACTCATCATGCAGCCAGTAGACACCGTCACCATCTTCCAACACAAGAAAATTGCTACTTGTTAAAGATTGAATTTCTTCACTTACTCATCTTTTGATGAACTGGTATATCGCTTTCCGTTATCCAATGAGGTTACGTTAGATGAAGAACTAGATGAAACAGAACTACCAACAGGAACAACATTGGAGTTGTTTTTTGATGAGTTTCTCTGAGGATTTTCAGGTGCAGGGGCACCCTCCTCTGCTAGTCTTTTGATAATGTTCATGATAGTTGGAACAAACTTGGTAGACAAGGAAATGAGTCCTGGAACCTGAAAGCAAAAAAAATGGCGATATAAGGCTACCATAAAGATACTTCAAAATATAGAAATATAGAATAAACAGTTAGTACGACCAAGATGACTCGTCTAAAGAACTATTGACTATTGATGCCTCAAGATTTCTGAACTCTACAGAATACCTAGTGGATATACGCTATTGGAAAACCCAGGCCCCACATTGAAAAGATATAAGGCCTGAAATTTTTTTACGAGTAATGACACCATTCGCCATTCGATCCCCCGCAACTCCGCTTGGGAGGGGACTGGAACCACTTGATGCCAAAATTGACCCCCGAACCAGATTAGTCAATTCAGTGGGCCGGATACTGGTGGTGAAAACCAAAAAAACAAAAAATGACACCATATTCACTTTACAAGTCGATTTTGTTAGGATGAATTAGACTCAATATAAAAACATAATATGGTATCCAAGACTATCGATTCGGGCCACCCATCAAATTATCCACGCATCAAACCAATAGTGTCAAGTGTGAGGGGGTTTATTAGGAAAAACCCAAGTCCCACATTAAGAATAAATAAGGCCTGAAAATATATATAAAGAGTGACCCCCCTCACCTTTGTAAGCCGATTTGCCAAGGATGAATTATACTCAATATAAAAACTTAATATGTGATGTGCTACAATTAGTTGCAGATTGCAACCAAACTCAAGCAGGCAAAGAGAGACAATATATATGACCACCAGGATTGAACAATAAATTATAAAAACCATTAAAAAATACTCACTAGTCCATGGCGAAATTCACCGGCAATGTTAAGTTGCACCCACAGGGCTTTAAAGAGAAGAAAAACAACAAAGATGACACCCAAATACAACGGATTTCTGCCACAAATGAAAACAAACAAACAAACAAACAAACAAAATAAATAAATTAATCAATTAAAGCAAGAAAAAAGACATCATTTGAGTATAGTTGACACGCACTTCAGAAGAGTCATAAATTCATTGAATCCCAGAACAACCAAAGCAAGTATTGCCCATGGGGGAGGTAACCAGTTGTTATTACGCTTGTTGGCCTCCTGAAAATGCAACAAAAAAACTGCATCAATACGTAAAACATTGTAAGCTAAAACATTTTCCAAAGTTCACACAATTTGAATGCCTTGATCAAATGTGCATGATGTTTATCAAACTAGCGATATTAGCTTTTGACGAATCATTATGTTTTGATGCCACATAAACATTACTCTACTACAGAAGAGAAAAACACTTTGGGACCATGCCAACAACTTTATATACAGGAAACAGAGAGAACGAAAACATAGTCCTGCCTAGATGTATACAGCTACAAGTTTCAAATATATAATTATAATTATCCAAAAATAAAGTCATTGGTTTTTCAATAATTACTAATTTTGTCGCAACAGATTTTCTATTTTGTGTCAAAGGAACCTTCAAATTCTCTTAAAAATGGGAAACACCGTACCTGTGCAGAAATGGCTTGAGAAACACTGTACTCAGTCTCCATCTTGAATTGCCTCCACACTGACTTGCATTGGACAGGAGTAATCAATGTCTTAGATGGTGGAATCTGCATAGAAAATTCAAATACAACAACCAATCAGTGCCGAAGATAGAAAATGTCGTCAAACATCACTCAAGGAACCCAAAAGGTACCATTATTGAGGCCCAAAATATATACTCATATAAAAAATTATTGAGGTGTATCATGTATGTATTCCTACTTGCGCAATCAGACCACTGATTGTTGGCAATTTATCGGTCACTCATTTTATCCAATAGAACTAACAAATAGCAACATTAAAAACACACCTTTTCCCAATTGCTAGTAGCTAGCGGATCAGCCGCTGTAATACTCCTATCTTTAACAGATGCATCCAGCAAAGTAACTGCTAATGTTTTCTCAATATTATCTTTATCACTGTCATCCAAACGAATTGCAGCCATAACAGCTAGCAACTTCAAAGACTGCAAAGAGTTACATTTGGTCAAAAAGATTACAAAATGCAATACAAAATCAGTAGCAAAACATATATGTAATCATGTCATACAGCCGAGCGAGCAGTTTTAGTGATGGCTCGAATATCTTCTTTCCCGGTCCAAACACGAGGCATTGAATCAGAATCATGGCTAAATAACATCGTAAACCTGTTTTCAAATTTAAGGTGAGTGTCTCTAATGTAAATCATCAAAAGGTAAAAAAAGTCAACTTGGATGTTGCAGAAGGTTTAATACCTATCCTTCATACGGATCAGAACCCTTCCAGCTTCTTCCCTAGCCTTTCCTTCTACCACACCCCTTGCATAATCCTCTAAACTTGAAATCATGTTTCGTCTTGTTTCTTCATCCATATCAAACCCATTAAGCGCAGTAGAAAACCCTAAAACTGCTGATTCCATCTCACGCTTAAGAAGACTCCTTACTGATGGCCAAGTATCACTATTAGCTCCATCCAAAAGAGCTTCGACAGGTCCAGCCAATGACAGTTTCAGTTTTTCCTGGAAGAGTATTATTATCAAAAAAATTCTGAAGAGGTTAATTATTCAACTTTAGGAATTCGAAATAAACCAACTTGCATGCCTCTAAAACTTCATCACCTACATATACCTAAATCACTCCAGTCACAAAGCATGGGAAGCATCTTATACTTTTGCTTTGCCATTATTGATGGATAACATATTAACATATATTGGCAACATACATAATACCAGGCCAAATTATACCGTCGGTGGACACTAATGCCTAATTATAATCTCATGTTACTAGGCTAAAAATTTGAACGTTCATCATTTCACACACATATATAAGGCTTTAGATAAGGAAGGAGTGAAAAGAAAGAAGAAAGACTTTGAAATGTGATTTTTTATACAAATTAAAAAAATACTAAACATGAACCTTCATTTATATTATAATACTAGACTCCAAATGGAAAATACTACCTAAATAAGGGAAAATGATCGTTAAATATGAAAATCAATCCTTGAGAATTTAAAGATGCAATCCAAATAATAGGAGCTAATTTTCATATACCCTAACAGTATTTGATTTGAAATATTAGCATCATTACTAATCTTGAAAGACAGTCAATTAAAGATTCATAAGCCATGAATAATTGATGTTAAACACATACCTCGTATGAGGATGTAAGTTCTGAAATCTTAGCTTCACGCACAGATGCAACATGTGCATCAATATCACGCAACAGTTTATCTCGTACTTTCGATGTATCCCAATTGGCTACTTCAATAACAACATCTGCAGTGATGGTGTGTCAGTCTCATTTTGTAATTCAGTTGAATAACAATATGCATACTGTGCTCAGACAGTAAATCACTGGAATGAACCAAATCGTAGCAACTATGCTCCCAACACAAAATCAATCATTGTATACAATCTGCTTCTTGTGTATCCACATGCTCTTATTTCCCTTTACAGTGTAGTGTATTCATTACATGTTTAGGGCCCTCAACGGAATTTATGTTTGCTAATAAACAGCATAAAGAAAGTTTTCATACCTGCACATTTTTCATCAAATTGAGCCACACAAGACCCAACACAATTATTAGCAGCTACAGAAAATCTTTCCCCTCCTTTCAAAGCCTTTTCAAATGCCTCTTTGAATTTGTCCAAAGTTCCAGATCTAACATGTCCCAGTGCAGATTGGTACGCTGGTTGGATAAGCTGACAAATTGAAAAGGTGTTACATACCCTTATAAACCTCATAAATCGTCTTTACAAGTCTACAAAAACTCAAAAGACAAAGAAGGTAAAGCCAACAATCCAGTATCTAAATAATAATCAAATATTCCTTATTTTTTTCAGTAATCATCAATTAATTTATACTACTTATGAAAAAAGAAAGGTTTAACGACCATGATTGTACAAGAGACTGGTTAAGAAGAATTACTTGCAACAATTTTTCTTGAAGTTGCTTTTGTTTGGCAGTTCTCACACCTTCATCGAAATAAGTGGCCTCGGCATCATACCTAGAATAAAAGAAAACACAATAGCTTAATTAACCATCTGTCCTCATTCTTATATATGCAACAACATGTACATCAAGATAGTCAAGTCTAAGGCCAACGTTTTCATTAAACTAACAATATAGATGTCACATAAACTGGACTATACTCACTCTGTCAAACAAGTATGAAGGAGTGAATTGATCTTTTTCCCAAATCCAGAAATAGGTTCAGATTGCACAGTCTCTTCCAATTGAGACCACTCCTGAATGAAAAATGAAAGTGATTTCCATAGCATTAGTAATTGAGAAAGTCAAACAGTTGGAGAAATATAAAAAAGAAACATGCATACCTCATTTCCAACAAAAGAGGCATATTTCTCATTGGCAATTTCTTCACACCGTACAGTTGCAACCATAACCTACGAGAGACCCTTCAATAGTTAACAAAAATCTATATACATTGAGCAAACGCAGCATCATTGCAACTTGTATATTAACCTTATGTGCAGGAAGGTCAAGATCTTTGTTTTCTTTAATGACTTTCCATATTTGCTGAGCACTAAAAGAAAAGCCAGACGCAGGAACTACTCCACGCCGATCCCCTGCAAGTCCGCCAGGAGCAATAGACTGATGAAAACGTTGCCTCAAGGCGGCAACCTGCATTTAAATTAAATCAACACAAAAAATATATGCAAGTTAGCGAATAAAAGATACTTATTAAACCAAAAGTATCTGTTTTCAATATCAAACCCAAATACATACTATAATTCATATGTACAGATTAAGTTGCAAGGAACATTGTCACAGATGAAGATATGGAGATGCATATACCGAAAAGAATGGGTCAACTGATACCGTCAGCAAGAAAACCATAATGAAACTGGTGCACAATTCATACCTGCTCCCGAAATTGCTCTTCCTTTTCTTCAAAACTAGAAAGTGCAACAACTTCAACCTGGTCATTTGTTGCCAAGCAATGAGTTAATGTACATTACCAATAAAGTGCTGCTACACACGAGAACATCAATAAGAATAGCATTGTCAAAGAAAAAGGGAAGTACATTGAAAAATTCACTTAGAGGGGTGTCCTTGTGGGCCTGTGGTTTAGGAACAGAGTCCCATATCTGCAGAGTAAAAAAATAAAGTAAGAAAGGTCAGAAAAATATTACATAAAAATTTCACAAACATCATATCAAGATTAAAGCATGGCACTACCTTTTGAATATCTTCTCGCAAAACAGGTTCTAAGTTTTCAAGGGGTGTCTATTAAAGGAAAAGGTTAATCACACCAACAACAGATTAAAATAATTAGAAAAACAATATGAAAGTTTTTTGCTTACACACCCTTGTTTTATCACGTATGACAAATAACAGTGTTGTTTTGCGTGGACTAAACAATCTCATCATAACCTGAAAGCATACAATCAGATAAATAACAAGTTTTGAGATTCAAGATAACTGTTTGCAGTCAGTATGCTGCAGACAAAAATACCTGAAAGACGGTTTTCAAAAGAGGCTTATTCGCAGCTTGTTCACGGCCAATGTCATGACACCACCTTCATAGTCATTGTAGACAGAACAAATAAGTTGTGTAAAGAAAAAGGATTCAACTTGAAAAACATCAAAATAAGAAGTACAACTGTACAAGCATCTAAACAGATTTTAAATTTTATGAAATTGCCAGTACTGAAATTTTCCAAAAATGTCTCAATGAAAACGAGGGGGAAAGCTCACATATTTATCAGCACTATATCTGAGACAGCGAGAGCAAACAGAGCACTCTGCTTTTCGAATGCAGTATCATCCTGCAAGAAAGACAATTTTAGCATACAAGGAAACAACGAAAGAACTACCCCTTTTTTATCCTTTGTTCTAATTTTTGTCAGTGGCAGAGACTGTTTGTATGAATAATACATAGTGTTCAATTAACAAATGAAAAACACCTCCCCACGTTCCCTTCCATCTGTACCCTCCAAATCCATCACAACCGTACATGGCTCTATGCCAGCACATCTAGCCATCCAGATTCCTTTGGTTGTTTGAGACCTGAAAACCAAGCAGATAACATCCGGTCATCACCCTGTTAGTTGATATTATTCTCTCTAATAGTTGAGCAAGGCTAATGTAATATGTCAGTATTGCACAATCATACCTTCCCTTAAAAGCATCCATCTCTCGGAAATTGGTACTAAACAAACTATTTAATAGTGTACTCTTGCCTGCCCATAGCAAAAAAACAACAACAAATTAGACAATAAAAATAACTGTTTGTTGAGAATTGTTCACATTTCACATCTCATTGTACTGATATATTAAATCAAATACAAAAGAATGCATTGAATCTAAACATAAGAAATAAAAAGAAAGAAATTATTCTTATAAGAGCTAAGATAAGGGCTAAAAGAGACTACACCATCATAGAGGATCATTTTAGATAGATAATGAATTCATAACCATGTCAAATTCAAATAGATTTAATTGCTAGTTACATCATAAGGTATAAACTTCATTTGACCTTTCCATTAAACTAAAAAAACAATCACCTCAAGCATTCAATATCAAGAGAAAAAGTATCTTAATGTAAAGACTTCTATGATAAATTATGAAAACCGACTATCTTATGAAGTGAGAAGAAACAATAAAATTATGAAAGCAAGAAATCTTACCACTACTCTGTGGCCCCATAATAGAAACTACAGCATATGAAAGCCCACATTCACCCAATTTCACTTCCTTCATAAACTTGTCAATCCCAGAAGCATTGAATCCGCCATCTCCATCAATAAGCTGAGTTGAACAACAAGTATCACTATCTGCTGGATAAGCAAATTACTCACAATGTTAGTTAAGAAAAAATTAAATACAAAAATAAACTTGCCCAAATTTCAAGTATAGCACTAATTGAAATCCACAAGGAAAACAAAAATATTAGGATACGATTGCATTTGCAGCACTGCACTACGACATATGAATTGTGAAACACGCTTAATCAGAACAATCTAAACTCCATAATCATGCAGCTTGTTCATAGTTCCATACACCATTCATCAATACTTCCAGCCTAGACGAGAACACTAAATTGCTAATCTCAATATCATAAAACAATTAGATTAACCAACCTTCTAATTTCTAAACTCTACACCATTCTTTTCATATATTGTCTATACATAGCAAAACTCTGACTTTAAATGGGGCCCCAATAGTGGACGTTAGGATTGGTGTTCCTCCATATCCTTAGGCCGAATATCGAGTTTTCCAAACAAACAAAAAATTCTTAACTCATTCCTCCTTTCAATTACAAAGCATATAATTAACAACCTAAACCTTAACCTTGGATCCATCAATTAATCAATTTGTCCATATACAAAAAACAAATTATGGATCAAGTTATATGTAACACTTAATCACATTAACATAATTAATTTCCAAAAATCCAAAACAGAATTTGACTAAAAACTGAAACAATAATAACAAATAAATAAATAAAAAACGGTTGCAGAAAAAAAAAAGCATATAAAAACAAAACGCATACAAGTATAACAGTTAGTTTCCATTAATACCCAGAAACCATTTCTATAAAAGATTGAAACTTTGATGAAAGTTAGAAAAAGGGGAAACAAAAAAGCTATTGTTTTGATTAGAAAAACAAAATGTATGAAAAATGGATCAGAAAAAAGGGATCGAAATTGAAAAACATACCCATTAGAGCGTGGAATTGGAAACGATGATTGTTGTTTGAGAAATGCGATCGGAAGAGAGAAAAGTATGGAAATTGAAATTGAAAGAGAAACTCAGAAAGCCATAACCATTGTTGTTAGCATCATAAAAAACACGTATAGTACTTTGTTTTTTCTCTTTTTTTATTATTTATTGAATTTTTTGTTCTTTTTTTATTTCATTGTTGAGTGAGAATTCAAATTTAGAAAATCATTTTTGGAATACTATTTTTTTAATCTGATTTTCTTTGTGGATTTGAAATACTAATTTTTTAGTGAAGGTAATCATGAGTTTAAATTTTAGTTTCGATTTATTATTTTGTATAATGTTTTTAAGAAAATTTGAATTAGGTTCGCGGAAGACAATTTTACTTGATAAATAATTTGTAAAAAAATTATTATTTTTCTATATTATCTATTTTTATTATTGTATTTTGAAAATAATTATGACATAAAAATGGACTTTAATTTGATGTGAGAGTATGTATGTTTATTAAAGTTGAAACTATTAGGTGGAATACTTTTGCTTTTCATGGATTAACCACCTACTAATATTGATTTAAATGATGAACTTTTCTATGATGCAATCTAATTGAATATTTTTTAGTTAAACAATGTTAATATTTCATAGCCTACCAAATATGTTAGAGTTTTGAGCACTTACAAAATATATTAGAGTTCATCATGCAAATTAAAGTTTCAAATTGAGACATTTTTGTATGAGACAATATCTACGTGGCCAATTGAAATTTTTTGCTTTGGACCAATCTTTATTGTATGAATGAATAACTTGAGAAATAAGCAATATTGACGTGTAATGTTACAAAATTAGTAAAATGTTGGAGGATGGATTTGAGTTTCAATGTGTGTATGAAAGAACTTTTGTTAGGAGATTTTAGTCTTTGAAATGAATTATAATATGTTGAATAATTGAGGAAAATATATACTCTTACAAAAAAAATGTATTTATACACAATAATATACTAGTAGTATAATTATTCAAAATGTAAGAAGTTGTAAATGTAAATAGAAGGGAGGGGGTGACGTGACGGTGAAGAAAGGACCCACTGAGTGGGCGCCCACACCATGATGACCCAATTTTAAGTGGCTTTCGGCAAAGCTTTTGAGCGCGTGAAATGCGTTTCTCATCATTCATTCATCAATGCAAATTAACAAAACCATTTTTTTTTTATTGTTCTTGTTCCTTTCGGTTCAACCTTGTTGTCTTTCATTGATCCCAATTCCACCACATGCACAGTAGTGCACTCATTGATCCCAATAATATGAGTCTCTTTTCATTTAACAAACCTTTTAAGTATAGTTTAGATATCCAACATCTTTAATCTTTAAAGAGAGATTAATACATATTTGAACCTCACAAAACTAGTAGTTTGCAACTATTAGATAATTCAACATATTACTTATGCAATCACTAAATCAGTCTTTACTAAGATTATATCATATAGATCATAAAAAAAAAATCAGCCTTTACTAAAGAAATTATTGATTTAGATTGAATGGTCTAGATCCATACATGTTGAGAATATGATCCCATTGAGAAAGTTGTGTGACACTAAGTTGTTGGGACTGATGATAAAGAAAAAATAATCAGTTTCCTACATTAATAGACACTTTTAAATAAGTCTATGACTTTACAGATATTTTATTTAAAATTATGTATAAAATTTTGCTCATACATTATTCTTTCGAAGAATGTTAGAGACTAAAAGGTCAAAACTAAGACACGACGACATGTCACCATGCAGCATTGGAAATGGGAGACCATTCCTCCACATAGTGACAAACAGCAGAGTTAAAGGATCATACATAGGCATGAACGTGCCTCTCCATTCTTCCAAGACATTATTTCCTTCTTTCTATACCATCTCTTTGTTTCCATTTTTCCTCTTTGAAAAGAGTGAACTGATCACTCACCACATATCATATTCATAGGATACAATAGTTGGGTGTTCAAGACTTCATAAAGAAAAGGGAGAGTTGGTGTCTTTCTCTTGGAACTGAAGTCTTAACCCTCCTTGGACAATAATCATTTGAAGTTTGATCGGGAGATAAATAAAACATGGCTAATAATTGTTTCAACGAAGATTCAAACTCAAAATCTCTCGAATGATTCGTAGTTAAGTGAAAATCATTTTAACCACTTAAGTTCAACCACTTAGTTGAAAATTGAAATGTTTTGGTGTCTAATACCGTGTCAACACTCAATATACAATTCTGAAAACAGTGCACGACATATGAAGGACCATACCAACTTTTTTATTTCATGTGTTTAGTCAAATTAATCTTATATTGAAGAGCGGAGGTAGTATGTAATATAACAAAACCCAACTAGATTGTAAGTTTTTCCTAAAGAAATAAGCATTTATGGAATAAATTAATGTTGCATCAATTGAAGCAACTTCAACATTATAGATTCAAAACTAAAAATGGTCTCAAAGCAAGTTAACCTTTTGAGTCACAGCTTAGGCATTTGAAAGCTTTAGTAGTAAGAAGACCATATCTTTAAGAATACAGCAAACATTACAGGGTACCCTCAGGCTCAGCAGAAGCAGGCTGATGGTTTATGACCAATGGTGGACGAAGAGCACGGTGGGCTTCCTCCTTCTGTTTGCGGGCCTTGTACATCTCCTCTGTCTCAACAACAACTAACCTCTTGACCTATATCAAATACAAAATTTACCGGTGTTGGTATACGTGGAGATAGATTATTTCAAGATGGATTTGATAAAAATAAAAAAACTTGTTTGAAAAACCTGTTGGATCATTCCCCTAACAGTAGGTGTGTTCCATCGCATCACAGTTCGGTTGCATTTGCCAAGGCGTAGTGCTTCCAAAGTGCGCCTATGTTGCTTCCTGGTCCCCGGAATTCCCCTCACCAGAGTTATATAGAGATTGGGACTATAAGCAATGGGGGCACAGGCCTTAAATGCCTTGAACGCATTCATGCTCATGCCTACAACTTGAAGTCATGACAACAAAAACAACAAATCAAGTTAATAGAGTTTTTTTTTTTAACTAGATAGCAGTTGTACTTTCATGTATCATGTATGTACTATGTACAAAAATAGATAGATAAAGATAAATTTAAATAAAATTGGAAGACAATTATTTAGAGATTAGGTCGTTCCTGGTTCAGTTAATTGAAGTATTTAACCAAAATAAACAACTCCATTTTATGGTCGGGTTTTCGCAAATTGAACCACTTTCATCCCCTCACACTAGTATTGACCTTTGTGAACCGATTTAGATACTAAAACTGGTTTGAAACAAGTATTTTTCTAAACTATTTAGACCAACTGTCCATAATAATACAAAATACATGCTATTGCTAGCAAATAGAATTTACATCAAATATCATGGTTATGCTTTCTATGAGTCACCAAATTGTGTCAGTTATTTAACAGACCGCAATTATGTTTTAAAAGCACAAAATAAAAAAATTATATTGTATTGAAAACTAACTTTTATGACATAAATAGTACTGCACCTAAATATGCATCCAATAAGAGTAGTGGATACCCATTCTAAATCCTAACGACTTCCTGATAAATAATAAGCTCAACTATGTTTATATACGCACAAAAGGATAATTATTATGAAGCGTGAATCAGAAAACACACGAGAACTAGCAATCATTAGATGTTGTTATGTTAAACTGTCACTCAATACTAAAATACCAACATATTCAAACCTTCATCCTGAAACATAGCACAACAAAACTGACTAAACAAAAGATGCTTGAGTAAAGTTCTAGCCAATTTAACCATATGTTGCAGCAAATTCCCGAGTAATGAATGAACTAAGAATAGACATCAGAATAATAGTAATGCACTAAGAATTCCTGGTTGTTTTGAATGAGTTCTTAATTTAGTGTTAATTTTTGTAGGCTCTGAATTAAGAATCCATGAGAAATGGAGGCATTCAATCAGCAATCCTGGTTACTATTATATGAAAACCACCACTACTTCGCCGCACCAATCAGGAGAATTAGTCGGCAATAGTCTAATCAAACCTCCTGTAGGACACTAAGTCTTAAACAAACGCATTCACTATCGGACACTAAGTGTGGAACGCCTCTCCTAGTCGAGATATGAACATTGATTTGCCACTTGTGAGAAACTAACTAACCTCTTCTCTTCTGCTAGACCCAACACCCATTGGTAAAATTGTATCTTTTTTATTTTTCTTTTCCAACAAAAATCTAATTTTTATATGTAAATGTCTAACATTTCTCTACTTAACTTATTTTTCCCTA
The DNA here is from genome assembly GCA_951804385.1 of Trifolium dubium. NCBI lineage: Eukaryota > Viridiplantae > Streptophyta > Magnoliopsida > Fabales > Fabaceae > Trifolium > Trifolium dubium. Next base: position 2,565,144 of record OX638073.1, on the reverse strand, counting down.
ATTTCATATATTTTCCTTCAATATGAAAACTTAGATTACGAAATTAACGAATTCATTTATATGGTGAGTTAATTAGAAGATGAACATTGGTTTCTAATCGCGGTGAAATCGCATCCTAGTGCGAGTTACAATAGATAAGAAGCAAAATCTGAAGGGAAAAAAATTGAAATGAAAATAGGAAAACCTGAAGTTTTTCGCTGTTTGTGACGGCCTTCCTCCCGAAGATGAACAACAACGGCTGGGTTTTTCCGGCTACTTGAGATCAGTGGAACTTGAACTTGTCTATCAGTCTATGGTGGTGGCTGAGTGAGTGAAGACGGTGAAGAGAGGAGCTGGTAATGAAATAGAAAACTCTAATTCTACGCCACTTATATATATATTTAGGGGTAATTTTGTAATTACATGTATAAACGGTGAGGGTTCGAATTTTGGATGTGGGTTTTGATCTACCCATACTCAAACCTGAAATATCAGGTGACACCCGAACTCGGTCAACTCAGATTTTACCCCGTTAACTTGGGTACGGGTGCAGACGGGCCCGCAAGTACGGGTCCTTTTCCATCCCTAGATACAAGGGCACAAATGCTCATGAAACAAACCTAGTTTTTTTTTTTTTTTTTTTTTGAGTAATTATGCATAATATTTTTATTTTTTTTAAGTTTTTACAATCAATTTAATTTAATTCGGTGATCGATCTAATTTGAACCCCTTGTCAAACATGGATATCAAACTAAAATTCTTTGCTTTTACCTTTTAATTTTCAAAGAAAGATAACCATAGAAATCAAGAGTTCGAAGTGAGTTCTAACATTAAATCAATTAGCTTTAACATCTTCTTAAATACAATTGCGATAATTAAATTGTGATGCTTAGTATAAATTCACTCATAGTAAATAAAAAAAATTAGAGTTTAATTGATATTTATCATTGGTTAATAAATAATATAAAATTGCGTCAAAAATAATAATAATAATGTAAAATAAATTATTACAGTGGTCTCTGTCAGGTGCGGTGAGTTAGAGTAACATAGCACCAAATTCCTTCACATTCGATTTTCATATCTTTTTCTCTCTTTCTCTCTCTCGCTGAATGAAGAAGGAGAAGATGATGGAATGCACCGCCATCTCCGTCCGTTCAACAACCGTCTTCTTCACAACTCTCCTCATCCTCTTCTCCTCCGTCCATTCCTTCTACCTTCCTGGCGTTGCTCCTCGCGATTTTCAAAACGTATGTTTTCCATTTTCATTTCATCTTCCAATTCCCACGCTATGTCGTTATTTCTCATCTTTCTCGCTTTCAAAATTGCTCGGATCTAGGGTTTTAGCTATGATCTGCGACGAATCGTACTCTATCTTTTTTTATTCATACTCGATTTTATTATTATTATTATTGAAGAACTGATATATTTGTGTTTAGTTTGAATAAGATATATTTTGTAATTGATTTGGTTATAATTGAATTTTAATTATGGATTGATTGATTTGTGTTTAGATGATTTCTTTTTTTGTTACTCTGAGAGCAAGTTTGACACTTATCGTTAGTGTAAATCTATGAGGCATCGACACTCTTCGGATTAGGCATGTCCGACACCGACACATTTACGTCATTTTATTAAATTATTATCTGTGTCAGTGTCGTGTCTGGGGTCCGTGATCCATAGGTATAAATTGGTAAAGACAAAATCAATTATGATTAGTAAATGCAACATTTAACCAAACGCACACTTAGATATTCTGTTGCGGTTTTAATTTAGAATGTTTTGTGATGGAATGCTAAGTTCAGCATAAGGATATGTAGGCGATCTTCATTTTTAGTATTGAGCACTTTAATTGCTGTTTGAATCTTCCTCTTGTCTGTTTAGAAGCTTATTATCATGTGTGATGAGTGGTGAAACTGTGTGAGATGTTTTTATTTCAAGGAAGAATAAACAAGAAAAGAAAACTTAGTAGTGTACCTTTTCTCGACTTGTAACTGTTGATTTGGCCATTTGGGGGATTTGATTGAGATGAGAACACTTAATTTCAGAAAGAGAAAAAAATTGGGTTTGTTTTGTTTATAGTATTATTGCATGTGCTTGAGGTTATTGATTTATTAGTTTGTCTGTGGGACCAGGGTGATGCTCTCTATGTCAAGGTGAACAAATTGTCGTCTACAAAGACTCAACTTCCGTATGACTACTACTACTTGAAGTATTGCAAGCCTTCCAAGATTGTAAACAGTGCAGAAAATTTGGGGGAGGTTCTTCGAGGTGATCGCATTGAAAACTCAATATATACGGTGGGAATCTGTTGCCTCATCCTATATCAATTGGATAACATTTAATCAGTGACCATCATGCTTTGTTTTGTAATGTCAACCTAAATAATTTTATTTTTTGCTTTTTTCCCCCTCAGTTTCATATGAGGAAGGAACAGTCCTGTACTGTTGCTTGCCATGCAATTTTGGATCCTGAATCTGCAAAGAATTTTAAAGAAAAAATTGATGATGAATATCGAGTGAACATGTAAGTGACAAATATATTGAAGTTGGTGCTTTGTTTTGTAATTTGAGTTTGACTTCGTTAAATAACTTATGTTTAATTTGTTGGCCGATTTCCGGCTTCTCTATACGTTTCTGATTTATACTCTCTCGAGCCTTAAAGCTTTGAATTGAACACGCAGGGTTTTGGATAACCTTCCAGTTGCTGTTCTTAGACAAAGGAGGGACGGAATTCAATCTACAACATATGAACACGGTTTTCGTGTTGGCTTCAAAGGAAACTATCAAGGGGTATAACTCGCTAACTCAGCATTTTCTTCTATTTTAGAATTTCAAGTATCATTTTAGTCCTCCTAATTCTTTGAATTTCCAATTTCATACAGAGCAAGGAAGAGAAATATTTTATCAATAACCACTTGAGTTTTAGAGTCATGTATCACAAGGATCCTGAAACTGGTTCTGCTCGCATTGTTGGATTTGAGGTCACACCAAACAGGTCTTGTTCTTTTCCACTCCGCCTTTGTGTATGTGTGTGTGTTTAGGTGGTTGTTTCATTCTTAGTTCAGCATTACATGATTAAACTTTGTTGAATACTATGTTTTATATATGGAACTAGAATAGGATATTGATCAAAAGAATTCAAATGAAACTGATTATATGAGTAGTTCTCCAATAGATCTTAGCTTTGTTATGATTTTTCTTGTTTGAAGATAATAAAAAAATTATCATATATATCTTATTAATAAGATATCAGTTACTCCTGGGACATGTCCTTTTTCTCATATCTTTTGCATTTGTGGTTACCAAATGCATTGAAATCATTTATGTGAAATAAAGAGACTGTACGTTTGGTTGCTTTCTAGTAGATTTCAAATGACTTTCTGATTCGGTGTGCCCTGACATTCTCTCATGAGTTCTATAACTGTGAACAGTATTAATCATGAATACAAGGAATGGAATGACAAGAATCCACAAGTAACAACATGCAACAAAGATACCAAAAATTTGATGCAAGGAAGTACTGTCCCACAAGAAGTTGACACAAACAAGGATATAGTATTCACATATGATGTTTCCTTTAAGGTATTGCTGATTAAAACTTTGACTACTCATCCATTATATGACATTATGAGCTAAGATTGGCGGTACATTTTCAGGAAAGTGAGATCAAATGGGCATCACGGTGGGACACATATCTTCTAATGAATGATGATCAAATCCACTGGTTCTCCATCATTAACTCTCTGATGATTGTTCTTTTCCTTTCTGGAATGGTGGCAATGATCATGATGAGAACTCTTTACAGAGACATTGCCAATTATAACCAGCTAGAAACCCAAGATGAGGCCCAAGAAGAAACAGGGTGGAAACTTGTTCATGGAGATGTTTTCAGGCCACCAATCAATTCAAACTTGCTTTGTGTTTATGTTGGTACTGGTGTTCAGATCTTTGGAATGACACTTGTAACAATGATTTTTGCTTTGCTAGGATTCTTGTCTCCATCTAATCGGGGAGGTCTCATGACTGCAATGGTTCTACTGTGGGTTTTTATGGGTTTATTTGCTGGCTACTCCTCGGCACGCTTGTACAAGATGTTCAAGGGCACAGAGTGGAAGAGGAATACCTTAAAAACTGCTTTTATGTTTCCGGGCATTCTTTTTGCTATCTTCTTTGTGCTGAATACTTTGATCTGGGGAGAGCAGTCCTCTGGGGCAGTCCCCTTTGGAACAATGATTGCTCTGGTGTGCTTATGGTTTGGTATATCAGTACCCTTGGTTTTTGTCGGCAGTTACTTGGGTTTTAAAAAGCCTGCAATTGAAGATCCTGTCAAGACTAACAAAATTCCTAGGCAGGTACCCGAGCAGGCATGGTATATGACACCTGTCTTCTCAATTCTGATTGGTGGCATTCTTCCCTTTGGTGCAGTGTTTATCGAGCTCTTCTTTATCCTTACATCAATATGGCTGAATCAGTTCTACTACATCTTTGGCTTCCTTTTCATAGTGTTTGTCATCCTACTGATCACCTGTGCAGAGATTACTGTTGTGCTTTGCTACTTCCAGTTGTGCAGTGAAGACTACAATTGGTGGTGGAGATCTTACCTCACCGCCGGATCATCAGCTGTTTACCTTTTCCTATACTCAATTTTCTACTTCTTTACCAAGTTGGAGATTACAAAGCTGGTCTCGGGCATCCTTTACTTTGGGTATATGATAATAATTTCGTATGCCTTCTTTGTTGTCACTGGAACCATTGGCTTCTATGCGTGCTTCTGGTTTGTCCGCAAGATCTACTCTTCGGTGAAGATTGATTGATTACAAGCATCATATATTGGATGATAATGATGAATACGGAACCTGAGTGACTAAGAATTCAAGGACTGGAAGCAAATACTGTCAGGAAGTCCTCTTCCCTCGAGTCTTGAAAACCCATTTTGTTTATTGTTAGGGTAGCAATTTACTGTTAATTTGTTGCACTGTTTTCTAATATTGTGGTGGTAGTTTATGAAGTAATGATGAGATATCTGCATATTTCTGTGTCACACAACTTAGTAGTGATGAGATACTAGATCAACAATTAGTGTTGTCAGGGAATGTTTGACATTAGGAACAAATGCAATATCTGCATATTTCAAATATTGTTCGACATTAGCTGACAAAACTCTGGTCAAAATCTTGTCAATGTTATAACAGACTGTTTAGATTCGGCCTGTTACCTCCATTGTATTTGTAGTGTTTTACTATCTGAATGTTTGAAATGGCTTCAGTGAGTAAATTGGATTCAAAAAGTGAATGAATATGTTTGGTCTTAAAATTTGGATTAAATGAATTTAATTTAGATTACTTTTTGTTGAAAATGGAATACGTTATCAATTTAAATCCTCTTAAGTGATAAAGTGTAAAGTAAGATCAATTGTTATATTAACAAACTCATGATTTGTTATGGTGTACCTAAATTAAATTTCAATAATTTTAAAATAAACTCAAAATACTAAATTTAAACTAACTCATGATTCGTTATGGTGCAGCTAAATCTACTTTGTAATATATCATCCACTCCTAAAACTCAAAATATGTATATCTATATATTCCATGTAAACCAGGACTGGAAAAGAAGCAAGAAGGGAATGTCTGTGGCAAGCAATACAAAAATACAGAAATAGCATTTGTTAATAACCATATGAACGTTGAATTTGTGGACAAATATTAAAGGAAAGTGATTGTTTTTACAAGTTTTTTTTATGGTTTTTCAAATGGTTATTGAAAAAGGTTCTAGCCTTATAGAAAAAAAGTTGAACCTTTAGTTCATATGATGAAAGATACCAAAACTTCTCTAATACCTTGTTACAATGAATAGGTACTTGTATTAAATAGCATAGCTTCAATTTAGGAGACAAAAATATATAAATAGAACAAAATAACGAAACAAAAATTCATATCATATGGTAGTATAAACGTGGATGCTTCTAATCTTTAAAGCAGCTTCTAATCTTTAAAAAAGCTGAGTCAAACAAACCTAAATCTAGCTTCAGAGTTTTTCCATTAAAAAACAGCATAAACAGAATATGGTGGAATCGAAATCAAGGCATGATAGAATGAAGAAACAAGAACAACAAGGGAGTTAAAAGCATAATAACATAGCATTACTGATAATACATTTATTCTCAAAAAAAAAAAAAAGATAATATATTTAACATATCTGATCTTATTACATTAGAAAGTTTCTTATAAGGAGAAAAAAGAAACTAAACTGCTTTCTCCATGAATCTAAAAGGGAAAACAACATCAATAACAATAATTTTACAGGAAGCAAGAGGCTTCCACACAAACAAAAACCAATTTGCAGCACATGGACTCAATTGGCGTCGTCTCAATGTGCATCAGCCAACTTTCCACCTTCCTTCGTCTTTTTATAACAAGTTGAAACACCGATATCTATATATATACACACAAGTTACCACAATCATCACAAAATTCTGTATAGGCTTTTTCAACCAGATGGTGTGTTGTGTTTATCTGCAACTTCACCTTGGTAAAGCCAAATTCAATGCTGGTGGTGATCTTAGAAGTGTAGACTTTAATAGACTGAAAAAACCTGTATAGAATTACATACTACGAAAATATATTATGGAAAATCTTTGTTGCGTTTATTTTCTGAGGTTGAAAATGATCAGGTGCAAATGGCCTCTACTGAGAGTTTCTTCATGACATTTGGACATGGATCACCTCCAAAAATTTCAGGTGAAACTGTCACGGTGCACGTACTCTGACCAACACAATTCTGCAACAATAAAGAATTTGTTAGAACATCAACCCTGGTTCAACAGATACGAAATATAATTTGATATTTTACATGTGTCAGATGTGTTTGGCTCTAACATAACACCCTACTCACGATAAAAAAGAAACCATCCTAGAAAATATTGAACAAAAGTAACGATACCTTTTGAAAGGCATCGTATGACTTGTGAGCATGACAACTTCCTTCACGGTAGTTTCCACAAGATCCGACTGGAGTGCCGAAGCTAGCAAATTTGATTGATGATATTTTTTGTCCCGGACCACATGACAAATGTGCTTTTGGACTAACAGGTATCTTAACTTTACCAGAAGCTTGCATTTGATAACTAACAAGATTTGGTTGCCACTCGTAAATATCAGCACACACACTATCGATATCCCTTCTAACCAAAACCACACCATTTGGATCCCCGCCTAGTTCCTCAAACACAACCAACAAATTCCCTGTTGGTTTCAGCCAGGAATGAGGAACATGATACCTGAAATGATCAGTCAGCGATTAATTCGTCCGGTTTTCTCTTTGGCATTGAATAAAACTAATAGACAAGATACATATAACATATTTCATACCATCGTTGAGAAGCCTCGCCGCAGTTAGTTCCACATTTTTTCTCATTATAAGTTCCTGCGTAATTGCAATAATCACAAGAACCAGAAGCTTTATAAGCAGGCCAGTATCGTCCGAGGTGCTGTCCGTTTAACCAAACTTGACCTTTTCCCATGCTGTTCATGTCTAAAGCCAACGGTGCAACTCCAGCCGGTGCGTCAAAAGTAGTCTGTAATAGCATATAATTTAGTAACATTTATAAGAATAATAATTAATTGAAGAGTACTATAGAGAAACATTACAGCAAAACATAAACATAATTATGATACTTACTTTGTACCAAGTCAATGGCTGCTTTCGAGAAACTAAATATCCTTGAAGCCAATCAACAGATGAACTTCCACTGAGAGAATGGAGACTCAAAGCTTCGCCTTTAAGACCAACCTTGTATGACCACTTCTGCCATGTTAAATCCCTTCTCCCCTCATTGAGTCCGTTCAATGTGATTGGACCGAGAACACCAGCGTTCCATGTTTCAAAATGTGGACCAACATTCTGTACATAAATGCACCCAATGAATAACATAGACATAGTCATGACATCAACTACCATTCATGTTTCTGAAAAATCAGTTAGTTTTTATGTGCACAGATAATATTTTTAGACACACGCATGCACACAGACAACAAATAGAGGGGAATAAAACGAACCGGAAGCCCAACTGCAACACTCAGAAGAGAGATTTTGTTAACGCCAGCTCTAAGCTTCACACCTTCACTAAAAGTTAGTTTGGGGAAATCCACGCTTCCATATACAGTTCCTGATCAAAAGAGGATAGATAATAGGCTCAATGTATTGAAGATGAAGTTGAATGGAAACATTGATTAATGGATAATGTCTTTGTTACAGTTCCTTTTGCTTGATATATTGTTACATGCAACTGTAAATCTGTAATTCATTGAGTTCTCAAATACATATATACATCAACTACTTATCTTGAATCTTATAAAAAGAAAACACAATTATAAAAATGAAATACTTGCAAATATTCCAGAAGTGAATGGTTTTAGTAGTCGACATAACAAGTGTTAATGAAAAATTATAAGCCAAGGATTTACTACTGACCTGAGAGCTGACCGTTGATAAAAACATGCAAAGCATGGCCAGCAGATAATACTGTAAGAACAGGATCCTTTCCATTCCTAAAAAATCCTTCATTGGAATTGATAACAACACTGGCAACAAGAAAAAGAACTGGATAAGTATTCAATATGAAAAAACCAAAATGAATAAACAAATGCTGAGTTATATGTGACTCACTCTGTAGAGTACCACAAATAGTCAGATAAATCTCTAGTTGCATTTATCTGCTCCAACAAACCAGTCACAGTGAATGAACTATCATCGGTAGTTGTTGTCTCTTCATTAAATGCTTTCCAAGATAGTCCTCCATGAATAGGAATGGGGCTCATCTTCATCTGTGCGCTCTGCGAACCAACCTATACAAAGATTTCAAGTCATTATTGCTGAAAGAACTACTTGGTCGAGTCATTGGAAATAAAAGTTTGTTTGATTTTTTCCTCACCCTTGCAGTGTTATAGACAGTGTGTTTGCAGTTAGGAAGAATGCTAACAGACCAAGGAGGTAAATTGTAATGTTGATTCCCAAATGACACTGTTGCATAAGATCGAGGGTTGTAGTTTGCAAGAAATGCAGCACAAGCTCCCGATTTTGATTTAAAAACATGAGCCTGTACAATGATGAAAGGTAAACATTTCTTCCAATTATTTCAAAGAAATTTAGATAGATTCAAAAATCTTAGATAACTTTATTTGAGATATACCTCTTGATAGTTCCCAAGACGAGTTACAGTAGGATCTGCAGAAACTAAAGCAGGTTCGCAGAGTTTTATTGCTCTGTGTAAATCCTTCAAATGACCCCACTTTGGTTGCCTGAGAAGCCCTGCATATAGAAAACAAAAATATATAACTCATCGTTGAACTCCATGTATAACCAAATTCTTTAAAAAAATTATAAAACTGCGACTTAATATCAGTAGATGTAGATCATATATATTTCAAGCTTTAGCGCATACCGTATTCATCGAGAGGTGCATCATAATCATAGCTTGTAGCAATAAAGGGACCACCAGCAGTTCTTCCAAAATTCGTTCCACCATGATACTAAAAAGAACAAAACAAGCGGGCTTAGTTGAATTTTAAAAAACAATGAATCTACATACCAACAAACTGAAATCATCGAATATTGAAGTTACCATGTAATAATTGATAAAGGACCCTCCTTTCTGTATAAACCTTGCAATTGAAAATGCCAAGTCTTCAGCAGGCCTATGAGGAACTGGACCTCCAAAGCCGGTAAACCTACAAATAAAAGAAATACAATCAATGATTTTTATCGTTTCCTTAAGAAACCTATGAAGTGACAAGGCACTAAATATGAGCTACAAATTTATTATACCAGCCAGTCCAAGCTTCTGTCCACATCTTTGGTTTGTAAGCCTTATTTGGAGAGAAATAATCACAATAGAAACCATTGCAAGTATTAATCTGCAAAAGTTTACACTGGAATTAGAAAATGACCCTGAATGAAAGTTAACACAACATTATCCGGAAAATCCAAATTTACATGCAAAAATACAATATTTCTTCGACATATATAACTATATTTCTCTCTCCATTGCTAAAAAGTTTGAAATTGACTAGTGTCAATTTTTGAATCTCAATCACATGCAGGTATGTATTGGTAATTTCATTGAAGTTATTATGATCCTAAAAGACCATACGTTATAACGAGAATAGTATTGAGTGAAAGGACTAAACAAATGAAAATCTCAAACAAGAAGTTAGTATATTGAAGTTCCTTTAATTGAGATCAAACGGTCCTAATTTAAAGCTCGTTAAATAAATAAAAAACATCACAAATTATTAATCAAAATCAGATGACTAAGATATTTCTGCGGTCTCTATTTGATTGCAGAGAATCCATTTCCTATCCCCCACCAAGGACAAAGAGTTATAAAGATTAGAGAATAATCTCTCTTTTTTCACACTCCTCCTTTCTCTTGCATGAGTTGCATCTCCTTTTCCCTTTCTATCTCTCTTTCACTTTCTTATCAAATCATTTTCCTTTTCTTTTCCCTTTCTATCATTTTCTTACTTACATTTCTCACAAACAACATTAACAATCTACAAGTAAAAAGATTTTTCTTAAAAAGATTACAAATCAGGTCAACTTACAACAGGATCAGGAGCATCATCTTGTTTGCACATAACCCATGGAACACCAGTACCAAGTCCCACCGCCATATGAGCTGCCCACTGAGTATAGGCTTTTCCAGGAGCACCAAGTTCATACTCCATAGGTCCATATTCATTTTCAATCTGTGCAAGAAACAATGTTAGGTACCAAAAAGCAATAACTTCATTATATATATCTTCACTTTTACTCAATGAGTAAATAACAAGATTAACAATTAAAAAAATGTTTGTTGAATTTACCTGAGATAGAATTATTGGACCACCCTGAGACTCATACAACCTTTCAGCTTTCATTATGTTCACAATCTTAGTAGTAAATCTTTGCATATGAAACTTCACCAAACAAACATAAAAAATAAAAAATCAAGTTATTAAAAGGGTAAAGTAATAACATCAAGTAAATATATAAATAATTTATTGTTCCATTTTTAGTGATTCTTATTACAATAAATGTTATCTTATCTCACCTTAAATGGTCCATTGTCTGTTCTAAAGCTGATACCAGGAATGTACTTGAGCCAAACAGGGAAACCTCTACAAAATGAACCAAGTAAAATTGTTAAAAATTAATATTAAGTAACCATGATTTTTGATTAAGTAACAAAGGAAATTAATATTAAACTCTTTAATTACCCAAAGTTCCATTCAGCACAAGCATAAGGACCAATTCTAAGATGAACATAGAGTCCTGCTTGCTGCACCAGCTTTATGAACTTCACCAAATCATAGTTCCCCTCAAAATAATACTTCAATAATCAAAAACACAAAATGATTAGTTCAAAATTCAAATTACCCTACAAGTAAAACTACCTTAACAAACATTATTAATGTTAATTACTTTGCCTTGTGAAGGTTCATGTCCATTCCAAAAAACATAAGTTTGAATCACATCCAAACCTCCTTCTTTAGCTTTTTGGATAAGATCTGGCCACATCTGAAACAACAACAAAAAAACCATAAATTTAGTAATAAAATAAAAAAACAATTTTTATTATTTTTATTTTTTTACCACAAAGATGAAAACTTGAAAATACCCAAATGATAAAAATGAAAAAGAAAAACAACCCATTAACACATTTGATGAAAATACCTCAGGGGTACTTCTGGGATAATGAATAGACCCAGAAAGAAAAATCCTTCTTTGTCCATTAATGGTGATAGCTTTATAATCATAAGAAACAGAAGCTTCACTTTGATGAATCAGTGAACTTGTAAGTATCACTAATAGCAACACATTGAGCTTGAAGCCCATGATAATAATATACTATAATAAAAAATGTTGAATGTTCTCTTTACTTAGTTTCAAGTTTAAACTTTGAACACTTTATTCTATGCTTCAAATATGATAGTAAATGTTGTAGTAGCTTTCTTTTCTTTGTTTGTTGAACTTTTGTTGTGTGTGTTCAACTCTGTGGTTCTTTGTTTTAGCAGAATGATGATAGAAAAGTGTGAAAGGAAGGAAAAAAGAGAGAGAGAAAGTGTGTGTTTTTATTTGTTTGATTTAGTCCCTTTTGGGAATAAAAGAAAATGAAGTGTGAGAAAGTGTAAGAAAATGTAGTTGCAAAATGGAGGGTGGTTTGCAGTTGCATTTATAAACATTCAAAAATGTAAGGAGTGGATGGTGTAATTAAGATTCATAGATAGATAGATAGAGGGACCGACTTTTTCAGAGGATTTTGGGACCTACACTTTGTGGTCCTTTCCTTTCTCCATCCAATTAAATTCCTTTTTTTCTCCTTCCTTGTTTGTTGTAGTAATTGTTTTCTTAAAAAAAAAATATCCTCTCTGTGTATAATTTGTCGAAATTAATATCTCGAGTTTTGTAAAATTCAATGAACGATAAAGAAGAATTATTAAATTCTAATGTTATTGTATGTCTAAATTAAAGATTAACCACAAAACTATAATTAAATTATAAACTGGCATCTCAATCAAACTTTCTTGGATAAATTAGTTTGTAGTTTATTGTAGCTTAATGGTAATAAGAGTTTAGTAACATATGAGTTGGGCTTTTGGACAAAACATTTTTTTTTTGATGCGCTAAAAAAGTATCAAGGAGAGACTAATCAATATTGTGTGCGGAGATTTTCAACTTATGCGAAAAATTTATTTGTGTTTCTGACATAATACACCGATAATTTTTTTTTTGAAGCAATAATACACCGATAATATACATTTATTTATGTGTACTTTGTTAATTAACATATATTTAATTATCACCAATAAATTGTTCTAAATGGCAAGGTATTTGTTCCAAAAGATCTATTTAATTGAACTTTTTTTAGTACATAGTTAAAATACTTTGTTAATTAATTAATTAATAACAAATTAACCACAACCTTCAACTACTCATGTTTGGTGAAGTTGTGTTTGGTTTGATTGCTGAAAACGCGTTTTGGTGATATTTGTAAAGCGAAAGAGCCTCCATTACCATTCGCGTGCATGCTTGTGTGTATATATAAGAAAGTAATTGGCTTTGTATAAGATAATTAGTGATCATTGTATTTTTATAAATGTAACAATAGCTATAGCTAGTCCTAAAAGAAAGATCGAGTATTAGAAGCAAACCTTTCTCTTTATTTCACAAAGAAAAAAAGGGTTTACTTGGCGGAAGGAGAAAGGGAAAGAAATTACAACAACAAACTTATTTATTAGGTGCTAGCTAATAAATAAGCATTATCTTTCATATATTGGATTTCCGTTACACCATCCAAATCCACATACAAAGCAAAGAAACTATATAAGATTTTGCATTATATGCACTTTCTCTCCCACTCACTCACCACTCCATGCATGATTGCTAACACCAACCTTGCAAGTGCAATCTCACCTCCTTTCATTTTCATATGCTTCTCAACAAACTTACAAGTATCAAACAATAATATCTTAATTCATAATATTTAAATCGATATTCATGCCCTATTTGATTATGCATGTGTTCAGATTTAGATTTCAATTGTGTGTTTGACTTCTCATCATCTTTCTTAATTAAACAACTACGTACTAATAGTTTCAATATCTTTCAAGTGCTAGCATGATTAATAGGTTGTTCTAAAAGGAATATAAATCCGTGTAGACTATATCCAAAAACTTTGATTCTAGGAAATTTATAAATTTTGTGGGAAACTTCATGGGCATGGGAGAATAAAACTGATTAATGTATAGGTTATTGTTGAAAAATATTAGTATAAAGGAAGAATAGGAATATATTTAAGCTGTATTATTGTGTATAGTACCTACAATATACAAAAGGGAAGTATAAAGCATGTATGTATATATAAACAAATTAAAGTGACGGGATCTAAGATTACATATCTTGCAAGGAATTGCTCTGTGTAGTGCCTCAATTAATAACTCATTTGGCTTTCAAATGTATATATAGTATACGTTAAGAGTAGAGCGATTGATCTGCTAAAAAATAATGACTAAACAAGATAAATTCAATTATATTGTGTTTAGAACTTTTCATAAAATTGGTCAAATTGTAAGATAAAAGTTAAGATTGGACAAAAATTAAAATTATTACTAGAATGTGTTCCTTGCATCTCTAAATATAAACAACAACTAATATATATTTAGTATTTTGTTTTTGGAGGTCAAATTACATATTTAGTAATTTATTAGTTATACAAAAATATATAAAGTTGTGTATCATACAAAAATGGTGACAAATGTCTTTGAGAAAAGTTCTTTGTAAATTGTAATTTAAACTTTACTTTTTATTGGGTATGAATAGAATTTAAAAGTTGAGTTTCAACTTTTTATTTATTTTTTACATGTCTAATAATTTAGTGATTAAAATTTACTATTTGTGATGAATAAAAGAAAATTACTGAGTTCGACCTCTATATATTAATATGATATTTTTATCAACAAATCGACTTATACTCTAATAGACTCAATTTGATATTTAAGTGGTGCATTGGTGGCTAAGATCAAGTTTATTATATTAGTATAAAATATGTACACTATTTGAATGAATATTTTTTAGATTTGATAAAATAAGCTTTGTAGTTTTAAAATTGTGGGACGATTTTAGCCTCTCTGTTTGGGTTATCACTTATCATTCATCTGAAAATTCCTTACATACTAGTACTATATTTCAAACATTTAAATATCAATCAAATTTCACATGGAACCATGTATATGAATCAAAAGTCAAAGCAACTTGACAAAAGAAGGTATTTCATGAGATGCCCTGTCTTCCACTAAATTAATCTTTATTCTTTTGTTGGGGCATCCTTTCATGGTGGACCTATATATAATAGAACTGTTATAAGGTTTTCACAACAAAATTTAGATCATAGTAATAACTTTTAGTTGTTCCTCAACATTTTAACTTTTATCTTAGTTTAATTATGTATATCATACTACTTGTTTTGAGTACTATCAACGTGCATTTGCATGTCTAAAAATTCAACCAAACTCAAATTTATTGAGTTATGTTATTTAATTCTAAACACATGCCGTAGAATGTCATATCTAACAATATAAAATACGCGATTTCAATGTGTGTGACATTTTATAGTTTATGAGAGAGAAAAAAACAATATGAAAAAAAAATCATAATGTTAATTTGTTTTCAAGAGAAAGATTTCCCATTTTTATTCAAGTTTTGCTTTGTATGTTTGTTGAGAAGTTAATTATTGCCAAAACACACAGAGTGCCTAAGAGGTACCCTACTCAAATCAAATATCACCATCTAGTAGTTGTTTATTAGCTGTGATTCATTTCATCAGCCATACTCTAGCTTCTAAACAACAGTGGACTTGGCTTTATTGATTGCTCTTATATTTCATGTACCATTTTATTTTCTTGACCATAATACAAATCCAGCTCATTTATCTTTCATCACAAAACCTACATTTTGTGCTTAATTAATCAATTAAATTAACATGCCAACAGCATTGCCGGTAACCTAATTATTTGAAATCATCACATGCTAGTCAGGTTGCACATTGATTGGTGACATTTCAATTTTTTTGGCAGTAATGTCAATAAATTAAAACAAGAATTATATACATGTGCTTTTTGAAATCTATATACATTTTGTAAGAAAATATGTGATTTGATCTATTTATCTTATACTTTCCCATGCCATTAAATTTTGAACATGATGAAAGATATATATAATAATAATAATACTACTATTAATTAGTCCAATATAATATATAGTCCAAGCTAGTAGTTAAATACTTAGTAATATAAAATTGTTTGAAATTATTTTGAAAACGATTGAGCTTACAAGCACATGACTCTAATATGAATCCGGTTCAAGAGTGGTCTACTACTATTTTTTATGAATTTTAATAGTATTATTTTTTTCTTCATTTTTTTCAATCTACTACTATTTTTTTCTTGGTGCGGATGCTTGGGGAGTAGTGTTCCTTCGGGAATAGTCACTTTTTGCCTTTGGTTTTTAGTTGTTTTATTTTTCTCTCTTATAACCAAAAAAAAAATTATTATAAAATATATTTTTTTTACTAAAAGTAATAAAGTTCCAATTGGTTTCAAAATTTTCAAGGGAATAGTGTGTAATGTGTATAATCTTAATTATATATGAGTTTTAGCCGTTTAGATTAGAATTCATTTACTTGTTTTAATTTTTTCATTTATTTATTTATTTTAATTGTTGTACTAATCTGAGATTCGATGACATTAATTGTGTACATATCTATGAAAATTATCTTGTAAAAGGATGAGTTTGCCACATACTTTGTGATATTATTCTAGCTATAAGCCTTTGCATCTTCAAAAGTCACCATCACTTCTCATCGGATTTGGTAGGGCAATATTTATCCAGCAAAACAGTGGTCACTAAAATGTGAGGGTCTAAATAAAGTGCATGTATGGGACATACATGAAGAAGAGGGACCAATTGCAATTCTTATCCATCATCAACTCAATGTGTAATTTAAAACAAGCTACACTAATACATCCTGCGCTTGTTCAAATGATAAAAGATTCGGACTAATTGATATTTTTTTCTCGCGTGGAAAAAATTTAGTTAGGAAAGGAGAGAATCTACCTTATATTATAATAGGTTTTTTAGCAAAGATTAATCACGACTAAGCATGTTGGAGTATCGATTCAAGTGCAAGCTATAATTAAAGTATCACATGGAAAGAAAAGTGAATACTGAGCCGCGTATAAGTACTGAGAAAAGTTGTAAAGATAGTATTTTAAAGTTTTGAGTTAAGATGATATGTAGTTACTGAATTCTGATATAATGATGATCAGTTAGACTCTTCTTATTATGATCGAGTAAAAATGTTGGATACTTCATAATCATAACTATAACTCTGATTTTGAAAATCAAGCTACATAATTAAATTTTCAAATTCAAATTAAGTGTGAGAGATTGCATTGGATTTGAAGTTACTAATAATGTCTCAACTTGTAGGGTATGGTTGTTTTTATCAAATTGTGCAACTTGCAAAGGGCTTTCAAAATCTTAATGGTGCAAGTGTGTTAATCATTGAGTCTAATTATTTTCAAATACTCTTGTTAAGTTATTTATATATTGAGTATTATATTACTCTAATTACGTACTAGAGTAATCACAATGGAGAACTAATTCAACACAACAATAAACTATAGTAATAAATCTCTAAACATGATTATGTTTGTAATCTTATCTAATAGAAGCATCAAATTAAGACTCATGGCGTCGTACATCCTAAGTACCTCTTATTTTATAAATATGAAATTAAATAATTGATCACACATTCTGTTTTTTTTCTTCCTTCTTCTCTAAGATTTCTTTAAAATATATATGTGCATGCATGCACTTTTTATTTTTATATTAGATATGGTGGAGCTTTGGTTGAATTAATTGTCATCATTGACATATATATATTCTAAGAAGACAACGACACAGTACCCTCCAGATTATTAATCTGTCACTTCGGATTAACGATTAGCTAGGGGTTTATCATCAACTGATTTAAATTGATCTCAAAATCGGTATTAATTAGCTAAATAATATTTAGTGACTGATTCCCTTCATTTAGCGATAATCATAATATTGTAGTGTTACAAACTGTCATTGACTCATAATTTTGTTGATAATATATATTACAGTTTGTAGTAGCATAAGATGCTGCTTAACACATACAAGTGCGATAAGATCAGTTAGTATATATGATAAAAATTAAGTGCAGTAATGTGGCCGAATTTTGGTTTGCAATTTCTTTTTATTAGACTCTTGTAACGTGAAGATTTTATTATTTATCTTTTATTTTGCTGATATGTATAGTAGACAAAAAGTCATCTGCTATATCAGTAAAAAATTCACTGTCACGTCATTAAAAAATCAATAAAGAGGATAAACGATGAAATATTCACACTACAACTAAGAGAGAATTAATATAAATATTTTTTACAAAGGTAAATCAAAATTTGCCCACATTACAAGAGGTGAATTTTTATTAACCCACAAAAATATTCTATATGTAAAATATATAATATAAATGAAATTAAACACTCTAGTATCGCGGAATATATATGGATAAACTATGATATTAGTCACAAAATAAAATGGATAAACTACGATAATAATTAGTCATACAATTGATTTATTATTTGTTTGCAAAAGTCATAAAACTATGATAGAATCTTCATTTTTGGTTGGGTTATATTGAACAATAAGGGCCCCCTTATCTCCTAATGTGATATCTATAACCAGTCACCCATTTGTTTCACTCTCATCTCAATCCTTTTCTTTAATGAAGATAGGCACTTGCATGCATCACTCTCCTTAAAAAATAAAAATAATAAGCAGCCCTTCATTTCATATATACTTATTAATTGCTTGTAATATACTTATTATATATATGACATTGGCAGTGTAGCTTATATTTTTTACAATTATTATTTATTATTTTACTCATTTTACTAATCTGAGATCTAAGCTAAGGTCATTATTAATTGAACTACACCTAACTCATTTGTCATTTATGAAGTTAAGGGAAATTATATTCTTATTAATAATAATGATATTTTCCTAAGTTCCCTAACTCTTTTACATCATTATTACTACAAGTTTCTATTCATAAAAGGAGTATACTTCAATAGTTAGTAAACATAATTTGAACTTGCCTAGAATCTGCATGCCCTCTTTTGGTTAAGTTTGATTAAGACCAAAATTAAAATCATAAGGTGGTTAGACCTAGTTGGCATAGTGCATATACACTTTTTGTTTAACTACCATAGTTCCTTCAAATAGGTTTTTCCTCTAATAAGTTTTGAAGCACCTATAGCTAATGATGTAGACCAAACTAATTGCTTACATATAACTCAAGGCTAATTAGTTGTTTTATTTCCTATGATATTTGTTTTGCTTTGTTGTTATGGAAAGTTGTAATGGGACCAACCCCATGTTCTAAAGTTTAAACATTGTGCAAATTTTTTGTTAAGTGTCCATTCACATTGCTAGACAATGCCAACAAGAACCATGTGTCCATTTTAATACACTAACCGGACATAGAAGATAATTTGAGTTAATTTGATCAAATGTTATTCTCTTTATTTGATAGTGCAAAGTTTAACATCTATACCTCATTTTGGGACAAATACTCTGTTTAATTTTAAAATTGATTTTGGGTAGAATAAAATTGAAACTCTTGTTCATTGCTGAATCACGACACAATTTTTTATTTCAAGTATAAATTGTATAAAATATCAAAATAATATTTTGTCTATCAAACATCGTACAAAACAATAAATTATTTAATACCTTAAAAATTTATTATGTACAACAATTTATCATGTGTTATTATGTTTAAAATAGTTACATTTTACAAATCAAACTATTTTTTTGACACTTCAAATCAAACTTACTATGTGCTACTAGTACTTTTAAAGTTGCTGGACCACCATTCCACTTTCAAATGACACTTAAAACAATTCCTATTTTTTCCCACTTTTTATGAAAAAGAAAAGGAGCATGCATTTTGTAGGAAATACACTACAAGTTATTATATGCTGTATAGTTATGATTTATTTGTTCTTATTGCACAAAATAGACCAATTGCTTTAGTTAAGCTAGTGACAAATTTTGAACACATCCCTCCAAAACTTCAACCAGAGTTGGCACAAATGACATTAACAACATAACTAGAGTTGGCTCTGCCAATTACTAGTATTTGTTGTAATAAATTCAATTTCTTCATCTTCGGTGCTGGTGTGCTTCTTTCTTTCATATTTCAAGGGAAAAAACACTTCTTTATACAAAAAAAAGGCTGATTTTTAATGTGATTAAGCCTTTTAAAAATCTTTAATATGAAATATGATCATAATGAAAAACTACTCAAAATAATCTATAAAATGATTATTTTGTATGTTAAAAATATTATGAATGAAACTAAATAGAAGTACAACTTAATTTAAACCGAGATACGGGAATAAGTCAGATTGACCTACAAGAATCTATGATCTAATCTAATCGTGCTAAGGTAAAAAATAATGGAGTAACTATTATACTTAACATGCACATCTCTAAAAAATAATCAATTTTTAATACAACTTAAAAAGTTGTACATCTTTATTTTTATTTTCTTTAAATTCTTCAACATACCCTTAACATGTAACAATTATGGGCTTGAGCCCATTATTTCTTCTTTCATTTTCTTGTAGATGTTAATTAAATGTCAATTTGCAGCCACTGAGGGACCTACCTAAGCCATAGCCTAATAACACACTCAATTTATGCATGTAACAGGACGGACTATCCTAAAATTCTCTAACAAAAGGAGAGACACAATATTTACCAATATTTTTTTTGGAAAAAGATTATCTGCCAAGGCAAAGGGAATACCACTCTTTTTTTTTTCTTTTCTTTTTTTAAAAATTTAATTTTTGTTTTTGTTAGTTGAAAGGAATGTGAATGTCACATATTCAGAAGAGTAACACATTAGAATGGGTATCCTCCCATCAGCCATATATTATGTAGTTACAACTTGAGAAGATAGATAGCATTTAATCTTTTATGAGTCATATATATTATCCAGTTGCCTCTGCCTTATCCTCCCATGAATGTGATGTTACAATCAAACTCTATCATCACACATTCTCTTCAAAGAACTTCAATTTGTGGATCAATAAATCAAATGCAATACGCATGTCACAATTTATTATATTAATAATAATTAATTGTTGTCACTTCAAGTGACTAGGTACGTACACTTTATATTTTACAATAAAAATATATATAATGATAATACTATAAAAAAATTATAATTATTACAAAGAACCAAAGAATAACATTGTTGCATTATATTTAGTAAAAAAAAATATATTGTGTATTATATTGTTTTGATTGGGTTCCTCTTAGAACAAGATTTGTTGCTATGGGACCAGGAAGATTTTTTTCATTAGTAAGGACATGAAAGGCTTTAGATTTTTGGCATGAAATAGAATGTGGTTGGAATGTGCCACAACATCTTCCATTATTAAGCAAAATGGGGATTTAATCATGTGTCCTAGGATATTTTGTTGCAAATAAAATGTATATATAAAAAATCTCCAATAAAATCTCTAATAGATTTTTCATTTTCTGGGCCATGTAAGAATTGGAACAATCTTTTTATGAATTGTTATTCTTGTCTGTCTAAATGTGGTTAAAAGTAATTTGTATTTCATCGGTTATTTAGAACGAAACATAGTTTGTTTGATGTCATAATCGGTAGCTAAATAATTTAGTGATTAATTTTATAGTGTTAACACACTTTCATTGACTTATAAAATTTGCAGACGTAAATCATAATTCGTCCTCATTAAAAAAGTGAATTCCTATATTAATCCAGAAAAATATTCTATATATAAAATATATAATATAAATGAAATTAAACACTCTTAATACGACGGAATATATATATGGATGATAAACTATAATACTAGTCAGGAGACGGCCTCACTCGATGATTCAACAGATCTTCTTTGGCATAGACATGTACCTCTACGCGTGTCTATCCTTGCTTGGCGATTTTTGAGGGACCGATTACCGACAAAAATCAACCTGGTTCGGCGTGGTATCCTTGCTCAGACGGACCAGGCTTGCGTCTCCGGCTGTGGCGCTATTGAGACGGTGCAACATCTATTTTTCTCATGCGGGGATTTTGGATCCTTGTGGACATTGGTCAGGTCATGGATTGACTTCGAGATGGTGGACCCTTCGACTATTACTGCTCATTTCATTCAGTTCACTTTTGCCGTTGGTGGCAGCAGGGGCAGACGATCATTTATGCAGCTCATTTGGTTGGCTTGTGTTTGGGTGATATGGACAGAGCGTAATCAACGCCTGTTCACGAACTCGACGCACTCGATGTCACATTTGTTTGACCTGATCAAGCGACATTCTTTTTGGTGGTTGCAGATACAGTATCCCGAGATAGGGGTTAATCTTCATAGTTGGTGGGTTAATCCTTTATTATGTTTGGGCATTTGATTGTTGATCGGATTGTATTTATTTTGACTCATGGTATAGACACTTTTAACATAATCTTCATAGTTGGTAGGTTAATCCCTTATTATGTTTGGGCATTTGATTGTTGATCGGATTGTATTTATTTTGACTCATGGTGTAGACACTTTTAACATGTTCTAGCACACCTTGTGCTGGTACGTGCCCTTATTCGTGTATATATATATATATATCATTTTGGCTTGTTCAAAAAAATAAACTATAATACTAGTCACAAAATAAAATAGATAATAATCCTTAATTTTTTTTTTTTGGAACGGCAAAATGAATATATATATTAAAAGACTAGACTAGCACAAGGCGTACAGAGTCTAGATGAAAAGTATAAAGGTTACAAACCAAAAATGTCAACCAGCGAAAAACAAACCAGAAAAAAACTTAAACCCCTGACCACCCTAAACAGGCCAACGGGTTAGAGAACCACAAATTACAATCAAACCAAACACCATTATTTTTAGACTTGAGCCACCACCAGGTATAGATAAACATAAACTATGATAGATATATATTAGTCATACAATTGATTCTTTATTTATTTGTTTACAAAAGCCATAAAACTACGATAGAATCTTAATTTTTGGTTGGGTTATAATGAACACGAAGGGGCCCTATTATCTCATGTGAGTTTAACTCTGTTAATAGCGACATTTCATCAAAAAAAAATTTTTGTTGCAAAGTCAATATAAACTCTCACATGCAAAGTGAATTGACTAGAGATTAAACCTCATTCATGAACGTCCGACAATTTCAATATTTTTTGTTGGTTGAGCTAGTACTTTTGGACAGAGTTCTAATCTTGATATACTTACTTATTTTTGGTCGTAATTGAATATCCATCGCCGAACACAGTGAATAATTTTTGCTGAATTTGAGGTACCTCAAAAAATGAAACAACTGACCCATAAATTTTAAAAAAATTCATATCCAAAACAAAAATCGAATATTTAACCATTAATTAAAGGAGAATGAAGTTCAACCACTTAAGCATTTGAATACTGAGTTGATATACTAACTTATTCAATTTTATGAAATAAATAAATTAGCCACTAAATTATTCTTAAAAAAAAAAAAAACAGAGGTTTGTTTGTTGTACTTAGGTTGTCTTGCATGGGAAGCAGAGTGTAATCTGAAGAAAAGAATGAGTGAAGATTCTTCTTCTTCTCCGAAGCTCTATGCTCACAAACCCAAAAAAGGTTCTCTCTCTCTCTCTCTCTCTCTCTCTCTCTCTTCAATTTCATAGTTTCATAGTTTCATGTGTCTTTTTTTGTTGACAGCGCAATTGAAGCAATTTCGAGGGCAACAGAAGTCAAAAGACTTCACTTCTCCACCGGCGATGGGGACTCAAACGGCTTCTCCACCTCCTCCTCCGCCTCCCAAGGAACCCTTTGTTCGCCGCTACAAGTTCCTTTGGCCTATGCTTTTGGCTGTCAATCTTGGTCTCGGAGGTCTTTTTTCCATATCCCCAATTCCTCAAATTTTGTTTTTTTATTTTTGTTAGGTTTTTATTGCCCCTTTTTGTTTGTTTGTTGAATTTATGAAATTGGGTTTCATTTTTATTCACTGTTGCTTAGTTTTGATTTTGTGGATTTGTTTTTTGTTGATATAGTAATCAAAGTTTCCTTTTTCTTTCAATATAAGACCCCTTTATATTATATAAAAACATAAGAATTAAGATAAGTAGTAGTTTTTCCATTTAAATTATTATGAGAGATAAATGGTTGATCTTTTAATTCTCTTCATTTAGTTAGGAGTATTTTTTTGAAAATTTAATTATGCATATTGAACTTATAGAAGAGGGTTTTATGGAAAGGGACAACAAAATGTTGCAAGAGGGTCTTATATAGGGATAGGGATGGAGGCAGTAACGATTAGCAACCAATTTGACTTAGGGGCAGAGATGGCTATGTTATGAAGCATTTACCCTATGAAGCAATTTGTACTTGGGGGGAGAGATGGTTAGTACCAATTTCTATTTTCTACTTAGGGGGAGAGATGGTTATGGTTAGTAGCAATTTCTATTTAGCATTACCCTATGAATGTAAATACTCCTTAAGATTGATGTATTGATTTTGGTTGAGGCGGGCAGGATGATATGGTGCTCTATTGAGCTGCATTTGACTTTTACTAGTTGATTAACGGGGGTGATGTGTGAGTGTGATCATAAGTTCTGCAATAATGTTTTATTGGGGGGTGGGGGATGCAGAGCTTAATGATCTTCAGAATCTGCTGCACAACATCCACTTATGAAGATGTGGTGAGGAGTGAGATTGACATGGTCTACAATCTAAATCTTTACTTTATATCTAAGTATGGCTCTCTAACGGAAGTCCAAAATAGTAGCGGCCAAGATAGTGATTGACTGGTGAGACGTGAGACTCTCTAACCAAATATAGTGATTGATGTTAACTCTCTAACCCAATACAGTTAATCCATGTTCCCAGGATATGGAAGGTATATTCCAGAAAAGGGGAGAAAGGTATATGTGGGGTGGAGGAGACTTGGATTTGGATTTTGGATCCTCTGTAGTCAGAGAATTAAGCACTTTCTGTAATCACAACACAATCATTAGATCAAGACTGCATGATTCACGTTCCGACTTGGTATATGAAATCAATTTACATAGTTGGTACGTGAGCATCAGATGGTTTAGATTGCTTGACTTTGAATTTCCAAACCATAGGGAATCCAAATCCGAGGAGACTTTGGGAAGAGTGATGGTTATTCTTAGTAGAAGTGGAGCCTAAAAAAAATGGGAAGAAGAGAGGTAGTTAAGAATAGGAAGGGGACACAACTTTGTGGGATATCCAGATATATGGATTTAACTGAATCAGCTTTGAGCTTGGGGAGGAAGTTAGCATTCATCAGCTACTTCTTGTGTTCTTCCTTTTATTTCCTTCTTTGTTATTCTGTTTACTTTTCATCTTCTACCATATAATCATTTTTCTGTAGTTTGAGTTCAATATATTTCTATAGTTTGTGTTCTTCCTTTTGTCTTCTGTGGTGTTAATCTTTTCTGTTCTATACGAGAGGCTAGCTTATGTTGTAACTGTTGCGATACTTGTTTGATTATTACTTTCTTAATATATGATAGTTCAGGTTAAAAGTATCATCTGTTAGCTAGTTTCCAGTCATGCAATTTTGAAAGTTCTATTGGTTCTGACAGTCGCTGTTATAATGTATAGTTTTCTTTATATTGATTTATTGAAACAAGATTTGACCAACAAAAATAATCAAGCTCATGCCTAACTAATGCATCAACGCATGTGATTGCATTCTATTAATTCATTTTCTCAAATTATTACCAGTATTGTGTCCGGTGTCTGTGTTGATGCTTTATAACATTGTCAAAACCTATCCTGAACTTGTTTGCTAAATATGTGACTGATCAATGTCTGAATTCTGTAGTGTATTTGTTTACAAGAACAAGCACAAAGAAGACAGGTACCGAGGAGGAAGAAAAAGATGCAACTCCCGTTTCAGTTAAACAAACTACTACTACTACTACTACCACTACAGCTCCTGTTGCCGAGACATCTGTATCCCCACCACCAACTGCAAATCCTGTGATCAAAAGAGAACCAATTCCGGAAAACCAACAACGCGAACTATTCAAGTGGATATTGGAAGAGAAGAGGAAGATCAAACCGAAAGATGCAGAGGAGAAACAGAGAATTGAAGAAGAGAAAGCTCTACTTAAAAACCTTATTCAGTCAAAATCTATCCCAAGTATCTAATTATGACATTTCTCTTATCTGTCCAAAGTGAAGAAAAAAAAAGTTTTTTAATTAGAATATACTTTAATTGATTCCTTCAACGGTTCTTTTTTCTAGTTGTTTGGCTGGTTGATGAATTTTAGATTGTACATTTGTTTAGATTGTCATAATTTATCATTTGCAAAATTTGGGTTTGGCTAATTGGTTTTTTCTTACTATACAGTTATACCAGAAATTGACGGCACTTGATGTATATTATACGCGTTATGTTATAGATGTCATGTGCATTTTCAATAGTTACGTTGTTTTATGAATAAAGCCAGATTTGAGTTACATTTTAGTACAATAATCATCACATGGCAAGTTAAGAGGTTGATCAGAGAATTTTCTTAAAGTAGTTTAAAGCATCAATATTTGGATTGGAATTAAAATTCTGCAAGCACAATGAACTTTGATTGCTGAGTTGTTTAGAAGAACTTATTTGAACTTATCTTGACAAAAGCATTAGCTAAATAGAATAGCTTATGAAAATAGCTTATTATATGTCTACAAGTAGTTTTCAGTTTATTATCAAAAACTTTTCAAATATAACTTGTGATCATAATTTGTTTTTAACTTATACATTTATACAAAGTTTATTTTATCTTCTCTTTGATTGTAGAAGTAATTTAAACACAAGACAGTCACATAAAACAAGAAATTTTTGTCTTGTATTCCATTCAGCAGCTTTAGTAGTATAATTGTCACGCCATTGTATCAATTCTTGGTCAATACATGTCTTTCTTAAATATTCATTTGTTTTTCCAAAACCAAACATGTTCTCCATGGAGTGCTAAATAGCACAGTATTCAACATGTTTAGGCTTGAGGGAGAGAGTCACATGGACCTAATGTAAGCATGCACAATTCTCCAAGAGGATGTGGACATGGCAATGTGCTTACCGCTAGAATCCTCGCACAAACATGCATGCAAATTTCAATTTTCTTTCTAATCGGATATTCTAGATGCGCAACTGTAGAGACTATAATTGAATAAGATTGCTATGATGGTAAAACTCTCGGTCAAGAGATTTAATACTGCATCATTTTTATGTGTTTTTGATTGCAAAATGAAACAATTTTATGTATATTACAATTAAGGACAGTTTATTTTGGTAAGCTGGATAGTTAAGTCATTAATTAAATAAATGAAATTCAGAAAGAGAAGTACAACGCCGAACAATCTCTTTTGCCATCATGATTTTTTTTTCTCTTTTATAAGATCTTTTGCTATAATGATATTAAAATATGCGCATGTTGAGATGATTGCCTAATTTTATGTGAGGTGTTTCAACTTTAAACTAAGGCATAAAGCTGAGCTGATGATTTGAGCTTACCATAAAAAACTACATAATCTTGAAAGTGGCCATTGTTGACTACAGTCAAAGAGTTTATACAAGTTTAATCAAAGTTAATTTTTTTATTAAAATTAATTGTCCAAAAGAAAAGGTTTGCGAAACTGGCTTGACTTGTGTGCGAGATTGGATCTGGATATAATGGATCTTTGTATCGAAAGTCTTTATATATGGAGTCCGGGCATGCGATATTTACACTTTAGAGGAGATTATTAGAATTCAAATGTTTGATTTGACTTGATAGCATAGCATGAGTGAATCCATAGAGAGACTCACACTTGAGAATACTTATTTTTTTGGTAGACTACTCACTCGAGAGTTGAGAAATATTATTAGAATTCGAGAGTTAAATGAACGATATATAACACACGACACGTAACTCATTTATTCAATGTCTTATTCTGATCATTGGCCCGTTCTTGCTCTTGATGCTTTATTGAATCTCAACTAATCATTGTGTGTTCTAATTAAAGAAAAAGTTTAAATACATAAATATTATGCATTATGCTAGAGTACAATCTTTAAACTCTTAAACGAAAATTAAAGAGAATACAACCATAGCCCTAATTCATTTTAAGGATTCAAATGATGAGAAAAGATAAGCAAAATTGTATTATAATGAGAAAGAAAGGTAGATGTAGGCTCTAGCATATAAATAAGGTAGAAATGATGATAACTTGAGAACATGGTTGGACTTATTGAATTTCACATGTCACCCAACTGCTATTGCTAAAGAATTAAAGGATTAATAAATAGGTGAGGGGGCCAAAATACAATGTGTTACAACAACAATCATGCCCTTACAAATAACAATCATACCCTTTTGTGGGGACTTCTTCACCTTATATTCTTTTTATAGCATCAAACAAAATCATAAACTAAGTAGAAACCAACCGTGCATTAACAGTTAATATAAATAAATAATCCAAAATCACAAGATATGAAAGATCTAATTATTCTCTCACTTTACATTCAACCAAAAACAATTGTTTTAGAAGATTAAGTATAATATGTAATAACTATTAGTAATAATGTATATTTTCTTGGATTTTGGCACCAAAACAAAATTGTTGACTCTAAGTACAAATGTATTACTAAAACTCTTCATGAGAATAAAATAGATGAATTGAATACTATAATTCTATAATGTATTTTTCGTTCATAAATATATGAAATGTTTTTGTCCTAAAAATTAGCTTTCTTATATTAATTTTTGACATGTATAAAATGACTTATTTTTATTTTCACAATTGATCGTTTATTATTTTTTGTCAAAAAATTGATCGTTTATTTAGCATTAATGTAGGTAACAAAATACATGTCATTGTTGCCACCACGTCACGATTATATTGAAAGGCCGAGAGAGATGAGTGAACGGAATCAATGATCTTAGAGTTGGATTTAAATTCATTTCTAATAATTAAATAATGTTTTTTATAGGGACTAAAAGCAAAAATATCGTACTTACACAAACTCTTTTCCATCTTGCACGCGTACACACACACATGCACATTAAAATATATCATAAAACAAAACGAGGTTATGGTTGTGTGTGTCCACCATATGTATGATTGATTATGCATTATTTAAGCCAAAGTTAGCTAGTAGTATCATAGAGACTGTGAGAAAAACAATGGACACTATATGGATTCTGTTTATGACACCACTTTTCTTGTGCACTTTGATCCTTTACATAAAAAAACTTAGTCATAAGCTCAAATCAAAACACAAAAATCAGCTTCCATTAGGCACTCTTGGATGGCCTTTTATTGGTGAAACCATAGAATTTGTTTCTTGTGCTTACACCGATCGTCCAGAAAGCTTCATGAACAAGCGACGCGCCATGTAAGTTCATATCATCATTCATAGCTAACTTTGTATGAGTCCATTTTTCCTTGAAGTTAGATTCAAAACGTGTTTGTTCGTGAGGTGTTAACTCAGTGATAAAAAATTGACTTCATAACCTCATGGAACAAGGCACAAATTCTCTCAGAGACAGAAAGTTGTAAAATAGTAATTAATGATAAGAAACTTCGTGCGAGGTTGTTTATTTTTGACAAGGATTTGTGGTGTGTTGCAACTTGTTGTAGGTATGGTAAGGTGTTCAAGTCACACATATTTGGAAGTCCTACCATTGTTTCAACAGATGAAGATGTTAACAAGTTTATACTACAAAGTGATGCAAAGGTTTTTGTTCCTTCTTATCCTAAGTCACTTATGGAGTTAATGGGAGAGTCTTCTATTTTGCTCATCAATGGAACCTTACAAAGGAGAATACATGGACTTATTGGAGCTTTTTTCAAGTCTCAACAGTTAAAGGTTCAGATTACCACAGATATGCAGAAGTATGTCCAAGAATCAATGGAAAATTGGAAAGAGGATCAACCTATATACATACAAGATGAAACAAAAAAGGTCACCTCTATTTCCTTCCCCTCTCTGTCCCTATAGAAGTTTTTGTGAAGTTTGTGTGTGAGTTTGTGCATGTCTTTGTTTGCATCTCTCTCCCATGTGTCTTGGTGTCACTGTCAGAATCAATCTCCAAAGTTTGAACTCTTATATTTTACCTCTAATCTCATGGCTACTTCTTGAAAAGAGTTCCATTCAACAAATAAAACAAAAGATGCATGCTCCTTCTCATAAATATATTACCATTATTCGTCCTAACCCCGTCTTTTGAAATCAGAAAAAACTCAAACTCAAATCCAGTCAACTCGGGCTTCACCTGCCAAATTCGAAGTGTATTTGGGCGGATATCCGCGAATACAAATTATCGTGCCATTCCTAATTTGGCAGGATCTTATCCTATGTTCAAGTTTTTAATATGAAAAAATCAGTCCAAAATTATGTGACAAAGTGACCCTTCCTTCTCCTAATGTATTTGTAAGAGTTGTAAAAGTAATAATTAGTGACCAAGTTATTAATGATATTATTAACAAGAGAAATGATATTTTAACATTAAATTTTGATGTCAAATACGGTGTCTTTTGAGTTTTGTGTCTATTTTTGAAATAGATATAATCATGTAAAGTATCGCATACAATCTTTGTACTTTGATGTTCATATGACATGATACTAACAACATCAACAATTAATCACTTCATTTTTTTTGTCCATAGATTGCATTTCATGTACTAGTCAAGGCATTGATTAGTTTGAATCCAGGTGAAGATATGGAACTTCTTAAAAAGCAATTTCAAGAATTTATATCTGGCCTAATGTCTTTGCCAATAAATCTACCAGGAACAAAACTTTATCAATCTTTACAGGCAAGTCAATTTATGAAATTGCTCTCTTTTACCATATGTACTATCTTGTATGCTTGGCCTAGCAGTCATAATGATATTCGCATTTGGTTTCAGGCAAAAAAGAAAATGGTGAAATTAGTGAGAAAAATTATCCAAGCTAGAAGAAATAAAGGCATCTTCGAAGTTCCGAAAGATGTGGTGGATGTGCTTCTTAATGATACAAGTGAGAAATTAACAGATGATTTAATAGCAGATAATATTATTGATATGATGATTCCTGGAGAGGATTCAGTTCCAGTTCTTATGACTCTAGCTACAAAGTACCTATCAGAATGCCCTGCTGCTTTGCAACAATTGACGGTACGTTACGCATAACGCATGTATATGTACGTGTTTATGTATATATGTGTATATAGGTATATGTAAAAGTACAAATAGAGCATGTGACATGAGATTGCAAATTGCAAGTTTTGGTAACTGAAGTTTGATGATTCACAGGAGGAAAATATAAAGCTCAAGAAACTCA
Source organism: Trifolium dubium (assembly GCA_951804385.1). Lineage (NCBI taxonomy): Eukaryota > Viridiplantae > Streptophyta > Magnoliopsida > Fabales > Fabaceae > Trifolium > Trifolium dubium. The sequence goes on along the minus strand of OX638073.1, from coordinate 2,534,179 downwards.
AAGATGAGATTGGGGAGTGTTTGTATTGGAGTGATTACTTATCATTGCCATTTACTCAAAAAGTAAGCCAAACATGACTCATTATCAAATACAAACAAAAGTAATACATATAGTTCCTTCGGTCGGTCACTATTATAAGCAAATTTGACTTTATTAATATATTGGACTACTGCCAAAAAAGTCAAATTTACTTACAATAGTGACCGGAGGGAGTAATTTTTAAGTGACTTAATATATGTTCCACATATGCAGGTTATAACAGAAACTTTGAGAATGGGAAATATTATAAATGGTGTCATGAGAAAGGCCTTAAAAGATGTTGAAATAAAAGGGTATTTCATACCACAAGGATGGTGTGTGTTTGCAAATTTTAGATCAATTCATCTAGATGAGAAAAACTATGAGTGTCCATATCAATTCAATCCATGGAGGTGGCATGTAAGAGAAAAATCCTCTACTCTTTATATTTTGGTATAGTTCCTATGGATCTAGGCTGTGTCACTTGTGTGCCGTAACCAAATATCATGACTGCACTCAGTCAGCCACATTTAAATAGTCCGATCTTGATTCCAGATTTCAAATTTCGTATTTTATATTTAAAAAGAAAATCAAAATAGAGATTGCAATCCGATTCGTCTGATTTTGATTGGACGGCAGTTTCTTTACGGTTCATTTGCATGTTATATGTTTACCTAAAGTGCTGATTGGAAATTTTCAGGGCAAGGAAATTAACAGTAACAATTTCACTCCTTTTGGAGGGGGACAAAGGCTATGTCCTGGCCTTGACTTGGCTAGGTTGGAAGCTTCTATCTTTCTACACCACCTTGTTACTCAATTCAGGTAATAATCATTCTATACTTAGTTCTAAATTCTAATGAGTAAGTGAGACATTTAGTCATTATTAAATGTTAATGCAATGATAATTAAACATGTTAAACTTAATGTTTTACACATGCAGATGGTATGCTGAAGAAGATACAATAGTGAACTTCCCAACAGTAAGAATGAAAAAAAGGATGCCTATCTTAGTAAGGAGAGTGGAAACATAAGCTGTCTTAGCCAGAAAGTAGAAGCCACTTTTATATACTGATACTGATACAGTACAAGTGTACAACTATATGAAAAATACACAAGGCAAAATAAATGGGGGGCCATGAAAAATTTAGCTAATGTAGACACACGTGTGGGGAGTTTGATTAGCTTTTATTTTTGTTCTTTGTTGTATTTGTCTTTACATATAAAGACAATATGAAGCTTTGTCTTTTGAGGGACCCCATGAATTAGGTTTTTACTTTTCATCAATTTTTCTTTTCCATTTTACCTTAGTATGCAATGCAAGGGAAGAAAAAGTTGATTTGTAAGAAACAATACTTTATATTATCATTAGTGTGACATAAATAGTCATTTTACAATTGTCTTTGAGTGGATTTAAACTTCATCCCTTCAAGATTGAAAGGAGTTGAATAGTTCAACCGATTTGAATTAAAAATTAAAGGAGTTATAAGAATTAGAATAGAATTGAAATCTCGAGGAAGAATAAAAATATTAACATTTACAAGTAATTTCTAATTTTGACCATTTTAAAAACAAACAAAAAAACTTCGTCTCTTAAAATTATAAGGTCAAAACCACCTATCAATTAACAGCTCAGAGACAGAAAATATCTTAATTGAAAATCAAGAGTTCCTCTTTACTTTCTCTCTTTGCTTTAACTTTATTTGTTCTTTTTCTCTTTTTACTTACTTGGAAGGGAAGGATTTAATAAGATGAATAAGTGAACTTGGAAAAATAATAGTTTGAGTTCAAGGGTCCTATAAATCAATGATATTCATGGGACCAGTTGCTGAAAGTCCAATTTAAATATACATTTATTCATACTTTATAATGAATGATTGAAATGAGAAACTTGAGTAGTACATAATATGAGGTCCATTTTCTTTCATCATGAATCTCACTGCATCAGATTCTTGATCCTCCATTAACTCCAATTCGTTCTTCTACAAAGTTGTACTTTGAACCTTGCCCTTTGTTTTTTGTAATCCTTAATTTATGTAATAAGGGAAAAAAAGGTTTTATTGGTCAAACAGTAAACTGCATAACTTATAGATTATGATTTTTTGTTTTTGTTTTTCAGTTCATTTAATCACAGTTGTTGTTAACTGACATGAAACAACTAGGCAGTAGCCATGAACCCACACAATGCATCCAACACTAATCAAAATTGTTTTAAAAGTTAGTTTTGTGGAATAACTTATTAGACATTCAACAAAGTATGTGCAATAAAAAATGAATGTTAATAATTACATATGAGTTTAACTCAGTTGGTAGGACATCACATTATTTGCAAAAGCTTAATTCAAACCCTGGACATTTCACTTATTCATCTTTAAATGTGAAATTCTAGATACTACACAACTTGACAAAAAAATTTAAATGAAAATCCAAATGGTTTTCTGCAATGTACATTACATGTTGCATACCGCGCCTAATAACCACGGCGGTATACACCGTACCACAATTTGATACAATTCAAATGGATCACTTGGTTTGGATCATATTTTTTAGAACACCTCTTTAATCAATCAAGGGTTGGTGGGTTTTCCCACTTTCAAACAAATTCTCCAATTGAACTTGAAATCAATGGGAGAATGTACTCACCGGAATCTAATTCTCAGGACAGTAACAGCAGTTGCATCAAAGTAGAACTAGCTTCTACTCCTTTTTTTTTTTGAAGAACTAGCTTCCACTCCTTGATGTCAGTTTTTGACTAGCCATTAAGTTACCAGTGAGAATCATCAACTCCAGTGTTGAAAATGAAACTGGTAAATACTGTGGTTATGTCCCTGCCAAGTTACAAAACAAAAATGAAAGCTTGAATTATAATATTGTCCAAAATATGATAATGGTACCTTGAATGAGTTTAAATTGGATTGAGGATTAAATGAGTGTAAAGAAAATTTATATCAATTATCAGCAATGCATCAAAATTAACATATTGGGATTAAACTTGTTTAAAACCACTAGTTTTAAAACTCATTGGTCTAACAAGCTGATACACGACTACATTATTGCAGAATTGACAAAGATATTCATCCCAAAATGAAAAAATAACCATGAAAAGTTTAAATTTCAATACTTTCTATGTAGTTTATGTATGTTAATATTTATTTTGACTATTTATGCCAGTCATGAATTGAACAATATAGAACTTGTTAATACTGTAGATACTAGTCCTCCAATAAGTCATTCTCATTCACTCATCCCATTAGGTATATAAATCCAATGATCAACTCTTATAATAAGAAGAGCTTTACAAACTATATCAGATATGGGAGAAAGAAGTAAATAAGAGAAGGATGAAAGCAGAAGTAGAAGTGTTGAAGAAATAGATAAAAAATTAAAAGAGGCAAGGCATGGGCAGTATCATACTTCAGATTAGGAAGAGTCAAGTGCCTCAAGAGAGACGGGTTCCGAATGACAAATTCCTTCCACTCTTCTTTACTTATCTTACCATCCTTGTCAACATCAACATCTTGAAATGTCTGATTTAAAAAAAAAAGGATTAAACTTAAACATAAGAGAGAAACAAATGTTCAAGCAAACAATTACCTTATCAATAATGGTTTCAAGGATTTCATTTCCCACATCAATGCCACATTCTGACAAAATGGCAATCACCATTTGCTGAACCTGTAAAAAGACGTTGGATAAACAAAATAGCTCCAAACATTGGTAAACATAAAATTATATGAGAAGCATGTTGTATAAAAAAAGTAGAGCCCTCATGGTCATGGTGGTTATCGGAACTGAGTTTTATGAATTATTCAATGGACAAACCACCAACCACTACATTTTTTCATTAAACTTGTCATTTATAACAACATTGCAATAAGAAAATTCTAGTGCAATACTATTCTAGGATAACAACAATAAGTTTGAGGCAATAACACCTTCATAACCAGGACATGCCAGGATACTCACTTCTTCACGTTCAATGTATCCTGTTTGTCTCAAGTCATACAATCTAAAAGCAACTGCAAGCAAACCAATAAAATATAATTGATATTTTTTCAATACCGATGGTATTAAAACATATAAGATAATCTAAAAATACAAGTGCAAAATGCTTACTGGAATCTTACAATCAATTTTCTTTTCCAAAGGAGTATAAGGATGGAAGACACTGAGAGCATGCACAAACTCCTCAAATTCTATAACGCCATTCTTTTTTTCATCAAAGAGATCAAAGACCTAGAAAATTTTACAAACAATCAAAAAGACTAATTTATAGTACAGCTCGTAGAGGAAGAATAGCCATAAAACAACATATCTTTCCTCAAATCAAGTATATACATATCTGCTAAATTGATGGATTACCACAAACTTAAGGTCCCAATTCCTTGTACACTTTTATAAATATTATATCATTCCTAATTTAAAAACAATTTTTTTATCTGCCCTTCCCTTTCCCTCGAACACTCCATCCAAGCATAAAAAGCAAGAAAACGGGGAGAGAACACATAAACTATCATCTCCTCATGCCATTGAGTATACCATGTAAGGACAACAATGCAAAATTAGATGTTACTCCATCATAACTACATCTGTCAATCCATAGGATACATCATACAATATCTCTGCCAAAAGAAAAGATACATATTTAATCTTTTACAGAGTTTTACTCAAAGAACAATCAGCAAGGAAGTTATGTAAATCCATCACAACAATTTAAGATCTAAGTTTGTAAGGAAGGCAAAATCTGGGCTTCAAATATACAACTTTAAAAGGCAACAATTTAAAGTACTGGTAAGAAAATGAATAGACCATGTTGTGTGAACAAAAAGAAAGTTACGAGATAGGAAAATAATTCCATAGATTAACCCCAATTTGCTCAAATGCAGGGGTGGGAATGTACTTGGTCCTCCTTGAAAGGAGTTTTCCTTGCAAATAAAAAATTAACTTCATTAATACAATAACAAAAATAAAATCGATAAGAATTGTGAAAATGCTTATACCCTATCGAGGAAAAGATTTTTGCCAACCGCGGTGTTCAACAGTGCCAATGTAAGCTCTTCCTTCATAGAGAGAGAGGGAAAAAAGAGTTAAAGGGTGCAATCTGACCACAAACACAAATTAAACATTGGAGTATTACTGTGTCACTGCATTAGTTTTCTAAAGATTATGAATCAAATTAGCCTCATAGATTAAAACAATCATCACAATATTCCTCTCAAGAAATTTTCAACAACTCGGATCCTAAGTAGCCAAAATGTTCCCGCAGCTCTCTAAAACCAAAATGTAACAGTTGACTTCATCCCTCAACCGATAGATTAATCCAACTACAAACATTGGGATTTAATTCATATACACCAACGTTGGTGCAAAGATTTTTTAAACTATCAATCAATTATAAGCGTCAAATAATTAAAAAAAATTGACTTCAATTATACACCTCCAGAATCTATTATACTTTTGAGAAACCAAACAAGTCAGAATCAATTATACACCTCCAGAATCAGCACCGCAATTGAGCTAGACATTACAAACAGGATAAGCAAAATAAAGAAGCAGAAATATGAAAAGTTAGTTATACTTTGTGGATGAGACCATCGTCAATGATTGAACAACTCAACTTCTTGTACAATTCATGCAACGCTTCAATTTCATTCACACTAACTGCCACAAATCACAATTAAAACAAACAAATTAATTACTCCAGCATTAAGTAATAACGGTAACAAACAATGATGAAGGAATCGAGAAACGAACACGGAGAATCATTAGCGAGTGCAAGAATATCTTGAAAGGTAGAAAACTTCTTCTTGTTGTTGTTCCGGTCTGAAGTACGGGAATGGAAGCAATCGGTTAAGGTATAAAACAAAGCTTCAGCTATTCCAATCAATGGAAAGAAAACCGCACACAGTGTTTCTCCGATGGTCAAACTCGATCTCTGAGAAGAGAAGAATTACATCAACAACAATGAATTCAAAAACTGATTTGATTTGATTTGGTAGTTAATAAAAAGAAATTGAAATCGAAATGTTTTAGAAAAATTGAATTACCGGAGACAGAGAGTTTTCCATATTATCTCATCATCATTGGCTACATGCAGAATTTCTCAAGCGATCACGATGATTACATCAAATTTGTTTTCTTGTGTTTCATTTTCAATTGACTGTTTTTTTTTTGTTGATAAAAATGACTTTTTTTTTTTGACAAACGATAAAAATGACTTTTTATTTGACACAAAATTTACTTTTTTTTGTCTTTCCTCATTTCTTTTACTTTTTTTTTTACTCCGACGAATTAGTAAATGATTGAAAACTCACGCATAAATGATACTCTTTCTGTCATAAAATAAATGTCATAGTTGATTAGTATATATTTGTTAACATATAATTTTGATTGTTAATATTTTTAATTATATATCTTTAAAAATTATAAAAATTGTATATCTTGAAAATACTCTTTGAAATAAATCAAACAATGTCTTAAATGTTAATATTTACATTTATATAGTAAAAAAAATACAGTCAAAGTACATCACGTGAATAGTGCAAAATGGTCAACTGTGACATTTATTTTAGGACGGAGGGTATAGATGTTTCAATTTCGGTTATCAACATTCAACTTGATAATTATTATGATATTTTCTCGGTGGCATTCGTTAGTATTTTCATTAGTAGAGTAAATTAGATACAAATTTTTCTGCGGAATTTTGCTTTAGAAACTAAAATAAAAAAGCTTGGTTTGTTTATAGACTTATTAGAATAAAAATTGATATAATAACTAAAATAAAATTTTGCGTATATACAGAGTCGAAAATGAAACTTAAGTCATAAAAGTATTATAATAAAACACATTTTTTTACTTTGTTAGTGAATTCACAATTTAGTATTTATATAGCTTACTCAAACTCAGTTAGTGAATTCACATTTTTCCATGGTCTGACGCTGGCTTGGGATAAAGGATTCAGAGAGATAGTGTGTTATTCTGATTCTACACTAGCTCTTCAGCTTCTTAGCAGAGAGGTTAACATTTGACATCATTATGCTACTATATTGTCCAGCATCAAAGTTATTGCACAGGGATTGGAATGTTAGTTTCAAGCATACTATGCGCGAGGGGAATGCCGTAGCTTATCTATTTGCTAAGGCAGGCGCCTCAGGTACACACTCTTGGATCGAGATTCGAGAACCCCCTCCGGCAGCTCTACCGCTCCTTCAAGCAGACGCATCCAGGGCTCTGTTTGTAAGGGACTAGTTTTTATTTTTCTGCCTTTACTTCCTGTCTTTTATTTTCCTATTGATCTCCTTTGTACCAAAAAAAAAAAATTCAGTTTGTTATTTAGAGTACAAATTTACTTTACACTTTAATTAGCGAACTATATTTTGATCGACTCAGTATATGTGACATAATATCAACTAATCATACACATATACATCGTATATACTTTGTATTGTTCTATAAATTGAATTTTTTTATCACTCATTAATTATTATAAATTAAATCTCACATAATTACGTTTATCACTCACTATTGCGAACTATTTTTATCTTCTAATTTTTTGAATTTAACACAATCGCCGACAAACTAACTAACGATGAGATGAATAGTAAAGAATAAACGCAACGGCACAAGATAAGATAAAATAAGATAAGATAAAGTAAGATAGTAGATGCGAAATGCCCTTGCTTTTTACCAAATGAAACGCAAGCCATCTGAAATTTTGTCACCGGCGGCGGCAATGAAAAGGAAGAGAACGGAATCGGTTTGTTCAGATCTACATTTACCGGAAGATTGTTGGGAACGTATCTTCATATTCCTCAACGAAGACGACGACCGCGACGGCGACGAAGAACAAAACAACCGTCGTCACCACCACTACTTGAACTCTCTCTCCCTCGTCTCAAAACAGTTTCTCTCCATTACCAACCGTCACAAATCATCTCTCAGAATTTTTCATCCAACTCTCCCTTTCCTCCCTCATCTCTTCCATAGATTCACAAACCTCACTTCCCTCGATCTCTCCCAAATCATCCACTCTGACCTCAACGATCTTCTCATCCAACTCTCTCGTTTCACTTTCAACCATCTCACATCTCTCGATCTCTCCAACCATTCTACTCTTCCCGCAATCGGTTTGCGAGCTTTTTCATCTAAAGTTGCAACTACTTTAACCTCTCTCACTTGTTCCAATTTAGGGTTTATCAATATCACTGATGATTTCAAACTCATATCTCATTGTTTTCCTTCGCTTCAACACCTCAATCTCAGTAACCCTAAAGAATTCAAGAACTATGAGAATCTCAATCTTTATCTTAATCTTAATCACACATTCTCCTTATCATTTTCGAAACTCCGTAAAATTAATCTGTCTCGTCATTACTATATTAACGATGAGTTTATTTTACATTTATTTAAGAACTGTAACTTTCTTGAAGAAGTCATTATGTTACAGTGTTATTGTATAACAACCGATGGTATTGCTTCTGCTCTCCGTCACAGACCTAACTTGACCTCTTTAGTCGTTATTCTTAACCATACATCCGAGCGATTAATATGTCCGATGTCTGTTACTTCGCATTTCATTGACTCGTTGACGAGTTTAAAGGGTTTAACATATCTTGATTTGGAAGGTTGGTATATTTCGGATCACTTGCTCTCCTGCATTGCGATGGAAAGGCTTCCTTTAAGGCGACTTGGCCTCGGACATTGCACTGGCTATACTTATTCTGGACTGTTAGCTTTGTTATCCAACTGTCCATGTATAGAACATTTGAATCTTGAATCAAATGATTTTCTTACTGATCATCATGTTGACGAGTTGTCTTTGTTTCTTGGTAATTTGGTGTCTATAAGCCTTAGTAGTTTTTATAATTATAATTATAAATGGCTCACAAATTCTGCAATTTTTTCACTCATTAGGAACTGTCCTTTGCTTAGTGAGATCAGAATGCCATTCATGTCTATTGAGGAAAATAGTCTACAAAATTCTAATTCTTTGATGGATTCTGTTATTTACCCACAAATCAAGTTTCTCAAATTGGGTTCTAATGATCCGTTACAAGATGAAAACATCATATTGTATGCTTCCATTTTCCCCAATTTGCAATTTCTTAATTTGAGCAATTGCCCTCACATAACTGAAGAAGGCATCGGTCAGGTTTTAAGAAGATGTCCTAAGGTTAGACATTTAAACCTATACAACTGTCAAAAACTGAAATCACTTGGAATGAACTTTGAACTTCCCAAGCTTGAGGTGTTGAACTTGTCAAATACAAGTTTCAATGATGAAGCACTCTATACAATCTCAAAGAGGTGCCGTGGGCTTTTGCAACTGTCGCTGCGATTTTGTGAGGGTATCACAAAGAATGGAGTGATACATGTGATAAAAAACTGCACAAAACTGAGAGAGATCAATTTGGCTCATTGTCCTGCAGTGCATGCTAGTGTTGTTGCGTCAATGTTATTTTTAAGGCCATCCCTGAGAAAGATAGCTCCTCCACCCGATTTTCCTTTCACCGATAGAAATAGGAAACTGTTCTTGCTTCATGGATGCAGTTTGTTTTGAACTCTTTTTTTGTTGAGATTTACTTCTCTAGGAAATTGCTTTCGCCTAATTTTGCATGCAGTTATTTGGTCTATAAGGGGTTGTCATGATAGGGTACGTTCACTAATGGTGAAGTTGATTTTTTAGCTATATATTGGATCTAATCGAGGTCAATTCAGTGTTGGGTTTTGGCAAAAACACATAGTAGCCCCTATCTATTTTCGGATTGGTGTGTTAACCCAACGGGTTGCCGCTTGTTTTTACTAGCAAGTAAGGCTTCAGTTTTGAACACAATATTAGGTATCTCAGGTGCAGGTTTGAATAAGATACATTCCCCTGCTTGGAGTTCTGAAACTTTCTGTCCAATTTTAGCAAGCTTTAGCAGCTGTGGTTGGTAATCAAGGATCGAAAAGGCATTGTTGAGTTGGGTGTGGACCTGATTTTGGAAATTAGTGATTTTGAGGGGTGATTAGTTGTGATTTTGAGGATCGAATAGGCATTTGAAGGACTAAAGAAGATTGAAGATGGAAATGTTACTTTGGTGTACTACAAACTTTACAAGACATTGGTAGAGATGGTGAAGTTGGTTATGTTCTTGTAGTCTTAGAATAGTAACATGATTTCTTCTTCGTTAGAGTGTTGGACACACAACTCTCTATATGCAAGTGTCACGTATATATCAAACCTCTAATCACTTACTTAAAGTGTGCGAGCCTCTTACTACTTGAACTAACTCATTGTTGATCTTAAATATATTATTTCTTTGGAGATGTGTCCTTGTTTTATATCTAAATTTTTCTTCTTCTTGGTGATTGGTATTTTTCCTTTGTTAAGCATCATTCATGTATAAATAATGGTGGTTGCTGTTGCCAGTAAGTAAATTAGTCTTTAAAATTGTAAGATTGTATCACTTGAAAACCCTCAACATTATATCCCTATCGAAGACCTTAACTTCCAAACCCTCTTGCATGTATAGACGTCCCTACAAACAACTACATACGTTCTTCAAAACTGTTCGATGAAAATCAAACCGTTTGTATTTACTATTTAATGATCATAATTTTTATATTTTAAAATATTAAAATTTGAAAATAATTTTTGACTGTTTAATTCCAATTACAATGACAACATCATAATAACGACTGCACTTAATTCATTTTCCAGTGACAGTCGTTTGGATATCTCATATATGAGATGATTATATTCAAGTTTTGTTCATACAACTTTACATTGCTAGTTTTGATTTTATATATATATATATATATATATATATATATATATATATATATATATGTATTCTTGTATTATGTTAGAACATCTAGATGTTTTTATGTAAATTAAATCCTAAGTGGTCAAATTAGGGGGCAACAATGTAGATTTCTTCCCCTTCACTAGATAATTTGTATCAGGAAAATAAACTCCATTACTCAAATCTTTTACATACCCTTCTTGTGTTACCTTCATTGGGTAACTAACAAGGTGCACACCTTCCATGTCCACAATTTCTTCATTGCTATAGATTTCCCACATTTGATCTCCAATTGAACACATGCTTTTCACACATTCCAAACTTTGTGGCTCCAAGAACAATTCATTGAAACTATTTGTGTGCTCATACCATAGAGACATTCTGTATGCATGAACATCACCTAGGTTCATTTCTTTCATAACTTCATCTTGAAATTGGAAGCATCCTATTGCAATCTCAGTGTCCCTTTTTCCATCCATTGATCTTTGGTTTATGTTAGCTGAACCTATTAATATGTACATGTCATCCACTATGACATACATACATACATGCAACAAAACAATACTTGTCAAACAAAAACATCCATAAACCTTTTATTACAATTCAATATTTGCACACTTCAATTATTATGTCACATTATAAACATTCTATAAATTTGAGATAGTTAAATACTCTAACTATTACATTACTTGAGAAAAAAATTATTGGGAAGAATATGGTGAAGCAGAGGTGCATGCCTTCAAAAAGTTAAAAGCTATGTCTCATATTTATTGCAAACTGAGGTTAGGGATGGTTTATAAATATTTGTTTTCGTCAATCCACTGAGACGTCTTTTAACTAAGGACAAAACTTTAAGAACTCGCATAAAATCTAAAACAGATAATATCTTAAAAAGCAGTGCAACAAACTTGAAGTTGGAACATTGGCATTAGAATGAAGGCCTAAGCCGTATGGATGGCAGACTCTTTAGTCCCACATTGCATGGGAACTGAGGCTAAAGATAATATTAATGCACCTTTTAACTAAGAAGTAAGAATAGAACCGTCAGGATTCACATAAAATCCTAAGTTGACAATACCTCAAAAACATGGTGTATCTCAAAAAAAGGTGCAACGAACTTCAGACACCATGTATTGCAATTTCATTTGACTAAGTTACATGTAAAGACCAAAAAGTGGAAAAGAAAATAGTAATTGATAAATACTAACAGAATATAGTACTGGTACCTATCATGAGGTTGGAATGAACATAAACCATGAATCTTCTATTTTTCTGTGCATTCCAGTAATCTGTTTCAGGATGAGGAGAATCTAAAGGAAGATACTCTCCTTTTCCCTTATGCTCTCTATTTGCAAGACAAAAGAAATTCAAGTAATCTCTTGGATGTCCTATTTCACCACTTTCTTTTATTGCTTCACCAATCAACCTATACATCATTGCCACAGTTTCTCTTGTCCAATGCAATATATCTTGAACAGTTTCACTTTCAGGCACTCCTTCTGGCCACATTGGTATAACTATATACACTGCAAATCTCTCTTTTGCTTTGATCTTACTTACAACTTTTAGTGCAATTTCAGTAGGAATCAGATTTGTGCAACCAACATGCTTATCTTTTTCCCACCATTGACATCCTCCAATGAAGTATTGGTTTTCTATGTATATAAACTTCTCTGCATGCCTAATTGCTTCAACATAAGCTTCATGGATGCTTCTCTCCGCATTGAAATTTCCATACAAATCATCAACAGAAGCATGATCAATAGATCTATAAACTTGAACTTTCCAATTATTTTCTATAGAAGTGTTTGAGCTTGTTTGAGGAATGAGATTTTTCAAGGTGGTAGAAGGGACTAGAAGAGAAGAATCACATTGTTTTGTCCATCTTTGCTCAAAATTTGTTAACACATCCCAAGCAGCTTCACCAATGATACAAGCATGAGAATCATGCCAAGGGAATCTTGGTCCTCCTTTGTTAAGGTTAGCTCCTATAATGTTTGGTTGGTAAAAATCATAACAATGTGATTCCTTAATAAGTGTTTGAAACAATGAATGTTGTTCTGTATCATATCTACCATCACATAGATCTAATCCACCAACAAAGCTCATAATTTGTCTATCATTATCAGATTTAAGCACTTTGGTGTCAACTGTTATAGTTTTCTGATGGTGAGCAAAGAGTGTAGGGAACTTGTGGTGTAATCTAGGACTTTTTTTGCATATTACTTTTGTATGGTTGAAATATGTAATAGCATCTTCATCATGTGTGTTCATTATACCTTTGTTCTTAATAAAGGGCAATGATGTTTCATCATCCCAAAGTAAAACTCTTACAACTACTCCTTCATCTGCCTTCTTTTTCAATAGCTCACCTAAACTCATTCCTCTTGCATGTTGGATTTCTGTATGAGGATCTCTTACCTGTCCATTAAGGATAGACTCCTAAATTTGTATGATCATTGTAAAAGCATGATATATGAAATGGTATTGCTTAGTGCTTGATAGTTGATTCCACTTTTGAAAGAAAATTGATTCCAGAGGAATATTATTCATTTTGACATGTTTGAATGTGTTTTTTTTGACATGTTAGAATGTTATTGGTTAGAATCGGGTTTTCCTTCATAATTGATTCTAACTTAAAACTAGAATTTCGAGTTTTTACCTCTACAATTGATTTTTAGCATTGAATTTATTGTTCAACCCATGTATCAAAATATAAATTACTTTACATTCAAGTTACCTTTAGCTAGAATCATTTCATTCAAATTCAACTGTTGTCACCACATAACATAATACACACATGTGAGTTTCTACGGTGTAAAATTTTGATTTTAGTTAAAAGTGTGTGTAAAGTGAAATGACTAATGTATAGATAGTTCACGCGAAAATTTGATTGTAAAAAACACGTTTGGAGACAAAAGTTGCAAATCCTAACTTAGAAGGAAATCAAAAGGCAAAATCAATTCTAATCGAAAACCTCCAAAGATGATAAAATCAATTTAAAGTCTTATGTATCCTTTCGACTCTCGTAAAAGTGAATTCAAACATCCACTTACCAAAACCATCTTGGGATTGAGGGACCAAGCTGCAATATAAATTATATTCTTTGCACCCTCAATGGCTTTATACACATCCTCCCATAGATGTTTAGGAGTACCACATGGATCAAAGGGAGGTTGGAAAGTAGAAGAATGATGAGCATCATGATAAAGTTTGACTTGACAATTAGACCTTAGTGGAAATTTTGCACCCTTTAGCCCTTCAAATTCTCTATTGCTTAGTACCTTTGCAAAACTTTGTTCCAATTTTGCAGGCTTAAACCATAATATAAACTTCAATTTAAGTTTTGGATTTGGTTTTTCATTTTCCATGAGGAGAGGGAAGAATCCATTGATTAAACTTCCTTCATTTAAAAGTTGTTGGGCCTTGATATGATATTTTCCTAATATGGAATTTGATGTTTTTAATGTAATTGTTATAATTGAATTAGTTGGATGAGCACATTGAATATGAAAGGTTTGGTTCCAAATACGGTTTCTTTCTTTGCTTGTTTTTGCAACCTTCTTGTTGTCTATCTTGATGGTTACATATGCAGGTTTTCCATTTGTACATATGCACTGAAAAAAGAAAGGACAAATTCATGCAATGTTATGAGTTTATGCTTAAACTACTTAAGTTTCAAGTATAGCTGCATATAATCATAGGGTGTATAAGGTTTTGATTTCACAAAACCCTTACCCGGACCAATCAAATTTCTCGGTTTAGGTTAAAGTCGAAAATCTACAAAATTTTCACACCTAAACTAAATTAGAGGATTCTTTTTCCAACTCGTTATTCATATATAGAAACCACTATCATTTAGATTCACCAATTTAGGCGGAAAAATACCTATTTTTCCTTTCAAATTTATCTATCTAAACGCGAGAAAAATATAGTATATTTTCCATCGAAATTGATAAATTCATAAGAGTGTGGTGATAAGCGGGTTGAGTTGTCATAAGGCATAAATTAGTTTTATTTTTTTTAAAAGAAAAGTGCGATTAAAAGGCTTTTATTCCTAAAACATTCTATAAAAGTGCAATTAAACCATACTCACATTTAAGGGGAAAAATGGTGTGTAAGGTGAGGTATTGAAGATGGTAGCTTCAATTGTTCCATGGAGGATTGTAAGTGTTTCCTCCATTTCCTTAATTAACTCTTAAACTTCAAATATATATTTTACAACCAAAATAAACAAGTCAAGATATAGAGAACTATTGAATTTATTTTTTTGACATATTAAGAATCTGGTGTCAATTTACCATTATCAATTATTGCACTACATATATATAGTCCAAGTAGTAAAAAAAAGTTTACTAGTTGTAGAAGAAAATTAAATTAAGTGGAACCTTGGAATGCAATTGAAAGTTAGCAACTTGAGAAGACTTGTATAACTTAGCACTCACACACAAACACAATCCAACCTTCAAGTATTTTCCATTACAATTTTTAGCTTGAAGCTAAGTTTCTTAAGCCCAAATACAAGTCAAAATACATTGAACAACAATTCTTGGTGCATTATTAGATCACATGCATCCTGGTTAATAATTAACCAATTGCTGATTTTTCAAGACAAAAAAAATATATTTATAATTAGGCCATATTGATTGGATAAAAACATTTACACAATGGCAAATGACAATTTGGCTAGTGGGTCAGTGCCATGGGTGATCGACAATGTTTTGTAGTAGTTTGGAACTGTTACTATTGTTCTAGCTAGTTGCTAATGAAGGGTGGGGCTTAATGCATATGTTCTCACTTGCCTTGAAGGCTTGAACTTCTCACATGCCTATATTATTGTATGCCAAGTGTAAATTAGAACTCCTACATTAGATAAGAAAAATGAGTGTCGACCAATATGTAATTGAGAGAACTTATAAGCTTAATGCTTTAAAATTTTGGATAAAGATATAGTGTCAAAAAAATTTGTTTGTTGATTTCAATTCTTTGTGATGATTTTTTGGACTCATAGCTCAATAATGATATTCAAAGCCAACAAATATATTATTAAAGCATATAAGATCCTTGTCTTCTTGACAATAGTAGTCAGACGGCGTGTTTCATTGAATGTAGCAATTGAAGGGGAAATTGTTGTGTGCAAATGATGAGATAGAAGTTTGATATTTCACATTAAATAAAAAAATGAGTGTTGGACAATATGTAAGTGAAATGACTTACATACATATTTTAAGATTTTGAATAAAAATAGTGTCAAATCCTAAGTATATGTTACTCCCTCCGTCCCAAAATGTAAGTAAATTTGACTTTTTAGGTACATTTGACTATTGATGTATTTGGTTCATATTATGAGCCAAATACATCAATAATCAAATGTACCTAAAAAGTTAAATTTGCTTACATTTTGGGACGGAGGGAGTACTTCTTTGGTCCAATGCATTGATTCTCGGACTTCTTTCATCACCCTCAACTCTAGAGACACGATATGCTGTCACTACAATGTGTAGTGTGGTTAGTTGGAAGTGTTGGATCCTTCAAAAGATGAAAATAATAAAGCAAAGATGAGTATTTGTATCCCACTATCCAATCACCTAGCTACTTCTAGTCTATGTCGTTTACAAAACAACAAATACTAAAAACCATAACATGGTTTGACATGAAACATGGATGCAAATGTTGATATCCAATAATACATGATATTGTTTTTCACCTTTACTTTGTCGCACCTTCAAAAAAGAAATGTTTTTCATGTAAATGTATTAATTTTGAAATTGAAATTTTCAATACTTGTGCATGATCTATAACAATTGAAGTGCATGATTTTTTTCCCTCGTGAAATAGTTACAAAACCAAGGAAGAAAGCAACACCAACCACCTTCCAAATTTGACAACAAAACTTATACTATGAATGTCTTCACTCTTTTGGAAACAAACATATCAAACATCTACCTATCTAACTCTCACAAAGAGAAACATGCAAATCCAATAGCATAAACCAAATTAAAAACTCAAATTATTACCACATCCCATCCTCCCAAATCCATAATAATACACTCATCATAATTAAAGTAAAAATAAAAAAAACAGAAATAAATTCACAAAATTGTGGACCCAATTGCTCCTATAATTATTAAACTCTAGTAAGTAGTAACCATTTCATTGTTCATTCAAAATTCCATTTACATTACAATTTCTGCATTAGTTATTTTCCACCACCATGACAACAACCTATGGCACAATCCCGACCTCACCAACACCACCAAAACTTGAATACATAACACGTGGCAAACAAAGGATCAAAGCCGGCTTAGGAACTCGCCGACCGTGGAAAACCATGTTCGATCCCCGGTCACTTGGTATCCCCACGGGTGGGCTACCGGAAGCAATTTTACGGATTCGTATCAACATCTCTTACTTCCGCATGAACTACACTATGGTGATGCTTCTGATTTTGTTTCTGAGCCTTTTATGGCACCCTCTATCCCTCATTGTTTTCGTTCTTCTCATGGCGGCGTGGTTGTTCTTCTACTTCCTTCGCGATCAACCGGTAATTCTATGGGGTCGACTTGTTGATGATCGTCTTGTGGTTGTTTTCATGACATTTCTTACGGTGGGACTGTTGCTTCTTACGCAAGCAACAGTTAATATTGTTGTTGCGGTTAGTGTTGCGGCTGCGGTTGTGGTGGCACATGCTGTGTTTAGGAAGACAGAGGATTTGTTCTTTGAGGAGGAAGAAGAAGTTATTGTTTCTGTGGCTTCCTAATTATGTTATGTCATGTTAATTAATTAATCTTGTTATGTTAATTGATTAATCTTTTTCATTTGTTTTAGTCCTCATTTGTCATTTTTGTTGTGTGTGGATTAAGCATGTTTTTAGTCATTATAAGTACGCATTGAGATCTCGCATATTTATCTCGTCTAGAGCACTTTTTCAACACTCTATACATTCACAATTACTAGATTATATCCAACGGATGGTTTTTTGTGGATATAGATTATAGATTATGCATTATAATTTGCCAACACAAATTTTGTTGCAGTATTAATCAACCGCTTTTTTAAGTGAATAACCATTTTTTTTACGTAAACAAAATGAAAAACCACGTAACAAAAATGAAATATTACTATCGATCGTTAGTTGGTTCAGTGGTGATTGATGCTGCGATCAGGAGGAGCTGAAATCACTTGATGCTAGAATTAATTTCCGAACGAAATTAAACTAGTGGTGAGGAAAAAAACCGCTAAAAATCCGCACATGTAAAGTAGACAAATTGATATCTGACTCTGATCATTATTAACATTCAATATAATAATTTCGCCATTTTTTATTAATTTTTAATATAAAAAATGGTACAACATTAGTTTGTCTAACTCTAACATAAAAAGACAATTAAATTTTACCAAAACATAAAAACACAATAATTGTTGTCATCGTCATCTTAATTTTGTTTGGAATCAATTCTAGTTGCAGAATCTAACCGTAGTCTCATTATCGAATCGAGTTGTGGTCCAACTAACCTTTAGTTTTTTTTTTTTTTGATGCAACTAACCTTTAGTTAAGACCATTAAAAAAAAAACAATTTTAATTAAGCAATTGTCGTCTGTACGAAACTAGACCTAACTGGCCACACTCACTCTCAACTTCCGTCTTCACCGTCACACCATCTCCGGCCACCGACATCACCGCCTCAAACAATAGCTTTCACCGATTCATATTCACCGGCGTAGCCATCCAAAATGGCTATGCAACCATTCGATCCATATTACCTTTACCAGCAAGATGAACGGAGCAACATAAACACGCTCTTCATATCCGGTCTTCCAGACGACGTTAAGGCGCGTGAGATTCACAACCTTTTCCGCCGTCGTCCTGGCTTCGACTCTTGCCAGCTCAAGTATACCGGCCGCGCCAATCAGGTAGTTCTCTGTTTCACTTCAATTCTCAATAAAGGAAGCTTCAATTCGAGAATTTTGTATATGATTGATGAAAATTCGATTTTCTTTTGTTTTCAGGTTGTTGCATTTGCTACGTTTTTCAATCATCAAGCAGCAATGACAGCGTTGCATGCGCTAAATGTGAGTGCTTAGTTTCGAATATCGCAATCCACGATGAACATTGAGAGTTAGGGGTTGAGTTGAAGATATATTAGATAGGTTAATTTTACAAAATTATTGCCATTTTCTGTTTTGATTATTGTTCCTCTGAGTGAACTCTTTTTGACGCCATTTTCTAAGGGGGCTGTTGAAAGAGTGGACGCGACTTTATTAGTGCTTAGGTACGAGTAAATATATAATTTGGTCTCTATAATTGTAGGACTATGTATATCAAACATATGATCATGAAATTTTAAATGTTTAATTAGATTTGTCCCATCGTTGGTATTTGTGGGGATTATAGTGGCATTAAGTTTCGGGGATACATTTGAGATTAAGTGAATAGTATCAGGAATGCATTTGATAATTGATCCAGATGGAGAGACGAACCTGATTGACATTTTAAGTTTCTAGGGATTATTTTGAAATATTGATAATGTGGAGGATGAAGTTGATGCGATCGTATAATTTCAGAGATCTAATTGGGCATTTGCTCGCTTAGATGTACTAAAAAAATAGTGTGTGGTGTGTTTATTGCTTATTACTCCGCTGTTTTCATGTTATATTGCAATAAGCACCTAATTAATCCCTTTGAAATTGCTTATTGAACTAACATTTAATTAAACCTTTTAACCAAATGCTTCCTATAGTATATTGTAGAGGCTATGATGCGGCACTCATCAGAATATGCTAATTTTAATGATTTCACTTGACACGTACTCTGAAGGAAGTCCTAAGAGTTTTAGTGGATTATATATGTTTCTAATTTGTTGTTCAAATGTCGTGGTTTGATAAATAAAAGAGGGGTCATATTTAGAAATAAAATGTTTACAATTTATAGAAGTTGGCTTTTAATCTAATATAATTTTTTACTTTATGATCGCCAGGGCGTGAAATTTGATCCTCAATCTGGGTCTGTTTTACATATTGAACTTGCCAGATCAAACTCTAGGAGGAAGCGAAAACCAGGTATATAACTATAACATGAAACACGAGGATGAATATGGTCGGTAAAAAAGAAAAACTATAATGCATGGTCGGTAAGGATGAATATGAACAAAAACACAAGGAATGGAAAACATGAAAGCATCAACTTCTAAGCTATAATGCATATATAGAATTTTGATATCTTGTTTTCACTTTTATTCCATTCATTTTATCCTTCAAAACATTTTTCTTCCAATTTCCCCAATTTATTTATTTATTTATTCATTCATTTTGGTGAATTAC
This sequence comes from Trifolium dubium, assembly GCA_951804385.1. NCBI lineage: Eukaryota > Viridiplantae > Streptophyta > Magnoliopsida > Fabales > Fabaceae > Trifolium > Trifolium dubium. Next base: position 2,514,056 of record OX638073.1, on the reverse strand, counting down.
AGAGATATTCAATGTGTTTTATAGTGTATTTTGGTAAACAACTTAATTGAGCACATATTGAATAAACACTTATCATAAAACAAATTATGTATAAGTTGTTTCTATAATCAAAGATGAAATAAAGTTAAACTATTTTCATATAAACTGTAAGTTGTTTTCATAAGTAATTTGGGGCCTCTTATTGAAATGAATTAAAAATAACTTGTAGACATGTGATAAACTATTTTTATACGTTTAATCCAAACACTTACACAAATGCTTATGACATAAGATAAGCTTATAGTTATACTAGTTAGGTGTGAAGTGTAAATAAGCTTTTCCGAACTCATACTTTTATAATTTTACTATTTTTCGAGGATGATTAGTGGTTTTATTTTGCACGCACAGGTGGTGGAGCCTACGTGGTTATAGATAAAAGGTCAAAGGGGAAAGCCAATGTTCAGGGATCATCAAGTGATGATGGTAATATTTCTTTGATTATAAATTCAAGCCACCTAGATTTTTTATTCTGAAATGACTGTGATGATATGACGTGCTACTATTTTATTGTCGACTCTATAATACATCCATAGCTATTTGAACCTTCCAGTTTAAATTAGGTGGGTGATATTAGAATTTAATGAGGTGAAGAGTAGGAAAAGGTGGCTAGGTTTCATATTCTTGCCCCTCTTATTTTTGTTTCTCACCTGCAATGTTTTCACATTTAGGTGAAAGTGACCCTGATGAACCATCAGAAAATGGCAGCAACCATGGTGATATAGCAAACACAGAAAGGTTGAGAATACAATTGATTTTAATACTGTTATCCATACCTCAAAAGTTCAAAGTTCTGCAAATTGTTAACACAAACGAAAAATAAATAATAAAATTACACAAGTATTTAAAATTATACAATTGGTTCACTAAGAATATTATATTTTTTGTCTATGCAGTGGTGATGCTGTTGTTGGTTCTGACAATCATGTACCTGTGGCAAGGGTAAGGAAAACCAATATGTTGGAAATTGGAACTCTTTATCTCATTGCATTTGTAGAAATCATAAACATCCAATATTCTTTCTCTCATCAAATGCTGCACACACAGATTTTGCCCCTTTCTGTGTTTCGGTTATACCATCATGAAACATGCAAAATTGTGTAGTTTGTTAATTTCAAAAACAAAATAATAATCCGTTTGTAAAATATTTCTTTCATTTTCCCATTAAGCACTTTTGTACTCTGATGTTTTCAAATTGGCATCAGGAGCAACATGGAAAAAGTGGTGGTGGTGATGGAGGACCATGTTCCACTCTTTTTATTGCAAATCTTGGTCCAAACTGCACTGAGGATGAATTAAAACAAGCTTTTTCTTTGTGAGTTGCTGCTACTATGTCTCATTGATGTATTTGCCAAGGACCTCTAATATTGTTCATAAAATTGGAAAAGCGTTCAACCCACTGGTTCTTGTTAAATTTAGATCCTACATTGTTCGTTCATCTATTTGCTTTTGATTATTAAACTTAATGTCTTCAGTCCATTTTTCCAGGTATGCTGGATTCAACATGATCAAAATGCGCTCTAGAGGAGGAATGCCTGTAGCATTTGTTGATTTTGAGGTAAGTTAGCTGTTCTAGCTGATTATAAAGCACCAACAGACACCTGACACACATCACACTAGGTGTCAAACTTAAACTTCAAGACTTACAATTAAAAGTTGTGTTAGTATTAGTTTTAAAAGAAACATGATTGTGTCCAACCTTTTATTTGCAAGAAACAAGATCTTGTCCGACCTTCTCTCTTGAACGCGTAGCTAATCTATCAAATAAATAACCCTTTCCCCCCTGAAATTTTGCTCATTTAATTGATCATCTTATCAACCCTTCTTCTTTTGTCAGGAAATTGATCAAGCTGTTAAAGTCATGGAAGAGCTTCAGGGAAGCTCACTTCCATCATCAGATCGGGGTGGCATGCACATAGAGTATCTTCTAACCTACTGGATTTTATCAATTTTTGTTCTACTATGCTGGATACTTCATTTTTCTGACATGCTGGATACTTCATTTTTCTGACTTATTTATTTCTCTCCTTGGTTGTCCTCTCTAGATATGCAAGGTCCAGAATGAGGAAGAAGCGGTAGAAGAAATTTCGCCAGACCATTTCTAGATATTTGGGTCCGGTGTAAAAGGAAACATTGTATTCCCTCTAGAATAGTTGCAATACAGAGAAAGGGTGGTAAGATGTGGCAATTGCAATTTACAAAATGAATACAGCAAACAAACAGTTACCATGTAATCTTTCGAATTAATTGAGGGGAATCTTTCTTACCATCTGGGAGGAAAGGTTACAAAACTTCACCCCTATAATGTAGCAAAACTACTTTTAATATGTTTATTTATTGCTTTTGTCGAAATAAAAATAATAAATTATTTAAGGTTACAAAACTTCACCCCTACCATGATACCAAACATAGGCTTACTTTGACTGTCAGTTAAACTTTGTCATTATAAATTTGCACAAAGCAGCATCTTAGATCTACAATTTCAACTATTACATTCAAATCAGCCCGCACAATGGAGTATCCAAAGATGATTTGTAGTTACAATGAACAGCCAGACAGGAAAAAATTGTTGAGTGAAAGAAAGGGAACATATATTTATTTCTTTGTTGAAGGTCCACCGTAAAATCAAGTTACTGTTAAATCTAACCATAAAAAGAAGTGGTGCTACATGCAATACCGACTTCAGTATTGCATTGTAGACATCAACATTTAGATATATTCCTAACTATGACAAGACTAATGAAAATTGCAAATCCTTCAATTTTTCTTTCCAGAAAATGATTTGTTAATATGACATGAAAAATAAAACAATTGCAAATCAGACCAGAATGATAGTTAAACCAAAAACCTTGAATCAAAATTCACAAAATACAAACAGCCATTGCTGTCCAAGTTTAGACCAAGTTTTCTTAATAAAACATCTCAAGCAAAAATTGTCTTTTAAATAACTCAGACTTCCTGAAGTTTTCACTTCTTGTCTTCCTTCTCTGCCTCAGCGGCCCTCTTCAGTCTGGCACCCAAATGACGTTTATTTGTTCGTTCAAGGCGAAGCTTGTAATAAGCTTTGAATGCCTTCATTTCATCTGTAACCTTAACAAGCTCTACAGATGGTTTCTCCCTGACAATGGGCAAGTATGAACCTTGAACCTGTGTGGCATTTGCAAGTTCCTCAGGAGTAGAATCACCAGCCTGCAAATATGAATGGGCCGTAAGAATACTATACAACTTTTTCTCTCACATTCATCGGCATTGATGGAATCAAAATTAAGAAAAAGACCATATAATAAAAGAATATAACTGCAATTTGAATTACCTTGACCTTGCGTGCACGTCTTGGGAAGACGACCAACTTGGCCTTGTAAGTTTTAAGCCTCTGCACGTTGGCTTGCAGACCTTCCAAGGATCGATTCTTGCGGCGATGATCAACAGCAATTCCAATAGTTGGAGCAAGCTTTTTTGGAATACCAGCAGCCTACAATGTAACACATAAGAAGTGAGAAATATACCATAAGTAAAAAAAGAACATGTTACAATACATAGTTATATTCCGCACTAGATGCACTCAAACTTCTAAGGTCTTTGATCATCTTCATGCTAAAAATTAGACAGAATATAATATGAAACTAGTCACAGATGAGAATATTCGAAGAAATCAAACTGTATGGAATAACTAGTATGCTCAGTGGAGATAGGCAAATAAATCATGGATATTACAAGGTTCAACTATGTACTTGGAGATTGATGTAACATCATAAGTGTAATCACTAATGTATAAAATAACAACTATAATAAATTTAAACGTTCACGCTAGATAAGAATTAAAAGCTCTCAAAAAGGACCAGATCTAGCCGTTGATAGCCAGGATTGACTTCCAACAATTCTATACCAGTTAAGGCCAACCCATAGGCTTTAAAAACAAACCCACTACTAAATTGGTGAACTTAACATATTTTAAAATATGGGCAAAAACAATTCCATGTATTGACATAAGCAAACAGTAAATACTACAACAAAATTGATTCATTCTATTGGCATTTAAACTTAAAGAAAAAACAAAATGAATATCAGTTCCTCTGTAGTGACACTGCTATTATGATCAAGTAAAATCCTAGATAATCGATATAGTGTAGACATCAAGTTTTTCCAAACAAGTATATAGCTTATAAGTGAAAAAATCACTTTTACAAAACAAAACAATCACTTTTAGAATCCAAAAAAATCTAAAAATTGCTTCAAAGGAGAAGCTATTTTGAGCAGTTTCTCAAAATTTCATTTTTATAATGGTAAACAACACAAAACAACTGTTGCTTAACAAAAATCTCTACATATTAATCTCCAAATTATTACTATTAAACATCAAAATCACTTTTTCATAATCCATAACAAACAGCCATAAATCATATAGTGATTCTAAATCTAATATCCTATAAGTTGAAATAATTGCATGCATATCCTCAAAAAAAATAGATTTATACCTTCAACTCCTCAAGAGAAAAACCTTTACCAGCTCTAAGCTTCATGTTGTATTTCTGAGTCTGGCCATGAACAATTGGCCTTAGGGGTCCAGCTGTAGGCCTTGGGAAAATCTTAACAGCTTTCTTCTGACGAGCTTAATTACACCAAACAAATTAATTAATTAATTAATTAATTAACACTAATCCAAATTCAAAACTAAAAAAAAATCATTTTGAATATAAAAAATTACCTAATCGTCTTCTAGTTTTCCTTGCAGGTTGATTAAACCAAGTTTTGACATAGTTTTGCCAATGCTTACGAAAGTGTTCGTTAGGGATAACATTGTTATGCTTCACCATTGTTGCTTACCTTCAATATATCAACACAAACACTAAATCAGATATCAAAAAACAATGAAGAAGAAGAAGATATTGAAAGGCGAGAGAGAGAGAGATACCTCTGGTGGTTGCGGTTCTCGCGAGCAGGAAGGAACAAGTGTGAAGTAGAAGCAAATGGTGGAAGAAGAAAATTAGGGTTTATTAGAAAAATGGATTGTTGAAATATTGGGCTTAAATCTCGGGTCAGGGTTCATGTGTTTTTCTTCTTTTTGGGCCTGCGCAGATGGTTACACCAAAAAAGAAAATATTACTCTCTTCGCGTTGTAATATAAGAAAAAAATAACTCATTTATTTTGTCCCGTAATGTAAGAAAAAAAGACACAAATATTTATCTTTTTTAAAAAAATTTACTCTTTTACTTTTTATTTATAATCAATAAAAATTTTTTTTACGTCTTTCCATATAATCTTTTTAAAAAAAAAACATATTTTTGTCTCCGTAGGATAGCTCTAGTGATAAGAACCATGGTTCGATCATTGGCGGGAGTAATTAATATTTCCAATGTACAAAAAAATATATTTCTAATCATTATATTTTACTTTTTCTTAATAAATGTCATTTTTATTTTTTTCACTCATAATATGGGACGAAGAAGTACATTTCAAAAAAGGTGAAAGTTAGACTATATATAAGTGAGAGAATTTGTATATCTAATGTCTAAAATTTTTTGGTTAAAATGTTGTATATTAATCATCTATAAAAAATTTCAAAGTCTAATGTTGATCTTTCGGACCCTCTAATAACTCAACAATTTATTAGTATTTTTTAGTAGGTCCACTGAATACACATGTTACATGTTGACATTTTTCAAAACCTTAGCTAAAAAAACCAAGTTTTTTTTTTAGTAAAATTTGTTAATATTTTCTTTTTTGGTGCAATTTGGAGCTAAAATTTACCCTGAATATTGGTTCAAAGCGGACAATATCTTGCAACATAGTGTGACACACTTACATTGGCGTTAGAAGGAGGGGGGGCAGATGCTATATACCTCTAAGTCTAACTCCTCATAGCCTTGACTGGGAAGCAATTGTTCCGGTACATCCAAAAATCACACATTGCTTGAGATTAGAGATGTTTATATACGACACTTTGGTCTAATAGGTGGAATTGGGTGCTAGAAATGCTTAAATCTTGTCCCAGACTTCAACTTCTTATCATCTAGGTTTTGTTTGTTTGCTATTTATTTTTTAAGTATAATATGATATGATGATTTCATATGACCAAATTCATAAATTTTTATGTGCTCCATGATGGCTATCGCACATGTTAATGACAGATCCTATAAATCTACTTCGATCGTTAGAAATAGATTAACTTTGTTTCATTTTGTCCTCTCTATGTCGTAAAAACTTTCAAATATATATTTCCTTTCTTGCATGTAATTAATTAATTGATTCAAGATGTATTTCATTGTCTTAGTTTTATTATGTTCCCATTCAGGATTGTGTTTTATTCGAGATTACGAGTTATATCGATGTTTATCATTTTATGGTACGATGTAGTTTTGTTGAAAACAAAAGAAAACATCGAGAAAGCAACAAATATTTTTTAGTTTTAACTCTACGGTACAAGTATGGTGGCTCACCTCACTTCCTAACTTGTTATAGAAAAAATGGTTTTTGGTTACTTCGTATTTTACTTATTGCTTAATTCTTACATCTCTGGATTATCAAGGTTTTCTTCTCCTGAAAATTTGAGGATTAACAACAACAAATTGCAAAAAACTCTTCAAATGGAGCAACAAAGAAAATAACCTGTTCCAATGAATTTATATTAGTGTTAACCTGAAAGTTGTGGTAATTGTTGATAATACTCATCAATGCAAAGTTTTGCATTTGGATTACTCCCGCAGTAATTCTTACTTTGTGTTCTTTGATTACTTAGAACGAAATTTGAAGAAATCATTATTGTACTTTGATTCACTATTTAGCACAAAATGTTGTCAAATAGCAGCTATATATAGCGGCACTATAACATTTATTGCATAGAAGAATTTGAACAATCCGCTAATTTCCATGATCTGCGTCAACAATGCTAATACAAATTAAAAGTTAATGTTAAAAAAATTAAACTAACACAACAATACTTGAGAAATCACTTACAGCCATAGGTTCTGCAAAGATTTTTGTTGATGTATGGACAAGAATCAGATCAAGTTGTCCTCAGGATAAAGTGTGGTGTTACTTTGATTTATAGGGGTTATGTTATATCTTGGCAAAACATAACAGAAAAACAAGACACATGACATGTTTCTTAATTGTGATACTAATATGTCTGAACCTCCCAAGCCCTGTCATCATCATCCAACCAACAAAATGTTTTTTATGTATAACCAATGAAGTCTAGTATTGTACATGCTTCAGAAATCAATAATGAAAAACATGACATTGTCAACATCATCCAACTTTGGTGTTTGAAGTTTGATGCTAAATGCTTCAGAAGTTAAAAATTCAAAAAGAGAGAAAAAATAAATAGCATCTGATTTTACACTACATTAATGTTTAAAGGTAACTGTGGTTATGTGTTATCATTTTCATTGTTTGATTGTTCAGAAGACAATCATCATCACAAGTGTTTGTTTGCTTCTTATCACATGCAAGTCTATGCACATATAGAAGTTGGAGAGAGAGATGGACCACCTTACAAGAAGCCATTTCAATTTCATCCATTTATAGACAAGTAAACAATTATTTTGATACCAAAATTATGTGCATTTTTGGTATCACAGTAGACACAGTAATTCTGACATATCCACCGTAATATTAAACATAGCCAACAAAAACATCATTGAATTTGTCTTTTTTAGTGAATTTGGTACTTGATGGTGGCTTTCATTTGTTAATTTGATTATCAAATGTGTTTTTGTCTGTCATTTGAGTCCATCAAATAACTATGATGACACCGTTTTACACATTTAGAGACTAAAATGTCTCAAGTGTAATCAAATTCATTGAAGCACTAGTTTACATAATTTCTCTAAAAAATTTAAAAAGCTTCTATATATACTTATAAAACTTTCACTCTTCTGTACAGATACAAAAGTAGATTCTGATATGCAGAAAGATAGAAATGAAAACAACAAAAATAGGAGAGCAACAACAAAACCATATTTAGCATAAAAACATTTCACTTTTCCTGATCAATCACTAGTCTCAAATATCATCTTCACATGAGGCCCTTCTTTGCTTGTCCCTACCCTTATGATCCCAATAGGAACCAGGCTTGTACTTGTCAAGAGATAGTTTTCCACTGAATGATGACTCTAATGAATCTTCTAAGAGGGGACCACTGTAATGGTTCTGCCTTTGCAGTGGCTCTGACCAAACGCGACCGCTCCTGTTTCCAACATCATAGCCTGGTGTCGAAATGTAATTTGCGTCCATCACCATGTCACCCTCTAGAATTCGGAGAACCTTCAATGAACAACCAGAAGCATACCAAAACAGTTAGACAGGGATGCAAAATTATGATGCTAAGTGTCGTAACTCGTAACAACTAAGCATTTAGCATTCACCAATTAACATATTATATCATAAGTTTAATAACTATACACTGACAGTGTCAAAAAGTTTTACATAAACGTCTAATCATATTTCATTGTTGTGTCAAGTCATAATGTTATTTTCTAAACTACATGTACATTATCTACGATGTGAGATATGATTGGATGTCTGCGTAAAAAAATTTACATTGTCAATACGTGATAGTTAAATTCTTATACTTTTTCCTGTTGACTCTGTAGAATGTCTATCTTAACTTTTTAAGTAAGTTCAAAGATATGCAGCTGTTGATTCTTTACAAGCAAACAAAGTTGAAACAGAAAAAGAGATATGTAGAGAACTTTGTTTACCTGTGACATGCGTGGTCTACAATGAGGATCTCTCCTTATGCATAATGAAGCAGCATGCAGCATGCAATAGACTTCATGTTCTAAATAGTTACCTCCCAACCTCGGGTCAATCAGTTCGTCAATGGCATATTCTTCTAACAGTGGTCGTGCCTGTTTAATATCCAAATATTTACACACAATTAGAATCTGTTAGGATCGACATATTTGAGCTTATCTACTAACATAAGCACTCGTGACACACTATTTGGAAGACCTTATGGAACAGTTATGACATGTCTATAAACTCTCCATAATAGCTTGCGAAAATAGCTTATAACTTATATGAAAACAATTTGACTTTATTTTATCTTTTGTTATAGACGTTGCTTATACATAAACACTTGTATGATAAACACTTCAGCCATATGTGTTTAATAAAGTTTTTTATCCAAACAGAGGCTTGGTCAAGGCTAGGCATGAACAATGATTGAACAAAACAAAACAAAACTCAACCACTTTTGTCTTCAATTGTAGTGTCATGTTACTTTGACTCTTGAAATAGTAACAACACAAGAATATTAATTAAATATCATAACAAGTTACTATATAATATCATTATATCATAATCTTAAGTCTTAACTTACCCACTCAGCAAGGCACTGTTGTCCCTTTGGCCTAGTGAGATCAACAGCTTTTCTACCAGTAACAAGCTCCACCAGTACCACCCCAAAGGAATAAACATCAGCTTTTTCAGTGATTTGGCCACTTTGAGCATATTCAGGAGCCAAATACCTACACATATAATAATATAAAATAGCTTAGTTGCAATCTAAGAAGCATGTATACAACATGACACAAACATGATATACATTATATAGGAGTACAACATGTCACAGTTATAATACAGCACATGATACTAGTATTATAGTATAACACTACTATAATAACACAAATCACAAAAATTTTAAAAATTAAAATACAATTAGAAGTATCTAACACAATCCGTATCTGAGATGGTTAATATTTTGAAGTATCTATGCATTCTTGATAATTGGTTTGGTTGTACTCTCATATCACATAAGTTCGACAATGAAACAGAATAAAGATCGATATAAAACGTACCCAAATGTTCCAATTACTCTAGTATCCACACCCATGTCTCCATCAGGCTGCCACCTAGCTAGTCCAAAATCCCCAACCTTGCATATTTCAGCAGCAGTCCATAGTTAGAAAACGAAGCACATGAATATGCAATAATGAAGTAATGATAATGGTGTCTTTCATTGTATAAGAGAAGGCCAAGGAACTGCCCTACCAGAGGTTCAAAATCATGAGTTATGAGAATGTTGTTTGGCCTCATGTCACGGTGGATGATACAACCAACTCTGCACTCTTCATGAAGATACCTTAACCCACGAGCAGCTCCAACAGCAATTTTCTGTCGTGCGGACCATTCTAATGGATCCCTTTGTCGCCCTGAAATATGTCAAAGTATTAGATCAACATACCATCGAGTAAGTAAAAGTAGAGAGAATCAAATATCATATTGCAATGACCAAATGTAACGTGGAAAGTATAATGATATTAGCATACTCTGCATTTAATCCCATTTTCCAATTGTTTAATGATCCTTAGAAATATAAGAAACAGAAAGATAAAAAAAACTTGGCAGATTATGAACTATATCAAAATTGCACACTGAGTGTCTTTATTCAAGCCAAATTTAGAAATATATAATTCTATCATGAGATAACGTAGTAATGGGAGCAAGAGAAATCACCATATAAATGTGAATCCAATGATCTGTTGCATATGTACTCATAAACCAGTAGCCTTCTCTTATCCTCTATACAGAATCCAATCAGCATAACAACATTTCGGTGCTGAGCACAGCTCAAGACTTCTACCTCGGAGCAAAACTCAACATCACCTTGAGAACTAGCCAATTTATGTTGCTTAACAGCAATGACTTGTCCTTCTGGTAGAACCCCTCGATGAACCGATCCAAACCCTCCTTCCGCCAAGAAGTTAGCTTGTGAAAATCCGCCGGTGGCGAGTTCCAACTCAGCATAGCTGAACCACCTTGGAGGTTTTCCAAATACAGGTGCCTTGTGTTGACATATTGAACACAATGGAGGTGGACCAAGCGGAGCATTTCCGGATAATGCTATTGCTTCTCTTAGATTACCACTAAAATCCGAGTCATTTCTATATGCTGCCGACATTTCAATTCCAGCTCCTCTATCAAGCCTAGAATACTTTTCCAGCAAAGCTTTGGTTGTAGTTGCTTGAGGCATACCATGATACATCTCTGATTTTTCTTCATTGCGTTGAGATGATTGTTGATGTAAAAGCAATTCTGTGATCCACGGTTGGTATCTAAAGCTAGCCGAAGATGTGGAAAGACTTTCACTTTCTGTGTCTGAATTAGTATCACAAAGTTCTTGACTTTCCTTAATGGTTTCCTCTTTCTTTGACTCACCATTCATCTCTGATATAAAGAACGGTGAAGTACCGGGATCAGAGCTTGAAGCTGATGAAGTACCAGCTTCGGTAGTGGTAGTGAATGGTGTCCCTAGCTCAGGGCTGCTAGTTGGAGTAACATTTGGTCCTTTGATAGAATCTACTAAAGAATCAATCTTGTTTTTGGTATGCTTTTCAAGCATATCGTCTTGCACAGAAGGTGATGTACCTGCTTCTTCAACTTCCTTCTTTTGTGGTCCAATCAAGTTCAAGCGAAGCACTTTCGGTTGAGCACGCTTCATAACAACAATGTTACACTGCAGCTCTTCCATGCATTTCTTTTCCTCAGGTTTAAGATGTCTGCAAAGAAAACAATACCAAATTCCAACAAATCAAAAACTGAATTATAATCTATGATCAAGTTTCGTAGTTGCAATCTAAAAAGCATGGACACCAGACACAACACTGACACGAAGACACTAGTGGTAATTTAAGAATTCGAAGTAGTTGAATATAACATGTTTCGGTGTCGTGTCGGTTTCAGACATTGGCATGTGCCGTACACCGGACACGCCTTTAATCTACATAGGTTGCAATAGTATGCTTCTCAATGAGGAAAAGATAAGAGAGACTATTACTTGTCTAAAACAACCCAACTGGCTTGTCCTTTCTTAGCTTCTGCAGCAACTGATCCACATGGTGATCCAGAAACAATTTTAATTCTAACATTTATCTGTTGGAAAAAGGTTTGCCATAAGGATTAATAACTTCAACATTCAATTTGCAAGAATCTTTTACACACGAAAATCAAGGTTAACAGTACTAACCTTATTTGGATCATAGACATCATGCAGCTGAAGGATCATCTGAGAGCAAGAATCAGTGATATCACTCTTCTGCTCTAAAATTGTTCCTGGAGGATACTTCTTAATACCACTGGCACAGTCACCAGCAAATCTAGGAAAACCCCATCTTCTACCTGCACAGTAGTAGCAAAATTGTCAATAACATACATTTACAATTTGCCGCTAGGAAAAACAATAGAGTCTAATTTGTATACACTGACAATGTAAAATAGTATTACAGACATTATGTAACCAGAAAAGAAGCACAAAACTAAAAGAAGGAATCACCTGAAGTTTGTGAAGGAACAACCACTAGAAGTGTAATGCAATCACCAGGTTGAACAACATGAGTCAATGACCAAACAAGAGCAGTCTTTGGAATTTCCTTTGACGATGCCTTAACAGCAACAATAACCTTCTCAGCACCATCACAACCTTTCTCTTGTTTCACCCTCTTCTGCTGCTCTCGACTCATCGCCACGAATAACAATGCCACAAACACTATCTTTCTCAAAAATTCTATCTCTCAATTCAAGTCTCAAAAACCATATATGATAGATATATGCTCCACAAGAAGACTTTCAATACCCTTAGCTTACCCTACAAGTACAATTATCATTTATCACTAACATGTTTATAATTGTATAATAAAGTCTTGTAACCAAATTCAAACCTTATTTATCACAAGTTCACAACCACACTCAAGTTTGAAAAACCATCTCTAACGTTCACAGAATCTTGTTTCTTTTTTAAACATCAACATAAGAGTGATTGTAACAAGTACATTCCTAAAGTAGTATCAAATAAATCATTGAAGAATCAGATACCCTTTTTGTGGCTCAGAAAGCAAGATGTTATAACACTTGTAAGAGACCCCTCTCAAGTTCAAAATGCACCTCACCCTTTCACTTCACTATAGCTTTGCTTTTTGTGCCTTCAAGTTTCAAATCACAAAGCAAAGTCAAAACAATTGAAAAGAAACATCTTCATAAAAAAGGTAAAGGTTTGTCTATGATTTGGATCCAACTAGTTTGGCTCTAGTACCAATAAAAAGACTTATAAGGAAAATTCCACCAAAGATTCCTATACACAAATAGTACTAGTATTTTCATTTTGTGACACTATAGTTTCAATTTCAACAGGAAACAATTCAATCAACCCCTCACATGATGATGTATAGGTTAGGCCATTTAGAGTGTGTTTGGATGGGTCATTTTAAAATTCAAGGGATTTTGAGAATGCATGGAATTCAAATGCTTGAATTTGAATTCTCTTCATTTCAAAATTCTTTGTTTGGATAAAACATTTGAATTCCCTTCATTTTAAAATTCTTTGTTTGGATAAAGTAATGAATGACAAAGTAATTCATTTTTACATTTTTTTTATTTTAAGAAAAATAGTTCTCAGTTTTTTTTAATAATAAAAATCTTCGAACTTTTTTCGATTTCGAGAAAAAAAGTGCTAGAAATTTTTAAGAAAAAAATCTCGAATTTTTTTTTTGATTCCGAGAAAAAAGTTCACGAATTTTTTCCGATTTCGCAAAAAAAGTGCTAGAATATTTTCCGATATTTCGAAAAAAAAAATCCGATTTTGAGAAAAAATTTCACGATTTTTTTTATTTCGAGAAAAAAAATCGTCGAATATTATTCGATTTCGACAAGAAAATCTTGAGTTTTTTTTATTTCGAGAAAAAGTCCTCATATTAGGGTTTTCGGCCGATTTTAGAGTTTATAGCCAATTTAAGGGTTTTGGTCGAGTTTATGGTTGATTTTAGGGTTTATGTCCGATTTTAGGGTTTACGTGGGGTTTATTGATTTTTTTTCGATTTTAGGATTTTTGGCCGAATTTTAAGATTTTTGCCCGATTTTACTGTTTTCGGCCGTTTTTGGTTTTTTGACCGATATTAGAATTTAGGTCTGATTTATGGTTGATTTTAGGATTTTTGACCGCTTTTACGGTTTTCGGCCGATTTTTTGAATTATAACCGATTTTTGGGTTTTTCACCGATTTTAGGATTTAGATCTGATTTATAGTTGATTTTAGGATTTTAGCCCGATTTAACGGTTTTCAGCCGATTTTTGGGTTTATTGCCGATTTTTGGGTTTTTCACCGATTTTAGGATTTTGGTCTGGTTTATAGTTGATTTTAAGATTTTTGGTCGATTTTAGGATTTAGGTCTGATTTATAGTTGATTTTAGGATTTTTGACCGATTTTTGGGTTTATAGCCGATTTTAGGGTTTTTGACCGATTTAGGTCTGATTTATAGTTGATTTGAGGATTTTTGTTCGATTTTAGGATTTTAGCCCGATTTTACGGTTTTCGGGCGATTTTTAGGTTTATTGCCGATTTTTGGGTTTTTCACCGATTTTAGGATTTTGGTCTGGTTTATAGTTGATTTTAGGATTTTTGGTCGATTTTAGGATTTAGGTCTGATTTATAGTTGATTTTATGATTTTTGACCGATTTTTGGGTTTATAGCCGATTTTAGGGTTTTTGACCGATTTTAGGATTTAGGTCTGATTTATAGTTGATTTGAGGATTTTTGTTCGATTTTAGGATTTTTGCCCGATTTTACGATTTTCGGCCAATTTTTGGGTTTATAGTCGATTTTGGGGTTTTTGACCGATTTTAGGATTTTGGTTTGGTTTATAGTTGATTTTAGGATTTTTGGTCGATTTTAAGATTTTTTACTGATTTTATGGTTTTCGGCCGATTTTTGGGTTTATGTCGGGTTTGTTGTCGATTATAGGTTTTTAGGCCGATTTTAGGGTTCATGTCGGGTTTATGGTAAATTTTATATTTTTATAATGATTTTAGGGTTATGCTCGGGTTAGGGGTAAATTTTAGGGTTTTCAGCTGATTTTATGTTTTTCGACCGATTTGATGGTTTACGTCGGATTTACGGTCGAATTTATGTTTTTGACCGATTTTAAGATTGAGGTCAGATTTAGAATCGATTTTGGAGTTTCGGGTCAATTTTAGATTTTTTTACCAATTTTATAGAGATAAGGGAATTTCAAATTCCTAGCTTTTAGGTGTCATTTGAAATTCCTTCAAATTAACTTATGTAAAATACTTCACAAATTCCCATCATTTTGAAAATTCTCCAAATTAATTATCCAAACAAGGGAATTTACATTGAGGAATTTCAAATCCCTCAAAACATTACTTTACCTCAAAAAAATCCCTCATCCAAACACACTCTTAGCTCTCTAGCTCTTCCAAACTTCATCATCACCAATTTTTCTACCCTGCACAGTTCCAAATCAAACTAGATTACAAAATGCAAAAAAAAAAAAAAAAAAATGTATTATTAATATTGCAAAGTTAGGTAAATGTACATTGTACAACAATACATACATGTGCAAACATATATGAATATGATATAATGAAAATAATGCTAATAATGATAATGAAATGATGTGATGTGATATGATATGATTCACTAATTTCTTGCAACAGCCATTTTTGTTGGTTTAGAAGGTCAAATACATCATTTGAGACTAGAAAACAAGAAAAGAGAAAAAGGGGTTGGATAAATCATAAAATAAGTATAAGATCCAAAAAAATCAAAACTTTAATTTTCTTTATTATACTAAACTTTTAATATTATATTTCAAAACCCTTATGAGACAAATGAAAGTTGAAAGATAAAACAACAAAAAAGAATAAGAAACAAACACATTATTAATATGTTTAGCTCACAATTATTGTCTTGAGATTGTTTGATTTCCAGCAAAAATCCGTTTGAGAAAACTTGAATGAAAACGCTTTGTTCTTAAATAAAGAATGAAAATAAAGGGTCAAAGAAAATGGAAGAAAGTTGAAGACTTTATGAGGAGATAAGACAACCCTGAAAGAGAAAACAGTGTTTGTTGAATGAGAAATGAGTTTAGAATACAAAATGGTTTGTGGGAAAGAACAAAGATTTGAGCTTTGTTTTGACAGTGAAAAAACTAAAGTTACATTTTTGTAGTTTTTTAATTAAATAATAAAAACTAGTGTAGAAGTCATGCATCATTGAAACTGGTGTTTGAATCCGGTATGCTCACTTATTGCACGGAAGTGTAGGAAATGCACGGAAGTATACGGAAGTGCAGGGATCGGTGTTCGAACCTGGTATGCCTATTTATCCACTCATGAATTTCTAGCCATTAGGCTACCTGACCCAAAAAAAAATGTCGAAATTGTTAGATCGAATATTTATAATCAAAATCCGATCGTTGATCACTCTATTTTATATGAATTCCTAATGATTTTGTCATTTTATCTATGTACCAAATAAATTTAAAAGAAAATGTATAATTTTGTAAGAGAAAAAGTATAATTTAATAGTATTAATTTTGTTTTATTAAGAAAAATATAAATTTGAAGAGAAAAGGCAATCCTGTTCATGATATAGTATCAGTTTTGTTTTTGTGCAGTAAAATCACCTTCGAAGAGTGTTCTGGTTTAAGATATGAGTATGCCACTCTTTTCCATCTTAATTTCGGATATGCCACTCAATTTGAAGGTAGTGTTAGGGCCGACGATGAGCCGAACTAACATGAAAAAAGTTTGAGATTTCATTCATCAATTGATTCGTTAAACTTGAATCATAAATCAAATGTGCCGAACAATTAATATCATTCACAGTATGTGGTAGATTAAGATGAATGACTGAAATTGCACAACATTGTTATGTTGTTGGAGAGTGTGGTTCGGGCCATCTTTGATAGTAGAATGATGTCGTGGTAATCTCAGTTTACCGTATGGGTTTAAAGATTATTAATTGATAGATGAATAACGGAGATCAACACATGATAAGAAATACGAGAGAGATGACACGACTCTACACCAATCAATTTTGAAGATGCTACTATTGTAGTTGTTTTTTCAGTTTATACTCGCTATATCTCGAAAAAAAATATCTTATATAGTAAGAGTTAGTATGCAATTTTTAAGAAAGACATTTTTTATAAGAGGAATAAATAAATAAATAAATTTTTTTGACTAACATAAATATATTATCTTATTCAAAGCAATTTTAATTTGGAGCATGCATCTCTTTATTTTCTTTGAGAGTATAACCCTTTTGTTAGACACCTAAATTATACTATTGTATAGTATTAAAATATTCAATCTTCTACTTTTAACATTATATTACTAATTTTTAGTCAAAACAAAAACATTACTTTTTTTTTAAGCAAAAACAAAAACATTACTGTGTATTACTAATTTGTCAAAAAAAACGTTATATTACTAATATAATTATTTTCTATCGTTGTGTGTTGGACTAACATAATATTGGTCTTAAACAAACGTTTTAATTTGACTTGAACAAGATAGAGTTTGTTTGTTTGTGTCTAAGAACTTAATATGGTTAGAGTTTAAAGAATTAATCCAATCAAAATTTAGATTCGTGTTTGAGTACATATATAAGTTACTAGTAACTATGTTCATTACTAACTTCAATTTATTGTCCTGCATTATGCATCTCTAAATACAAAACACTATTGAAAATTTTCTCCAAATATTAATATATTTTTATAAGATCACATTCTAAATATCTCTGATTATATTAAGAGTGCTCTATCTAAACATGTTTGCTCCACAATTATATCTCCCTCTTTCTCAATTCAATACATAATGCCTTAAGATTTTAAATGAAGACGTAGTGCCTCACTCTCTTGCGGTATTAAAGCACTGGTCTGTTGTTTCTTTTGACGTTCCTTCGAACTCTCCAACACATATGTAGGCTACCTAATAAAAAAAAAAAGGTATGGTATATTGAATTTTTTTAAAATGTTGTTGCATAAGCGGGATCTTAATAAATAAAAATGCATAGATAGAAGTTGCTCTGTGCTCTGTGCTGCAGTGATGTTGTTATGACTTATACTATGTCATTAATACAAGGCAGTGTCTTATATTTGTTGTGACAAACTCACTGACTTTAGGTCACTGACAAAATTTAAATGAAGCAATTGTTATTTAGAGCAATTTGAAAATAACAATGTGTATTGTGTAGTTAGAGTGGGGACCCTACATGATCTTCTATACTTAATTTGTTTTATTTCTTGGAGTATACTACTACTATCATTTTTTTTTTCAAATTTCAAAATAAAGGGTTTTGTTTTTATCTAAAATCAAACTAAATAAAGGGTTTTGTTTTGGGTGATTCGAAGGTGCTAAAGTTTGCTTGTTCCTAAAGTAGTGTGCCAATTAAGACCAAATGAAGTGGGAGGGAAATCTAGGTGACATCAAGACACAAAATTATAGTACTACAAGAAGTGAAAGAAAGTGCAAAAATACTATTAAAAAATGTGTGAAAGAGATCAAATTAATGGAGTATTGTCTAAAGTTAAAGATATCATCCACCATGCTTCCAACATTATTATGGCCTCCTTTATAAATTTTTCTCTTCATGATTCAACTTATGATTGTTTGAATTGAGTGGTTGCACTATTAAGTCAAAGCTATATGAGTGCCACATAATTTGCATTCGAAGTACAAAATAGTAGCAGTAGTAGTAGATTTTAACCATATGTGCCACTTTAATATTACATTGGTGAATTCATACAATGTCTCTTCAAAGCTATGAATGCCACATGATTTCTAGTACCCTCTTTAAACTATCATGAAATGACTTATTTTAATTTGAAATTTGGTTGAGAGAGTAAATGAAAATTTTAACAAAAAAATTATTTCATTCAAAAATAGATTCATACGAGTTTTAAAATTATTTCTAGTAATAATTTTTTTTAAAAATAATTTAAGAGTATGTTCAAAAATAGTGAAAACAAAATGTTCACGGATTTCCATAAGTAAAAGATAAAAACCGCATTAAATAAGTGTGAATCGTGATGTGTAGGGACTATGGTCTTAATTAATTTAAGTGGTCATGGCAATGGCAATGGCAAGAGTTTGTGTGTGTGAATATTTGTGCTGAATAATTATAAGCGACAATCCCATGATCGTAAATTGCTCTACGATGTTGTATTGTCTTGTTTCTCTCTTTCACCTCATTCAATGTTTTTGGATTTTTTAGCCATAAATGTCACCGTGGTTTAACATTTAAAACACACCGTCACGTCACCGTACCTACATTACATTACATTCAACCATTTACGTACTCTTGCTTCCAATTTTCCAAACCAATCATCAATCAACAACACTTTGGGCTGGGCTTTGGAATTGGGTTGGGCATCTTTCATACGATATAGAACAAGTTGAGTTGAATAAAAAAAGATAAAATAGATTGAATGACCGAAAATTCTGAAATTGATATGTCGGACATCATGATCAGGGTTTGAAAATTAAAACACGATGCTTCCACTTTGTATCATTTAGTCTACATATAAAAAAAAAAGATAAAATAGTTTCGCAAATATACTCAATTGATAGCTGCAAAAATATTTGATGTGTTAGAATGTAAATTCGAATCTAGTTTTTTTTTCTTTCATTTCTTCACATTTAGGGTGTGTGGCTCTTTTCTTTTTTTGTTTAGTAGTGTAATGGCTAAAATTTTACCTATTGAAGTGAATAACTCTTAATTCAAACTCGGATACTTATACATGACAATGTTCCTACCAATTGATTTATATTCATGGTATAAGGTGTGTAATTTTTATCACTTGATTAATTAATTGACAAAATAAAAAAGAATAACATAAGATCAGATAAGTTGTTTAATTTTTATATGTGAATTTTTTGTTTCAAATAAGTTCTCTTTAAAAAAGATAATTTCATTTGAAACATATCAAACAATAAATGTTTTAAAAAAAATGGTAGATATTTGTATCTTTTAATCTTTGATTGGCGTGTATTGAAATATTTAGAAGGTTCTCATTTTTTATTATTTTTACATTATAGTATAGTATAGTATATATTTTAAAATGTAACAAAACAGCTCTGAGCAGCAACTTGTCTTGATATAATTGAATTTTGCACCACGGATCCCGGATCGTGTTATGTAATTTCCGAAGCTACCAAAACTTTTCTAATAGTATTTGAAAACTTATTATAAAATATTGTTCGAAAATCGAAACAAACAACTCTTTGGCTTTAACTGGAGATAGATTTTGTTTTTGTCACACAAGAGAGAAGGACGTACATTTTTTAACTGCAATAATTAAATTAATCAATGCATGCTTAAGTTATTATTATCCTATTTTATGAGTATCTTTTCTTTGGAGTGTCAAGTAATTTAAATATTTTGGTTTAAGATCCGTATGTATAAGACAACAACTAGTAGCATGCCAGTCAACATTTTCCTGCTAAATAATTACAAAACAGTACAAAGTCCTATATTTATCAATATAAAGTTTTCCTTTCAAATAAAAAAATTAATATAAAGTTTAGCTTGAACTCTCCTCTTATCCCTTACCTTACCAAAAAAAGAAAAAATTCTCCTCTTATTAAATGTATCGGGGTATCAGACAACTAACACTTATAATTGTATTAAATTATATTATTTTTTTCAAAAAAATTATTCGTATTATCATTTCAGTATCTATGTTGTGTTCAGCTGTCTCTATCTATGTTTCATAGGTGAGAAGTGTTCTTTAGTTAATCTCTAACGCTTAAAAACTCTTGAATAGAGTATAAACTACTTTTCATCAAATGAATGAAACAAAAAGAAATTGCTATTTTTTTAATCTTTTCTCTCTTGCTCTCTAATTTTTGGAGCTTGAATTTTGTTCAAAATGGATCATATCATTGAGCCAAACAGCATAATAAGAGAAATATTAGTACTAGTATAATTACAAAAACAAAAATGTGCTTGAAAAAGGCAGGACAATGAAGAGAAGCAATGTTGTGATGGGAAAATGTGAAGTAGATTCCTATTAATAATGAACTAATAATAATGAACTAATTGTATAGTAGAATCACGATAATTCACCATAATTTTCCATAAACTATAGAGTATAGCTTCTAAAAAATTAAACTAAATCATCGTGAATTTGCATATCAACAATGATATCAAACATAAACTAAGATGGACACTACTTTCTCCCATTTATAACCATATTATAGGTATATGTTTGTGCAATAAACAGCTACTTCTCAAATAATTTATTAATGTAATTTATTGACAGTGTAAATAGATTTAATTATAATGCTCACATTGTAACTATCTAATACATAGTACAAAATTCTTATCGTTTGAACTTTGAATAAAGAAAAATTTTCACATATATTCAACTGTGATTTTGTCCTAGTGCTTATATTAAACAAGATTTTGTACTTGGGTTGTCATCTTCTAAAGATGAACTGGGCATACATAATGAATTAATGATTCTTTGGCATGACTAGAATCAGATGGTGCACATAACAAACAATCAAGAACAATCACTTAACTATCGTCAAAAAATAAATAAAAAGAACAATCACTTAACTTGTTGGCATAGTTTAAGAATGTCAATGTCTGTTCTTATAAATCTAATTTGGAGTGTATATAAAAAATATATGTATATGCTTTAGGAGGATACAATTTTGTTTGGTGTCAAGTAGCTTTGCCAATTGTAACAATGAAATTGACCCTCCAACATTTTAGTCAAATTGATGGTTGATTAACCATTAACAATTACTGTATTGGTAAGAAATTAAAACATGCATCAAGTATATCTTTTTCACATGGCTGAAAAAACAAAATTTAATACAATACTATATTACTAGGAAGCAAAAATGAAGAAAATTTATTTATAAACAACCTATTGTGATCTACAACATATATCTTCTCAACTTGAAAGAATGCCAAAATCTGTAACTCATTAAACACTTATTCTGACAGAATAGAAGAAACCATTGGCGATGATAACATGTCGAAGGCAAGTTCTCAAAAGATGATTTTGTGCCCTTTGGTCTATTTCGAAACTGTTGCTTCAGTCGTCAATATACATGCAATTCATGAAAAAAGATCTCAGTATATGAATTATAAAATTAAGACCCTTCGAATTTCACGATTCCAGAAAAGACTTACTTTGGATATGAATTATTTGGTCCATATAGGTTTTCAGGTGCCGTCATCTTGTTCATCCATCTCCTCGAGAATAACATATTTGGCTGCAGAATCTTTTGCATCATGGTCTGCCACATTGTCACCTGTGTGACCCTTCTGAAGCTTCTGGTATCTGAAATAACCAAAAACAGACATTTGATGAATAGCATTAAATAGAAGTTGAGGAAAAAAATTAGAGATTCTTGCTCAAAATATGTCGGCTGATGACTTACTTGTACACATTAAACAAACTGACACCAATCATAATAGTGAATAGGCCAAATCCTTTCAGCCAAGTAAACGCATCATGAAAGTATAATACTGCAACCTACAGAAAAACAGCATGAAACCAGAACATTAAGTTCAGTATCCTAAGAAGACTTAATAAAAATAGAGACGCAAATTCCGTATTCAATATAAAGCCGTATATGATTACGGAAACAGCTGGATAATCACATCAATAAATATCGATAATCTAAAAATTTAATTGATACCAATATGGTGACAGCCTCCTTAACAACTCCGGCTATTGTGACTGTGACAGCACTAGTTACAGAGACCAAAACATATTCTGTTAGTACCTACGAGAAGATAAAGATACAACGGTTGGAAAGACAAATACCAGAAGTTAAAAAATATGACTACCATAAAGATAAAGATACAACTGTCGAAGGGAAAATTAACTCCTACCATAAAAAAGGCAAGTGTTCCACCAAAGAGCATCAGTAAGCAACTTCGAGCTATATGCCGTGAGCTATCAAAGTACACATTTTCTCGGAATTCTTCCCATGGATCTAATGCAAGAGAAAGAAGTGCAGTTGCCAAAGCCATTACTGGAGTTACATAGCTCATCAGGGTAAGTGGATTTTTCAGACCTGATGTCATTGAAGAAAGAATATAAATATATTTATATAACAGAACATACAAAATTTTAACTGGAAAATAAACACAGACAAAGAAAAAGCTCGGGGGGGAGATAGCCAGAGAATTTATAAAATAGATAAATAATGCAATCTTCAAAGTTAATTACACAAAGCATTCAAACAAACAAAAATCAAAAACCCATCAAAAGCCGTTTTCAACTATGCAGGATTTGTTAATATGGACAAAAAGACGTGTAATGCCCTATCATAAATCATGTCTAAAAAATACTCTTCAAACCTAAATCCTTCATAATAGTTTAACTTATAATTTTCCTTGGTCTCTCTCTAGTCTCTACCTCTTAACTAGCATTGACTATCGCATATGTGATTTACCCTCCTCATTAGGGCCTCTGCTGGTCTTCTTTGCATGTACCTTAAATGGCAAGATTCTACTATATTTTTCACAATATGAGCAACCTCAACTTTCTATCGAATTATTTCATTTTTTATCCCATTTTATGTTGCGTGTCCAACCATATATTGTTACATTCGTATTTATGCAACATTGGCTTTCTACCACCCAACATTTAGTTCCAAATAACATTGTCAGTCTTATAGCTATGTAAACAAAATCCACGGTTGATAAAAATTGAATATACTCGTACAAATTATTGCCCGGTCTAAGGATTGATCGACCAAAGGCAACAGACAAAAGTAAAAAAAGAAGAAAAAAACAATGATAATTTAATTAAGTAAAACTGTTCATTGAATACATATCATATAAGTCAAATAACACCGATGTTTTCGATAAATTATTGCATGGGATTATATGAGGCACTTACCATAGGATTCTTTCTTTTCAATTTGGTTTTCAGTTCACACGTGAAGGGAATGATAATCGCCCGATCCAAGAAAATGAAGCAAGAATGTTCAATTAGCGACAGCAGGATAAAGAAAAATATGAATGTCTTTGCATGTGTATGTGTAGATAGACATGTATATATACAATATACAATAATATAAGAAAATGAAAAGGCATATAGAATACCTGCAAAAGGATCTGAGTCATACACCACCGAAATCCAGACATAACAGCAGCAAGCATGACAAGCACAAATCCCAAAAATTCAAATTCTGTCTCTTTTGAAACTGCAGTAAACCAAAATAAAATCAAAGACATTAGTATAAATTCTCCTTGGAATGGTTTTTATGTATGTGTGTAGCCAATCCCACCTAGAGAGAAATACTTATATTGTTATGCTGGCTTAGATGTTCTGATTTCCTAAGTGCAAATCAATGTACATTGAAATGATAAATAATACTATCGTTAACGTGAGCAAAGATATCAATACCTGTTAGTAATATGCCGATGGAAATGACTAAAATGATTCCTGATAGTTTAAAACTTGGTGCCTCCAACCTTCCAATTCCAGCCAAAATTTATAATTAAATGACAGAAAACAAATAAAGATAAATACAAACATAAAACTAATATTCATCAAGAGGATATAGAATTAAACATATGGTTACTCGAGAACCAAAATCACAAAGTAACATGAAAGAGACGTGACCAAGAATTAGAGAATACAGAAATATCAATTAAAATAATGCACCCTTAACAAACAATAAGCCATTCTAAGTTCTAACAGCAATTTCAATTTCATGGCATCAAATGAAAGGGTGATGTTATGCAAGCCTTCAAAACATAAAATTTGGTTTCCTCGATGTATTAATTATCTCCATAAATTATCCTAGCAATGTAGGTAGTTCCTTAAATTTTAGAATGTTTAATATTAAATCAAGAAATCATATAATCAGAGTGATTACAAACCAAAATGATAAGAAACTCACCTGAAAGCAAAAGCAAACAAGAGGAGAAAGATTGGAGCAGCAGATTTACACTGCAAAATAAAAGAAAAGGTAAATAAGGAGGGGAAGGATATTTAATTAGCTGCTTCCAGAAAAATGGGGGTAAATGTAGAATCCTATTCTGATGTAACATTACAAACAACAAAAATTTATAAACATTTATTTCATTCTAAATGAAAATAAAAAAAGTTCCACAAACCATTGTAGCAAATGTGACAGAGATGAAAACTAGAGATGCATTGCTCAAGTTAACATCCATAGCTGTTCCAAGAGCAGTCGGGACAACTGTGAAAGGCAAAGTCCATCTGTGGCATTAGTTGATATAAAAGTTAATGTAATAAGTGGTGATAAAAGTGTGCTTCAGGGTAGAAGATCAGCGAGCAAGAGAGAGGAAAGAGGTAAAAATCACACCAATCATCCTATGTATTACTACATAATTTCATATCGCTAAAAAACTCGAGTGAAAATGGTAATTCAGAACTTCATAATCATAAGAGCGAGAGGCTAGTCTATTTGCCTCATTTTCCATTTTCGGAGCATGTTACATACAAAGCTTAATAACTGGGTATTTTTCTTAAAAAGAAACACTAGTTCAGAACCGTTATCACCACAAATAATTACAAATTATATGTGAAATATAATGCGCCAATAACACTCAAAAATATGTAACAACTAACGAAAAATTATCAGCCAAAATGTAATAGGAAGTTACAGTGTTGCCTACCTAATTATCATCATATATTCATATTAAAGTCAGTAGAGTTAAAACATAGAAAATCAAGAATGAAATTTACCTCGCAAAAAGTAATCCCTCCAAGACATGACAACGTTAGTCTCAAATTTATCAGACCAAAACCAAGTGATAAATTTCGATAAAACAGCTTGCATTGTAAAATGGATAGTATTCATTAAAAAGGGAGCTGGGAACTTTCCCATATGATCTCCCAACAGACTTTTATTATACCTGTTCAAAACAGATATCAATAAGAGACGAATGCTATAACAATTTGCTTTACAAATAACACCAAAAAGAGTAAACTAGGAACTTACAGTGTCAAAAATAAACTGAAAGTGTACCACACAAATATGAAAAACAATGTCTTCAAGATATTTGCTCCATTAACAGTATTATCGTAGCTTTTATCCAGTGATCCAACGCCACCCCCTGAAACATAGGAACCACCACCGCCAACTATTCCTCTATCAGGGCTGTCTTCAATGTCAAAAGGCACATACTTCTCAGATCCATTACCTCTCCTATGAACAGAATCATCATCCATCGCACTAGCACCATTCATCGAAACACTCCTTTGCTGCTTAAACTTATCAAAAGAAAACTTCTCTCTATCTAAAACTCTTCCTTGCACCTCATTCTTTTCAATAAAGGGTAACTCAAAAACAGTATCTTTTTCTACACTAACACCCTCATCACCTAATTGCTGATCTAAAACAACCCTTCCCTCACCAACACCAACACCCTCATCATTATCATTATCATTATCGTCGTCACACCAACGCGAAAACGAAAGTTCTCTACAAATGCCGGAACCTAAACTTCTACTATCAAGATCATCAATTATAATCCCTTTAAAGTTACAACTCTCTGAATCCAATTCAATATGTACCATCTCCTACTGTATATATACATATCCATGTTCCATCCAACTTGTTTATTTTAACAAAATCTTCAGTTATTTGTTACAAACTCCAACAACAAAAATTGTTCACTTAAATTAACACAGCTAAGTGTATGAACTGTTTTCATAATCAAAATTTGTACAATAATCAATAATCAATAATAATAAGTATACATATGATGACCCATTTGAAGTAAAATTAGCTAGCATATAATAAACGTGATGAAAATGAATAAAAATTGAATCTTTGTATGAAAGAAAGAGATGAAATTTGGATAATTGATTGATGAAGAGCGAAAGTAACAAACAAACCTGGGGAGGATTGAATGATTGAAGAGAGAGATCTGAGGTGAGCGGGTCGGATCTGAAGGTTTGTTTGGATGGGAGTTTTGAGGAATTGAATTGAATTAATCTGAAACTGCGTTTTGTTTTGTGTATCCATTCACCACCAAACTTTTGTTACTAATTAACTACTAATTAATCTATTTTTTTTTATAAAAAATGCTTACGTTGCAAGCAAAATTATCAATTTCATTAGACTCAATTTTGATCAATAAAAACTAATTGATTTTTTTTTTTTAAGTAGCATAAAGTGTTAGAAATTTCATCTATAAAATATAAGTGTGATGACTGAAGTTCGAATCACGTCCATTGTATGTATAATGCAATGTTCTATTAACTAAACTAATGTCATAGGACAATAAAAACTATTTGATATTTTGTAAATAATTTTTTTTATATTTTTGTGTGTATATCGAATTTGTTGAGAGTGTCCTTGTAAAATATTCGAATGATATGAGCTGAGAGATGTGTGGGTTGGTTAGAGGAGATACATAGATCATCAATTCATGGTGTAATACTTTTCCATTACTTTTTTGTTTACTAAAATACTTTTTAATTATTATCAAAAAAAAAAAAAAACTTTTTAATTACTTATCTAGCACATAACTACTTTTTTTTACACCACATAACTATTTTATTTATTTTCTTTTTGATATAATAATTTATAAATAAAAACTATTAATTAATTCATGATGATACTTTCTTTCCATCACATTTGCTTTTATTTCAAGTTAAAACTTTGCTTTTGATGTGAGAAGAGTTAGGGAAATGTGGTGGGTGGTGATGGGAGGATCGGTTGGTTGATATTTAAAGGCATTTAAGCCTAACTTTTTTCTTTGATACTCTATATATATATATATATATATATATATATTGACAACATATTTATATTTATTTATTTTATCTAATACAATTTATTTTTTAAAATTTATTAAATAATTAATACATTTTGCCTAAATAAGATACAAAAATAAAATTAAAAAAATTTCATTAATCAAAGGGTCAATATTTGATGTTGACCTTAAATATAAAACTTTAAATTTTTGAGATGCCTTTAATTCAGCGATAAATTATTACTATGTTCAACGATAAAAAAAAAAAAATATAAGTCATATTTTACAAAATAAGCTTACATGTATCAACAACAACAATTGTCAACTATCCCACGTGCCCCGTCTCAACCAAATAGAAATAAGCTTACAAGTTAGAGTCGTCAAAAATTGTAGCTTACCAAACACTGCCTTAATATGGGAGATACTAGCAATTTCAAAAAAAACGGTAGAGCGGGGTGAGCAATAGCAACAGAATCAGAATCAGAATCAATGAATTCGAAAGAAAGTTGCAGAACCGAACTCCGCATCGCAATTCGTCAACTCAACGATCGAGGTCTCCGTTCAGCTTCAACATGGTAACTAACTAACTAACTAACTTCCAAAACCCTAATCCCTTTCTCATCATTTCATTTCATCATTTTCCTTTCATTTTCATCAAATGTAGGGCATCAGAACAATTAGTAGGAATAGAGCAAGATCCATCCAAATTCACTCCGTCGAATACTCGCTTTCAGCGTGGAAGTTCAAGTATTCGTCGAAAGTATCGGACGCATGAAGTTACTGCCACTCCGACTGCCGGTGTTTCGTATGTTGCCACTCCTGTTATGGAAGAA
Source organism: Trifolium dubium (assembly GCA_951804385.1). Classification (NCBI taxonomy): domain Eukaryota; kingdom Viridiplantae; phylum Streptophyta; class Magnoliopsida; order Fabales; family Fabaceae; genus Trifolium; species Trifolium dubium. The sequence continues at coordinate 2,485,673 of OX638073.1, read as the reverse complement.
GATGAAGTTGTTGATACTGATTTTTACTTTCAGGCTAAGAATTACTTTGATGGTCGTGAGTATAAGAGAGCTGCTCATGTTCTTCGTGATCAAATCGGAAGGAAATCCATTTTCTTACGATCTTATGCTCTCTATCTGGTTTGTTTTCTTTTCTTTTTTCCTATTTCTCGTGTTTTGTTTCTGTGTTTCAGTGTTTTCACTGCAAATTGTTTTTATAAATATTGTATATCTTAAAAATATTCATCGAGACAAATCAAACATCTTATATGCTAATATTTGCATTTACATATTATGGTCAAAGTAGATTATATGAATAAGACACAATGGTCAACTGAGTCACTTATTTTTGGGACGGAGGGAGTGCATTTTAAAAACTCGGTCCACATATTCTTTCACATTGTGGTCTCTTCAACGCTAAAGTTATATTTTTGTTTGCAGCTTAGAAAGTTTGTTAATTTTCATATGTTTGTGTGATGAGATTCTCACACTTTATGAGAGAGCTATTGTCTATGTTCTTTAGGAATTTTGATGTCTTAAATATAATGTTCATTAATAGTTGTACAATGATTTGCCCGGCCTGTCAACTGAATTTATGGTAGTCTTGTATGTACATTAATATCCTACATAGTAAGAATCCATTTAAGATATGTTGATAGAAATTTCATATGAAAAATGCTTACATTATTACATTTTTAGGTTGGATGATGTTTCTTGCTTTGTGCTGATCTGCTAAACAGATTGAGATTAATTATGTTGATTTTGTTGGATTGTCTTTTTGGGGAATTTATGGTAAATTTACTTTTGTGACTGAAGCTCAATTTCTGTAACTGTTGAAGTGGGGGGTTTTGCAAAGTTTACTGAACATTTAGCAACATTAGGCCAGAATATAGAGGGCAGTCTAGGTTGTCTTAGTCTTTTAGTATTTGATTTGAATTGGGCACAGAGTTACAATGAACAAAGTACACCAGACTATGTTGTCAAATCTTGGTCATGGCATATATTTTGGCAACCGCCATGTCCAATATGTGAAGGATGCTGGTTATATATGTCAGATTTTTGGCTTTCTGCCCTGGTCCACCATTCGCCAACGATATTGCTTACACCAGCTGACTGTCATATTATCTTTACATGGTTCCTAAACTGACTTGAGTCTTTATTTTTAGACGTCGTCAGTCTTCATCTAAACCCTTCTCTAAGAATTTTATCTGCCACTTTTGTCCAACCCTAGTCTTGTTATGATATAGAACTGTCATAAAATGTATAATTTTTTAATATATATTATCATGTACATATGTATGTTAACAGAAACTTTTAGTCATATCATATTCTTCTGTGTCGCTTGTTAGTTGTTACTTTTCCCTTGAGTACAGCCTAAATAAAGATAATGCAATAACTCTGTCGCATGCTAATAGGATAAACAACTGGTGATCTGACCACAGGGTTTTTCTTCTAATATAATGTACATAATATCAGTTAGAAAATTCTGAGTTTTTTTAGTTTTTAGAATTTCACATGTCTATAACATCTCTGTCCATGTTTTGTACTTCCTACAGGCAGGAGAAAAGCGAAAAGAGGAAGAGGCGATAGAACTTGATGGATCTCTGGGTAAGAGTGTTGCTGTAAATCCGGAATTGGTTTCTTTAGAGAGGGAGTTGTCTACACTTCGCAAGAATGGCACAGCCGATCCCTTCTGCTTGTACTTATATGGTCTTATACTGAAACAGAAAGGCAATGAAAATTTGGCACGTACAGTTCTTGTGGAATCTGTAAATAGCTACCCTTGGAACTGGAATGCCTGGACTGAGCTGCAATCCTTATGCACTTCAGTTGATATCTTGAATAGTCTTAATCTTAGTAGTCATTGGATGAAGGACTTTTTTCTTGCCAGTGTCTACCAACAATTAAGGATGCATAATGAGTCTCTGTCAAAATATGAATATCTACTCGGAACTTTTAGTTTTAGTACTTACATCCAAGCTCAAATTGCTAAAGTCAAGTACAGTTTGAGAGAATTTGATCAAGTTGAAGCTATATTTGAAGAACTGCTGAGGACTGATCCTTACAGAGTAGAAGACATGGATATGTACTCTAATGTGCTGTATGCAAAGGAAAGCTCTCCTGCTTTGAGTCACCTTGCCCATAGAGTTTTCATGACTGATAAATACAGACCGGAATCCTGTTGTATTATTGGGAATTATTACAGTTTAAGGGGACAGCATGAAAAGGCAGTTGTATATTTTAGGAGATCCCTTAAACTGAACAAAAATTATCTCTCTGCATGGACACTTATTGGCCATGAATTTGTAGAGATGAAAAACACTCCCGCTGCTGTGGATGCCTATCGTAGAGCTGTTGATATAGACCCATGTGATTATCGTGCTTGGTATGGACTAGGACAAGCTTATGAGATGATGTTTATGCCTTTCTACGCACTTCATTACTTCAAAAAATCTGTTTTCTTGCAGCCAAAAGATTCTCGGCTGTGGATTGCAATGGCTCAATGCTATGAAACTGATCAGCTTCGCATGCTTGATGAGGCAATAAAGTGTTACAAAAAGGCAGCAACTTGTGATGACAATGAAGCAATTGCTCTGCACCAACTAGCAAAGCTGCATTCGGAGCTGGGACGCTCTGAAGAGGCAGCGTTTTACTACAAAAAGGATTTAGAGAGAATGGAATTTGAAGAGCGGGATGGACCTAACATGGTTGAGGCTCATCTCTATCTAGCAAATTATTACAAATCGACAAAAAGATTTGAAGAGGCAGAGGTTTATTGCACACGTCTTCTCGATTATACTGGCCCTGTGAGTAAAATATTTAACTACACTTTCAATTTATTTGTTTTACAATTATTACACTTTCAATTTTAAACAGTTTGTTCATACCAAATCATTTAATGATCATAATCATTCTTTCAGGAGAGGGAGACGGCCAAAAGTTTACTTAGAGGCATGCGATCGACGCAATCTGGTTTCCCTCCATCGGATTGAGCACTTTCTTCCATAATTTACTTGAATAATATGAACAGAAATGTGGCATGTCAAAAAGTTTCTTTAACAAATCATATCAGGATGAAAGCTTGCTCTTGGTTGTACTTGTACGTTTTTTTTATAGCGAGGGTTTTTGGCTGGATTAGGTCCGTAATTGTATTCTGATTCTCTGACATTGAGAGGAGTTTTTCACATTAAAAATGGAGGTGTTCTATTCATAGATTTCTTTCATTTTATTGCTATTATTGTTGGTGTTGGTTGGTTGGTCTTGTTCAACTTCTACAAGAAAGAGGAAGTTTAACGATCTTGGAATATTTCGCTGCACCTAGCGATCAATTACAAACTGAATTCATTATTTGGAAAAGTCGGCCAACTCAACTGAATGTGTTGGTGTTGTTTCAGCCTCTAATAATCTCAACTAAATTAGGATAGCAAAATAGAAACAAACTGACATCATAAGGAAACAGACATCTTTTGAGAAGATGATGATGATTTGTTATATGAAAAAACATTTACTATGTTGTAACAACTAACAAACACAAACAATATTATAAAAACTTCCTAATTAATTGTCTTTAGGAAACTATCAAGTGAATGGTGATCTGTTTTGCTTTACGATATGGAAGTTCATTTTTCTACTTGTTGCATGAAGTCAAACGAGAGGAGAGTCCTAGTCATTGGTAATGAACATGATCTTATTGATAATTATGATATTATCCATAGAAGTTCTGGTATAAAATATTGGATCTTGCTAACATGTATTTTACCGACATATGTTAAGAATCTAAAATTGAAAAAACTAATATTAAAATTGTAATATTTTGTCTTTTATAAAGTAGAATGCACAATTTTTTAGACAAATACTTTTCATCCTAAAATATTTTATTTTAAAAAGAAAATGTATCAAATCAATATGGTGAATTAATATTCAACTCACTTGATAATATTCATTTTTGTATGAAATTAGCGTTATTTTTTTGTCGACTAAAAGGGCCTATATTTTTTTAAATAATTAATTATGTTTATTTATTTATTAACTTTCATTTCTTTTTATTAATTATGTTTATTTATCATCAAACAGTAGACTCTGGAGAATGTTAGGGGAATTCTCCATAACATGAAAATTCATAAAGTCTATAGAAATACTAAATAATTTCTAAGCATGTGGTGCATGGTTACCATTTTTTAAAAAGTCAACTTAAGCAACAGGAGAAATGAAAAAGATACACTAATAATCATTTAAAAGAATGGAGTAGAGAGAGGGAGAGAGAAGAAGGGAGAGGAAAAGAAAGAAAGAGAGATAACAATGAAAAATCATAAATTTTCGTAAAATAACTCAAGTAGTAGTATGAGTTAAATGATGTATGAATTGAGTAATAAGAGCTCTAGAAATCAATTAAATGATTAATGATGAGAGTAATTTATGTTTCTGGTGTATTGAAAAAAATTGACGAACATAATAACGATGGTTGATAAGAGATGACATATTTACTCAAAAAAAAAAAAAGATGACATATAACAATTAAAGTAAACTAAAATCTCATAAATTATCCAAATAATAGTATTTGGGATACGTTGGCCTACATTCCAATAAGTTGATAAAAAATGCAAATTATTTTTAAAACATATGTTAATTAAGTCTAATGCTTGGATCCAACTTCTTCTTTTTTATAAGCTATCCAAGTATCCAACTTCTTTTAAACGAGCTACTCATTTAAATTGTAAATTGTTTGTTTCTCTTACTATATAAACCAAGTCTACATGCATTGTTTTATTTGCTAATCTGAATTTCATTTAGTTGGTAGGTATGTAATGTATAAAAATTAGAATTTGATATATTAGTTTATTTATTTTTAAAAGGTAGAATCTAACGACCATACTATCTGTTTCAAAAAAATCACATATATTATTAAAATTATAAAAATTGTGATGCATTTACATATTTATATTTACAATTATTGATACTACAAAAAAGAAAAATATGGTTATATTTTTTAATTAATGATATTTATTTTAGTTTTCACAACAAGTATCTGGTCCATTGGATCAATTAATCGGACTCAAAAATCAGTTCTGACATCAAATGATTTCAACCTCTCCTAAGCATAGATTGTGAGGGATCAAAACGTCATCGTCCTTCTTATAAATTCAATGTCAATCAAACTAACTAACATTTGGTTTTTTAATAATATTTTAAATAAAAATAATTTATAAAAAATCATGAATGTCAGTTAAATTTTGTAAAGGATCTCTTGAAGAGAAAATTTAGATTTCTTTTGATAGTAGATAATGAAATGTGTCACTTAGTGACGGGAGCATTAAACAATACTAATCAAAATGGTATATTCCAGCACATGAAATACCAAAAACAAAAAAATATATTTCTACACATGATCTTCCTTAAAAATAAAATAAAAAAACACAATGATAGTCTTTTTTTGGATGATCATTCAGCAGGTTTGGTAATTAAGATTTAGACAGCCACTTTAAAAAAGAAAAGATTTAGACAGCCACACTCAAGATTTGTGAAATTCAATAATTTATATTGGTTTGAGGAGGACCATTTGTTTATATTATTACTGATTTTCTTGTTGGGTGTATCATTGGAGATATATTTTTTTGTGAGCATATATATGTAGGGAGTTGCACTTGTTAATTGGTTTAAAGATTATTTATATGTATGTGAAATTTTAGTTTTAATTTTTGTATCATATTTTGTTTTAAATAAATTTTTAAATTAATCAAACTTTTTGATTTTAATCCTTAGAAAAAAAGTTCGTAGGAAAATTTGCAAGTTTTTTGCAGATTTTTCTATGAATTTTTATATTAGAGACTAAAATCAAAAAGTTTTGTTGATTCAGGGACTTGTTTAAAATAAAAATCGATACAAAGACTAAAACCAAAATCACACGTGCATACATGGACACAAATGATACTTTGTTAATTTAGTTATTTTTCTTCTTGACTTTATCTGCAATTGGATATATTGTTTTAAAAAAAATGTTATCATGCGTTCTTGTAACCTCTCTTACCGATCTCGGTTCTTATTGTGTTGAGACCAGCTAGTCTTATTAATAATATTTTACCGTTTAAAAGAAAATGTTATCATGCGTTCTTATCTTAGAACCTACAAAAATATTATTTTAAAAATTGTGTATTCACTTTTTTAAAAATTAATTTTTTTATATTATTAAATATAAATTATTAAAAATAGATACCTTAACATGTTAGGGCACATGTTAACTTGACTTTTTATTTTTTTTAGAAATTTTCTTTTTTGTGTCTATAGAACTTCATCTGCCCCTTTAAATTTTTAAAATACTCTATTTATTTTCTAAAGTTCAAGCGTGTAAAAATTTAAAATTCTTAAAAAATTATTTCTTCGTCTTTTAAAATTTTATAGGATTCAAATTAGTCTAAATTTAAATATTTTACATTTTTACCTTTTAGAACACGAACAAAGTTCACCTGATGATTAGATTATTACAATGTATGGTTTCACATTAGTGGGAGAATTTTGAAGAACATCAATATTTAAAAAGTATAAACAACTTAAAAATATAAAATTCTCTCAATAAAAATAGGTTACAAGTTCTACAATCTAAAATAAATTTCAACTGAAATTGCAGAATTTTAAATGTTCACCTTTTAAAAAGTGAACCGTGGTTTTTAAAAAATTCATGACCTAAAGTTTGAAATTGGTTCAAATTTTAAAATACGAGTGGGGTGTTTTATTAATTTTAAAAATGTTGTATCTGAGTTTGAGTCAGTGGAAACATGCAATTTTATCCTCTAAGCCAACATAGTGTAGTGTTGCAGTTGTAGAAATTGTTGAGTTTATAAAAAGAAAAATTTAGAAATTTATATTCTTTCTAAATTTAATAGTCTATACTATACAGCTATAATATATATTGCTTTAGTAATATATTACTTTTTTTTCTTTATTTTTTTATAAGTAAAACTCCAAAATTTATATTACAGCATTAACTCATATCCACATTTTTGTGTGAAAATAGTACAAACTCATATCCGAAACCCGATCTAAGGATTGATTGACCAAAGAAAATTATTATTGGCCATTAAAATTTTCTCTTCCTCTTCGTGAGTTTTCTTTCTTCTATTTCTCTAAAATTGTTTCTCCCAATATTACAACCCTAAATTCCTTTTTGATTATTTGTTTTCTCTTAAATATATTTGATCCCTATTATAAATTAAATACATCAACTTTTGTATTTATTTTTTTTATTAAGAATTAAATATTTACCAAACAACATATATTTAAATAAGTATTTGTATTAACAATCATTTTCAGATTGAATAAAATATAAGACTCACATTCTATAAGACCCGGGCGATAGCATGAGTCAAACTTCTTACTATAGTCTATGTATTCCCTCCGTCACAAAATATAAGGGAAAAAACATTTTGCTTTTTGTCCCAATATATAAGGGAAAAAAATAAATATTTATCTTTCCCAAATATTAATTTTACTTATTTTTATAAAATTAAATAAAAATTTAATTTAATTTTCCTTCTCTACCATTTTATCAATAAACAATAACAAATAAAAAATGTTTTTACACTTTCCTATGTAACTTATTTCAAGAAAAACCCCACAAATTCATTTTTCAAATTTTTATGTTTTGATTTTCTTAATAAGTGTATTTTTTTATTTTCCTTTATAATTTGGGATAGAAGGAGTATTTTTTTATATTTAATGTTTTAGACCTTGTAATTTTATTATTACTATTACTATTGTATACTAAAATGATATCTCTTTATAAAGAAGAATTACTTCAATAGCAAAATAAGGAAAGAAACTTATAAAAAGGATTCTACCAAAAAAAAAAACTTATAAAAAGGAATGTACTAAAAATAACATTTTGGTTCATTTTAATTAGACTTTCAAGCTTTTGTTTTGTATTAACTCCAAGCACCGGTTGCTTTCCTTCATCAACAAAATTAATGCTTCAGTTAGTGATTTCCATTACGTATATAAAATATTATTTTTAGTGCATTCTTTTTTACAAGTTTCTTTCCTTATTTTGCTATTGAACTAATTCTTGTTTGTAAAGAGAGATCATTTTAAGATATCATCACTTTTTATTGATAATATATTACTACGATATTTTATTATTAAACAACACATGAAATAATTCATCGATATTCATATTATACACAGAGCCGTCCTTTGCCCCAAGCAAGCTTTGCCTTGACATTGGACCTCCAAAAAATCAATTTTTTTAAAAGTATTATATATGACTAGATTGAATTTATATTTGGTCCAAAATATATAGTATGAAGATTTGATTGAATAATTTGCTTCAAAAAGTGTTAGGAGAGAGATTTTTCTTAATCTGCTAAAATGTATTTTGAATATATTTATTAAAAAATAACCTTTTGTTTATGTTAATTATACAGATAAATGATTAATTTTAAACTTGTTGATATGTTATTTATAATTTAAATATATAGATGATGTTCTTTTAAAAAAAGTATTATGATTTTTTTGGTACAAATTTTTTTATTAGGGTCCATGGGTCCATTTTAATTATTTACTTGGAATCTCTAAAATATGTGGACCGACACTGATTATGAACGGGTCGAAGGTCTAGTAAGCTTAAAACTAATAAAAAATTACCCTAATTCTTGGCTTTCATACCATGATTTAATGAATAAGTAAAAAAATGTAGGGAAAAATTCTCATAATGTAGAATAAGCTAGTGCAAATATTATATATTGGAGCGATTTTTTGTTTTTCATTTATAAATTTTCAAAAACCAAAATTAGTTTTTGTTTTTATATTTTTATAAACAGATTTCTATAGATTCTGATTTGAATTTTAAGGTTCACTTGTGAATTTTTTTTGTTTTTGTTTTCACCACTAATATATGGTTTATTAGATCAATTAATTTGGTCTGGAGTGAGTTTTGGCATGAAGTGATTTCAATTCTCTCTCAATCGCAATTGTGAGAGATAGAACTGTGATCATCCTATTATTTAATTCAGTGTCAATCATCAATAATCTACTTTGACCATATTTTTTTTTCACTATTATATAATTGCAAATATGAGCATATAAAATGTTGTTTGATTTGTCTCGAGTATTTTCAAGATACATAATTTTTTAAAATTTTAATTATATATAATTAAAGACATGATTAAAGTTGTGCATTGACAAATATAAATAAACTGTGTCAATTATTTTAAGACAGAGGAAGTAATATTTAGTAGCTCAGTTATAAAATTATTATTGAATTACGGCAGTCTATTTATTTCCACTTCACTTTTTTTTTTTTTCCATGTTAGTCAAGTTCTCTGAATTTTTTTAATAACAATAGGAGTAGATGGGACTGGTTAGTTGTGTCGACTTCCTTGTTCAAAATACCTAAAATGCGCATTTCATTAATATTTATATTGAATTTTTTTTTTTGGAATGATATTTATATTGAATCTTGACATGTCAGAATCTATCATCATTATGACTTCACTTATTATAAAAATATGTTAACAAATAAAAAATAATTGAAAATAAAAAAAATTAATTATAATAAAATCATCATAAATTTACATACAAAAAATGAAAAGATCAACAATCAAAACCCAAACATAAACACCTACTTTAACTTTTTCTACGATTGACTTAAGACTTCTAAACACTGATAAAGATATTTTAAATAAGTCAACAATATATTTAATCATATATTTTAGTTGACAAGACCTGCAATTATTTATTCTCATGCATAATGCACGGTTAGATCTAAAATCTAAGTTAAGGTTACGATTAGACATTTTTTTTTTTTTTGAGTAATACGATTAGACATATAAGGGGATTGTTACGAGTTCGGCTTAACATGCACCCTCAATACATTAAATGTTCCTGCAATGTTTTTTCTCCGAATTAAGTTAGAATTTTTACATACAATACTATTATAAATACATGTAAAATAGAATGACAAGAGATCGAACCCCATCATGAGTGTTATGCTTAGTAATTTTGGCATTTTCTCCCAATTAAGTTAAGATTTCTCAATTGTTCTTACAATGGTTTACTAATATATCATTCTAGTTATACATATTTTAAATTTATTGGGTATAATCTGCGCGCAATTGCAGAGACTAATCAATCGAGTCGGATGATCACTAATGATTGCAAAACTCTCACTCAAGACAATTTAACAATCATTCTAGTTATATATATACCTACAAGACATTCTCACACATATTAAAAATATAATAAATTGCAGTAAAAAAATAATAATAAATTATTACTTTTAATAATTTTACTTATATAAAAGTATAATAAATTTTTAAAAACTATATTAATTATTATTATGCATATAATATTATCATAAATGTATATAATTAGAGTATAATGAGTTGAGAAATGTATAATTTATCCTAATATAACATAAATAATTTTATCTATTTTTTTTAATAATCGATCAACGAGGTCTTATATTTTATGACGGAGATAGGATGCAAACAAAATATAACATAAATGACCGATTATTAAAATACCAATTTAAATAAATAAAAAGGTCAAATTTAAAGGACTGCTTATATAATCTACTCCCTCTGTCTTTTTTATAAGACACTGTTTGACAAAATTACACTATTCACTTATTATGTTTTGACCGTATTTTTTTAATAATACATAGATGTAAATATTAACATATAAGATCTTGTTTGATTTGTTTTGACGAGTACTTTCAAAATATCAAGTTTTTATAATTTTTACCATTAGATAATTAAAAATATTTGTGATCAAAATTATGCATTGGCGTATGTATAATGGTCAAACGAGATCTTATATTTAGAGACGGAAAAAGTATTTTTTAATGCAGTCTAATAAATAAATTCTCAACACAGATAAAAATAGTAAATTAAAGAATCTCAAGATCCAATCGAGACCCTCTATATTTTATCTAATAGTAAAATATCTAATGTGTTTTGTTCCATGCGTTAACTTATTTGATGCACATTGCCACATGGATAATAATAATAAGAAATGAATTTTCCACTTGCATCACACAATTATAATTATAGATAGTCTGATTTAAATTAATAGACGAAATTATTTAATTACGTGTGTAACTTGAATCGTTTGATCTAAAATAAATAATGGCCACCAATCATTAATTGGTTAAATGGTGATTGATGCTGAACTTGATAAAAAAGATTATAGTTTGATTTTTCGCAACTGCGATTGGGAAGAAGCTGAAACTACTTGATGCCAGAACTGATTCTTAAATAAGATTAAATTGTTGGTGAAAAAAAATATAAAATAAAAACTAGAATTTAATTTATATGCACCGACGATGTAAAATTATTTTACACGTGCATCCAATTAAATCACGCCATGTAAGCATTTATGGAGATATTTTAGGAACTAACCTATAAAAGTGACATTTTGTTGTGTTTTGATTGGATGCATGTGTAAAACAGTTTTACACTGTCAGTGTACAACAATTAAACTCAATAAACTAATGGCCGAAATAGACAACAGCGAAAAATCTATAAAAAAATTGCTACATCAGATAATCCAACTCATGTCTTGAATAATATATCCCAAGTAGGCAAGTAGGCACCACCTCCATGTTATATATAGGTGTCTAAGTAGTTAGTATACAATACAATACAAGGCATAAGGAAAATAAAGTGTGTGTTGTATATATATCATATCTTGAGTTTAGTTAGTTAATTTATAATTTCAATGGGGTCATTTGGTGAAATTCATTCAAATTATGAGGTTGAAAAATTAGTAACTAGTGATGAGAAAGAGTGCTGCATTAATAGAAGTGACATTGAGTATGCAGTCAAAGATCTGTTGTTGGGTTTGGGAGAAGATGTCAACAGAGAAGGCATCAGAAAGACACCATTTCGTGTTGCCAAAGCTTTTTTTGAAGGAACTAGAGGCAAGTATATGTATATCTCCATTTTTTTTAATTTAAGTAAATAAATATATACTAATTACTAAATATATAATTAAGTGATATTTTTTTTTTTTATATATTATGCTACTTGTAATAAAACGTGTCCGTATAATTAGGTCCTTTTTTACTTACCTCGCGGTCAAGCTTCTATAATCAAGTTATTTTTTAAAAAGTTACACTTATAATTTATAAATACCTAGTTCTCGAGGACTTAAAAAATATTGACATTATTTTTGTATTTTTTTGGTCAAGTAGTTCAATGGTTAGAAATTCATCATTTGAATTTCAGTTTTCAACCTGACCATGCAATCTTGCATATATAATGTGATGTTCCTATCAATTATGTTATATTGACGGGGACATTACTTTTGTATTATTATTACATTATATTATCATTAACATGTGAAAGGATATTAAACTATTTTCATGTAGGTTATAGGCAAAATGTGATGAATATTATTGAAGGTGCATTATTTCCAGAAGCAGGCCTAGAAAATAATAACAAAATTGGTCATGGAGGTGGAGTAGGTGGACTTGTATTTGTGAAAGATATTGATCTTTACTCTTATTGTGAATCTTGTTTATTACCATTCCAAATCAAGTGTCATGTAGGTTACATCCCTTCAAACCAAAGAGTTGTTGGCTTAAGCAAACTTCCTCGTGTAGCTGAAGCATTTGCAAAACGATTTCAAGAGCCTCAACGTTTAGCAGATGAAATTTGTTTTGCTTTGCATGAAGGGTTTCAACCAGAAGGTGTTGCTGTCATACTTCAATGCACTCATATCCCTTTTCCTTATAAGGATATTGTTTCCAATCATAAAGGGTGGGTGAAGATTCTTGTTTCTTCCGGTTCCGGTGTTTTCGAGAACAAAAATGATGATATTTGGAGTGATTTATTTAGTCTTGTTAAGTTTAGAGGTATTGATAAGGATAAAGTTTTTATTAAAGGCTCATTAGATGAATGTTGGTGTCCTTCATCTAAGATTGAAGATATTAAGTATACTCCTATTATGGTTAATGCAGTATCAACAATTATTAAATCTTTAGGTGAAGATCCAACAAGGAAAGAGCTGATAGAAACACCTAGTAGATTTTTGAAATGGTTGATGAATTTTCAATGTGTCAGTAACATTGATTTGAAGCTGAATGGTTCTGTTTTCAATGGAGATTTGGTTATGTTTGATGATGACAAAAACATATACTCAGAATTTAATGTTCCATTTTGGTCACAATGTGAACATCATTTGCTTCCATTTTATGGTGTTGTTCACATAGGATACTATATTTCAAAAGGGTGCAATCCAATTGGAAAATCACTTATAGAATCAATTGTTCATTTTTATGGTTTCAAACTTCAAGTACAAGAAAGGGTTACAAAGCAAATTGCTGAAACCATTTCACAATTGGTAGGTGGAAATGTGATGGTAGTTGTTGAGGCAAGTCACACTTGTATGATTTCTAGGGGAATTGAGAAGTTTAGAAGCAATACAGATACCATTGCTGTTTTGGGACACTTTTCAAGTGATCTTGCTGCAAGGACCAAATTCTTGGAGACTATTCCAAGTGTTACATCTTTTGAAGGACACTAGGCACTATTTTTTCCCTACATTTGTGAAATGTTGCAAAGGACTCTTTGTAGTTTCTCATGAAGTTGTTCCATTTTCAATTATTTTGGAGTAATAATAATGTTGTTTTGTCTTTACTTATGATGTAGTAATCACTTTCTTTTTTGGTTTAGTGTATTGGATTTTCGTTAATGAATGATAGAATTAGTGTTCTTTGAATTGGTGTATTTGATATTATATTGGTGGATCTTTTCAATAAAGTTCATTATTTTGTCCACATTATGTTAATGATGAAAAATGTTTGTAAATCATTCTTTTTTCTTTTTTTAGGTGTGAATTTTTATTTCACGAATTACAACGGAAGTGAATTGTATACATACAAATAAATACAGGTATTTATTTTTTTGGTGTAAGTATTTTACATTACATAATACAAAGATAAAATGAATGTAAATAAATATAGTAATTCTTTGATTAAATTTCTTTTCCATAATGTCAGTATTCATCATAGTTGCTATTTGCTTATGTTTGAGAAGGAATTCTTTCTGCAGCTAGACCAATATTCAGCTACCAGCTTAGAGAATGAAGAGTTTGTGTTCATTAGTTTTGATGGCTCATCATATTCTACCAATTTCCCTATAGTAAGAAATAGTACTAATATTATAAAACACTATATTGAAAAGGGTTAATAGGTATATACCCCTGTAAAAAATATGATTTTTGCAATATCTCTCTGTAAAATATTGTTTTGAGAATAACCCCTTGTAATATTTGCATTTTTGCAATACCTCTGGATTTTTTCAAACATTACATTTTGTGGGGGTATTTTCTTTGCGGCGGTTTAAAACCCCCACTAAAATTACATTTTGCGGCGGTTTTTATTTGCGGCTGTTCAAAACCCCCACAAAAAGTAATGATTGAAAAAGTCTACGGGGTATCGCAAAAATGCAAATATTACAGGGGTATTCTCAAAAAAATATTTTACAGGGGTATTGCAAAAATCATGTACTTTACAGGGTATATATCTATTAACCCTATTGAAAAACACACTGTAAGTAGAAAACAATAAGGAATCAACATACGTACCATAAGATAGGACCATGACCATGTCACTGTCTATTACTGTTGGAATTCTGTGAGCAACGGTTATAACCGTGCATTCTGCAAATTCTTGTCGAATTACTCTTTGTAGAATGGAATCTGTGGCAGAATCAATGGATGCTGTTGCTTCATCTAGAACTAGAATCTTGTTCCTCTTAAGTAGTACTCTTCCGAGACAAAACAGTTGGCGCTGTCCTAAGCTCCAATTTCCACCTTCATCATTCACTGCACAAGTTGTTAGAATTAGATTTAATGATTATATATTTTCCTTAATGTTCAACAAGTAAAACATCGTGCAACAGATTGTCGCCAAAGACTGACCGGAAGAGTTCAAGAGATTTGGTAGCCTGCTGATGGTTTCCTTTAGGTGACATTTCTCCAGAGCCTGAATATACAAATCAAATCTAGTCAAATCGGTTCGGTTCTTATTGAATCGCTCGTGTAAATGGTTTTCTGTCATGTGGTTCTAGTTCATTCACCTTCCATATTTCATCATCTGAGTATAGGCCAAGAGGGTCCATGTTTGTCCTAATATTGCCCTTGAAAAGTGTTGGTTCTTGAGGAATGATGCTTAGCTTTGTTCTCAAATCCTTCAACCCGATCGAGCATATGTTTATCCCATCTATGAGAATATCGCCTCTTGAAGGCTCGACTAAGCGAAACAAAGCACTTATAAGTGTACTTTTTCCACTTCCAGTCCTTCCAACAACTCCTACCCTACTCCCTTCTTGAAATGTACACGTGATTCCCTTAAGGACTAATGGAGCATTAGGACGATATCGAATCTGAAACCAATGTACAAAAGACAGAAATTACATGAAAATATTGAAAAACGTAGAATGGAATACATTGACATAGATGCAAATGCAATGTTACCTCTAAGCCTTGAACATCAATCCTACCCTTAGAAGGCCATGAAGACGGCGGACGGTTATCCTCCACAATAGCAGGAGGCTCGGCTGGAATGTGAATGAATTGATTGATTCTTTCAACAGAAATAATGTAGTTTGATAAGTTCGAAAACCATCGAGTCCAAAATATTTGTGCTGTTGTCAAAATAAAAGCATAATAAAGAGACAGTCCCACAAGTCCTGTAAACAAAGAACAGTAGAAATGCCGAGAGCTGTATTAGCGAAATCATTCCATTGTAGCATAGTAGACCTTTTATGCAATATTATTACCTGGGGATATGTATCCATGAGGAAGCAGAATAAGCAGCAAAGCTGCAGTGATGACAGTCAAGTTTTGAAGTGCTTCAACCCTTAGAATTACCCATTCAATTGCCACATTAGAATGAAAGAACACTGAAGCATCTTTGTCCACAAGTTTTAAGTAGTTTTTGAAAAATCTATCTACCATATTGAATGCTCTTAAAGTAACCACTCCAAGTGATGTCTCAGTTGCAAAATTCATGACCGGAGCTTTAGTGGTTCCGTTGATCCGCATTAGTTCCCTTGCAGTTGCTTGATAGTATTGCTTTTAACAAAGAAGATTAATAAGTTCTTAAGTTAATGATATTTGCAGAGAAAAAGAACAGAAAATCAAGAAAAATTTGAAAGTGGATAATAAACCTGAATGAATATTGATGCAACCATTGCAGGAATAGCCACAATGAGAACTTGCCATGTGACTGAAACCATTATGCAAATTATTACCAGAATTTCAATTGCTACGGATAATGCAAAGAGGATGGAATGAGGCATATCAAAGTCCAAAATACTTAAATCTGATGAAGCCTGCAAGAGCGATAATATTGATATAAGTTTGGAGGCTTATAGAATAGTGATGACTGATGAATGAAATGAACAAAGATATATAGATTCTTTATCTTACTCTAGTTAAAATTCTTCCTACGGGCGTTGAATCAAAGAACATCATAGGAGAATTGAAGATAGCTGTAGTGAAGCTTGAGAAGAAGGCCGCAGAAGCTTTTAATCCGAGACACGCATTCAAGTAAGACCTTAAATATACAAACACAATGCTAGCAAAAGAAATTAATGAATAAACTCCAATCAAGGTTGCACTATTTACTTTCGGAATTTCGATGGCAGTAGCAAGCCAATAGGATGATGCAGTTTGCAAAGCCATAAAAGCAGATTGTGCTAACAAGATAAAACACAACATGAATGACACCTTAGAATAAGAAATATAATCCCAAAATGGCTTCCAGCCAACATCACCAATCACTTTTTCTTCCTCTTTTGTAAGTTGTACCTCAAGTGGATTCTTGGTAGAAATCTCACCCTCGCTCGGATTTTTAGTGAGATAAAAACAATGAGAGTCTTGTGAATTATATACATCATTTTCAGAACCTCTTTTATTTTCGTTATCTTGATTTAGCTCGGTAACTGCATCTTTGTGCGCGTTCACAAGTTGTTCAAAGGCTGTCCCAGCTTTCAGGAGATTTTCATAAGTACCTGATTGTATAACTTTTCCATCTTCCATTACCTAGAATTTGAATTCATGTTAATTACATTCAACTTTTAAGTGTTTCTCATATACATTTTCACAAGTCATGCACATACGGTACGATATTTTCATAAGCTCTTCTAAACGCCTTCATGATTAAAAACTTTACCAATATTGTATCAACTTCTGAGAGAAACTCCACTTGATGTGTCACAAGAATGACTGTTTTCTCTCTTAGAGCAGTCTTGACACAATCCTGTAATTTTGCAGATGCAGTTAGTTTGATACACCAAAACGAGGACAATATTTTTATGAGTCATACTAACAAAGTGATGATAAAATTTCCTTTTCGGAATTTTTAACATGTGCCCTTTGGAGTCAGGACACTTGTTAGCATTTTTCTATTTATTATAATTAACATGATAAGAGGGACATCTCCTTACATTGAACAGAATAGCAGCGGTGTGCGCATCAACTGCACTGAAAGGGTCATCGAGAAGATAGATATCAGCATCGTTGTATACTGCTCTAGCTAGTTGAATCCTTTGCTTTTGTCCTCCACTTATGTTAATCCCTCTCTGACCTATTTCTGTTAGATCACCATAGCTAAAATCACCAATATCCTTATCTAACGCGCATACTTTAACAGCACTATCATATCTTTCTTTGTTCATTGGCTTTCCGAAGAGTATATTATCCCGAATTGTTCCACTTTGTATCCAAGAAGATTGAGAAACATAGGCTAACGTGCTACCTACATAAACCTGTTTTTCATTATAGTGAAATATAAGACAATGTTCATGAATATGAATTTGGATTTAAAAAAAAAACAGAACTTGTTGGGTTTATAACTTACCGTTCCTGAAATCTTAGGAATCTCTCCAAGTATTGCATACAAAAGCGATGATTTTCCGGCTCCAACTGGTCCACAAACTGCTATTTTCTGTCCCCATTTTATCTCTAAATTCACATCTTTTAAAGTTGGGGACACATATTCATGATCCCAAATGAAGCTGCCATCTATAATTGTCATAGCATTGACCGAACATTGTTTCATGTTTCTTCCATTATCATTTTTACTTAGCTCTTCATCAAGCATAAACACGTTTAGGCGATCAAAGGAAACCTTAACTTGGATCATAACAGATAAGGCCTCCGGGATCATAAGAACAGGATCTCCCATGTTCCTCAACGTCGTAAGAACTGTAAAAATGGTTTCAGCATTCAATGGCGCGCTATTGAAAACAGTGCATCCGACGAAGACAACAGCAGGAATAACTGTAGGAGACAGCCAATAAAGAAATGTTCCAAAAGCTTTTATCATCTGTATCTTAGACAACCATTTGAATTCTTTATCGCGTAGCAACTCAACTATGTTCTTGAACTTTTCTTCCCATGATTGTAACTTAATGATTTTCATACTATTTAGAATCTCTGACGTTGATCTAAGACGTTCATCCTGTGCAATCATAAACTGTAGCTGACAATTTTGTAGGACCCTTGCAAGCGGTACATTGAGAAGTCCACATATAGCAAGTGGGACTAAACCAGGAAGAGCACCAATACCAACAACACCAAAAAGAATAACAATTGACAAAACAAGTTGCAATGCACAAGTCCATATTATATGAAACCACCATGGAAATTCTCCCAATCTATATGCATCAATTGCAATGTAGTTCACAATTTCGCCGGTTGAATGTCTTTCCCTTGCTGAGATAGAAAGCTTTAGCTGCTTTTCATAAACTGCCACCATCAGAGCTGATCTCATTTTCATTCCTGACCTCCTTGAGTTAAAAAACCAATGTCTTTGAGACAAAGACTCAACCAATTTAGTAAGAATCAGAAAACCAACTATGGAAAGACCTTCTCTAAGATTTGCCTCAGTTTTATTTGAGTAGTTAACAAAAGCATAGAGTATTAGAGGTGAAACTGCAACAGAAATAGTTCTGATTAATGCATAAAATGCTATTAATATGTTTTCTTTGAAGCAAGTTCTAACTACTGACCAAAGAACCAAGTTCTTTGTATTATTCTTTGTCCTCTCTCTAACAAGTGATTCCCAAGCATGAACAAATTTTTGATAGGCCATGTTTGCTTCATCATCAGAATCAAGGGAAGGTATATCTTCAAGGTCCAGTGGCTTTGAGTAACCTAAACTGAGTAAAGAATTAACCCAAGAGAAAGTCAACTTGCTGAGAAAGGTAGCACGGTCGAGTCCCGTTTGTTTAGTTTCATTTTTTTGAGCTAATAGTGGATCAGAATCACATTCTGGAACACTATTATTTCCTAAATAACCTGCATATTCATCAAAGAGAAACAAACAGTTATCATCGATGTTTAGTAGCTTGAACTATGTGAAATACTGTCCATAGCATTCAACAACCATAGTCAAGTAATTATGTCAAAGAAATGATGTAAATTCATGAAGAATCAATCTTTTCTTGTTATATAAGAAATAAAAAAGGGATCAAATTATGTGTACATACCCACTGTATTCTCAATCTCAAAGTAAGGCATTTTTTGAGCATATATGAATTGTAATGTTCTGTGTTTCTTTTACAGAAGAGAAGCCTATAATGATGAGCACACGTTTGTTTACATTATATAATGATAATAGCCATTGACATGTACAGTATCTATATTATATTATTGTATCAGGTATGTATAGTTACTTGCAGAGTTGCAGATGCAACCTTCTTTGTTTTTCCATATTCAGTCAAAATATTGTACTCCGTATCAAGTAAAATGTACTTGACATGTGAGAAGAGTTAATGGAAATGTTAATTTATTATTTTGGCTTAAATAATGTTTAGGTCCCTGTAAGTTCGCATTTTTTTGATATAAGTTCCTGTAAGTTTTTTTGTTTTAATTAAGTCCCTGCAATCATTTATTTTTTGAAATAAGTCCCTAAATTCAAAATCCGCAGGAAAATTTGAAAGAAAATCTGCACGAAAACTGCAGATTTTCCTGCGGATTTTGACTTTAGGGACTAATTTCAAAAAAAACATATAATTGCAAGGACTTATTTAAAACAAAAAAATTTACAAGGACTTATATAAAAAAAATGCGAACTTACAGGGAAAGACTAATGACTATCATAATTACACAACTTAAGAAATCAATATAGACACTGTTTAACAACGTTCTTTTGAACTTATAGCTTATAAGCTCGTTATAAAAAAAATAGTCTTTTTTGATAATATTTTTTTCACATGAGTTTATAGTTTATTTTTAGTAACTTATAACTTATTTTGATAAATTAATTCAATCAACTTATATATTTTAGCTTATTATTTTTTCTTCCAACTTTATTCATATCATCTTACTTAAAACAATTAAATATTAATTAAACATTTATTTTTTTACATCATTTCATATCTATAGTCAGTCTAACAACTAATTTTATCAAACACTTCAATTACTTTATCAGCTATCAACCATAAACTATTAACTATAAGCTACTCCCTCCGTTCCTAACTGTCACAATTGACCACTACACATATCACATATGTCAATGTATTTATTTGACGACTAATATCTTTAATTATGTATTATTAAAATTATAAAAAAAATTATATTTGAAAAACATTTTAATATATCATGAAAGTTATGTATTCAATTTTTTTAACAAGTACAAAGCTCAAGGTTTAGAGAGCGTTGAGAGAAGTTCTTACAGATTGTACATCAAAGGTTCTTATACTAAAAGTGGATGTGTTTTTTTATTTGAAAAACTTAGAACATGCTTAATTATTTAATTTTTTGGAAAAATTCATCAAAACTACATAAATACTCACTTTTATTTGTGTAATCTTCCTTTCCATTGCTTCTTGCAACCTAACATTTTCTGTCGGCTAACCAATGTACTATTTATTATTGATCTAATTATTAGTATGTGACAAACAATGTATGTCCCATATATTTAATACCATGACTTACTTCTTCATTTTAATAATAACTTCTTTGTAGCTGTAGTATCAATTTTCTGTTTCATTATTTTGTTGTTCTATTTATTATGTACTGTCACTTACATTGCAGATATGCTATTTAACAATAGAGTACCTCTTCATTTAAGGTATTAAGGTCCCTTTAAAGATGACTTTTGCATTGTTATGGAATAATGTGATTTAAATAAGCCCATTGTGGAGATGTTGATCATAAAAAATCGTTGGTGGTTGCAGAGGAGTATCAGTATTTTTCAATTCATCACATGCACTAAGATTCAACATTTTTCTAGAATGCTAGAGACTTTTTTCAACCACCATTAGAAAAACCATAGAAACTTGTCAAAATCATCACTCATTTAATATTTGTCCACAAATTCAACGTTCATACAATTTAAGGAAAACATTGCAATATCACACTTTAATGATGCACACTATAAGAGAGCTAAACTTAGCAAATTAACAATACAATTAAATAGCAGTCAAAAAAAAAAAATACAATTAAATTGTCACGGTGTAGGATCAATCCTAACAGACGCAATTTATCTTTCTAATGTACAAAAAAAAAACAATACAATTAAATTGAAATTAACCTCGGTCATCCAAGGAAGGAATATAACAGCATTAGCTCTCAAGCCCGGCGAAGGCTATTAGGCGGGCCACTGCGAATGTTTTGAGTAACAAGCCTTAAGATTTATCCTCATTGGTCATTAATAAACACAACATAAGACATTGACATTGTTCAATTTACATGAACAAGACTAAACAAGCCTTAAGATTTATCAATCATAACTCATAAGTCATTCATAATCAAATAAACACATAAAAAATTGTCACTGGCCAATTTAAATTTACATAAACAAACAAGACTTAATCACATGATCACAAGTCAACAAGATCAACCATGCACACAATTTACAATCACAATAGCTTTCTTCAATCAAAACCAATGACAAAATCAGTTTTCTAATCAAGTGTAAAATAAATATAGAATTGAGATTATAAAACTAAATAATTATAACATAATCAACATTGTCTCAGCCATCCAAGGAAGGATAAAAACAGCATTAGCTCTTTTTGGAACAATAGTCAATAGGTAAGAGTTTTTTGGAACAAAAAATAAACTCTTTTTTTTTATAAGTAAAAAAAAAAACTCATTGATTTATTTATTTCGCTTCAAAAAATATTTATCAAAGTGGAATTTTTAGAAAATGTTAATAGAGCTAAATTTGATTATTTATGTTTATATTTGAGGCTAAAAAATTTATAACGGAGGGAGTAATAGTTATAGAAGATTTAAGTCTCTTGAAATTGAAAGATGTATGAAAATTAAGTTATATAAGAAACTAATGCTTTTGTTAAATAAAACAATATATGTATTTGTCATCTCTCACCCTGCAATAGTCTAAAATAGTGGATTAACCCAACTAATAATCTCAATCTATACAATAGAAGAATTTATGCTAACAAGCATCTCAACTATAACTTGCTTCTTCACCTTCACCTGTTATTTTCAGTGCTATAATCTCATTATATTCACTCTAGTTTTAAATATAAGTAAAAGTTAAAATATATTTGACCTATAATTTTTGTTTATATTTAAAAATGGAGGGAGTATTTCATAAACCATAGTGGACCGAGTTGAAATTGCACATTTCTTGGATTTGCATGAAACAACTCCTCCTAACAATACTAAATATGTAGCCATTGGTTGCTTTAGAATGATCATATATTTCATCATAATTTAATACTCGTTTGTTATACATTAAAAAATAAGTAATTTTCACATTAAATAATTTAGAAATTATATTTTTTAATTCATAGTACATGTTGAGTGTCCACACTCCATAGAATAGAAGGTCTAATAAATTGTGTCAACGGTTTATATATGATTGCACGTTTCTGAACCAATTAAATAGTAAAAATGGTACTACATTTTTTTGCTTGTTTGATACTTTCTTCGTTGTAAAAATGGTAATATAAAATCATTTCCATGATTTGACTGTTTTTATTTATGGATTTAGATCTTTCAAATATGAATAAATTATAGTGCAAAGTAAGAAAATTATGAGTTGTGATTGCAATAATATCATTATTTTTTTAATTATAATGTATTTAAGATTATTTGTAATTAAAATAATGAACATATGCGATCTATTATTCTACTTACCCACACGGTGTGGGCCACACCAACCCAATGAATTATATTATACCATAATCTTGAACATTTTTTACAAAGACTAATATAAGTAAATTTTAACAAAGCTATAAAATCTTTGTAAAATCTTTACAAAATCAAAGACTAATTAATTTAAGAGTGTTTGATAAAATAAAAGTCCATTTTAATAATTTATTGCTTATTTTTTTTATTAAAATCTAACTACTAATAAATCCAGGCATACACCCAAAACATTGACTTATTTGATGCACACTGCCCAATATCCACACCATACCAACCGGCACCACCTCCATATTATATATTCATGTTATAGCATATAGTATAGTAGTATACAATACAACAATGCATAAGGAAAATAAAGAGTGTGTTGAATAACATATTGAGTTGAGTAAGTTAGTTAAGTAATTTCAATGGGGTCATTTGGTGTAATTCATTCAAAATGGGAGTTTGAAAAATTACTAGTAAGTAGCATTGAGAAAGAGTGTTGCATTAATAGAAGTGGCATTGAGTATGCAGTCAAAGATTTGTTGTTGGGTTTGGGGAAAGATATCAGCAGAGAAGGAACTAGAGGTTAGTATTTTTTTTTTTAATTTAAGTTAATATAAGTATACTAATTGTAAAATATATAATTAAGTGACCAACATCTTAAATTATACTATATATTACTTGATGGGATGATAAATGATCTCTTCTAATTTAACTAGAGGTTATGGAATTGAAACCAATCCCGAAAATGCAACAATGTTAAATTTGCCACTTTTGTGGTGCTACCTAGCTCGAGTGATTAATCTCTACAGTTGCGCGCAGAGAATACATGATTTAAACCAAAAAATATATTACTTATTTTGTGCAATGTTTGTTATTCTAATCTTCACAAGTAAGAAAGTTAGTATAGTGTTCATAGATTTAAATCTTGATCATCACATTGTTTTTATAAAGTTAATTACGTTTTGAGCCCAAAACTTACAATATATATTGTCAATGTAAATATTGCAATAAGCTATGATTTATATATATGCAGGTGAAATATCATGGATTTGTCTGAAGAATTTTGATTTCAACTCTTTATGTTCTCAAAGGAGCTTAATAGACACAATCAACATACTCTTTCTATGTGTCTACTTCACATCTTTGATCATCACTATAATCAGAAAAAAAAGTTATACAAATCAAAGCCACAGAAAATGCTGGATTTTCCTTATTGTCTCCATTTGTTGTGGAATTATTAGCATTACATTTTTCAGTATTGGATTCTGGAATTTCACTAAAACTGATAAACACTCTCAGAAACTGAATTGGTTAACTTGCATTATCAAGGGGTTCATTTGGATTTCTTTTGCATTTTCTTTGATTGTTCAGAGAATCAAATGGATTAGAATATTCAACTCTATATGGTGGACATTTTCTTGTGTATTAATTTCAACTCTCAACATTGAAATTGTCTTAAAAAATCATGCAATTGAAACTTTTGATATTGTACAGTGGCTTGTGCATTTGCTTCTTCTATATTGTGCTTTCAAAAATCTTGGTTATTTGGGAAATAATAGTGTTCAAGAAGGTTTATCTGAGCCATTATTAGGTCAAAAAGTTGAAACTAATCAAACAGGATTAGTTCATGCTAATTTCCTCAGCAAGTTGATTTTCTCTTGGGTTAATTCTTTAATCAGTTTAGGTCACTCAAAGCCATTGAGCCTAGAAGATATACCTTCCCTTGATTCTGATGATGAAGCAAACATGGCCTATCAAAAATTTGTTAATGTTTGGGAATCACTTGTTAGAGAGAGGACTAAGAATAATACAAAAAGTTTGGTTCTTTGGTCTATTCTTAGAATTTACTTGAAAGAAAATTTATTAATAGCATTTTATGCATTAATCAGAACTATTTCTGTTGTAGTTTCACCTTTAATATTGTATGCTTTTGTTAGCTACTCAAATCGAACCGAGAAAGATCTTAGAGAAGGTCTTTCCATAGTTGGTTTTTTGATTGTCACCAAAATATTTGAGTCTTTGTCTCAAAGACATTGGTTTTTCAATTCAAGGAGATCAGGAATGAAAATGAGATCAGCTCTGATGGTGGCAGTTTATCGAAAGCAGCTAAAGCTTTCTAGCTCGGCAAGGACAAGACACTCGGCCGGGGAAATTGTGAATTACATTGCAGTTGATGCATATAGAATGGGAGAATTTCCATGGTGGTTTCATGTAACATGGACTTCTGCATTGCAACTTGTTCTTTCCATTTGTGTTCTTTTCGGCGTTGTTGGTATTGGTGCTCTTCCTGGTTTAGTCCCTCTTCTTATTTGTGGACTTCTAAATGTACCATTTGCAAGGATCATACAAAAGTGTCAGTCACAGTTTATGATTGCGCAAGACAAGCGTCTTCGATCGACTTCTGAGATTCTAAACAGTATGAAGATCATTAAGTTACAATCATGGGAAGAAAATTTCAAGAGCTTAGTTGAGTCACTACGCGATGAAGAGTTTGTATGGTTGTCTAAGACACAGATCCTGAAAGCTACTAATGCATTTCTTTATTGGATGTCTCCATCAGTTGTTTCTGCTGTTGTTTTCCTTGGATGTGCTGTTACCAATAGTGCCCCATTGAATGCCGAAACCATTTTCACAATTCTTGCAACATTGAGGAACATGGGAGAACCTGTTCGAATGATCCCTGAGGCTCTATCTATTATGATTCAAGTTCAGGTTTCGTTTGATCGTCTTAATAAGTTTTTGCTTGATGAAGAACTAAACAATGATGATAGTGAAAGAAGCGTACGGCAATGTTCAGTTAATGCAGTGGAAATTCAAGATGGCAACTTCATTTGGAATCATGAATCTGTCTCTCCAACTTTAAAAGAAATGAATTTAGAAATCAAACAAGGACAGAAAGTTGCAGTTTGTGGGCCAGTTGGAGCTGGAAAATCGACACTTTTGCATGCAATACTTGGAGAGATTTCTAAGATTTCAGGAACTGTAAGTCACTAAATAGAAAAGATTCAACTGTTTATAATGCTAAATTCAAATGAATAAACATAATAGTATCTGCAACTTTTTCACCCCTAAGAAATTTTCCCATAATTGAAAACAGGTTAATGTAAGTGGCACACTAGCCTATGTCTCTCAATCTTCGTGGATACAAAGTGGAACAGTTCAAGATAATATACTCTTTGGCAAACCAATGGACAAAATAAGATATGAGAAAGCAATTAAAGCTTGTGCCTTAGATAAGGATATCAATAATTTTAGCCATGGTGATCTTACAGAAATTGGTCAGAGAGGGATTAACATGAGTGGAGGACAAAAGCAAAGGATTCAACTAGCTAGAGCAGTCTACAATGATGCTGATATATATCTCCTTGATGATCCTTTCAGTGCAGTTGAATACTATTCAATGTAAGTAAATATGACTTTTATCATCTTAACTACTTCCTCTCCGTTCCAAAATAAGTGTCGTTCTAGATTATTCACACAGATTAAGAAATACGTACTTTATATTAATGAAAGAATGTTGCAATTTTACAAGATTATTCTTATCAACACTTGATAAGTAATCATTATATTGTCATAAATGTGTATGTTAAGAAGTCCTACATTGGATGTGAGATGGCCTGAACATGAGTTTATAAGTAGAGGCAATCTTCACCTTCCAAGCCGGTTTTGGATGTTGAGCCTAACTCAACCCAATTTCTAACAGTATAGTAGAATATAATGACTTGAAAGTTGTGTAGTCAGTATTAATTTAGGGATAGAATAGAATGAAAGAAAAAAATAATGTCACGTTGAAAAAGTATTACAGTATTTATTTTGGGACGACACCTATTTTACAATGGAGATTGGAGGCATTATAATAAAATTGTTACTCATTTTGTTGTATCAAACAAACTGCATTTACAACATTACTACAGGATTGTGTCATGACTGCTTTAAGAGAGAAAACAGTCATTCTAGGTACTCATCAAGTGGAGTTTCTCTCAGAAGTTGATACTATCTTGGTAAGGCAATTCATTTGGATTTCCTATATAAAATTACATTTGAACATAGTTAACACGATGAACTAAAATTCTAGGTAATGGAAGGTGGAAAAGTTATTCAATCTGGTAGTTATGAGAATCTCCTGACAGCTGGAACAGCCTTTGAATTACTTGTGAGTGCTCATAAAGACACAATTACTGACTTGAATCAAGATAATGAAAATAAAAAAGGTTCTGAAAATGAGGTTTTGACTAAAAATCAAAGTGAGGGAGAGATTTCTAGTATCAAGGGACCAATTGGTGCACAACTTACACAAGAGGAAGAAAAAGTGATTGGCAATGTTGGATGGAAGCCATTCTGGGATTATGTTAATTATTCCAAAGGAACGTTCCTGCTGTGTTTGATCATTTTAGCTCAATCTGTGTTTTGGGCTTTGCAGACTGCCTCAACCTTTTGGCTTGCTATAGCCATTGAAATTCCAAAAGTAACTAATGCCACCTTGATTGGAGTTTATGCATTAATTTCTTTTGCTAGTTCTGCTTTTGTTTATGTAAGATCTTACTTGACTGCACTTTTGGGATTAAAAGCTTCTACTGCTTTCTTCTCAAGATTCACTACAGCTATCTTCAATGCCCCCATGTTTTTCTTTGATTCAACTCCTGTAGGAAGAATTTTGACTAGAGTAAGATTTCTTCATGAAGAAAAAAATCTATATATTTTCTTTCTGTTCATTTATTAGTCATTACTATTTGACCCCTCTTATTTAGGCCAATGTTTTCTTCTCTCGTGTGCAGGCTTCATCAGATTTGAGTGTTTTGGACTTCGATATACCTTATTCCATCACCTTTGTAGCATCTATAGCAATTGAAATTTTGCTGATAATTGGTATAGTGGTTTCAGTCACATGGCAAGTTCTCATTGTTGCTATTCCTGCCACGGTTGCATCAATATTCATTCAGGTTTCTTATCCACTTTCTATTTTTTCTTGATTAGCCATTCTCTTTCCATGGTTAGATTAAGAACTTCTAAATCTCATTTCTTTCTCTATTTTTTCCTTCTAAAAGCAATATTATCAAGCCACTGCAACTGAACTAATACAGATTAATGGAACCACCAAAGCTCCAGTCATGAATTTCGCAGCTGAGACATCACTTGGAGTGGTTACCGTAAGAGCATTCAACATGGATGAAAGATTTTTCAAAGACTACTTAAAACTAGTGGACACAGATGCTTCATTGTTCTTTCATTCTAATGTGACAATGGAATGGGTACTTTTAAGAATTGAAGCACTTCAAAATTTGACTGTCATCGCTGCAGCTTTGTTGCTTATTTTACTACCTCAGGGATATGTATCCCCAGGTAATAATTTAATGTTTGTAAATTGCACCTACAGTACTTTAAGTTTGACATTTTTCCCAGATTGGTCCTTTGCGTACTTTTCTTTCAGATTGGTTCTTTTAGTCTCGTTACACACACAAAGTTATCCTTTTTTATCCCGTAACAAAAATATTTGGATGACTGTTGTGGATTAAAGTTGCGTGTTAAACTAGATAAGTAATCTTCTTCCTCGTGCTATAGACCCTTGTTTTTGTTTTCTCAAATCCACCAACGAACCAAAATTGGTAGATGAATGTATTTTCCCTCCTCCCTAAACTTAAAGAACCAATCCAAGAAAAATGACAAACTTAAAAGAACTGCAGGTGCAATTTATCCTATAATATAAAAAGTCATTTAGCAATTACCATGATAGCATGTTGTCCATGCTAATAACTCTTGAAAATACTCCTTTTTTGTGCAGGCCTTGTGGGACTGTCTCTTTCTTATGCTTTTACCTTGACAGGAGCCCAAATATTTTGGACTAGATGGTTTTCAAACTTATCAAACTATATTATCTCTGTTGAAAGAATCAAACAATTCATTCACATACCAGCTGAGCTTCCTGCCATTGTCGATAGTAACCGACCTCCATCTTCATGGCCTTCCAAGGGCAAGATTGAACTTCAAGGCTTAGAGGTACTGTTCCATCCATGTCTTCTATTTCACCTCAATTTCAATATTGTCACCTATTTTATGTGACAACTACACATAAAAACTTGGTATGATAGCTGTTTTTTGTACATTGGTTTCAGATTCGATATCGGCCTAATGCT
Source organism: Trifolium dubium (assembly GCA_951804385.1). Lineage (NCBI taxonomy): Eukaryota > Viridiplantae > Streptophyta > Magnoliopsida > Fabales > Fabaceae > Trifolium > Trifolium dubium. Next base: position 2,456,430 of record OX638073.1, on the reverse strand, counting down.
CCATTAGTCCTCAAGGGAATCACTTGTACATTTAAAGAAGGAAGTAGGGTAGGAGTTGTTGGAAGGACTGGAAGTGGAAAAAGTACACTTATAAGTGCTTTGTTTCGCTTAGTTGAGCCTTCAAGAGGTGATATTCTCATTGATGGGATGAATATATGCTCAATGGGGTTGAAGGATTTGAGAGTGAGGCTAAGCATAATCCCTCAAGAACCAACTCTTTTCAAGGGAAGCATTAGGACAAACCTGGATCCTCTAGGACTGTACTCAGATGACGAAATATGGAAGGTGAATAAACTAAATTTACACTGATAAAAATATGTAGCTATTAAATTGAGTTGAATTTTAAATGAGCAATTCAATTAGCAGCAGTTTGATTATATTTGATTTGGATGTTTAGGCATTGGAGAAATGTCAGCTTAAGGAAACAATCAGCAAGCTACCTAGTCTCTTAGACTCTTCAGGTCAGTCTTATTGCATGCACCATACTCTTGCAACATTAAGGAAACTATCAGTAAATTTATTCATTATCCGCTATTTTTTACAAAACGAGTCTTAGTATATGATGTTTGAAGCAATAAATATACTATGAAAGTCTAATTCATTTTAAGTTTTGCAGTGAGTGATGAAGGTGGAAATTGGAGCTTAGGACAATGCCAATTGTTTTGTCTTGGAAGAGTACTACTTAAGAGAAACAGAATTCTAGTTCTTGATGAAGCAACAGCATCCATTGATTCTGCCACAGATGCCATTCTACAGAGAGTGATTAGACGAGAATTTGCAGAATGCACAGTTATAACTGTGGCTCATAGAGTTCCAACTGTAATAGACAGTGACATGGTCATGGTTTTATCTTATGGTATGTTAATTCCTTATTTTATTTTTTTATATATATGCTACTACTTCTGTTTTCTAGTATTGTTGCCTCATAATTTTGGTTTGTTATTGAAGGGAATTTGGTAGAATATGATGAGCCTTCAAAGTTAATGGACACCAACTCTTCATTTTCTAAGCTGGTAGCTGAGTATTGGTCTAGTTGCAGGAAGAATTCTTTCACAAATATTAGCCGGCAGCAGCAATGAATAATAAGTTTATGGAAAACAATTACTTAAAAATGATTGATGAATTTGCTTAAAAATGTTTATACTAACATGGGATTTTCAGTCTTATCTAAAGGCATTAGTCTCTCACCTTATACAATATTTTATGGACTTTCTCTCCGGTTAATCCTTACATCAAATAATCAACTAAATTTCCGTTGGTGCGTACATGATCCACTCCAGTATTTCTGTTCTAGAGTAAACTCTTTAAAGTATTGTGCTTATAATGTATTTGTCGCCTCTTACCGTCGTAATAACGGTTCTCATTTTTCGCAATAGTCGTAGGTACTAAAATAATGGATCAACCCAACTAATCTTGATCTATACAATAGAGGAATCTCTGCTAGCAAGCATCTCAACTAACTTGCTTCTTCATTAGCTATATCTAGTGCTATAATCTCACTCCCAAAGACCATAAGTTGAAATTGCATGTTTCTTCGATTTCCATGAAACAACTCTTCCAACAATGCTAAATATGTACCATTGGTTGCTTTAGAAGGATCAATCATATAGAGTGTTTCAATCAACATAATTATATCCTTAAAGGACAATAGCAAACAATGGAAACAATTGTACCCTCTCAATAGCATGCTGATGTTCTATACTAAGTCTCACAATATAGGCAATGTCAGATCTGGTACTATCAGTGGCACACTCATGACTTCAAAGTTCAAATGATGCTGCTCACATAAAAATCATTAAATATGAGAAAATTATCACTATGAGATTGCTTAATCTTCTTATAGAGTTGATTTTCAATTTTTATTTTAAACATTTTAACATGCCAAGCACTTCACTTGATTTTATTGAAATGGTAAAATATACTAATGATTAAGAGCAACAAATTAAGACTTAAATATTATTTTTGTCACGCGAAATTTTGATTTTAGTCTCGGTATCAATTTTTGTTCTAAATAAATCTATGAATTAACCAAACTTTTTAATTTTAGTATTTAAAACAAAAATCTACAGAAAAATTCATAGAAAAATCTGCAGAAAACTTGCGAATTTTCCTTCGGATTTTATCATTAAGAACCAAAAGCAAAAAAAATTGGTTGATTCAGAAGCTTATTTAGGACAAAAATTGATATTTAAACCATTAATTAATTAATACATATCATTAATCAAGAGTCATATTTAAACCATGAGCTTAGTGTTGTGGCAAGTGTGAGTAAGTCCCACATTGCTTAGAAAAGTGGAGGTTGAACACTTTATAAGAGGGAAGACTCATAAACTCATTGCCTTAAGGTTTTGGGTAAGAGTGTGGTGTCTGACTCTTATATCGTTGTTCTTGGACCCAATGTGGATGATCCCCCGGCTGCCCCCTCGATTACCCAACACTTAGTTCTATTGGTTGGACATGTTAGGTATTCATTCCGCTCAAAAAAATGATATTCCTTAATTCAAATTGGTAGAATACAATTACATTTTAACATCGTTAAAAACATAAAAACGCCTATCATCCAAGTTAATAACATACAACGACAAAATATCTAATCATAGGAATATTCATGTCTTCGGATTTGCAATGTTGATGTCCAAATCATTGGTTGAATCTGCAATTGATTGAAGCCGACTTCCAAAAAGAATCAAATAAACACCGCAACAAGACGAGAAATCTAACAATGCCGCACAAAACAACAAACAACACAACACCGCACAAAATGACGGACAACACAACATTGCACTTAGACGACAATATAATTAAAAAAAAAACTTAAAAAAACGTGGTAGATATGAAAATTACTTATTTATACTCCCTCCGTCCCTAATTATAAGACCTTTTTTGAGCACTGCACGTATGCTAATGCACAATTTTGATCGCTAATAAATTTATTTATCTAGCAGTAAAAATTATAAAAATTTGATATCTTAAAAATACTCATCGAAACAAATCAAACAAGATCTTATATGCTAATATTTACATCTGTATATTATTAGAAAAATACGGTCAAAACATGATAGATGAATAGTAAAATTTAGTCAAAAGGGGTATTATATTAAGGAACAGAGGGAGTATTAAAAGAGAATAAAAAACAAACATGGATGGGATGATATTAGGCAAAAAATAACTTAAAATCACATATTTCCAATGAACAAAAGAGAAAGAAGAGAAAAAAAATTAATACTCCCTCTGATCTTTAATATAAGAGAATTTTTACTTTTTAGATTGAATCTAATGTATCTAGTCAATAATATGACTAAATACATTATATTCTTAATAAATTTAAAAAGTAAAAATCATGGATGGATCGGAGAGAATAATTAAGAGTCATGGAACAATAAAACGACAAATTAGCAATGCAATAATATTCCCGAAACATATTCTATAATAGTAATCTTGAACAAATACAATGAAACAGCAGTAGGAGCCTAGGAGGCAATCTTTGTCTGTCCAACCTGTATTTTGGCTTTGTCTTGATGTACTTTGTGAATTGTGCGATTTCATTTTCACTTTTTGAGTATGATTTGTTTGGCTTCATTCATATGATAGATATCACCCGTACAATATGCACCGCATGATTATTATTAATTATTTCATCCGTTTCAAAATAATTGTTTTTTTAGAGTTTTTTTCTGTTTTAAAATAATTGTCATTTTAAAATAACAATGGAGTATTTATTACATTTTCACATTATTATACCATTATTTATTAATTTTTATTTAACTCGACTACTTCACTGACTACAATTAATAAGGATATTATAGTAAAGTATACTAATTTTATCATTGAAATCAACACAATCAATCATTTTCTTAAAACTCATAAAGAAATCTTAAAAGATAATTATTTTAAAACGGAGGGACTATTATTAGCCTTCACGTTAGAATTATCCACTACACTACAAATGGAATTTGTCATGTAGAAGTGTACATTATTGGAAGTGTTAGAATATGGGTCGGAATTAACTCAATCCTATAAAATCGGTTTGTAAGACCATAATTGTGTCTACTAATAAATTCATCTCACATCTGATGTGGAACTTCTTAACACACATTCTCACGTCCAACACTATTAGGTTTGATACATAAATATAAATGGTGGATGATCTGATAGCACAAATTTAATAATTGGCAAGCTTAATTGAGGCTTTGACATCATATTAAATTTATAAGACCTATACTCAATCATAAAAACTCTCAAATTCTAATAAGAAGTATACATTATAATTTACATAGACATAATATATCTAATAAACTCTAACAAAAATCATAATAAATATATATCTATCACGAACTCACCATAAATATGTCACAATCAAATAATTTTATAGAATCATAGTCACCACATAATTCTATCATACTCATCACAAAATAGAAAACATAATTTCCATAAGTCTATAGACATAATCATCAAAGATGGCCACGAAACAAAATTTCCTTCATTGATAATTTTGTACTGAGTACGTCCAATATTAATAATGCGAGGTCCCCATTTAAGTCATTTAGTATATTATTGGTGAAAGGCAGATATAATATTTAATGAGATGGACACTCTATTGTATAAACTCGTATACAATTATTACTATAAACTAGTGACAAATTGAAGAGCATGATTCTGTTCTGCTGAGGAGAGTAGCACAAACCATTCAAATTCAACCTCCAAAAATGACTTACTTTTGGAACTCAATTGGTAACTTTAATTCATTTTCACACTTTTTTTGCACCAATTGATTTATGTATGTCAAATAAGTTCTTAATTATTTCATATATGCACTAATAAAGATTTCTTGTTCTTCTTTTAAAAAAAAAAATGTTTCTTGTTCATGGAGTTCATATCTTCATCTAAGTTTTGTTTCAAATTGTTAAGTATTACGGCTGATATTCGATGATAAATGAATTCAATTTATCAGCAAATATTAGCGGTAATCTAAGTTTAATCAATATATAATTTGTACTATGTAAATCTAAGTATTGTAAAATAAAAAACTATACTAGTCACTTGGCTATCGCAGTCGTAGGCACAATTGGCCGAACTTCGTGAATAATTGATGCGTTCTAAGTTTGTTGTTCTAACATTTTTCAACCTAATGGATTATATATATGCAGGTGAAATATCATGGATTTGTCTGAAGAATTTTGATTTCAATTCTATATGTTCTCAAAGGAGCTTAATAGACACAATCAACATACTCTTTCTATGTGTCTACTTCACATTTTTGATCATCACTATAATCAGAAAAACTTCTACAAATCAAAGCCACAGAAAATGCTGGATTTTCCTTATTGTCTCAATTTGTTGTGGAATTATTAGCATTGCATTTTTCAGTATTGGATTGTGGAATTTCATAGCAAAAACTGATAATTCTGAGAAACTGAATTGGTTAAGTTGCATTATCAAAGGATTCATTTGGATTTCTTTTGCAGTTTCTTTGATTGTTCAGAGAGTCAAATGGATTACAATATTAAACTCTATATGGTGGACATTTTCCTGTGTATTGTTTTCATCTCTTAGTATTGAAATTCTCTTAAGAAATCATGCAATAGAAACTTTCGATATTGTACAGTGGCTTGTACATTTCCTTCTTTTATATTGTGCCATCGAAAATCTTCGCAATTTAAGAATTCATAGTGTCCAAGAAGGTTTATCTGAGCCACTATTAGGTCAAAAATTTGAAACTAAAAAAACAGGATTTGTTCATGCTAATTTCCTAAGCAAGTTGATTTTCACTTGGGTTAATTCTTTAATCAATTTAGGTCACTCAAAGCCATTGAACCTAGAAGATATACCTTCCCTTGACTCTGATGATGAAGCAAACATGGCCTATCAAAAATTTGTTCATGCTTGGGAATCACTTGTTAGAGAGAGGACTAAGAATAATACAAAGAGCTTGGTTCTTTGGTCTATTGTTAGAGTTTACTTGCAAGAAAATTTATTAATAGCATTTTATGCATTAATCAGAACTATTTGCGTTGTAGTTTCACCTCTAATATTGTATGCTTTTGTCAGCTACTCTAATAGAATTGAGGCAGATCTTAGAGAAGGTCTTTCCATAGTTGGTTTTTTGATTGTCACCAAAATGTTTGAGTCTTTGTCTCAAAGACATTGGTTTTTCAATTCAAGGAGATCAGGAATGAAAATGAGATCAGCTCTGATGGTGGCAGTTTATCGAAAGCAGCTAAAGCTTTCTAGCTCGGCAAGGACAAGACACTCGGCCGGGGAAATTGTGAATTACATTGCAGTTGATGCATATAGAATGGGAGAATTTCCATGGTGGTTTCATGTAACATGGACTTCTGCAGTGCAACTTGTTCTTTCCATCGTTGTTCTTTTCGGTGTTGTTGGTATTGGTGCTCTTCCTGGTTTAGTCCCTCTCCTTATATGTGGACTTCTAAATGTACCATTTGCAAGGATCATACAAAATTGTCAGTCACAGTTTATGATTGCACAGGATGAACGTCTTCGATCGACTTCGGAGATTCTAAATAATATGAAGATCATTAAGTTAGAATCATGGGAAGAAAAATTCAAGAACTTAGTTGAGTCACTACGCGATAAAGAGTTTGTATGGTTGTCTAAGACACAGATCCTGAAAGCTACCAATTCATTTCTTTATTGGATGTCTCCAACAGTTGTTTCTGCTGTTGTTTTCCTTGGATGTGCTGTTACCAAGAGTGCACCATTGAATGCTGAAACCATTTTCACAATTCTTGCCACATTGAGGAACATGGGAGAACCTGTTCGAATGATCCCTGAAGCTCTATCTATTATGATTCAAGTTCAGGTTTCGTTTGATCGTCTTAATAAGTTTTTGCTTGATGAAGAACTATACGACGATGATAGTGAAAGAAGCGTACATCAATGTTCAGTTAATGCCGTGGAAATTCAAGATGGAAACTTCATTTGGGAGCATGAATCTGTCTCTCCAACTTTAAAAGAAGTAAACTTAGAAATCAAACGGGGACAGAAAATTGCAGTTTGTGGACCAGTTGGAGCCGGAAAATCGTCACTTTTGTATGCAATACTTGGAGAGATTCCTAAGATTTCAGGAACTGTAAGTTACTAAATAGAAAAGATTTAATTTTTTATAATGCTAAATTCAAATGAATAAACATAGATTAGTATCTGCAACCTTTTCACCCCTAAGAATTTTTTCTATAATTGATAACAGGTTAATGTAGATGGCACACTAGCCTATGTCTCGCAATCTTCGTGGATACAAAGTGGAATGCTTCAAGATAATATACTCTTTGGCAAACCAATGGACAAAACAAGATATGACAAAGCAATTAAAGCTTGTGCCTTAGATAAGGATATCAATGATTTTAGTCATGGTGATCTTACAGAAATTGGTCAGAGAGGACTTAACATGAGTGGAGGACAAAAGCAAAGAATTCAACTAGCTAGAGCAGTCTACAATGATGCTGATATCTATCTTCTTGATGATCCTTTCAGTGCAGTTGATGCACACACAGCTGCAATACTATTCAATGTAAGCAAATATCACTTTTATCATGTTAAGTACTCCCTTGGTTCCATAATAAGTGTCGTCCTAGATTATTCACACAGATTAAGAAATACTATATATTAATGAAAGAATGTTGCAATTTTACAAAATTATTCTTATTAACTACTGATAATTAATCATTCATAATCATTGTCATAAATGTATAGTAGAATATAATGACTTGAAAGTTGAAAAACAATTACAAGATTTATTTTAGAACATTTTTTACATGTTGAAATGACACTTATTTTGGAACGGAGGAAATATAATAAAACCGTTACTCATTTTGTCGTATCAAACTAACTGCACCTACAACATTACTACAGGATTGTGTCATGACTGCTTTAAGAGAGAAAACAGTCATTCTAGTTACTCATCAAGTGGAGTTTCTCTCAGAAGTTGATACTATCTTGGTAAAAGATTTCATTTAGATTCATATATTAAATTACATTTGAACATAATTAACATGAGGAACTCAAATTCTAGGTAATGGAAGGTGGAAAAGTTATTCAATCAGGTAGTTATGAGAATCTTCTGACCGCTGGAACAGCCTTTGAATTACTTGTGAGTGCTCATAAAGACACAATTACTGACTTGAATCAAGATAATGGAAATAAAAAAGGTTCTGAAAATGAGGTTTTGACTAAAAATCAAAGTGAGGGAGAGATTTCTAGTATCAAGGGACCAATTGGTGCACAACTTACACAAGAGGAAGAAAAAGTGATTGGTAATGTTGGATGGAAGCCATTCTGGGATTATATTAATTATTCCAAAGGATCTTTCCTGCTGTGTTTGATCATTTTAGGACAATCTATGTTTTTGGCTTTTCAGACTGCCTCAACCTTTTGGCTTGCTATAGCCATTGAAATTCCAAAAGTAACTAATGCCACCTTGATTGGAGTTTATGCATTAATTTATTTTGCTAGTTCTGCTTTTGTTTATGTAAGATCTTACTTGACTGCACTTTTGGGATTAAAAGCTTCTACTGCTTTCTTCTCAAGATTCACTACAGCTATCTTCAGTGCTCCAATGCTTTTCTTTGATTCAACTCCTGTAGGAAGAATTTTAACTAGAGTAAGATTTTTTCATTGGAAAAAATCTATATATTTTTTTTCTGTTCATTCATTAGTCATTACTCATTACTTCTTATTTAGACCAATTATTTCTTCTGTCTTGTGCAGGCTTCATCAGATTTGAGTATTTTGGACTTTGATATACCTTATTCCATCACCTTTGTAGCATCTGTAGCAATTGAAATTTTGGTGATTATTTGTATAGTGGTTTCAGTCACATGGCAAGTTCTCATTGTTGCTATTCCTGCAACGGTTGCATCAATATTCATTCAGGTTTATCAGTTTTTCCTTTCCATTTTTTCTTGATTAGCCATTTCTCATTCCATGGTTAGATTAAGAACTTCTTAATCTCATTTCTTTCTCTTTTTTTCTTCTAAAAGCAATATTATCAAGCCACTGCAAGTGAACTAATACGAATCAATGGAACAACCAAAGCTCCGGTCATGAATTTTGCCGCTGAGACATCGCTTGGAGTGGTTACTGTAAGAGCATTCAACATGGTAGACAGATTTTTCAAAAACTACTTAAAACTTGTGGACACAGATGCTTCATTGTTCTTTCATTCTAATGTGACAATGGAATGGCTAGTTTTAAGGATAGAAGCACTTCAAAATTTAACTGTAATCACTGCAGCTTTGTTGCTTATTCTACTACCTCAAGGATATGTATCCCCAGGTAATATATAATATATGCAAAATTACTCTACAGTACTTTAAGCTTGACATTTTCCTCGGATTGGTCACAAAAACAAAGTTACCCGTTTTTAGAATTCCCGTAATGATGAGATCTCGTTACAGAAGATCATTTAACTCTTGGTAACAATTTTGCCTTTAATATAAAAGATCATTTAACAATTACCAAGATAAGATATTGTCCATGTTATTAACTCTTGGTAACACTCCTTTTTTGCGCAGGCCTTGTGGGACTGTCTCTTTCTTATGCTTTTACCTTGACAGGAGCCCAAATATTTTGGACTAGATGGTTTTCCAACTTATCAAACTATATTATCTCTGTTGAAAGAATCAAACAATTCATTCACATACCAGCTGAGCCTCCTGCCATTGTCGATAGTAACCGACCTCCATCTTCATGGCCTTCCAAGGGCAAGATTGATCTTCAAGGCTTAGAGGTAATGTTCCATCCATGTCTTCTTTTCCACCAAAATTTCAATGTTGTCACCTATTTTATTGGTGAAAACTACACATAAGAATTTGGTATGATAGCTGTTTTTTGTACATTGATTTCAGATTCGATATCGGCCTAATGCTCCATTAGTTCTCAAGGGAATCACTTGTACATTTAAAGAAGGAAGTAGGGTAGGAGTTGTTGGAAGGACTGGAAGTGGAAAAAGTACACTTATAAGTGCTTTGTTTCGCTTAGTTGAGCCTTCAAGAGGTGATATTCTCATCGATGGGATGAATATATGCTCAATGGGGTTGAAGGATTTGAGAGTGAGGCTAAGCATAATCCCTCAAGAACCAACTCTTTTCAAGGGAAGCATTAGGACAAACCTGGATCCTCTTGGCCTGTACACAGATGAAGAAATATGGAAGGTGAATTAACTAACTTTACATGGTAGAAAAATATGTAGCTATTAAATGTAGTTGAAGTTTGATCATATTTGATTTGGTTGTTTAGGCAGTGGAGAAATGTCAACTTAAGGAAACAATCAGCAAGCTACCTAGTCTCTTGGACTCTTCAGGTCAGTCTTATTGCATGCACCATACTGTTGCAGTATTAAGGACACTACTGCTAGACTAAAGAGAATAAAATATAGCATATAAGCTCGCATAATTGTTTGATAATGGTCTTCCTTTCACAAGCTTATAGCGCTTTTTTATATGCTGCTACAACTATTATTTGAGCTTATAGCGTGTAATTTTTTCTTTTATATTTGAGCTGATGGTCAGTTCAATCATTAACTTTATCAAACACTAAAAAATTCAACCAATGTTATCTGCTATCAACAAGCTTATCCATTATCCTCTATTTTTTTTACAAAATTGAGTCTTAGTAGTTACTATATGATTTTTGAAGCGATAAGTATACTATGAAAGTCTAATTCTTTTTGCAGTGAGTGATGAAGGTGGAAATTGGAGCTTAGGACAACGCCAACTGTTTTGTCTTGGAAGAGTTCTACTTAAGAGAAACAGAATTCTTGTTCTAGATGAAGCTACTGCATCCATTGACTCAGCCACAGATGCCATTCTTCAAAGAGTGATTAGACAAGAATTTGCAGAATGCACAGTTATAACTGTGGCTCACAGAGTTCCAACTGTAATAGACAGTGACATGGTCATGGTTTTATCCTATGGTATGTTAATTCCTTATTCTTTTTAATTTTCCTTTTTATATATGCTACTACTTCTGTTTTCTAGTAGTATACTATCAGTTTCCTCATAACTTTTGGTTGGTTATTAAAGGAAAATTGGTGGAATATGATGAGCCTTCAAAGCTAATGGGCACCAACTCTTCATTCTCTAAGCTGGTAGCTGAATATTGGTCCAGTTGCAGGAAGAATTCTTTCACAAATATTAGCAGGCAGCAGCAATGAATAATGAGTCATGGAAAATAAATATTATCAAATAAATTGAAAGAAAATGGTTGACATCTAAGGAATTATGATCCCAGACGAATAAAGGGAAACACGTGATTCCTTGAAATTCTTTTATATATTTATATATTGCAATTTAGTTGCTCATAAAAATAATCGGCTTAAATGTATTTTTGTCCCCTATTTTTTAAAAATAAAGTTTTGGTCTTCTATTTTAAAAACTGGTTTTTTTTCCTACCCCAATTTAACGAGAGCTTTGGTCCTCATCTCATTTTAGTTTATTTTATGATATTTGTTTATGATCATGTGACAACGTTTATCAGATATACTTTTGATGATATATCGATGCATCACCCATCTGATTTGAAAAAAATACAAGGGAGAATTAGTATTGAACTTACTTACATTTTATTAGGAGGAAAGACTGCTCTAATAATCTTGAATGGAATAGTTAAAGAGTGGAAGCAATCTTTGTCTGTCCAACTATTTTGGTTTTGTCTGATGCGAGAGATGTCATATGTATGCATCTTTTTCACTTTTGAGTAAGAAGTTTTTTTATTCACATACATTTGCATTGCCGTTGGAACACAACATCAACGAGACACATCACCTGACTACCATTATTAGGAAGATTTTCACTACAAGAGACCATCGAAGTTCAAACCATCATCGACTATCAATGATACTATTGTTGGGTTAAGACTTAAGAAGGGAGTCATAAAATATTGGAGGATTGTCACATTGAGCAACCACAAAATTGAAATTTGACACCACATCTTCATCCAAAAGTTTTATGACTTACGCACATTAATGTGGCATACAAATATTAATGGAAAAAATAATAACAAATGTTTCGTTGGTAATCTAAAATGACAAAGAATACAAGACAAATAAATATAATTCAAGATGTCGACCATTTTCGTTCAATTTATTTGATAATATTTATTTTTCCATAAACTCATTATTCATTCATTGCCTCTGGCTGCTAATATTTATGAAGGAATTCTTCCTGCATCTGGACCAATATTCAGCTACCAGCTTAGAAAATGAAGAGTCGGTGTCCATTAGCTTTGAAGGCTCATCATATTCTATCAATTTCCCTTCAATAACAAACCAAAATTATGAGGCAACAGTACTAGAAAACAGTAGTAGCATATATATGAAAAAAATAAGGAATTAACATACCATAAGATAAAACCATGACCATGTCACTGTCTATTACAGTTGGAACTCTGTGAGCCACAGTTATAACTGTGCATTCTGCAAATTCTTGTCTAATCACTCTTTGTAGAATGGCATCTGTGGCAGAATCAATGGATGCAGTAGCTTCATCTAGAACAAGAATTCTGTTTCTCTTAAGTAGAACTCTTCCGAGACAAAACAATTGGCGTTGTCCTAAGCTCCAATTTCCACCTTCATCGCTCACTGCAAAACTTAAGAAGAATTAGACTTTCATAGTCTACTTATTGCTTCAAAAAGCATATACTAAGTTAATAACTACTAAGACTCATTTTTGTACAAATTAGCGGATAATGGATAGACTAGCTAATAGCAGATAATGTTGGTTGAATTTAAGTGTTTGATAAAATTGACAGTTGAACAGTCTGATAATATAAGACTTAAATGCAATTTTGGTCCCCTATTTTACAAAATCCACAATTTTGGTCCTCTTCAGCAACAACAACAGCCTAACTCTCAATCCTTTGTTTCAAAGAACGGGATAAATTAAGGCACCGTTAATTCAAATAGAAAAGTGAGGGAGAAAATATAAGCTCTTATAACTGTTTTATAATGGTCATCCTCTTATAACTGGCGTTTGACCATTATCAAACAGTTATAAGAGGTTATACGCTAAATGCTATCCACTTTAAACTAGCCGTAGTTTCCTTATTGTTGCGAGAGTATGCTGCATGCAGTAGATGGTTGCCAAATACTGACCTGAAGAGTCCAAGAGACTTGGTAGCTTGATGATTGTTTCCTTAAGCTGACATTTCTCCAAAGCCTAAACATCCAAATCAAATATCATCGAACTGGTGCTAATTGTAAAATTCAACTACATTTAATAGCTACATATTTTTATTAGTGTAAAGTTAGTTAATTTACCTTCCATATTTCATCATCTGAGTACAGGCCTAGAGGATCCATGTTTGTCCTAATGCTTCCCTTGAAAAGTGTTGGTTCTTGAGGGATTATACTTAGCCTCATTCTCAAATCCTTCAACCCCATTGAGCATATGTTCATCCCATCAATGAAAATATCACCTCTTGAAGGCTCAACTAAGCGAAATAAAGCACTTATAAGTGTACTTTTTCCACTTCCAGTCCTTCCAACAACTCCTACTCTACTCCCTTCTTTAAATGTACAAGTGATTCCCTTGAGAACTAACGGAGCATTAGAACGATATCTAATCTGAAGCCAATGTAAAAAGCAGCCATCAGCATAAAAAATTTATATTCACTTCAGAAATAAAAAGGAGAAAATTGAAAGTAAAGGTGGAACAATATATGTGGTGTATTATTATAATATAAGAAAATATTTCATTATGAGTCTTAGTCTATACATTGTAGCATTTTGACTTTGTACATATGAGATTCAGTTAATATTTCAAGTTGATATCAGAGCTTATTCAAGATTTGTTGTGGACTACCTGGATCATCTTACAAGTCAATTTTGTAGAGATGAGTTAGACGATATAACCGAATTCTAAACCATGGGTGCAATGTTACCTCCAATCCTTGAAGATCAATCTTGCCCTTGGAAGGCCATGAAGATGGAGGTCTGTTATTCTCAACAATGGCAGGAGGCTCAGCTGGTATGTGGATGAATTGCTTGATTCTTTCAACAGAGATAATATAGTTTGATAGATTAGAAAACCATCTAGTCCAATTTATTTGGTTTCCAGTCAAGGTAAAAGCATAGGAAAGAGACAGTCCAACAAGGCCTGCACAGAACAGGAGAGTTGGAAAGAGTTATAAGCTTGACACATTTCTAACATTAAGAAAAGTTGGTAGTGTAACTAATGTGAAAATTTTGTGTATCAATGTTACGAAATTTCCCTTTGTGCATTGATATATTAGGGGAAAAACTAATAAATGTAACTAGCAGTTTAAAAAGGTGTTTATATTTAGGTACAATGTTTTTTTTTTAATAGGGGACTTATAATTAATGACAACGGTATTTTACCCGGGGATACATATCCTTGAGGTAGTAGAATAAGCAACAAAGCTGCAGTGATGACAGTCAAATTTTGAAGTGCTTCAATCCTTAAAACTACCCATTCCATTGTCACATTAGAGTGAAAGAACAGTGAAGCATCTTTGTCGACAAGTTTTAAGTAGTTTTTGAAAAATCTGTCTACCATGTTGAATGCTCTTACAGTAACCACTCCAAGCGATGTCTCGGCTGCAAAATTCATGACTGGAGCTTTGGTGGTTCCATTAATCCGTATTAGTTCAGTTGCAGTGGCTTGATAATATTGCTTTTAGAAAATAGATAAAGACAACCAATAAGTTCTTAATCTATCCATGGAAAGTGAATGGATAATCAATAAAATATGGGAATTGGATGACAAACCTGAACGAATATTGATGCAACCATTGCAGGAACAGCAACAATGAGAACTTGCCATGTGACTGAACCCATTACACAAATTATCACCAAAATTTCAATTCCTATAGATGCTACAAAAGTGATGGAACAAGGTATATCAAAGTCCAAAATACTCAAATCTGATGAAGCCTGCACAAGACAGAAAGAAAATATTGGCCTAAATAAGAGGGTTATCAAATAATAATGACTAAAGAATGAACAGAAAGAAAAAATACATATTTATTTGTTGATTAAGAATGAAGAAATCTTACTCTAGTTAAAATTCTTCCAACAGGAGTTGAATCAAAGAAAAACATTGGAGCATTGAAAATAGCTGTAGTGAAGCTTGAGAAGAAAGCAGTAGAAGCTTTTAATCCCAAAAGTGCGGTCAAGTAAGATCTTACATAAACCAAAGCAGAACTAGAAAAAGACATTAATGCATAAACACCAATCATGGTGGTATCAGTTATTTTTGGAATTTCAATGGCTATAGCAAGCCAAAAAGTTGATGAAATCTGCAAAGCCAAAAAACTAGATTGTGCTAAAATGATCAAACACAGCATGAATGTCCCTTTGGAAAAATTAATATAATCCCATAATGGCTTCCATCCAACATTGCCAATCACTTTTTCTTCCTCTTGTGTAAGTTGTGCACCAATTGGCCCCTTGATACTAGAAATCTCTCCCTCACTTTGATTTTTAGTCAAAACCTCATTTTCAGAACCTTTTTTGTTTTCATTATCTTGATTCAAGTCAGTAATTGTGTCTTTATGAGCACTCACAAGTAGTTCAAAGGCTGTTCCCGCTGTCAGGAGATTCTCATAACTACCTGATTGAATAACTTTTCCACCCTCCATTACCTAAAATTTGAGTTCATCATGTTAACTATTCTCAAAAGTAATTTAATATAGAAATCTAAATGAAATGTCATACCAAGATAGTATCAACTTCTGATAGAAACTCCACTTGATGAGTAACTAGAATGACTGTTTTGTCTCTTAAAGCAGTCATGACACAATCCTGTAGTAATGTTGTAGGTGCAGTTAGTTTGATACAACAAAATGAGTAACGATTTTATGATAAAAGTGATATTTGCTTACATTGAATAGTATCGCAGCTGTGTGTGCATCAACTGCACTGAAAGGATCATCAAGAAGATAGATATCAGCATCATTGTAGACTGCTCTAGCTAGTTGAATTCTTTGCTTTTGTCCTCCACTCATGTTAAGTCCTCTCTGACCAATTTCTGTAAGATCACCATGACTAAAATCATTGATATCCTTATCTAAGGCACAGACTTTAATTGCTTTCTCATATCTTTTTTTGTCCATTGGCTTGCCAAAGAGTATATTATCTTGAACTGTTCCACTTTGTATCCACGACGATTGAGAGACATAGGCTAGTGTACCACCTACATTAACCTGTTTTCAATTATAGAAAAATTTCTTAGGGATGAAAAAGTAGCAGATACTGATCTATGTTTATTCATTTGAATTTAGCATTATAAAAATATAAATCTGTTCTATTTAGTCACTTACAGTTCCTGAAATCTTAGGAATCTCTCCAAGTATTGCATTCAAAAGTGACGATTTTCCAGCTCCAACTGGTCCGCAAACTGCAACTTTCTGTCCCTGTTTGATTTCTAAATTCACTTCTTTTAAAGTTGAATAGACAGATTCATGATCCCATATGAAGTTGCCATCTTGAATTTCCACGGCATTAACTGAACATTGATGTACGCTTCTTTCACTATCATCGTCGCATAGTTCTTCATCAAGCAAAAACTTATTAAGACGATCAAACGAAACTTGAACTTGAATCATAATAGATAGAGCCTCGGGGATCATTCTAACAGGTTCTCCCATGTTCTTCAATGTTGCAACAACTGTGAAAATGGTTTCAGCATTCAATGGTGCACTCTTGGTAACAGCACATCCAAGGAATACAACAGCAGAAACAACTGTAGGAGACATCCAAAAAAGAAATGAATTAGTAGCTTTCAGGATTTGTACCTTAGACAACCATACAAACTCTTTATCACGTAGCGACTCAACTAAGTTCTTGAATTTTTCTTCCCATGATTGTAACTTAATGATCTTCGTACTATTTAGAATCTCTGAAGTCGATCGAAGACGTTCGTCCTGTGCAATCATAAACTGTGACTGATAATTTTTTATGATCCTTGCAAATGGTACATTGAGAAGTCCACATACAAGAAGAGGAACTAAACCAGGAAGAGCACCAATACCAACAACACCAAAAAGAACACAAATGGAAAGAACAAGTTGCAATGTAGAAGTCCATGTTATATGAAACCACCATGGAAATTCTCCCATTCTATATGCATCAACTGCAATGTAATTCACAATTTCCCCAGCCGAGTGTCTTGTCCTTGCCGAGCTAGAAAGCCTTAACTGCTTTCGATACACTGCCATCATCAGAGCTGATCTCATTTTCATTCCTGATCTCCTTGAGTTAAAAAACCAATGTCTTTGAGACAAAGACTCAAATATTTTGGTGACAATCAAAAAACCAACTATGGAAAGACCTTCTCTAAGATCTTTCTCAGTTCTATTTGAGTAGTTAACAATAGCATACAATACTAGAGGTGAAACTACAACAGAAATAGTTTTGATTAATGCATAAAATGCTATTAATAAATTTTCTTGCAAGTAAACTCTAACTATAGACCAAAGAACCAAGCTCGTTGTATTATTCTTAGTCCTCTCTCTAACAAGTGATTCCCAAGCATGAACAAATTTTTGATAGGCCATGTTTGCTTCATCATCAGAATCAAGGGAAGGTATATCTTCTAGGTTCAATGGCTTTGAGTGACCTAAACTGATTAAAGAATTAACCCAAGAGAAAATCAACTTGCTTAGGAAATTAGCATGAACTAATCCTGTTTGATTAGTTTCAACTTTTTGACCTAATAGTGGCTCAGATAAACCTTCTTGAACACTATTATTTCTTAAATAAGCAAGATTTTTGAAGGCACAATATAGAAGGAGCAAATGTACAAGCCACTGTACAATATCAAAAGTTTCAATTGCATGATTTTTTAACACAATTTCAATGTTGAGAGTTGAAATTAATACACAAGAAATTGTCCACCATATAGAGTTTAATATTGTAATCCATTTGATTCTTTGAACAATCAAAGAAACTGCAAAAGATATCCAAATGAATCCTTTGATAATGCAACTTAACCAACTCAGTGTTTTAGAGTTTTCAGTTTCTGCTATGAGATTCCATAATCCAATACTGAAAAATAGAATGCTAATAATTCCACAACAAATTGAGACAATAAGGAAAATCCAGCATTTTCTGTGGCTTTGATTTGTAGAACTTTTTCTGATTATAGTGATGATCAAAAATGTGAAGTAGACACATAGAAAGAGTATGTTGAATGTGTCTATTAAGCTCCTTTGAGTACATAAAGAATTGAAATCAAAATTCTTTAGACAAATCCATGAAATTTCACCTGCATGTATATTATTCATTAATGTGAAATAATTAATCCATGTTCCAAGGTTGAATAATAATGTTAGAACATTAAACTCGGCTCTAAAGAAAATAGATAAATAAATGCACACAAGAATGCAACAGTTGGACACAACAAATTCTCGTCAAAAAAATAAATAAAGTTCGGTCAATTGTGCTTACGTATGAGATAACAGAATATCTAGTGTAGTTTTATTTATATTTAGCTGTACTTAGAGATATAATAAAGTACAAAATGTGTTTAGATTACAGAGTACAAATTGTACAATATCTAGTCCAAAAAATCTTAGATGAAGAAGTGATGAAAGAGTATGTAGAAGAATAGTTACCAATTGAGTTGAAAAAGTAAGGCATTTTTTGGAGGTTGAATATGAATGGTTTGTAGTACTCTTCAAATTTGAATGGATTATAAATTTGTAACATATATTCTGATAAGAACATAACATACTCTTAGATGAGTAGTGATGATTATTATTTATTACAAATAAGTAGTGAAGCACGTGCTCTTCAAGTTGTTACTATTTTATAATATTTGTTACAAGTTGATGGATTTGAGGTGGGGAGTTCTGTTCAGGTGTCGGATAATACAGCATGCTTTTAAAATGTTTATTTTGTCTTAAAATATATTTTTCTCAAAAATATAAGAAAAAAATACAAACATTTACTTTTTTTAAGAAAAAGTTTATTATTTTTTATCTTTTCCATAACCAATATGCAAATAACAAAGTTTCCAAAAGTTTGTGAATGTTATCGCACTTTTATGTTGTTCCTACTCCATTTTCATTGATGCATTTTTATTTTTATTTTGTTCCAATTCACTTCAAACACGGTTGCGGAATCAAACCGTGACCATTCTTACTAAGTCCAACACTTAAGAACCGTTTGTTATTGATGCATTTGTTGTTCCCAAACAAACACAACACAAAGATTGAGAAATAATGACAAAATAAAAACAATTTTTTGTTATATATCCGTTAAAAAAAATTGACGTAATATATATTAGTTTAATCCTTATTTTGAATTTATAAGTTTAAGTGTAAAAAGATAAATTATTTCTCCACTCTCCTCTCTTCCACTCACCTCGTTAAAAAGTTAAACCAAATATAAAAATTTAAAATATTACCTCCATTTTTCTTCAAAATCCCTGAACTAAATAGACACTAAAAAACAAAGTTTGTAGATTGATGTAGTTTAATTTTTTTTACATTGAAAATATAAATTGCTCCCGCCAAGATCGAACTATGGATCTTCCCCTACTCAACTCATATGTCTCCAGCTCTTACCACTTGAGAGCTATTTTATCGGGTTAGATTGAGGTGGTTAATTATTTGTATTATTACTTCTTCGGAAAAAAAGTTACTTTAATATTATTATTTTTTGACACAAAAAGTTACTTTATTATTAAAAACACAAAAATACATCCCACCAAAAGAAATAAAACAACATGGGTTTAAGTAAAAAGAGACTTAAACTCTATTTGGTAATGTCAAAATATTTGTTTATAGTTATAACTTTAATAAGTTCATATTAGAAAAGGAAAAAAACATTTTTTTAGAAATTCTAGTTCGATAAACAAAAAAATATTAAAATTATTAAGTTTGACGTTTTGTGTGAATTTTCAATAGTTTTTCGTTTCGTCTATGTATATAAAAAAAATAATTTGATAACATTTTTTCTACGAATTTATAATTTATTTTATTTAGCTTATAACTTACTTATTTGATAAACTAATTAAATTATCCCTTACCAAAAAAAAAACTAATTAAATTATCTTATACCTTTTCAATTTTCTTCCAACAATTTTATCCTTGTGATCTTACTCAAAAAAATTAAATATATATTTTTTATATCATTTTATGTTTATAAATTAATTAAATTATTAATTTTAACAATTAAAAATTCAATAAGCTCCAACTTTTATGAATGGAAAAAATTTCAGAAAGATATATCTCAACTTATATTCTTATGTGTCCACATATTTTCTGACAAATATTAGCCATTATTAAACAACCATAAAAACTTTGTAGTTTTTTGTTTTGGTATGGTAGTAGTTTTTTTTGTCGAGACTAGATTGTCTACTGTTGAACGCAATGATTATTCTCTTTGTTAGATTAGAGTCACTTCAAAGTGTAGGACAATTGACTCAAAAATTTAAAGTTGTTCCGCATCTAATGTGGGGATCAAACCCCTCGATTATTGATTAAGGAAAAATGAACTCCAACCAGACAGAATTAAAAAAAAAACTTTGTAGTTAAAAAATATTTATTTATTATTATTATTAAACCCAAGATTTTGGTACCATACATAGAATGGAACTATACTAAGAATATTCTTATCATGAGCATAAAATGCATCTTGTGGCAGAGAAAAAGAAAGTGCATTACACAGTCACAACTCACAACAACAACAATAGGAGAAGAGATAGCCACCTAAATATACGTTCTCTTTTTATTCTTGTGGTCAAACCAACCTACACCCTACGATCACCTCCCTAACTCAAATTTAATCAAATCCAACGGCTGAAATATAGAATTTTATTAAACGCCATAAACATTAAGAATTTTGATTCTCCAACGGCTTGTTTGGGCAAAGGATATATAATGTAATATTCCTTTGGCATCAAAGATTCTCTTAACATTTTCCCTATAAATACACCCTTCTCACTATGTATCAAATCCAAGCTAAAATCCAATTTTGAGAGTACTTTTAGATACCCATTTTGCTTCTATCTCTTGTGAACCAGTTTTTTCTTTCTGGGTCATTGGAATTCTTCACATTCCATTTTTCACATTCTCAGGAGAAAATGTCTAACATTGTTATTGTTTTCGACTTTGACAAAACCATCATTGATTGTGACAGTGATAACTGGTTGATTGATGAATTGGGTTTCACTGATTTGTTCAATCAACTCCTTCCCACAATGCCTTGGAACTCTGTCATGGTATGTTTTTTATTCTCTTATCTGTTTTATAAATACTCTGTTTTTTTTAGTTTTCACCGGTATTCGGCCCACTGGACCGGCTAATAATCTGGTTCAGAGGTAAATTCTGGCATCTACATTGTTTCAATAAGATGAATAATTAACTCAAGTTTGTGTTTTGGTTTTGGAATTATAGGACAAAATGATGATGGAGTTTCATTCACAAGGTATAAAAATTGAAGAGATTGAAAAAGTTCTTCATAGGGTTCCAATTCATCACAGAATAATACCTGCAATCAAATCAGCTTATGCTTTAGGGTGTGATTTGAGGGTTGTTAGTGATGCCAACATGTTTTACATTGAAACTATTTTGAAACATTTGGGAATTAGTGAATGCTTTTCAGAGATTAACACTAATCCAGGTTATGTTAATCAAGAAGGAAGGGTTAGAATTTCACCTTACCATGACTTCAACAAAAATTCACATGGTTGCACTCTTTGCCCTCCAAACATGTGCAAGGTATATATTTTTTTAGTGTTATGAAGATATAAAATAAAGAGATTCATCTTTGTCTATATTTTTAAATAAATAAAAATTGGTCTTGTAGGGTAGCGCATACAGGGTTGGAACCCTGGTCCCTACACATCACGTGCAATGTCTCTGCTAATTAAGAAATTGTATTTTTTGATAAAATATACTTAACATTGTTTTTTGATTATTATTTCAGGGTTTAATCATTGATAGAATCCAAAATACAATTTCTGAAGTGGATAACAAGAGATTCATCTACCTTGGAGATGGTGCTGGTGATTACTGTCCTAGCTTGAGGCTTAGAGAAAGAGACTTTATGATGCCAAGGAAGAATTTTCCAGTGTGGGATTTGATATGCAAAGATCCTTCACTTGTTAAAGCTGAAATTCATGGTTGGTGTGATGGAGAAGAGCTAGAACAAGTTTTGATGAAGTTGATTAACAAAATTGTGATAGAGGAAAATGCTCAATTCATTGCTTGTGATTGCAAGCTTCAAACTCTATCTAACTCTGTGCTTGAATCATTGCCTAAAGCTCTCTCAGTTAGGCCATAAATTTTTAGTTAGTATCATGCAAATATGTATAATAAAGTAATAGGGTTTGTTTACTTTGTCCTTTGATTAGCTTTAATCAACCTTTTCCAATAATTTATTTTTGGAGTAAACTTGTTACTTGCTAGTTCTTGGAATATGTCCAAACTTGCTTTGATTGTGCTGATTAATTATTTTAGAAGTTTATTGCTGTGTGAAAAAAGAAAAATTATGAAGATTAATCAAGATTATTTTAATTTTTTGAAAATAAAAAAATAAAAAACAAGATTATTTTAGAATTTTAAAGAAGATTAATTTTTGGAGTACTAAATATGATTTTTCTCATACCAGTAGAGATTTCTTAATTTTCTTTTGAAGGGGTCAAAATAAAATAAAAACAAATACAATCACAACACAAGTGTTAGGATTCATGAGTAACAAGAGTTAAAAGAATACATAAAAGGTGCCAAAACAAAATTAAAATATCAATTATTTTATCTCTTCTAATTTATTTAAAATTCACAACACCTAAAACAAAAGTGAAATTATCAATTTTACATTAAGTTCAAAATTAAAATATCATGTGTTTAGGTAAAATCATCAGCACCCTAATATGGTGACACAAAAAAATATAAATATTTAGTACTTGTAAAATATTTGTCAAAAAAAATGGTACATGTAAAACATAAAAAATTAAGATTTTCGAATTTTCAATAACATGAGATTGAGTGCATGTTTATTCAAAAATGTCACATTTCTAGAAGAAAACTCATGAATGGACACAACAAATGTTGTGTTCTGTTTTTAGAATCTTTCTATTAACATGGAAGAAAGTATACTAATTCCCTTTTTCTATCCACACTTCTTAAATTTTGAGGAATCTGTTCTAGTTAAATCTCATAGATGTTATTTGCATAGACATATGTCGGCAAATCTTTTAGATCACATGTCATCTCATTTTAAAATGTAAATGATTACTATTTTGAATATCTTTAAAATATATACACATGTTAAGATGACTCATTTTTTTATAGTATACATTAAATTTCTACACGGCAAACATTCCATCAATATTCAAACTATAGAAATTTTCACCCTCAAAAGAGGGAGAGTACTCATTAAGTAATTAAATGACTTGTGCAACACTTAATAATTTAACACTCACTAATTAAACAAACACAAGCAATCAAGTGTTGGTAACTAGTCTACACAATTTAAGTTTCTCTCGATGATGCAACACTTGTACGTTACACATAAATTACGTGTTAAAACTAAATGATTTAAAAAGTTGTTTTTAATTGGTTGCATGCATTGGACAAGGTTCCATGCCTATGAACTGATAGCTTGCAATCACTTGAAATGAATAGAGCATTTTCTTCCATCATAATTTTGTTGATCAAGTTCATCAAAATTTGTCCAAGCTCTTCTCCATCATTCCAACCATGAATTTCTGCCTTAAGAAGTGAAGGGTCTTTGCATATCAAATCCCACACTGGAAAATTCTTCCTTGGCATCACAAAATCTCTATCTTTAAGTCTCAAGCTAGGACAATAATCACCAGCACCATCACCAAGATAGATGAACCTCTTGTCATCCCCTTGAGAAATTGAATTTTGGATTCTATCTAGGATTAAACCCTGTAATATACAAAAACAAGTAGGTTAATATTAGATATAAAATTTAAAACTAAAGAAAAGAGATAGAAATATCAAAATCTTTACAGTAATGCTTTATTAGAAGAGTCTCTAAGCCCCTTCTTATTTATTTGTAGGTTTTGTAAATATTGATTCACAGTAGTTTTATACTTTTGTTCCTATGCATATTTTCTACCCTTCCTTTTTTACATTCACCTTTTACGTAAAAATCGGAATGTTACTTCTTTGTCTTTGAAAGTGTAAAAAGGAATATGTAGAAAATTTGTATAGGGGTAACTTTGTTTTTGGGTTATGAGAAATCTTTTTTTTTTTTCTTTTTAGTGCTTAAAATCATTACTCGTGTTGACTTATCTTTAAGTCGGCCCTAATAACAAAAATGTAACTTTCAAAACTATTATTCACTTTATTTTCTTATTTTAAAATTGTCTAAAATTTGATTGCCGGATATTTCTCTATATCGATGTTAGACACATGTCAGACACCTACGCATTGGCAATTTTTGAGTATCATCGGGATTTCCAAGCTCAACCCTAATACGATCAAAACTAAACTTTTATATATTTTAAAAAGAAATATACCTTGCACATATTTGGAGGGCAGAGATTGCAACCATGTGAAGCCTTATTGAAATCATGGTAAGGCAAAATCCTTAATCTTCCTTCTTCATTAACATAACCAGGATTAGTGTTAATCTCTGAGAAGCATTCTCTTATTCCCAAATTCTTCAAAAAGGTTTCAATGAAGAATGTATTGGCATCGCTCACAATCCTCAAATCACACCCTAAAGCATGAGCTGATTTAACTGCAGATATTATTCTATGATGAATTGGAATCCTTTGAAGAGCTTCTTCAATTTCTTCAATTGTTTTACCATATGAATGAAGCTCCATCATCATTCTATCCTATAATTCAAAGAAATATATGTTTTCTATAAGAATATAATTCAAAAAAATACATAAACTTGAGTTAGTTAATTATTCCATTTAAACAATGCATGCATATCAAAAATATTCAAAAGATAAAATAAAAAATAGAGCACATGAGATAGATACATACCATGAGAGTGTTCAAAGGTATGCTAGGAAGAAGTTGATTGAACAAACTGGTGAAGCCTAATTGATCAATAACCCAATCATCGCTATCACAGTCGATGAGGGTTTTGTCGAAATCGAAAACAATAACAATATTCGACATATTTTTCATTAGAAAGATGAGAAAGGGAATGAGGAAGATTTTAATGAACGTTTGTTAGTTTGTAGCTGGATATGATTTAATTCAGAAACAAAACAGTATTTATAAGGAAAAGTTTTTTTTTTTTTTTTAAAAAGAGAATATATCTTTGGAATATTATTTTATTATTTTAGGGTTTGTTATAAGATTGGACGGTGTGACATGCTTAGCAATGAGAATAAAACGGATTAGGAGTTGTTATGAATTATGATTGTTACATGCACTTGGTATTCTAACTATGGTTAAAAGATGCGTTAATTTTTCTACCAAAAAAAAAAAGATGTGATAATTTATTATAAAAAAAATCATGTTAATTATTCTCATCAACAACAAAAAAACGTGTTATTGTTATAAAAAAAAAAGTTAAATATATCTATAAATCCTTTAAGTTTTCGGTTTATATCATATAAGTCCTTTAACTTTAAATCAATTTTGTAACATATAAGTCCTTTAAGTTTTCAGTTTGTACTACATAGATCCTTTAAGTTTTTTTTATAACACACAAGTCCTTTAAATTTTAAAATTGCAACGCATAGGCATTTTAATTTTTTTTTTGTATAAAATGATGAGTATAACTTGAAAGGAGCTATATGTTACTTTTTTAAAACTTAAGAAATTATGTGTTAAAAAAAAATTAAATGGCTTATGTTTTACAAACTGATTAATTTAAAGTATCTATATATTACAAAAAAAAACTTAAGGATATATGTAGTATAAATCGAAAACTTAAAGAATTTATAAATACCTTTGACTTATTATTATTATAAAAAAAATCGATGACAAAAAAAATATATAAAGGGTGAAGGAAAGTTGGCGCATTTTGTAACAAAAAAAAGAAGTTGCCACATTTTAAAGTAAGGATTTTATTTTATAATAATAATATGAAGGATAATTTATTTATTTTTTACATACGAAGGATAGATTTAAAACACGTTTATATTATCAAAGAAAAATTAAACACACTTATTATTTAATACCAAAAATTAAAATTTAATGCTCAAAGAATATTTACAAAAGTTATTTATGAAAGGATTTTTTTTTTGTATTATTATATACAAAAATTATTTACATTTTACTATAAAAAATAAAGTTATATATATTTATTTTTTTCTAAGAATATTTGTCAAGTTGATTAGTAACTAAAATAATTTATCTTTCTGATATACATTATATACAGACCCTATCAAATAATTTAAGCTCATAAAAAAAACTATGATCAATATTTTTTTTTTTGATAAAACATAATCAAGGCACGTGTTAATTAAGAAATTTTAACCTCTGTTGCTGTTTCACCTGTTGGTTTAAATCTTTTTTTTCTACTAGCTAATGCTTGTGTGTAGGGCTTGTTTTTTGAGATATTTTTTCTTTTGTTTCTTTTATCTATTGTAACAAAAAATAATTTTTATATAAAAGTATTTATTTTAAATGATGTACATTAATTTTAAATGGTGTACATTACATTTTTTAAAGTCAAAATATATTTATTTTTTTATAACATGACCCATATTTTAATTATTATGACACAAGAATAAGCCGCTCTAGAATATTAATCAGCAGACTCAAATCATCAAGGACAAATTGATCTTTGTTACATATCATAAAATACAGATCCATCTTTGACCAATTACAGGATTAGCAGCAACATTAGAAAAGTTTGATTAAAGTTAATCAAACTACAAATGAAAAACCTTACATTATTACTTTATGATACATTTAAAATTATTGTAAACTAAAAATCTATGGCCTAACTGAGAGAGCTTTGGGCAAAGTTTCATGCACAGGAATTGAAAGTGAATGCAACTTGCAATCAGAAGAAATGAATTGAGCATTTTCCTCAATCATAATTTTGTTGATCAACTTCATCAAAATTTGTTCAAGCTCTTCTCCATCACTCCAACCATTAATTTCAGCCTTAAGAAGTGAAGGGTCTTTGCATATCAAATCCCAAGCTGGAAAATTCTTCCTTGGCATCATGAAATCTCTCTCTTTAAGTCTCAAGCTAGGACAATAATCTCCAATACCATCTCCAAGATAGATAAACCTCTTATTATTATCTCCTTCAGAAATTGAATTTTGGATTCTATCTATAATCAAACCCTGTAATTCACAAAAACAAAAAATGTTGTAATTATATTTGATATAAAATTTCAAAATTAAGAAAGATAGATAGATGTATCAAATTCTTTTTTATATAGAAAAAATGGTGATTTTACACAAAAGAGATTAATTGATATGTTGTGATTTTTTTTACACATACATTCAATTATAGTGTTAATTTTATAAGTTTGCTCATACAATATTTTTTAAATATCTACATGTCATAATTTGATAGAATGTGCTTTTGATAAAATGTGCGTGTAAAATAATTATATATTGTCGTTATATACCAATTAAATCTTGTTTAAAAAAATTATATATTTTACTCAAAGTTAGTGGCCTCAAAAAGGGACAAAAAAATACTAGAAATAGGTGGTTACTTAAGCATATTTTTTTAAGGCTAGAAATTCAGGAGATGACAACATTCCAGCCTTATAGGATCAACATCATTACTGTGAATAGATTGAGTCACATAACCATCTATCTTAATTATTAAAATAGGATTAATTATTAAAATAGGTTAGATTATTTTATAAATATTAATTTGAGCTAATTATAATTTTTTAATTTGGTTTCTTAACTAAAAAATTGTAATTGAGTTCATAAATTTGTTAAAAAAATATTTAATTAGATTTCTGAACTATACCTTGCACATGTTTGGAGGACAGAGAGAGCAACCATGTGAAACCTTATTGAAATCATGATAAGGCAAAATTCTTAATCTTCCTTCTTCATTAACATAACCTGGATTAGTGTTAATCTCTGAGAAGCATTCACTTATTCCTAAATGCTTCAAAATAGTTTCAATGAAAAACTTATTGGCATCACTAACAATCCTCAAATCACACCCTAAAGCATGAGCTGATTTGATTGCTGGTATTATTCTGTGATGAATTGGAACCCTATGAAGAACTTTTTCAATCTCTTCAATTGTTATACCATTTGAATGAAGCTCCATCATCAACCTGTCCTATAATTCCAAAACAAAAAAATCTGAGTTATTTATTATTCCATTGAACCAGGGGTTAATAGGCTTTTAACTATGCAAAGTGGGGCGAATTTTGATTTACCCTTATAAAATTATTATTTTTGAATTAGTAAAGTAAAAATTTCATCATTTACCCTTATGTTAATTTTTTGCTGATGTATCAGACAAAAGTGAATTGCCGCATAAGTAAAAAAGCGATTTTTGACTGTCACGTTAGCAAAAAGTCAATAAAAGGGTAAATGATAGATTGCCGGGTATTAAAAATAATTTACAGCGTAAACCTAATAACCCTTGAAACAATGCTGATTAAAATGTTGAAAAAGAAAAAAAAAACATTTAAATAAGAACAAAGATATGAGTTGTGAAAGAAAAACAGAGTATTTATAAAACAGAGCATATGAAGAGAATAAGAATAATACCATGAGAGAATTCCAAGGCATGGTGGGAAGAAGCTGATTAAACAAATCAGTGAAACCTAATTCATCGATAACCCAATTATCACTATCACAATCAATGATAGTTTTATCAAAGTCGAAAATTACAATAATATTATTAGACATTTTTTCTAAAAAAAGGTTGAGAAGAATGAGTAGCTAAATGGGTGTTTGTTAGTGATCTGAAAATTGATTCTTGAGTTGGATTTGATTTAAGAAGAGAAAATGAATGTATATTTATAGTGAAGACTGAAAAAAGAAGAAGGAATCTTTGATTAGAAAAAGGAATATTACATAGCATCCTCTTAAAAGTGGAGGCTATAATTTAAGATTACTACTAAGCTGTTGGATTGGAGAAGTTACCGGTTTTTATTTTTAAAAGATTAGAAGAATTTTTTTTATTGTTTTTTTTACTAAAAATAATAATTTTCATTCGTTCAAAATTGTAAAGTACATTGATTGAAATTGTAACATATTCAATTTTGTTCAAAATTTAAAAAAAAAATGAATTTTAATTTATGTACGCAATATTAGAAGATGAATCTCTTTTATTGTTATTTAGAAGAACTTTAATTTATGTACTAAAAATTAAAATTTCTTTTTTTTTTTTGATCAAGAAAGAACTTTAATTTTAAACCTAGTAAAATAATTTGAAGTTATGAGAAGAAGAATATTCTAGGAGGATGCATTTTAGGTAGACGCCACCTGTGACGGTGGAATGCACTAATTCCATTCATTCGGCACCATACCAATGGAAAGGAGTGGAATATATGCAGCCCACCAGAATATTCCGGGTATAGTTCGGTTTTACGTAATAT
Organism: Trifolium dubium; assembly: GCA_951804385.1. NCBI lineage: Eukaryota > Viridiplantae > Streptophyta > Magnoliopsida > Fabales > Fabaceae > Trifolium > Trifolium dubium. Next base: position 2,426,962 of record OX638073.1, on the reverse strand, counting down.
GCTATAAAATCATCTACCTAAGAAAAAAAAAATTATATTTAACTTTTAATATAATGTTTCAGAGACACTTGTTATGTCTTTGTAGAATAATTCAAGTGATATGAACTGAAGGACGTATGAGCGAGGGAGGTTCATGAATTAATTCTTAACGGACTAATTTATTTTTTTGATGGACAAAAAAAATACTTGTTAACATTTATTAAATTTATAATAGAATTTATGATCTTTTCATACTTGAGATCTTTGTTCTAAAATGAACATGAAAAATTGTATAAGATAACTTAAATCAAGATCAACTCAAGGATAAAACAACTCAAATAAGTGTTTTCAGTCTCTAAAAAATTTATTAAGAAAAAATGTCTCAAAATAAGTCATAAATTCTTTAGAAAAAACCTAAAAAAAATTAAATATAAAAACTTATTAAAAAAAGTATTATAAAAAGAGACAATAATGTTGCAAATTCTCAAAAAAAATTAAATAAAATTTGTTTTATAACTCAAAGAAAAATTCTTTAAATAAAAATTAAAAATTTCACTTTAAAATTTGTTTTAATCTCGTCACTAAATATTAGACATGCACCTGCATAAAGTAGACGTTGATCAACAACTCAATTGTAATGTATTTGTAAATATTATGACGATCAAGTCAACATATAAAGTAGTGATTTCTATGCTTCTTGTATATATGTCAAGTTGTCAACTAACTATGAGCACCAAATGATGAAGCTTGAGGCACTATATGCCTTTATATGTATGTACTAATTAACTATAACTACAATTTGCACACTATGATGAAGCTTGAGTAGTACTAAGTAATAGAAGGAATTTCCTTCATGATCTTGCTTCGGATCTACAATTTGCACACTTAAAAAAACATTAAGGAATTATTGTTCTTCATCGGTTTGATTTTGTGCAATTTTTTTCTAAAAAACATCAAACAAATTATATAATTTGAATTTTAAATATAAATGGTTTATAAATCCCATAAATTTAGCTCAATTGGTTGAACACCGTATTATATATGCAGACAGGGATTCAAACCCTGGTCATTTCACTTCTCTACTTTAAAAGTAGCGAACCACTAAACTACTTGATAAAAAAAATTCACACTTCCTAATTACGAACATACAAAATATTAAATACATAAAAGATGTGATTTATATATCCAATATTTTAAAAAAATTCATAGAAATGTGACATATCCTCTCCTATGATTCTAGTATATTGATTTATCGTTGTTCGTAATACTTTTCTGAACTCCTCAACACGTAAGAGTAAGACATACAATAAAACATTCGTTGCCCCTTAGAAACGTACAAAAAAATTTAGTTTATCATTTTGGGACATGACAATGAATCCATATCCAGTCGTCGTCTGTCGTCATTTGCTAAATTAATACACCCCTCAAATAAATTGTTAGGAGTTTTGGATTAAAATTAAACGCAATGCAAAGTGTCTTTTTTTGAGTTGGGTATGCTATGAATGAATATATACGTGGTGTCCAATATACATTATAATATATGCATGATGACACACACCAACCTAAATCATGCAATTGCCTTTAATTATTACTATATATTTCGTGTAAACTGCAAATTAATCATATACCTTGATCAGTTGATCGGTTGATAACATTGGAAATTACAAGTAGCTACCGCCTAACATGACAACAGACAATAGTATACGTTCATGTCATGTTCATGATCATGCATAGACCGATATATCGATACAAATTTAAATACAATCATACAAAGTTCACGAGCATTAGCAACTATTATTGCTCACTTTACACTTTTAATCTTGTGGTTGTTGAAATCAAACTAAGAACCACGTCTCTTCTACTTTTTGGAAATGATCTATACGTGTTTCCAAGTGTTCTTATTGAAGCCATGGAATATAATAAACCTGATCATAACATGATATATAAAAATAAAAATAAAAAAGAAGGAAGTGCATGCCCGAGATGTAATAGGGAGTGAATGAAGTGGGACTTCTAAACACATTCTCTGGTACTCAGCATTATTGAGTTTGGAGCACAGATATAAGTGGTAGAAGCTGATTGCAGGTGACCTAACAAAGTGGTCTAGTGAATTATGAATATGCCTTAATATCATTTTAGAATTGAGAGTTGTTCCTTACTTATAAACACATATTCAGATCATCTCGCAACTGATAGGAGATTTCTTAACAAATATGTCGGAGCAATTTTTTTATAAATACTCTCTCCGTTCTAAAATATAAAAGAAAAAAATTCAAATTTTTTGTTTTAAAATATAAGAGAAAAAACACAAACATTTGTGATTTATCTTTCTAAGAAAAATTTACTCTCTTTTATCTTTTCCATAACAAATAAAATTATTTTTATATTTTTTCATTCAACTATATCTTCAAAGCTCTTGCTGGCCAAAGACAAGAATATTAATGAATTTGTCTGCTACTCTGACTATTTACTCTGTGTTAACCTCATCAAAGGCCCACAAGTTAAGTATCATATTTATGCTGCGTTGATCCAAGATATCAAAGAGTTGCTCTCTCAAACCAATGGTGCTCTCCATCACACACTAAGAGAAGGAAATCAATGTGCAGATTTTTTTGCTAAACTTAGATCATCATCAGATGCCGACCTCGTGACTCATACATCTCCTCTAGAAGGCCTTCGTGATCTTCTTAGGAATGACGCAATGGGAACTTTCTTCCCTCGTGCTTAGTTTTTGTTTTTAGTTTTTTTTTCTTCTTTTTATTAGCTTCTATACCAAAAAAACACTATATCTTCAAAGAAAATACAGTATAAAAAGACATACTTCTAATTATTACTACATCCGTTCCTTTTTACTTTTCGTTTTAGAAGAAAAAAATACTAAAATAGGAGAATGTTATTTTGCACCTTATTTTCCTATTATGCTTTTTTTAAAATATATATCAGATTTTTAATCCACCAATAATTCCATACTTTTTCACAAATATTATCTATTTCTAAAAAATTGTAACAAACTTTATTTAAAAACAAACAAAATTTGTATACAATAAAAAAAATTATATTGTTTCAACAAAAAAAAAATACAAAATTTAGTCAATAAAATAAAATAAAATAAGAAAGAGGGTATAATAGGTAAAATATAATCTAAATTGTCAAAACAACAAGTAAAAAAGAACAAATATATTTTTTCTAAAACGACAAGTAAAACGAAACGAAGTAATATAATTTACTTTTTTTTTAATAAGTGTAATTTATTTTTTTATAATATAGAACGAAGGAAATACGTACAACTCTACAAGAGAGGGTAAAACAATTTTACGTTGTCATTGATATCAATCAAACTCTTTTTAATTTATTTTTACGCCACAGAAGATTAGATTACCAAATACTGCACACAACATTCATATACATCTATTTCCTCCTTACCTAAAAGAGGCATGTGCCCACATTGACCAGACAAGAGATAACATAGAAATATCAAATAATTGCATACATTTATCCTTTTGTTTCCCATTATATGTTTTGGTGTTTGACAGATAGAGGATTAGGTATGACAAAAGTTTCATGATAGATATACTTTCTATAGCTTTTATTATAAAGCTAATTAAAATGATTACTTGTGTACACTACAAAATTAGTCATGTAAAAATAATTTTTTGACCTTATGCATAAAAATTAAAAGGTCATACTTTAAGTACATGTTATTTATAACAATTTGTTCCATAAAAATAAACGGTCATTAAAAATAAAATGTTTTCAAAGGGACTTATAATTAGATAATAAAAATTTATTATTCTATCTTAAAATATAAGAACAAATTAGTTAAAAAAAAGTAGATAGTTGATCAATTTTCTTTTATATTTTAAGACGAGAGAAGTACATCTTATGACATTAATTATGGACATTTTTTTGAATAATTTTATCAAGAAATACTTAGAGAGATAAAAGAAAGAAGAGTTGTTTTCTTCCTCAAACGTAAATTTGGGTCAAACTCGATAAACAATCTTGTATCCCTCTTTGCTTATTCTTGTTTGCTTTGCTTGATTTAATTTGTTTATACTTATCTAGGTTGTTAGAATCATTGTTACTTGGTGGGCTATTTAATTTTGGTGTCTTCTATTGAAATTTTTCTCCACTATTTGTCATTGTTGGATTGAACATAAGTTAAAATTCACAACATGTAAGTTTTACAATCAACCTCAAGTCTCAAACACACACTTTTGAGTTTAGAAGTGTGACTTTATATCGTATATAAATTATTATTGACTTTAATTCTCAAACAATGCATGTGGAAGAATTCGGTGTACTGAAATAATTGTCCGCAGGTAAGAACCAAGGGGTTAAAGGGTCTGACACTCCGACCTCAAGTTAGCAACATTTCGTTTTTAAAGTATTGTCTGCTTTTAGACTTTATTTGAGCATTAAAAATAAATATATTGTATATAAACTACTATTAACATTTTTTTTATTATAAACTACTACTAACTTTTATTCTCAAATAATGAGACTTTTTTGTTACGCCAAAACATTATGTTTTTCAATTATATTATTTTTGAAATGCTTGTTCTTATTGACTAATAAAAGAAATTTATATTTTGAAAGAGTTGAAATAGTGTTGGAGAAAAAAAATAACCACCTCAGTCATTTTTTTTTAACAGCACCACCTAGGTCATTTGTTAACGTCACAAAAGAGGATTAACCACCTCAACTTACATATAACGGAAAAATGAATTTACAAAGATAAAGTATATGATTAGAATGAATTTTGAGTGAAGATAATTGACTGGAAATAAATTTTAGCCAAACAAATTTACTCATTAGAAGGTGTATTTTTTTTTTTTTTTTGATAAAAATTAGAAGGTGTGTTTGCAAGAAGGGGAAGCGCCGATAACAAATTATTTTTTGTCTTTTTATTTAGCCATCAATATCAATTTCTTTGGTCCAAATTCGACGATTGTGCAACTAACAATTACATGAGACAAGTCCAAGACTTGATTCCAAATCAAGAAAATTATTTCATAGGCTCCTTCAAAATATACTCACGTACCCTCTAATATATAAAAGGTGATTTTGGAGAGAAGAAATGTCTCATGTTATTAAAAAACACTAATTAGCATGATCCATAAAAAATTAAATCAATTCATAAACGAAAAAAATTGACTGAAAAATAGCTAAATGAAAAAAAATATATTAAAAGTAATAACTTGTTACATGAGTAGTTTTGACTTGGTCAAAATTAGTCTTATACAAAAGGAGGCAAAGATAGAGGAGACCAAAATTGTAAATTTTTGAAGCACTGGCCCATTATTTATTCTGGTGTTCATTTGACTTCCTAATAAGTAGTATTATAGCTTTGGTTCGACTTGGTGTAGGAGCATACTTCCCAGATCAACTATGAATAGAAATAATGTTGAATTTATAAGAGAGATGACTCATTAACCTAATTAATTAATTAATGTCTTTGTTTCTAACTAAATTTAGGTACTTTTTTTTATGTGATTTTCATATGTTTTTTTTAAGGAAGGTGATTTTCATATGGTTCTTTAACATAAAATTAACTTTTTGCAGTTATAACAAACTTTGAGAAAATCATGAATTTATATATCATAATTTTTTATTGTAAGAATCATATGAAACATACATAAAGAAATGCAACTAAGTTTTATCCTATTAATAAATAAAGTTTCCATGTTCATACTCATTTTCTTTAAAAGACCCTAACTCATTTTTTTTTGTTCTCAAAAACTTATTTGATTTTAAACTAAACTATTTGAACGACATTGTATAGTTTTAAATGTTACTATTTGTTCTCTTATAAACACATTTTATTTAAATTAGTGAACTTTAACTTAGATATGTCATCAATATATCATGAAGTTTAAATATTCTCCTATTTATATGTGTAATTTTTTAGGTTTATAATATACTTAAAAAAAATTGTCAAATTTAAAATATTAAGTATAACATAAAATGTTTTATTTTTATTCCTCAAAAAGAAAAATATTCAAAGAAAATTTACTTCGTACCTTGCATGAGTATATACACTATATAAATAAAAAATTCGCAATTTTAACCATTGCATATGTGTTGTCTCTAACCATTACATATATTGATAAAAGTTGAAACAAAGGAAAAAAAATGCAGAGGGGCAAAATACAGTGTGTGCATGTGTGTGTTTTCAAAAATAGTTTGATATTATAACCAAATAAATGGTTTGATATTTGAACATGATCATGATTTTTTTCTTTTATTAAATTGAAGTTACAAAATAAAATAAAAAACAGTTGAAATGTTACTTCAATTGTTAAAGTTTAATGTTGTAATCTTAAGATGCTCAGTTCATAAATTGAAGATACAAAGAAACAACATATCATATTGACTACATTTTAATTGGAGTTATATTTTATTGTTGAAGTAAAAAATCCATAAAATAATAAAAGAAATAGTTATATAGCGATACCAAAAAAAAAATAGTTATATAATGATGTGTTTAATTTGAACATGTGTTGAAGATAGTTGTACTTTGGAAACAGCAACAACAAAAAACATAAGAAGAAACACAAATAATAGAAAGTCTTGAAAAAGTCTTTCGCAATAATGTGATAAGTAGAACTACAGCGCGAATTGATGCTGCAACAAATAATGGTACTTCTCCAACAATGCGAATTGCTGCTGCATATTCCAGAAAATCCAAGAAACATGAGATAAACAAAAATCTACAAATTTAATTGTTTGCATATCTCTCTCAAAAAGCAAATGCAAAAAAATTGTGTTGATTTTCTATCTGTTAATTGACCTCTATCATTCTTGTCCCGATTCAGTTTATCTTGCAGGTCCTTATCTGCATCATCATCATCTAATTTTGGTAAACCTCCAACAATGTGAATTGCTGTTGTGTTTTTCTGTTTGTAAGCAGCCTGAATGATGCTATCGGCCACTACATTTTTCACTCGCAGCTGCAAAAAAATCAAGTAAATCAAATAGGATTTTGACGATAAACTGAACCACATCGCTATTAAACCAAAGAAAGTTGAAGTAGATTTTGATGAAACGGGTACAATTACTGTTCGATAAGAGAACCCTGAGTTAATAGAGTAGCAATACTGAACATACCGATAAAAGTTCTAAAGAGAAGTGGAAACAAATCCACTGATCAATGTACAAATACAAAGGTAGTATAACATTCTAAGAGCATTATCATAATCATGAGATGATAAAAGTTCTAAAGAGAAGTGGAAACAAATCCACTAAAGAAAAATTGTTTTGCTTTTTTCTAGTTTCAATTTAAGTTTGGATAAAAGTTTAGTTTGGATAAAATATTAAGTTTCAATTTAGCTCTAAAAATTAAATAAAGTTGTAAGGTAGAACTTTATGGTTGATTTTTTTGTTAGATTTACAAAGAAGTATAAGATCAAACTAATAACCTCATCTATACTATTTAAAACTCTTACCACTGGACTAAATCTCATGGCTTACTTTATCATTGATTTTAATTCTATCCAATTTTAACAATTAGTTATTTTGAGCAATTTTTTTTCTAAGATATAAATTCAATTTAACATTGCTAAACAAAAATATAGTACTACTATTGTCAAAAAAAAAAATATAGTACTACTCAATTAAATTTTAAAAAAAATTCATGACAATATCCTTAAGCCATAAGTCATAGAGCCTTTTGGTTTGGCGGTAGAACACCGCAAACGCACGTTTCAATGTCTAAACGTGATTTTCCTCTTTTACGTGATGTTTAGCTATCAGACCGAGAATTGATTTTACTCTCCCAAAATCGATTCTAGGTGAAGCTACTATTTGGAGCTTCCACGGTGATTGAAATCGATTTTGAAGACATTGAAAGTATACTATTTGGAGTTTCCCGTGTTACCCCTCCTTTCACCGGTTCTATGTGTGTGCGGCTGGAATTTGTTTTGATGTTAGGTTGAAGATGACAAATAAATTTGGGCTATATAGTTTTTGTCACCCGGCCCAATTAATTTTTCTTGTTTTTTTTTATGTAGGACTAATTTTATTGTTTGTGGCTACTAACATGGTAAAACAGTAAAACCTCTACATAACATGTTAAATCCTAAATATAAAACAAGTTGGTCTTTATTTTTTTGAAAGACTTGTTTTATTTTTAAATTGTTTTTTCTTTTGGTTATATTTTTTTAAATAATTATTTTATTTTGAAAAAAATTGCAATTTATTTTTATGTTCTTAATATTAAAATATTAATATTTTAGTACTATATTGTATATTGCACTAAATTATATTAAATTAGTAATTTGTATTCATTTGTATTTAACTATATCCATTTTAACTATGTCCATTTTAGTAATTATACATTCAAAAACAATTTTGATCAAGATTATCCAAACAACATCCATTATGCATAATCAATTCTACACTATTGCATCCAAACATAAATCAATTCTCTTTAACTCAATTCTGACAAAATCAATTCTATTAAAATCAATTCTATCAGAATCAATTTTGTCTACCGCATAACCAAACACACACATAGTCATACACTACACTTCATCATATCTCATGCACTCACCATACATTTTCATGAGCAGTTATGCATCATAATCCTAAGAACAAAACTTTATTTTTTAATACTTGATTCAATCTTAGAAAACCCAAACACAATCCTCAACCGTTTGATCCCTTCAATGAGGGCCCACTTTTATATGATAATGATAAGATCTCAAAGAGTAATGGTGAAAGAATATTAAAGAGATGAAAAGGCAAGGAGCCAAGGACAAATATGTCATTTCCAACAAATCTCACCTTAGCCTTTTCCTTTCAAAAAATTTCTGTTCCTATCACAAGTACATTATTTAATTAATTAATTACTGAAAATTTCAATCAATCCAAATATTATCTTCTAACCTTACCTTCTTTTCCATCACAGACCATTCACACAATGACACCTTCACCATCAACCCATACAATACTCTGCATTCAACAACCCTCATGTGACAGTCACGTGAGGTTATCACAAACAAGAAAAATTTATATATTTTTTTATTTTTTAATTCAATATTTGTTTTTTTTTTTTTTTTTTTTTTACGTACGAAAAAACAAACAGGAACCTATTATTGAGAGAGAGAAGAAGTTAGAGAGTGTTTGTGTTCTGTTCTGTTCTGTTCTGTTGTGTTGTGTTTTTAGCATCTCCAAATCCAAAGAACCGTTTGCTTCGTCATTTTTATCTTAGAACAAAAATTACCCAATTTTCTCCTTTTATAGAGAGAGAAAAAAAGTTTGAGATTTCAAGAAAAAAAAAAAGGAAAAAAAATTGTGTTTTTTTTTTTTGGGTGTTGAAATGGTTGAAGTGGAAATCCAATTCAAAACAAGGTTGTGAGAAGAAAAATTTGATCTTTTTTTGATGGGTGTTAATGAAACTATGATCTTGTGAAAACCCAGAAAGGAAATCTTCGATGTGTTGATAGATAGAGATTGTGGGGAATTTTTTTTTCCGTTGATTGAAAAATGAATGGTGGCGATGATGTTGTTGTAGCTCCGGAGGAACCGTTGAAACCTTTGGAGTGGAAATTCTCGCAGGTTTTTGGTGAACGTGCGGCTGGTGAGGAAGTTCAGGAAGGTAATTGTTTGTTTCTATGTTGTAGTGTGTGATTTTTAGAGGGTACTATGTTGTTGGATCCAGTTTATTGTGTTGGGATTAGGGTTTGATTCTTTTTTGGTTTGGATCTGATTAGGATCGTGTTTGTGTTTAACTAGGTTTTTTGCATTGGTTGTAATTTTTACTTGGTTGGATTGATATGAGTGTAAAAGTGAAACTTAGTTGTTAATGAAGTGGTTTTAGTTTTGGATTTGGTTTTGGCATTGATTTTTATGTATTTAGCTAGTGCTTATATTCTAATTAGTTCTTGTTGTGGTGAATTGATTTGTTAAGTTTTCAAAATAAGTTTGAATGTTTGAGGTTAGATCTTAATGGTGTCTAGTTTGAATTCGATGAGTGGCATTGAGAATGGACATGAAGCAAATGACTTTGTGCGATTGGAGGAAGAGTTATATACGTTCATAAGTGCATTTTTGTCATTTTGTTTTGCACTCCGCGATTTCATCAAACTCAGCGCCGATACAATCCAAATATGTAAAATTTGAATGAAGGGATTTTCCTATAATAGTTGGATACTTGGTGGCGTTACTGTTATGCTAATGTACCAGTTGGGATTGAGTATGAAGCCGGTATTGTTTATATAAATGAGACTTGCATCCGGCATCTTCATCGTAGCACTATTTTCATATCATCTTTATGGTAGAACTATTTTTATATCGTAGTTGTTTCTAGGGAAATTAGTGTCTTGCTAATTTAAAATTTTCAGTGCCTCAACTATGAGCCTATATGGTCTTAAAGCATTTCCCCCCAGCTGCATGTCTGGTTAAGATGTCTGTGTTTTCAGCTTATTTCAATAAGCTCTCCAAGTTATCTTATGAAAACAATTTATAGTTTATATGAAAAACAATTTGATTTAATTTTATCTTTTGTTATAAAAATAACTTATACATAAGCACTTATATGATAAGCTCTTATGCTATAAGCACTCGATTAAGCTGTTTAAGGAAGTAGAGCCTAGAGAGTATATAATTTTATGAATCTAATAGGTCCTTGTTTGGTATTTGTGTTCGGCCTATAGACACCATTAACATAATGGTAGATTCTTCCAGTGCAGAGTGATTGAACAATCTGGTTAGATTTTGTTGTAGGTTATTATCAAAAAAGATTTTGTTGTAGGTTAATGTGTTAGTTTCTTTATTATTTACTCAACTTTCTTTCTACAGTGGACATAATTTCTGCTATTGAATTTGACAAGACTGGTGATCATCTTGCTACTGGTGATCGTGGTGGTCGAGTAGTTCTCTTTGAACGGACAGATTCAAAAGATGTAAGTCTGATTCTTGCTTCTCCCAATTTTTCATTTCTAAGCAAACATATCAGCTTAGTTTTGAACGATTCCTTGTGACAAACTTGGTATTGTTAATATCTATGTATTAAATATACATTATAGCAGCATGGATCAAGAAGGGTTTTGGAGAGTACGGACTATTCTATTAGTAGGCATCCTGAGTTCCGCTATAAAACAGAATTTCAGAGTCACGAGCCCGAGGTAATTTTTAGTCACCAAACACCAGTTAATGCTGCTCAAACTAATCTGTAGCTCAAAAATTTTAATATATAATGTCATTTTTGTTTCAGTTTGATTATCTTAAGAGCTTGGAAATAGAAGAGAAAATTAACAAAATCAAATGGTGCCAAACAGCTAATGGTGCTGTATTCCTTCTATCTACAAATGACAAAACTATCAAATTTTGGAAGGTATGAAATGAATGCACACCCTTGACATGTAGAGTTCTAGTTTTCATGTGAATTAATATGATTGATTTGTCTGCTATAACACTTATTATTACTGTCTTAACATGTTGAACAGGTTCAGGAAAAGAAGGTGAAGAAAATTTCTGACATGAATATCGACCCTTCAAAAGCAATGGGAAATGGATCTATTGGTAGTTCAAGTAATTCCAATAGCTCTAAGCCACATCTTGCAAATGGAGGATCTTCAGATAAATCATATAATTATCTTAGCAATGATTTCTCATTTCCACCGGGAGGCTTACCTTCGCTAAGATTACCCTCGGTAGTTGTATTCAACCTACAGCCTTCATAGTTGAATTCCATTTTCCAATATCTGTTTATTGGGTTTAAATTTTAATGTAATATTTTTTTTGTTATGTACAATCAATAAATTGGTTTACTAACATGAAGCATAGTTTCAGTGTAATCATCTTGGTAGAAATTTTTAGCCCTCCTATGTAGACCCCTTCATATAGAAAGTTGAACAAGTAATGAAAACAGAAAGAAAATCAGTTAGATTTAATTTATTGTTTCTTTGTTCTGTCATTGTAAAGTCTGTTACATGTTCCACGATACTTTCTTTATAAGAAAGAAAAGTATTAACAGTTCTATGCTTCATTTTTAAACCTTGACGATGACAACTACATGTTTGATACTTTGAACTGCAGTTAGTACTTACACATGCATTTTATATTATGTAGGTTGCAAGCCATGAGACCAATCTCTTGGCTCGATGTCGTAGAGTATATGCACATGCTCATGATTATCACATCAATTCTATTTCAAATAACAGGTGATTATTTGGTTATGTTATTTTATTTTATATACCATATATGTTCGCCCTACTAAACTTTGGGTGCTTAGATATGGTTATGAAGCACCGACACTGGACTCAACAGTGACAAGTAGACACTGGTAATAATTTAAGACAACGGAAGTGATTGAATGTAACCACCTGTGTTGGCATCGGACACCAAACAAACATTTTGTCCGAAGTGTCGGTGCTACATAGATGCTTGGACGCTCCTGGTTTAGGCTGTTGAGTGTCAAATCTTGCTTTTTTCTGGGTTTACTTTTCTTTGTGTAATGTTGATTTCAAAATATTGACTACTTTTTTTTTATTGAGTTCATGACTGCATGGTTTTTTGTGCCTTTAATTTTTGTTGTAATGCACACTTTTCTAAAATCTGATAACATTTGAATGATGTTATGTTCCCAATATCTTCTAGCGATGGAGAAACTTTCATATCGGCTGATGATTTGCGGATAAATCTTTGGAACCTTGAAATTAGCAGTCAAAGCTTTAATATTGTCGATGTAAAGCCTACAAATATGGAGGATCTGACTGGTAAGCTTTCACTACTATACTTTACGTTCTTCTGAATTGTTACTTTGTCGATAACTTTGTATAATAATTTTTTTTTATATAAGTGATAACAACATATAAGTCAAAGTTATCTGTTAAGTATTACTTTTGCATTTGTGAATCTTTCTAGTCTCATCTCTGTGTTGTTGAGCGGCATTTAAATTAGGATTCAAATCAGAAACAGGGTTTTCTGGGTAAATCATGTATAGGTAATGGGTGAAATGAAAGTTCATTGGGTTTATTTTTTGGTTAGGAGAGTTTGCAAGAAATCAGATTGGTTTGGATAGATTCAACTGGTATGAAGGAAAGAACAAAAATTGAGCGAAGGAATCTTACTTATTATTCAGTAACGCTGGTTACTGTGACCAGAAGAATACAAGCAAGGTGAATTCTAGAGCACCTCTCCATAGGTTTCTGACCGAGTTCTTAACTCGTGTCATTCTCTCTCCTTAAATACAACCTTCTGATTATTAGGTGCCTATCTGTTTTTTGGTTGGATCAGTGACAGTTTTATTGCTGCAAACATTACCTACTGAATCAGTGTTTGTAAGAAATGTGATCTGCAAAATGACCACTTCTGTTTAAGGGAAAGCATTACACTTGTTTGAAAGACATCTTATAGCTCATCCTACAAGAATGAGGAATAGAATCCTAAACTCTCAAGTATAAAGACAGCACTAATCAATGTTGGCTGAAGGGCCATAATTTTGCGTACAAGGCATTGAGCTTAGGTGCGAGAAGTGAGAATACCTCTATGTTTGACGCGAGACATGGCCTTTAGTACGTAATTGATAACCATAGGCTCACCCTCCCAAACCAAAAAAACTCGGTGAAAAACTTTCACTTTCCCAAACCCAAGAAACTCGGCAAAATAACTTGCTCACTGTGATGCTATTTAGAAAATAGAACTAGATGGTCTTTTGGACTGGGTTTCATAAATTGTACTCATTTTTGTTTTCTTATATCAAGTTTTTTTTGGGCTTGATTCTCTTATATCAGTATTGGTAGAGTACTTGACTATAGATGATATTATTGCAGAGGTTATAACATGTGCAGAATTTCATCCTACACATTGTAATACACTGGCATATAGCAGTTCAAAGGGTTCAATTCGTCTTGTTGACTTGCGGCAGTCAGCATTATGCGACTCTCACGCCAAACTGTAAGATCATCCTTTGCTGATTTTTTTTTCATTTATGTTTTCTATGAAAAGGACATGGCTCCTCTAAACGTGCAACTCATTTTAACACTGTAAACTGAAGTGAGTAATATCAACTGTTGAACAACAATATAAATCAATGGTTGAGGTTATATGTACATGTATAACAAATCATAGATGGTTAAAATATCAATCTTTAATTTTATCACCTTACTAAGGGTTCGCAGTAGAAGAGTCAAAAATACAATTTTCAAATGCTGATCACGTACATTTATGTAATTTCTTATGTTTGGTACAGATTTGAGGAACAGGAAGCCCCTGGCTCCAGATCATTTTTCACTGAGATTATTGCTTCTATCTCAGATATAAAATTTGCAAAGGAGGGAAGATATATACTCAGTCGTGATTACATGACTCTGAAGGTTTGAAAGCTCTTTTATTCCAAAATTCCATGTTTCTGTTGTAAAGATTTTCTTAGTATTTTGGATGGAGAGATACTTTTAATTTATTAATTTAAATTCCATGTGACACAGACATCTGATCTTAGCGATTAGATGAAATATATTCCTAGCACAATTGGATTTATTGAAAATTTGGTATTCGATAGAAATAACTGAAGGTGTTTGTTGAATCCAATGAACAAACAACTCTCTATTCATCTGGTATTTAATTTACAACTAAGAGTCTGTTTGAATTGGCTTATTTGAGCGTATCCATTGGTATAAATACATGTGAGAATGAGATTGTTTGGGATAGTTTATGGAAAAAAAGTTTATATGACATTGTCCATGATATGTTTTCAACTTATTTCCATAAGTCTCCATGATAGCTAACGAGAACTATATGCAAATAATTTGACTTTATCTTTTGTTATTGGAATAAGTTATACATAAACACTAATATGATAAGTGAACTTATGCTATAAGCGCTTAATTAAACTGTTTGTTGGACTGGCAAAGCAAGCTTTGACATTATTTCCCCCCTGTGAATTTGGATACCTTCTGCTTTTTATGTTCTAGACCTCCCTAGTTTCATCTCATCTTTTTTTTCTTTCTGTTTGTCAGTTATGGGACATTAATATGGATTCTGGCCCTGTTTCAACATTCCGTGTGCACGAATATTTAAGGCCAAAGGTAAGATTTCTTTGGGTAGATAAGTGACGAGTCATGAATTTCTGCTGCTTTATTGGGTTATCATAACCTTTATTTTTATTTTTATATATATGTGCAGCTATGTGATTTATACGAAAATGATTCAATTTTTGATAAGTTTGAGTGTTGTCTGAGTGGTGATGGATCGCGAGTTTCAACCGGTTCTTACAGGTCTGATTCAACTTCATCCGTCTGTGATTTTCATCTTTGAATTTGCATCTTACTATTTTTGCTTTGATGCCAGCAATCTATTCCGTGTGTTTGGCTGTGCCCCGGGAAGTACAGAGGCTACAACTTTGGAAGCCAGTAAAAATCCAATGAGGTAATTTTATATTGGAAACTCCCAACACATATTGTTTTTTAGTTGCCATTGTAGCATGATATGATCATTTTCATTTCCTCAGACGACAAGTTCCAACACCGTCAAGGCCTTCTAGATCACTCGGGAACAGTTTAACAAGAGTTGTAAGACGTGGTTAGTATTTTTTTTCTATTTATTTAACCACCTTGTCATACTCAAGTATTCATAATGTGTTGTTAGGTCATGTTTAGATCGACTTATTATCTACCGACATAAGCACTTATGAGACTGTTTGAAAGAGCTTCTGAAAATAGCTTTTGACATGTACATAAGCTCTCCGAGACAACTTATAGCTTTGATGAAAACAAGCTTTGATGTTATCTTTTGTTATAGAAATAGCTTATACATAAGCACATATATAATAATTGCTTATGGTATAATAAGCACTTAATTAAGTTGTCCAAACTCCAAATTGAAAGTATAATAACAAACAACTCCAAATTGAAAGTATAATAACAAACACTTCTAATACTTTGTTAATGTTAATCTTAAACAGGAGCTGAGAACACCGGTGCTGATGCAAATGGAAATTCTTTAGATTTTACAACAAAGTTGCTACACTTAGCATGGCACCCAAGTGAAAATTCAATTGCTTGTGCTGCTGCAAATAGCTTATACATGTACTATGCATGAAGATAAATGGTTGGAAAACATACATATAATTTGCTTGGTTAACCTGTTTTTGAGGTTACTATGAAGAAGGTTTCTTTTCCCTTCTTACCGAATACCAACCATAAAATTGGAGGCTACATTAACTCTCACACACTACAAAGTTCCCTTCAAAGTTCAAAATATTTAGCAGGAGTTCATAGAAGAAAAGATCAAAGAAGTGGAATATTTTTTTTACATTTTTCATCCTTCTGACCCTAATATTCTTTTCCCTCCCTTTTTTCTGTATCATTTTGTGAAAAGAAAGTGCAGTCAATGCTTCATATTGTGTTTGGCTTGCAAATGAAGAAGATAAATGTGATTGTAGCTCTCCTACAACAGATAAAGATCAAAGATAAAAAAATGTAGTTTATTTTCTTTTTGCCTTAGATAAGATAGATATGTTTTGTGGGATGGAGCAGTGGAAACAATGCAGTGTTCATCATTTTTTCATTGATTATTTGTGTTGGGAATTTTTAGTTATACAATGTTTCAATGTCAAGTGTTTTTGTTATACACGGTCATTTTATGTATAATGTTAAAGGAAGTAATAATTTTAGGATGAACATGGATTGTCTCTGTTACCCAACACTTATTATACCTCAAGACATTTGTTCTTAATGTGTTGAAATTTATTTTGTTGGTTTCTTTGTTGGTGTATAAAAGCAATTAACAATTCTAGGACCCGATTTATTTTAATTTTGTTTCTAATTATGTGTTTATAAAGTTTATGCAAGTACTCCCTCCGTCCCAAAATGTAAGTAAATTTGACTTTTTAAGTACATTTGACTATTGATGTATTTGGTTTATAATACACCTTTTGGTTACTATTATAAACAAAATTACTTATTTATGTTTATTGAAAATGGACAGTATTTGATACTTTTTAGTCAAGTAATTTAGTAGTTAAACTCATGTGTAAAATAGCTTAAATATAGTTTTTTAATTATGAGTTTAAGATGTAATTTTTGTTTACAGTAGCAACTAGTGTAAAATAGATAAATATATGGACACACGTTAATGATTTGTGCATCAACTTAACATAATCCACAAATTCTTCTCCACCTGATGAGCCTGATTCGGTTGGTAAGATATTTATACGAAATATGCAGAAACCAGAAATATGCAGAAACCAGAGATCAAATTTTGATACGCTTGCTTATTCTTTTTTAAAGGGTGATATTCTAACCATCAGACCTAACAAAAAAAAAACTCCCTCCGGTCTTAAATATAAGAGAGATTTTGCTTTTTACGTTCATGGAATAATTGATGTACAATATCTAGTTTATATTATGAACCAAATACATCAATCATTTTATGAATCTAAAAAACAAAATTTCTCTTATATTTAGGACCGGAAGGAGTACTCACTTCTCCTCTAAAAATTTCTTTTCATTGGGATTGTAGAGGTAGAGTTATAGGGATAGGTAGTAGTATTAGTGGCGTGTTTGACGGGGAAGGAAACGACATGGATAAGACACTAGCCTCACGCACTCTTCCTCCTCCTACATCAGATCATAACCGTGTGTGTCCTGTGTTTGTTGACTTTCTTATTGTGTTGTTTTTTTTTACTACTATTCATTTTCTTCATTAATTCACATTGTTTGTATATAGAGTGAGTTTTCAGCTTGAGCACTCCTTATCATTCAATAGTGTCAGGTGATCCATCACTCTCACTATCTTTTCCTTTCCCTTTCAAAACCGTAGCCAATAATAGTACTTCCGGGCACAAATGCATTATATTGTGTATGGCATGTAAATAGTTGATTTCATTTTAATTAATACGAATTTTATAAAATTTATCGTTAGATTGAAATAGTGTCATATAATATAGATCATTTACACTAAAAGTGTAAAAGAATTAAAATTATATGATATATCATTAAAATTAATGACTATCAAATACAGTACCGTTTATCTTCCAAAATCATTCCAAATGTGTCTATATTCAAAAATATTTTTAATATAAAATTAAGATTTTTGTTTAAAACTGAATTTTTTTCAAATTTTATGAATTTTCTCCGCCACTTACTTTCTACGTGCATGTGCTTAAAACAATAGTATTATTTATTCACCTTACTAAATTTTGATGTATATCTTTCCACATTTTTTAAAGCAAATTCATGAAGTAATCTTTATATTTGTTTATGAGTAAGTACGAAGATTTGAATACTCCTAATAAAATTGTGACAAATGCTAAACAGTGCTTCTGGAGCATTCTTTAAGGACTTTAAATAGAAACTTTTTATATGAATCTGTAAAGTCAACGTATTGGAACTTATGCTGTTTATTTCCTTTTTGAAGGCACATGCTAAACATTGCACCACTTGCACTAATTAAGTAATTAAAAGTAGTAAAATTGTCTTGAAACTTGTGCATTAAACTTTTTCAAAGTGTAAGTGTTTCAATGTAAAATTTATTACTTTTAGATTTCTTAACTATTGCATAGGATGCATTGGTTAGCAAGACTCTTTTTTGAATGAAAAATTTCTTTAAATAAAATGTTTAAAGAATATCTAATAAGACTCTAAAATTGTAACCAAAATTTGAGGCTCATAATTTAGAACTGTGCTAAAGATCATGTTACTCTCGAGCATAAATAATGATGCACACCCACATCCATAGTTAGAGCTTGATCTATTGACTCAAAAAAGGAAAGGTTGAAAGAGAGTGTTAAGAAAATTGTCCAACACGTTTGATTGATATGTTATGGAGAAGAGAATAGAGGAATGAGTAAAATAGAAGAAACCATTAATCCAATCCAAGTGGCAAATGTGCACGCACGAGAGGTGAATGAATGAATATAGCACGCACTAACCAACCAAACCAAACCACGTCTTACATACGAAAACACTGTGTTGTGTTGCGTGACTGTGTCTCTGTCACACTGGAACCAGCTCTTACCCACTCCCCCCACCGGGTTCCGCCACGTGTTGCGGGTGACACTAGTAGTGGTTGGGTGACGGTAACTCAACGCAACACACACAGTGTTAGAGAGACACATATCATTCGCATCGACGCCATAGATTCAATTTTATTACTAATAAGAAACACTTTGCTTTTTAGATTCATTGAGTTTTTAATGTATTCTAGTTCATATTATATACATAAAGATTCAATGAATCTAAAAAGCAAAATATTTCTTATATTAAGGACCGGATGTAGTACGTAGTATCTTATTTTGACTAAATAATACAATTCATATAGTATCTTATTTTGATCGTATTTTTTCCATAATTTATAGATGTAAATATTAGTATATAAAATCTTGTTTGATTCATTTTGATGAGTATTTTCAATATATCAAATTTTTATAATTTTTACTAAAGTACAACTAAGTGATCAAAATTATGCATTATTGACAAACATGTAACGAATAAAATGAATCTTATATTTTGAGACAGAGGTGTACTTAATACTTCTCTCTCTGGTTCTTATTTATAAGAATTTTTTTGTCACAACTAATCATTGTGTATTACTATTTACTTAAGGGTCATGTTTGATTTATCTAAGTGCATTAGTCGACCGTCTGAAAATAATTGTCGCTTACACATAATGTATAATTTTAATTATTAATATTTTTAGTTTTATTACATGAAAAATTATAAAAATTTAATATTGTGAAATACTCAACGAGATAAATCAAACAAGATTTTATATACTAATATTTGTCTTTATAGATTAATAGAAAAATACGGTCAAAATAAATGTCAACAATTAAACTACGACAATTATTTTGAGACAGACGGAAATAGTAGTTAATTATAAAATCGACGGCTCTGATCTGTCTATAGAAACATGTTATACTACAAAATGTTTACCCTCTTTGCTTTGTTCGCACGCGAGACTACAGCGTGCTTTCACCATGGCCCACTGAGTCAGCTGTAGTCTGATGAGTCAAACTTAGACATATGTCGGTCAAAATTTATCTAAGGGAGGCGAACAGTACTTTTTAAATAATTTATCTTTAAAGATAAATAAATGAATGTACTACTATAAATTAAGTTAAACTTAGGAAGATTTGTTTTGGTATGGGTTAAACTTAGGAAGATTAGTAGAAGTAAATTTTTAAGTAAAAAATTTAAAATTTAAGGTGTAAAAATTTATCTATCTCATTAAACAATTTATTAAAAAAAATTCAATAAAATAAAATCTTGATGAAATAAAAAAAATAGTGCAGAGATAGAATAAAAATTCAAACATAAATAATAAAATCAACAAAATTTAATCTGTAGGGATTGAAATGATTCTAAACACATCCAAATAACGATTTTATTTTCATAATTTTTTTATATTTTTCTTTTTTGACAATTTTTTTTTTATATTTTGAAAATATAGACTACATAAGTTTCAAAATATTTTTATTATACTATGTTCTTAACTAGTATCCCACTATTAGTAAAATAAAAAAAATTAATATTCCACTAACACTATCATTTTTTCAAATGTATTTAGAATCATTCATAAGTATGATTCAATTGATAACTATAAAAATATTGATATATAATTACTCGAAATTTTAACAAATTTTCACATTCAAAATATGAGTCTAACGATTATACGATTAAGAAAATCATAATTATGATAAAATGGATATATATACTCTATAAAACTCTAAGGTGTATATATTAGAGTGTTCACTAAGGTGTATTAGAGTGTTCATGTTATTTAAGTTTGCTTATGAAAATAAAAGACTTATTGACTAAAAATAAATACTACTAGTATTATTTTGATTTTGTTTTTGACTAAACTTCGTTTTTGGTAGTGATTTCTTTGACTAAATTAGTATTATTATGATGATGTTGGAACATAGTAGAATAAAGATTATTAAATTTAATGATGAACCAAAATTAAAAAATAATAAATAAGATTGTTAAATAATTATAGTTGTCCTTTGTGGTTGGTAGATTATTAGATATGATTAATTTGACACAGACATTCCTGTTATTTTCAAGAAATCTAATAGTATAACTTTGTGTTAAAATATGATGTTCAAGAATAAAAGTCTTCATTTGTTTATTTGCTTAATACAATTGAAATTCTTATACCGTACTCCTACCATTGTTTATTGCAATACATACTTTTCCATTCTCTTAGTCTTAGATACTAGAAAATAGATAATCAATAATTAACTAGTAAGAGAACTAAGCCCTTAAACATATATAATTATATATGAATGTAATCTCTATAATTTTTATGTATAGAAAAATTTAATTGAGAGAAAGAATTCATGCTATATATATACAACGTAGATTTTTAGAAAAATTAATCACCGATAAAGATGAGTACATATTCTACCAAACAAAAAAGTAAGATTAGTATTACAGAAACAAAAAGAAAAAAAGGATAATATGTTTATTGGCGAGGTTGGCTTTGTTATGTTTTTAGTTATTTGAAGTTATTGAATTGAGATTTTGAGGATTATTTTTATAAGAATAAATTTTGAAGATTTTAAAAGATTTTGTGGGATTTTGTGGAATTATTATACAGACTTTTAATTGAATATTACAAGATTTATTTATATTTTATAAAAATATTAATTAAATGACACAAGACTTTTTTATCATAAAAAAATCTTTTAAAATTCATTGAAATCTCAATACAATAACCTTTCTTAAACATCAAATATAATGAATTTGTGTTTTTTTTTAAAAGATAATCTATATATAATAAATTTGTCTTTAAAAGTTAGAACTAAAATCACATTTTAACTTTGAAGATAAAAACTCTTAACTTAGTCTTCACTTTTTTTCTTTTGGATTAACATGATATGATATTAATACAAAATTTTAAGTGACATTAACAATAATTAATTTTCATCAAAGAATTTAAATATTAATCTTCATCAAAGAACTTATAAAACATATAAGATAAATTCTCCCATTTTCCCCAAACTTTATTTTCAACTTTTATTTATCATAAAAGTACATTTATAAAACAATTGTTTTAGTGTTATTTCTATATTAATGTATTATTACTCCCTTCGTCCTAAAAAAGTGTTACATTTGACCATTTGGCATTATTCATATAATCTATTTTGACTTTATTTTTTTACTAATATATAAATGTAAATATTAGAATGTAAGATGTTGTTTGATTTATCTCGATGAATATTTTTAAGGTATATAATTTTTAAAAATAGATAATTAAAGATGTTAATGATTAAAATTGTGCGCTGATAATTATAAACTGATCAATTGTGATACTTATTTTAATACGGATGAAGTGCTATTTTTATCTTATCATATATTTTTATAAACACATTATTTATTTATTTTAAGAAAATGTAACTTGTTTCACATTTGCTAGTGTGGTGTGTGAATAGAGAGAGAGAGAGAGAGAGAGAGAGAGAGAGAGAGAGAGAGAGTAGTATTGTGATTCTATTTGAAGACTCATCTTGTGGTGATAGTTAACTCATCTTCTACATAAAAAAAATCTCATCTTCCTCCTCTCCAAAATATCATATATAGACCTTTCCAATCTTCTCATAAATGTTACATCTTTTATGTTCAATGTTTCTAAAGATCAAACTCTCAAAAATCAACCACTCACCATTTTCCACAACCTTGCTACACTTTCTCAAAAACAAACTATAAATTTGCTTCTAGATTCTGAAATTTTCATCTAATTTTATCTTTTGTCTTTTAAATCCAAAAAATAAAACCCATTTCAAGTGGTTTTAAGAAGAGGTAAAAAACCAACTTTTTTGTCTTGTCCATACTTTTTCTCCTCACTTTAATTTTTTTTGTCATATCTTCAAAACTCAACATTAATAGCAACCCATTTTCCCCAAAAGTTCAATTTGGATCTTACTACACACAACAAATCTCCAATCCCTCCAAAGCTTTGAACTTTATTGAAGAAAAAAATCAATCAAAATTTCAAAACCCTAATTTCCTCTTTCTCTCTAACTTTCAAATTTCAATTAAAGTTCTTATCTTTAAGTGACATAAAGATGCAAGACCCAACAATATTCCAACCCATGAAACCAAATTTTCCAGAACAAGAACAACTCAAATGTCCACGTTGTGAATCAAACAACACAAAATTCTGTTACTACAACAACTACAATCTCTCACAGCCACGTCATTTTTGCAAAAACTGTAAAAGATATTGGACCAAAGGTGGTTCTTTAAGGAACATTCCTGTTGGTGGTGGAACACGAAAAGCCACAAAACGTTCATCAAATCCCAAACGTTCAACAACATCATCTTCATCTTCTTCAGCACCAGTTTCTTCAATTACAGAATCTGACCCGACCCGGATAAAGATTAACCCGGTTGAGGAAAACATTGGTGGAGGGAGTTTTAGTTCACTTCTTGCATCAACTGAACGATTTGGGAGCCTTTTTGAAGGTCTGAATTCAAATGGGTCGGGTTTGAAAATGGTGCAAATGGGCGATTTTGGGGAGAATTTGAACATTGACCCGGTTATGAACTCGGACTCGGGTCATAACCCGGATGTTAGAAATGGTGAATCAGAGATTTTTCTCGGTTTGCAAAATGGTGATTCAAGTTGTTGGAATGGTACTAATCATGGTTGGTCTGATCTTGCTATATATACACCTAGCTCAAGTTATCAGTAGAAGAGAGATTTGAAAAAAATTAAGCCTTTTTTTGGCTTAATTTAGTTTCTTAATTATGCATTATTTTGCTCTAATATTAATTATACTTATATAATATGGTTTTGTAAAGAGTTATATTATTGTACAAGTTTATGGGTTTGTATGCCATGGAGGACCATACATCAAAGGGTCACCAAAGAAGTAACCTCTAGGTAAAAGTTTTTTTTCTTCTTTATTTTAGATTTTTATATATTTAATTATTTAATATAATATGCATGTTTGTTAATGGTGTTGTTTACCATGGTGATGGTAATTGAAAAAAAAAATTGGGAGGGGTGTTATGTGTGAATACTACTTTGGTGATTAGGATGATCATGTAATTTAGTGTGTTTTTGCCTAGCTTTTGTTTGAAGCATTCATGGATATTTGGAAGTTTGCATGAGAATTTGCGGATCATTATATTTGGATAGGGATGGAAGGAGTATTTGGGAATATTGTAAAGGGATTACTATATGGGAAAAACCAAAGTACAATAGTGATTTAAATTTTAGCCTTATTTGTACTTTGTCAATGGAGGGCATGAACACTGACACCTTGTTTGTTTGTTTACTCTCAAGTTTCCATCTTGGTGATTTGTATTTGACTGATAATTCTTTAGAAGTTAACTTTTCTGATATATTCAAATTTATGGCTTTAGCATTTCATTTTTTGTTAGATTTATTTTGTCAATGTATTTTCTTTTTATGAAATTTTATCAATGGATTTTGGCCAACATATGTGCATCATGTTATATTCTTGTTAAAATTGAACTTTTATGTTTTTATGTTGAAAATAAATTTAACGCACCTCATATTTGGTATTAAGTACGAATGTACGATATAATATACAATATAATAGAATTCTAATAATATATCGTGATATGAAATATACACAATTTTTTTGTAGTATTGTAACTTTATGTAAATAATTTAGGAAGATCATCCAATAGAATGCACCGATCCTTCCATAATGTGCTCCTATAACAAAATTCTAGCTAGTTCTGGTTGAGTTGATTGGGTGTTTAACATAAAGAAGTGTCTCTATTTTAATGGATGATATGAGTGATTAGTTCTCAAGTGGTCTCCACATGCCATGATGTGTTTAAGATGGACTGCAAGGTTGTCTTCCAAGTTACCATTCCATTTACGACCCTCCACATGTGTGGGGTTCATATATCACACTTTGGCTAAGATTTGTGTATTAATTTGCGGCACTTGTGGAAATTAAATTAATTAATCGAGCCATATTGAGATTTTATATGATGCACTCGGACTAGGATTGACTCAATGGAAATTTCTCAAAGTTTTTCATATTTTCAATTTCAACTAGTATTAGTTTTAGATTGACCAATTTAGAGTACATACATGTAAATAATTTCATCTGTTAAATTAGATCATATAATTTACGACAGTTACAACAAAAAAAATCCATTTCCGTATACACTTTCCAGTTTTAAAGTGCAGTTTGGATTGATCGAGTTCATAAGTTGATTTGGATATGCGTCAACTTAGATTAGCAAGTTGTACAAAAAAAATAATTGGTGCAACAGATGACAAAATAAATATATTTGATTTGCATGTATCAACAAAATTTGTGGATACATGAATATATTTGTATGCATCTAAGAATATTATTTGTGAACATATTTTAAAAACTAGCTTAAAAAGGGTTATTACAATGTAATTTAATTTGATGCATATGTAAAATTATTTCGCTAACATATAGATTAATTTCAAAGAAAATTAAAAGATACAATTTTCACTAGAGACCGTACGAGTACGACTACAGTTTGAGATCAACAAGTTGGAGCATATCATTTTCACTTTTTTTTTAGAGAAGAGTCATTATTTTTTTTGATAATAAGAAGTGTCATTTTCTCTTATTGTCAAACTCAATCTAACCATATCTTCGTGTTAACTATATAGTAATAATATTATTAAATAAATTGGTCTTCATTCTACTACTATTTGATTTCATTTGAGTGTTGAATGTTGATTATAAGTTCAAACAATAATGTCAACATGAGTGTAGAAAAACTCAAACAAATTGTCTAAAGTCATTCCTATCCACAAAAGAAAACGTGTTTTAGGAATCAAATGGATGGACATAACATACCATCAAATTGCTCATTAAATGTTTGTCAACTCAAAGGTGTTGTTAGCTTCTGCCCAAAGTTGAATGAAAGGGAGAAATTAGAAATGTGTTCATCAAATTTCAAACTTTGCCATTTTCAGAAGAGAATAGATGGTTATGAATGAGCAAGAAAGAAGGCATGGATTTGCTTGCTTTAGCTTGTTTCTATTAATCTAATGGTGTCCACATCACATCAACTTGAAGATAATAAGTTGGTTGGGGGGTGGATTTTGGCCTTCCTAAGTTGTTTTCTCCATCCATTTATAGATCCCATTTTGACTTTGAGTTACTTTGTTGGTTGTTTTATTTTATTCTTAATAGTCTCACTTGTCAATGTTGTATGCCTAAATTCATCAACACATTTGGTGTAATGAGTTTTTACACTTACTAATTCTTCACAAAAGTAATCATAATTTAGTATGAATAATAAGATTTGCAATAGTATAAATACAATTTTCAAAAAAATGATTACTTTTGCATTTTCATAACTAGGTTGTGAATTCTTTATTTTATTCACCATGAGGTAATTTCCATTAGTTTTAAGTTTAATATTTATAACTTTAAAAAAAAAAGTTTAATATTTATAACACTATTATGCAAAAACATTTGGTCCCGTCCAAAAATGAGGTCTTAAACAGTTATTAATCTTAAGCTAGCGCTTTTAGAATCACCATTGTTTAAGCTTCATCAAATGTTGCATCATTTTTTTTAACGGAGCCAAAATTTACATCATATTTCACCAACATCGTATACATGTATTTAACAATAATAACAATATAACTAAAGTGACAGTTTAAAATTAATAGACCAAAGTGGCACTTTAAAATTTAGGAACCAATCCAAATTTCAAAACTAAATCAAGAAACCAAAAATATCTAAATCTTAAATAAACTTTGATCTAACTGACTCTAGGTCTTTGTTCAACCAGAATTTTAGAATTTTCATCATAATAATTTTAAAGTTTGCTACTTTTATGAGGTGAAAAAATCATTTAAGTTTGCTTTACTCTATTCTTGACAAAAAAAACATATCATGTTTGTTCAATTGACCTATCCCAAGAACAAAAAATGATTTTTTTTTTCCTTTCAAATTTATTCATTGATGCATGTGTGTGGGGGTGAGAGGTGGGTGGGAAGAAGCTTCCATATTCTATTCCTTGCATAGGCAAATATTTGGGACGTGGTCCATAGATTCACTCGTGAAGCCTAGATTAGTGTACATTGCATCCTTCATAGTTCATACCTTTGCATTATCGCATGTAATTGTCAACGATGGGAATTAGAGCAAAATGAGGGTGCTAACTCTATAATACCATTCAACATTTTTCATATTGTCTATCATAATATCAAACAAAAGAGGTCTCATAGTGCAATATAATAGAGAAGAGTTGCACTTGATCTAGAATGCAGTATTAAAAGGTAACATCAAACTTCAAAGTAAAACATGTCTATCACTTGATGAACACATTATAATTCTAACATAAAGCTAATATTTTCTCTAAAAGGCAATAATTCTAACATAGTCTTCAAATCAACTTTCTCTTCCATCTTCATTGAGCTTCTTACTTTCACATCTTTCAAGCCATGCCACCAACACTTGTTCTCAGTGGAACTGCAAAAGCAGTCATCGTCCTTTCTTTCCATTAGCTTCTCGTAGAAAAACTGCAATTTTAGATAATTAACAATTAAAGTTAGGATTTCCATTCATTTAAATCATTTGAAGCTACTACGTTTCAACTGTTTGAAGTTGACCCACAGTTTCCTTGAGTGGGAGTCTAGGGGAGAGTTTGGTTGTCAACAATAACTATTACACATGAAGAAATTTAGCAGATCGCAACATTGAGGACAAGGTTGTTTTTGAGGGGGGTGTATTGTTACGATATAGTAAAGGCTAATTAGAAAAGCTTGATAGTTAGAGTTTAGCTTTTACATAGCAGGGTACTTTTTTATTGGAGAGAATTATGGTGGTTGATATATTGTGATTTATGTCTAGAGATTTATCTAGGGTGAGAGCAGAATGCTCCATTGGGATGACCTTGTGTGCTAGATTATATTCTTGTTCATTCCTATTATAACATTCAAATGATAGTACAGGGAAGATATTCAAATAATCCTTCTTTTTCTTAATTATGTTGATAAATTTTAGTTGTAGTTAGAGTCATTCATTTGTTCCAGATTTTAGGATATCTTTCTTACTCAAAGAAAGGATCATAACACATTTTAAGCATAAATACAATGTGTTTGACATAAAAGGAAAACATGAGTGACAATTTTGTTTTTAGTTTCATTTTAGTAAAATCACAATATAATATGTAAGAATTTCACTGCAGAAAGCACAACTTGAAATTAAGAAAAATCGGAGACAATCACATACCTCAATGAATATTTTGCTGCAAAAAAAAGGAAACGATATAATTGCCGGGCAGCAGCTTGAAAGTAAGATATTTACAACAGACAAAAACAAATTTTCATTTTCTGGGACAGACTGAAGGTGCAAGTGTTTGATGCTTGGTGGAGGAGATGACACTTGAAAGGCCACTGGGTTTGGTGCTTCCTACATAATCCAGAGTAAGTATATACAAATACAATAAGTAAATATGCAGATTGAACAAAATAATTAAGTGGCTCATACTCACCATAGATGGCTCAACGATGAGTAGAGATATTGATGCCAAAACATCTTGAGGTTTGAAGTTTTGGACAAATTTCCACAAGTTACCAAGATCATGATAATGAACTGCAAACTCCAAATCCACTTCTAAATGACTAGAACTTCTTAGAAAATGTATAGTAGGTTCTGAATCATCCCCATCACCGCAATATTGACATGATAATAGATTTGGAGCATCAATGTTGACCTCCTTCAAGTTAGAATTATCAGATAACTGCAACACCTTAAGTTGAATGCTTGAAATATTAATCCTATCCGACATTACGCAATTTACCAATTTCAAAGTCTCAAGAAAAGGGAATTTCGCAAACAGATCAAGAAACCATTTGTCTGTCATAATAATACTCTTTATAGACCACAAGTCTAACCTTTTCAAATTTTTGCACCTATCCAAATCAATCTTCAATGGTGCGCCAAAATCACCAGGACAATAACTAAAACTCTCAAGATGTGGGGCATCAATATAAATCTCTTGTATTCCATGAACATCAACTGTCTTGAGCTTTTGCAGACCACGCATGCTCAAAGACTTCATAACCCCATTAGTATCAGATTGAATTAGACGAGTTGTGGTGCAATCAGGGATCAACACTGAACAACGCTTCAAAGTTATATGTTCAATCAAAGGACAACAAGAAATGAGATGCTCAATTGCTTGATCGTATCCTGAAACGACAGACCACAACGACAATACTCTCAAAGACAAAAACTTAATTGAATGATTCATGAATGCTGGATCAACTCTAATTCCCCCCATCAGAACCAACTTACTAAGTGATTTGGCTTCAATTACACCCTTCGGTAAGACATAGCATTCACCCCAACCTTCCTCATCTTGATGAGAGCCATCAGGCAAACAAAGATCTAGTACTTCAAAACTACTTTCACTAGCCAATTTCAACCAAAGGTCAAGATCCTTTGACATGCGATGAAGCAGAAAATTGTTGGCACTAAGTTTAAATTCTTTGATAGTCAATCCTTTATCATGGAACCTCAACATTACTCTCTTGACATAAGCAACAAAGTTTTTCATCTTCCTCAAAAAATCGGCCTCTGGTTGGGGGAACGTCCCCGTGAATACAAAATCAGAAAAATACAATATAGGAAAAGTAAACCATGTGTCTGCCCAAGCTTTTGACAAAACACTTGTCCTAACAGCATCTTTTTCTGGCAACTTTGACAGAATGTTATGAAGAATGATTTTCGGTAGATTCGATAATCGGTCCTCCTCCTGCTCCATCTCCATTTTAGTTCTGCAAACAGCAATAATTATATACATGTGAATGACAAGTTTCTATGAAGAATGAATCACATGTGAATAATCAGAACAGTTAATTGATTAGGTAGAGACTCATGAGATTAAGAACGAAATTTGATCAACAATTTCTATGCAAATAATTATATACACATGAATGAAATTTTCCAGCGATGAGAAATTCAATTGAATAATTGATATGAATTTTACACAATAAGTTTAACCTAAATGCTAACGTTACACAGCACAAAATCACGAAACAGAGAGAGAGAGAGAGAGATGCCTGAGTGAGTAGTGAGTGAAATGGACGAACGGTTTTGGAATGAATTCGCTCGCGGCTGGCAATTCCTTATTGTACCATTTTGAACAAAGCGATGTGGCAGCAAGGTTTTTAGCCAAAGTTTGATCACGGACAGCCCTCAAACCACTTCAAACAAAATGACCGATGTTTTAAAAATCGAATCGGTCATTGAATTGAGGAATATATTGATTCATCAATTTATTGGTCGAACTTTTTAGTTATTGATCGAGTTGCATGACTAAATCAAATAAAATCGGATTAAAGTGGTGACTCGTTTTGTAAAAATAGCCGTAACACTTAAAAATGTTAAATTTACACATGCAACATAATAAGTAAAATAATATAAAATGTTCATATTAAACCGAATAACTAAGTATTTAAAAATATTTAGCACTTAAAAAACGTTAAAAAATCAAACAAATTAGAATGATTAAACCGGATAAAACTCGGTGACTCGACCATATAACTCGGTCTATATAAAATATAATAATCCAAGGTTGTGCATTGATCCAGCAGTTGGTTCGCCGAATTTTTCCGGTTCAGGTCGTTTTCCTCCTGTTCGTTAGCATAGTCGGTTCAATGCTAAACAAATACACGTTGATTTAATTATTAAATTCATAAAATTTTGTTAAGTAATTCATCACCATCTTCCTAATCTGAAATTAACCAATGAAGATTGGTGGTGTACCTTGCATCCTTCATACCTTTCATCCTTTGCTAGGTCAGATAATGTAATAATTGTCAATGATGGGACTTAGAGCAAAATGAGAGTGCTAACTCTATGATGATACCATTCTTTGTCAAAAAAAACTCTATGATACCATTCAATATTTTTCATAGTGTAAATCAACGCAAAGTGGTTTGTTAAATTGCAACAGAATAAAGGATAAATGAGTTAATGCCCCGAGTTAATATATATAAAACACTATGTAACTTCTTTTACCGATAGTTTTGTACTATAGGTGATGAACTTAATGATTAAATCCAGTTTTGGTTTTTCTGTTTAAAAATAAAATAAAATAAACATGTCTATCACTTGATGAACAAATTAAAATTCTAACATAAAACTAATATTTTCTCCAAATGGAATTAATTCTAACATAGTCTTCAAATCAACTTTCTCTTCCATCTTCATTGAGCTTCTTACTTTCACATCTTTCAAGCCATGCCACCAACACTTATAATCAATGGAACTGCAAAAGCAGTCATCGTCCTTTCTTTCCATTAGCTTCTCATAGAAAAACTGCAATTTTAGATAATAAACAATTAAAGTAAGGATTTCCATTCGTTTGAATCATTTGAAGCCTAAAAAAAACAATAACATAAAAATTTCACTGCAGCAAGCACAACTTGAAATTAAGATACATGGGAGACAATCACATACCTCAATGAATGTTTGGCTGCAAAAATAAGGATGTGTGCTCAAAGATATAGTTGCAGGGCAGCAGCTTAAAAGTAAGATATTTACAACAGACGAAAATAAATTTTCATTTTTTGGGACAGACTGAAGGTTCAAGTGATTGATGCTTGGTGGAGGAGATGACACTTGTAAGGCCACTGGGTTTGGTGCTTCCTACATAATCCAAAGTAAGTAAGTAGACACAAATACAATAAGTAAATTAAATATGCAGATTGAACTAAAGAATTAAGTGGCTCATACTTACCATAGTTGGCTGACCGATGACTAGAGATATTGATGCCAAAACATCTTGAGGTTTGAGGTTTTGGACAAATTTCCACAAGTTACCAAGTTTCCGATAATGAATTGCAATCACCAAATCAACTTCCAGTTGACTAGAACTTCTTAGAAAATATATAGTAGGTTCTGAACTACCCGCATCAACGCAATATTGACATGATAATAGATTTGGAGCATCAATCTTGACCTCCTTCAAGTTAGAATTATCAGATAACTGCAACACCTTAAGTTGAACGCTTGAAATATTAATCCTATCAGACATTGCGCACTTTACCAATTTCAAAGTATCAAGGAAAGGGAATTTTGCAAACAGATCAAGAAACCATTTGTCTGTGATAATAATACTCTTCAAAGAGAACAAGTGTAACCTTTTCAAATTTATGCACCTATCCAAATCAATATTCAATGGTGCGTCAAAATGACCAGGACAATAAGTAAAACTCTCAAGACGTGGGGCATCAATATAAACCTCTTGTATTCCTTGAACATCAACTGTCTTGAGCTTTTGCAGACCATGCATGCTCAAAGACTTCATAACCCCAGACGTATCAGATTGAATTATGGTGCGATCAGGGATCAACACAGAACAACACTTCAAAGTTATATGTTCAATCAAAGGACAACGGGAAATGAGACGCTCAATTGCTTGCTCATATCCCGAAACGACAGAATACAATGACAATACTCTCAATGAAAAAAACTTAATAGAAGGATTCATGAATGCTGGATCAACTCTAATTCCCCCTATTAGCACTAACTTAGTAAGTGATTTGGCTTCAATTACACCCTTCGGTAAGACATAGGATTCCCCCTGACCAGGCAAACAAAGATCTAGTACTTCAAGACTACTTTCAGTTGCCAGTTTCAAACAAAGGTCAAGATCCTTTGACATGCGATGGAGCATAAAATTGTTCACTCTAAGTTTAACTTCTTTGATAGCCAATCCTTTATCATGGAACCTGATCAATATTCTCTTGACATAAGCAACAAATTTTGTCATCTTCCTCAAAAAATCAGCTCTCTGTTGGGGGAACGTCCTCGTGAATATAGTATCAGAAAAATACAATATAGGAAAAGTAAACCATGTCTCTACCCAAGCTTTGGACAAAACACTTGTCCTAACAACATCTTTTTTTTGGCAGCTTCGAAAGAATGTTATGAAGAATCATTGTCGGTAAATTTGATAATCGGTCCTCTTCCTGCTCCGTCTCCATTTTTGTGCTGCAAGCAACAAATCATACTATTGTAAGAAAGTGTCCGATACCGCGAAACGGCCACGACAAAACAGATTTTCAAAACTTGATATCTCTTTAATTTAAGTTATTATACCTACGTAATAGTAAAACTGATTTTAATAAGACTTGTGTATAACGAAACCGTAGCGCGACATCCGTAACAGCCGAAACTGCGAAATTCTTAAAGCTATTTAAAACGTTTTCATTCACATGTGAATAACGATAATGAAATTTGATGAACGATTTTCCATGCAAATAATAATTATATACATCAACAAAATCACGAAACAGAGAGAGAGAGAGACCTGAGTAGTGATATAGATGAAAGGTCTTCGAATGAATTCGCGGCGGGCAATGCAATTCCTTACAAATTACAAATTACCAAAGTTTCATCAACAAATAAGTAAAGTATCTTCAAAAATTACTGGAGAGTAGTACTTATACAGATCAAATCAAATTCCAATTTTCTACTCTAGCTCAAAATTAATTGTTTCGATAATTCTAACGCTTAATTTGGCCAAACTTTCCTTTTTAAGAGTAAAAGCTATTTAAGTTTAAAGATAATAAAAAGAGTTTTATAAGGCAATTTTTTTTTTTTATATTTTTTTTTAAAAGTTATTTTTTTTTATTTAAATTAAAATATTTTGATATAGTTTATATTTTGTACTCATCTTTTTTTTTAGAGAGTATTTTGATTTTATTTTTGTTGAGATAAATCTATATATTTTTTTACATTAGTATTAAGTCACTTTTTTTAATTAAAACTTATTAAAATATGTGTTTGACCCTACTTACGATTTAAAAAAAATCTAAAATAAAGCTGGATCAAACGGACATTAAAGTCTCATTTGGCCCGGCTTAATTATGTATTTG
The DNA here is from genome assembly GCA_951804385.1 of Trifolium dubium. Lineage (NCBI taxonomy): Eukaryota > Viridiplantae > Streptophyta > Magnoliopsida > Fabales > Fabaceae > Trifolium > Trifolium dubium. Next base: position 2,393,155 of record OX638073.1, on the reverse strand, counting down.
CACCCTTCGCTATGTCAGAACATGGTGTAATTAATATTATTGTCAATGAAGGGAATTAGAGCAAAATGAGAGTGCTAACTCTTTGAAACCATTCAATATTTTTCTTAGTGTAAATCAAAACAAAGTAGTTTGTCATAGACATAGTGCAACAAAATATAGAATGCAATGCAATATTAAGAGGTAAAATCAAACATCAAAGTAAACATGTCTATCACTTGATGAACAAATTAAAATTCTAACATAAAGCTAATATTTTCTACAATTGGCAATAACTCTAACATAGTCTTCAAATCAACGTTTTCTTCAATCTTCATTGAGCTTCTGATTTTCACATCTTTCAAGCCATGCCACCAACACTTGGTATCACTGGAACTGCAAAAGCAGTCATCGTCCTTTCTTTCCATTAGCTTATCGTAGAAAAACTGTGGTTTTTAGACAATTAACAATTAGTACTGTTAGAAGCTCCACATAACAATTTTATTTTATATAAAAATCTTTTGTTTTGAGCAATAAGTGCATGTGTATGACTGACATAAACCAAAAAACAAGGCATTGCATAAATTTGAGGGTTTGCACCTCCCCAATGCCAAATGGCCCCATATCTAACAGTTTCATGCAGAAAATGTTGCAGAGGTTGAATGTACACACATCACATGACACTATGCAGGAAAAAGGTACAAGAACAATAGCATTTGTTTGTAAGCCTTTTGTGGTGTTGGAATATTCTTGCCTTTATATTTTTCACAAAGAGAGGGTAAGAATAACAATACATAGAATGAAATGTAGAGAGGGTACTGGAACTAAATGTTATAATGACAAAATATACTTATGCAGGTGGAAGGAGAATGCTCCATTGGGGTGGCCTTGTGTGCTAGGTTAAATTCTTGTTCATTCCTATCTTTATATTCAAATGATAATAGTACAGGGAAGATATTCAAAGAATCGTTCTTTTTCTCAATTATGTTGATAAATTTTTGTTCTAGTTAGAGTCATTCTTTTGTTCCAGTTTTTAGGATATCTTTCTTACTCAATGAAAGGATCATAACACATTTTAAGCATAAATACAATGTGTTTGACATAAAAGGAAAACTTGGGTGGCAAGTTTGTTTTAAATTTCATTTTGTCATATAAGCACAAGCACAATATAATATGTAAGAATTTCACTGCAAAAAGCACAACTTGAAATTAAGAAACATCGGAGACAATCACATACCTCAATGAATGTTTTGCTGCAAAAATAAGGAAAAAGGTTCAAAGATATAGTTGCAGGGCAGCAGCTTGAAAGTAAGATATTTACAACAGACGAAAACAAATTTTCATCTTTTGGTACAGACTGAAGGTGCAAGTGTTTGATGCTTGGTGGAGGAGAAGACACTTGAAAGGCCACTGGGTTTGGTGCTTCCTACATAATCCAGAGTAAGTATACACAGATACAATAAGTAAATAAGCCAATTGAACTAAAGAATTAAGTGGCCAATTCATACTCACCATAGTTGAATGAATGATGAATAGAGATATTGATGCCAAATCATTTTGAGGTTTGATGTTTTGGAGAAATTTCCACAAGTTACCAAGATGCAGATAATGAATTTGAATATGCAAATCAAGTTCCAGTTGACTAGAACTTCTTATAAAATATATAATAGTAGGTTCTGAATCACCCCCAGCACCGCAATATCGACATGATAATAGATTTGGAGCATCAATGTTGACCTCTTTCAAGTTAGAACTACTAGATAACTCCAACACCTTAAGTTGAACACTTGAAATATTAATCCTATCGGACATTGCACAATTTTCCAATTTCAAAGTCTCAAGGAAAGGGGAATTTGAAAACAGATCAAGAAACCATTTGTCTGTGATAATAATAGTCTTCAAAGACAACAAGACTAACATTTTCAAATTTTTGCACCTATCCAAATCAATCTTCATTGGTGCATCAAAATCACCAGGACAATAAGTGAAATTCTCAAGACATGGGGAATCAATATAAACCTTTTGTATTCCTTGAACATCAACTGTCTTTAGCTTTTGCAGACCATGCATGCTCAAAGACTTCATAACCCCATTAGTATCAGATTGAATTAGACGAGTTTTGGTGGGATCAGGGATCAACACTGAACAACATTTCAAGGTTATATGTTCAATCATAGGACAACAGGAAATGAGATGCTCGATTGCCTGCTCATATCCCGAAACGACAGACCACAACGACAATACTCTCAACGAAAAAAACTTAATTGAATGGTTCATGAATGCTTGATCAACTCTAATTCCCCCCAGCAGCGTCAACTTAGTAAGTGATTTGGCTTCAATTATACCCTTGGGTAAGACATAGCATTCCCCCCGACCTTCCTCATCCAGACGAGGGCCATCAGGCAAACTAAGATCTAGTACTTCAAAACCACTTTCATTAGCCAATTTCAACCAAAGGTCAAGATCCTTTGACATGCGATGAAGCAGAAAATTGTTGGCACTAAGTTTAAATTCTTTGATAGCCAATCCTTTATCATGGAACCTCAACAATACTCTCTTGACATAAGCAACAAAGTTTTTCATCTTCCTCAAAAAATCAGCCCTTGGTTGGGGGAACGTCCCGGTGAATACAAAATCAGAAAAATACAATATAGGAAAAGTAAACCATGTGTCTGCCCAAGTTTTGGACAAAATACTTGTTCTAACAGCATCTTTTTCCGGCAACTTTGAGAGAATATTATGAAGAATGATTTTCGGTAGATTCGATAATCGATCCTCTTCCTGCTCCATCTCCATTTTTGTTCTGCAAGCAACAACTAAAACATAGAAAATAAGTCAAGTAAATCACACATTTGTAAATCATAACTTTCTATGATGAATAACATGTGAATAACCAGAAGAGTTTATTGAGATTATTATGAATGAAATTCAATGAACGATTTTCCATACATATAAATATATATATACATCAACAAAATTCAATCAACGGAGAAATTGATTCATTGATTCATCGACATGAACTTTACACAAAAAGTTTAACCTAAATGCTTAGTACGTTGCATGCACAAAATCACGAAACAAAGAAACTGAATAGTGACTGAAAGGGATGAATGAATGAATGAATGGTCTTCGAATGAATTCCATATTATTGTACCATTTTGAATGACATGAAGGTTTTGATAACATTTTACAAATATAATTGATAATTGATTTTTACCTAAAGTTTCATCAACAAATAAGTAAAGTATCTCCAAAAATTATTAAACAAATCAAATTCGGATTTTCTACAATGATGGAATACAATGAAATTGAGTGAAATGGAATAAAGTGAATTGGAATGAAATAAATATTCAAATTTATTATTTGAACAATTTTTTTCATTCTATTTTTTACCTCTCAAATTGAAGATGAACAAATTTGATTGAAAGTAGTGGTGTGATGGAATCTATTTCGTCATATTTCACTCCATTGTGTTTGTATTGTTATTTTTAAAATTCAAACAAAAGAATTTTAGTAATTTCAAGTTCTATCGATAAATAAACAGTATTTTTTTTTTGATAAAAAATAAACAATAAACAATATTTGTTATATAAATTAAATTTGGATTTTTTTATTGGGTATTGTACTCTTGCTAACTATTGCGTCATCAAGGGAACAGCCGGAGGATCATCCACATGCATTGGGTCCAACCACAACGATATAAAAGCTGGAGGATCATTCACATGCATTGGGTCCAACCACAATGATATAAAAGTCGGACACCACACTCTTACTCAAAACCTTAAGACAATGAGTTTATGGGTTGTCTCACTTATAAAGTGTTCAATCTCCACTTTTCTAAGCAATGTGAGACTTACTCACACTTGCCACAACACTAACTAATGTATGAGGTGCAAATATATGATCTTATTAATAATATATTTGTCGTTTAATTTTTTTTAAAGGAATTAAATAAAATGCATTGAATAACTAGTGCATTTTATACTTTTAACTTTATACTTTTATAAAAATGCATTTTAAAGGAATTACAATTTTTTTTTTTCAACTTTATACTTTTAACTAGTGCATATGATTCACTAGTTAGTATTTTGATCTGTCATACTTTCAAACATGTAAATAAATAGTTGGAAAGACATATTGGAATTTGGATGTATCTTATTTTGCTGTGATTATATTTTTATGTATTTATTAACATTAACACTAAGGGGGTTACTATTAGGATTTTGAGGGATTTTAATGGATTTTGAGGGATTTTAATGGATTTTAAAAGTCTTGTGTTATTCAATCAAGATTTTAAAAATCCGTTGTTATTCAATCAAGATTTTTAATCAATACTTTTTTTTTGTATTATAATCTCACAAAAAAATCTCTCAAAATCTCATAAAATCAATACAATCTCACGAAATCTTTTAAAATCTTCAAGATTTTTTTTGTCAAAATAATCTCTCGAAATCCCTCGAAATCTCAATCTAATAACCCCCCTAATAATAATAATAATAATGATTCTACCAAAAAAAAATAAATAATGATATTTGTACCCTCTTTTTTTAACTTTTTTTTTTTTGACAAAACTCTTTTTTTAACATGTATTTCACACTTTATTACTTTTCCATCTTTTCTTTCTCACTATACCAATACCAGATATATGTACAAAACTACAAATAGGAAACACGAGAAGTAAACTAGTATATAAAGATTAATAAAAAAAAACTAGTATATAAAGACATTTTAAAATAAATAAAAGTTTGCTAATAAAGAAATTGAAATTTTAGGTGATGAAAAAATGTGATAGGGAAGATGAAAAATAAACTAATAAAGAAAAAAGTTTCTCTAAAATCGTGAGGAACGACCCTTCAAATCACATTTTTTAGAAAATGTTTGGTTGATTCAGTAACTTATTTAGAACAAAAATAGATAAAAGGATTAAAACTAAAATTTCGCGTAACAAAAATGACGTTTAAGCCAACACTAAAATATAAAGATGTAAATTGATACTACAGTTTATACTTGTTTTTTTTTTCCTCGTAGAATAATTCAAGTGGTAAAAGTTGGAGACATGAATTGGGTAGACGAAGATCCAGACATCAAATTCTGGTTGGATCAATTTATATTTCTAATGTAAAAAAAAAAAATTGTTGCTTCTTTCACTTGATTACTCATAAATTGTGAAATTAAGTCATTAGAATTTGAACTTCAAGTTATTTTCTGTTGAAAAATATTTCACTAGATAAACTAGCCGATACACATTGATTCAGTATCGGTGAAATTTAGTTCAAATAACTCATCCACTACCTTACTAATATGAAATTAATCAATGAAGTTTAGAGAAAAATGAAAGTACTAACTCTTTATGGTATTGTTTAACACTTTTTCATATTATATATCAAAACAAAGTGGTGTGTCATTGTGCAACAAAACAAGAGTTGGTCTGATGCAAAACTAATAAGTTAACATAACTTCTTAGTAACATGTCTTCAAATCAACATTAAAATACTAACATAAAGCTAATATTTCCCTTATCATTTGGAAATTTTGACAACAATTTTATGATGGTCTTCAAATCAACATTCTCATCAATATTTGCAGAGCTTGTGAATTTCACATCCTTCAAATCATGCCACCAACACTTAGTATCAATAGAATTGCAAAAATAACCATCGTCTTTTCTTTCCATTAGAGTCTCATAGAAAAACTGTATTTAGAACTTTGAAGCTCCACATTACATTTATATTTTATGTATATTGACAAATAGCAAAAATCTCTTAATTAGGCATGTATAAATGCATGTGTAGGACAATCACCATATATATGTAGGAAGCATGATTTGAAATTACAAAAACATGGGAGACAATGACATACCTCGATGAATCCTCGATCTACATCTACTGATGATATTAAAGCCAATATCGAACGAAATAGTTGAAGGGGCATAACTTGAAAGTAAGATGTTGACAACAGGTGAAAACAAAGTTTCATCGTAAGGAATAGATCGAAGATAGGTTCAAATGTTTGATCCTTGTTGGAGGAGATGAAACTTGCGAAACAACTAAATCCAATGCATCCTACACAATCCAAGAAGTTTACACTTTACACAAAATCAATAAGTAATTAAATTTATATTTTGAACTAACCAATAAAGTAGCTAAACTCTAGAGATATATAGTGATATCAAAACATTGTGATGTTTGATGTTTTGGACAAATTTTCTCAAGTTGCGGAGATCCTCATAACCAACCTCCCTAATGTTACCTAATGTTAATATTGACTTCCAATTGACTAGAACTAGTCAAAAAATATATATTAGGTTTTGAATAACCACGAGTACCATAATATTCACATGACCTTAGCATTCTCTTCTTCACATAATCACAAAATTTTAAGATATTTATATCACTCACAGTATTATGAGGTGCTACTCTTATGATTTCAGTATCACAAAAAGACAAGATGGGAAAAGTATTCCATATATCTAACCAAGTTTGGGACAAAACACTTGTTCTAGCAGCATCTTTCTCCGCCAACTGACAAAATCTCATGAAGTATTATTTTTGGCAAACAAGATAATCGATCTTGTTCATGCTCCATTTATATACTTTACGTACCTTTCACAACTTTTCTGCCTCCTTTTCTATATTCTACGTGAAAAATCGCAAAAACCCTATCAATGAATAGTATCAACAGTATTGTGTATATATAAGGTCCTATATTTTTAACGTAAAAAAGAAAGTAAAAAAAAAAAACGTATAAGGTCCTAATTTTTAATCCTATTTTTAAAATAGATAGATTTAGTTTTAAAAATAAATTCATAAAGGTCAGCCCATGTGTAGACTTGTTAGCAAAATAAGATTTGATGCTCATTTTATCTCAATTTTAGTTATTTTTTATTGTACTTTTTTCATGCACTTTTAATTTTAAATTGTCAGTGTGTTTCCCTGTCGTTTAGTTCATTAATTTATTTTTCATATTATTAAAATAAGTATTATTTTATTATTTAATTTGAGATAAATATCTCAATAATAGAACTTTGACATAAATATATATAGTTTTCTATTTTTTTTTACGGTTCCTATATTTCAAACATATCTATTTTTTATTATTTTATTTGCCATGTATATCACAACAATTTACTTTCTATCTTATTATTTTATTATTTAATTTAACATAAATATTTCAACAATTATGTTAAATTACTGATCAGATTAGTTTCTATCCATAAAACTATTATGTTCCAAAATAATTGACCTAACTTTATTTTGTGCACTACTTTTGACATAATCTATTTTGACTACATTTTTGTATTAATATGTAAATAATGCAAATATTAATATATAAGATGTTTGATTTATCTCAATGGATATTTTTATGATATACAATTTTTATAATTTTTAATAATAGATAATGAAAGATATTAATGATCAAAATTACGCATAACTATTTGAAGAAAATAAAATTATGCATTTGGTCAATCAGGGTCTTATATTTAGGAACGAAGTTAGTATATATTAAGCAATAGAAAGAGTTGGACTTGATCAAAGATGCAATATTATTAAGAGCTAACATCAAACTTCTACATCTATCAATTGAAGACAATACCATTAAAATTCTAACATAAATCAATTAAACAGTGTCTTTAAATCAATATTTTGAATACTTATCAGTAGTGTTCATGGAGCTTGTGACTCTCACATCCTTCAAGTCATGCCACCAACAGTACTCACCACCGTACCATCACTAGTACTCCAAAAGGAGCCATGGCTTTCTTCTCAATAGCGTCTCGTAGAAAAACTGTAGTTTTAGACAATTAACAAAATCGAGTTAGAACTTAGAACTCATAAGTTCTACATATATCCACATGCTAATAGATTTGGAGCATTAATGTGTCCGACTTGAAATGAAAACATGACAAGACACCGTTTTTTTCCTTCTTCAAACAAATAAGACAATTACAATTTCTAGCAAACATGGTCTGAAATTGAAGAGACATGAAAGAAGACAATGACATACCTCAATGAAATCTTTGTTGCAGATAGACAACATCCAACTGAACGAAATAGTTGAAGGGCAACTGCTTGAAAGTATCATAGATTGATCAATATTAGGAAAAGAGCATACTTCCAACTTCCAAGAGCTTGAAAGTAATGTACTATGTTTAAATATTTTTCCCATCTTGTCTTTCTCTGATGATGATGATGATGATAATGATGATGAAATCGATATCTTTGGATTTTAAGATTATGTGAATATAATAAAAGAATGCTAAGGTTTGGTGACCAAAATTTGGTTATCAAAGTATTTAAACTCTCTATGGACCATAAAGAGCATTTTCACAAGACATATTTTTGAAGCTAAATTTATGTCTTTCCAATGTATTATGTCTTTGAAGCTAAATCACTTACTAAGTTGATGTTGAAGGGGTTTATGAAGATTGAATCAGTAGCATTATTCATGAATCATTCACTCAACTTTTTCTCGTTGAGGGAATTGTCAATGACCAATGTAATTTTTGAAGATGAACAAACAATTCAACATCTTATTTCTTGTAGTCCTTTGATTGAATATATGGCTTTGAAATCTTGTATGGTGTTGAAATCATTGAGAATTAGGGTCTGTTTGGTAAAAATTAGCGGATAGTTTATAAGCTAGCTTATAGTGGATGGACTTATAGCTGATAAGCTAGCTGGTTGAATTTGTAGTGTTTGGTAAAATTAGCGGTTGAAGTGACTTATTGATACTAAATGACATAAAAAATATTTAATTATTTTTAAGTAAGATGATAGGGGTATAGTTGGAAAAAAAAAGTAATAAGCTAAAAGTTATAAGCTAATAAGCTACTTGAATTAGCTTATCAAAATAAACTAAAAACTGGTCAAAATAAGCCATAAGCTCATGTGGAAAAAATGTTACCAAACAAAGCTTATTTTTCATAATGAACTTATAAGCTATAAGCTATAAGCTCATTTTTTGGTGTTGCCAAACAGACCCTTAGTGGTCTACAAAAGCTCAAGAGAGTTGAGCCATTAGGAATACAAGAGGTAGTTATCGATGCACTGAGTTTTGAGAATTTATTTTATGGTTATTTCAAAGAATCTTTTAACATTAATTTTGGTAGGTGTAAAAATTTGAAAGATTACACTTGTAATTCTTATCAAGTTCTTTCTTCACAAACAAGTTGTTTTTTGAATTCTTTTCGATTAATTCCTCGAATCAGGTAGAAATGAATGGAAATGAACATTTTACAAGTAAACAAATGAATGTTTAATATAATAATATAAATTATAATATAGAAGAAATAATATATTAGCGTACTCTTTTTTTTTTTTTGACTCAACATACTTATTTTTCTTAAAATTAACAATATTAGTAGAATATATATTATATGTAAATGAAGAATCTTTAATATAAACTATATATTTTATATTCTTATCTAATAAAAACTAATATTCCTTTAATATTATATATATAAACTAATATTCCTTTAATGTTTAAAATATTAGACACGGAAATAAACAATATACAAGTTAGAAAAATATTATTTAATTAATATTAGCCTTAACCAATGTACATAAACATTTCACCGCGTTTATCTATATATGTCGTGCGTTACATTTGTCGTACGGTAAAATAAGTGTAAAAATACACTCAAATAAAATTGAATTTATCAAAATAATAAATTCATCTTGATTTACATTAAACTTAAAATGTACATTAATATATTAACAAACAAAATACAAAATAAACAGGTTATGTTTCATCTAAAAATAATATAGAATTTACTTACTTATTCATTTTTTTTATAATGATAAGATCCTTTCATAGAATCATAAATCGACAATAGAAAATAACATGTGATTAAACAATTTATTCATTCTTTACATTTGTCTCAACATCAGCAACAATGTCTTTTAAACAAACTTAAAAAGTGATCTAAATAATAAGACAAACATGTCTTTTAAAATAGTAATCTAATACAGCCCTATTTGGTAAGCTGTTGGGTGTAAATAGTGACAGTGACTTGTGCGGTGTAAGAAGTGACTTGTCCAAAGTAAAATCCATTTCAAATTTCAAAATTTGAGATAGGGAATCAAAATTCATATCAAGATTAGTTCCAAAACTGCTTTGATTTATAACAGTTTCAATCTTTTTATAATTTTATATTAAAATTCTAAATATGTTAAAATCCAGTAAATTGATATATAAAACCAAAAAAATATTATTTGTACAAACCCAAAAACTCACTTTACTTTCTTTAAGATCATGCTCAAATAGATTCAAATGAATCAATTAAATAAAACCATACAAAACAGATACCCAAATTATAAATTAAACACAATTTTCAGTAATAAATTTATCAGACCCAACTCGTATTTAAAATCAAAATTACCAAACATGTTTACTTATTAATTTTTTCCCCCAAATTTTTTTTGAAGATTGAATTTAGGCTTGTATAAAACAAGCACACACTCTTTGACAATAAACTTACAAACTCAAATGTAAAACAGTTTTCATAATCAAAATCACCAAACATGTTTGTTTTTTCCCAAAATTGTTTTCAAATATTTTTTTTCTTCTTCTCTCTTTTCAATATGTTCATATATAAGATAAATAATGGAAAATAACAAATTGAATTCCCAAAGCTAAAATTATTCAATTAGCTTTATGAGACCAAACCAGAATCTCAATCGAGTTAGTAAGATGTGCCGTCTGCAAACAATTATGATGCCAAAAGCAATTTTTAGTGAAAGAAAAACTAGAAAATTCATAGTAAGTAATTGACACACACACACATATATATATATTTAACTCCATGTGGGAAATAGAATCAATTATAATTGAGACACAATAGAATCAATTATAATTTCTGAGATGATTAATCTTGCTATAACTTATCATGGAGACACATGGAGTTTTTTTTAGTCTTATAACTTATATAAGTTATTACCGGGAAAAATTTCATTTGTTCACATTTGAAATTAAGTCTTACAAATTAGTATCTCTTTACTGATACTTGTAATCCTCCTCCAAGATTTGTTTTAGCCCAGTATCATTGTGTTTTATCTCTCTTAAAAAAATTCCTTCCTTGTTCTTTTCTTCATAAACTACGTTTACTAATCGGTTTGCAGCACGATTGTCGGTTCTCGGTATCCAGTCAAATTTCAAACTTGTAAATTGTTTTTTGTACCTTCTTATTTTTCCACGGTATCCAGGTATATCCTCACTTAACTTTCTGTTGAATAATATAGTTTTAATATCTTTAACATTGTTAGAATAAACTATAATATCTGTATAATCTTATGTGTCTGAAAATTGTTCGGAAATATTTCGTTGGTTCTTGCTTCAAGTTGGGAGGCAATGAAGGAAGGACAAATTAAGGCACAATTTAACAAACAAACAAAACTCACGTTCACTTTATTTTTGATGACACAAACACTTTATCCCCTAATAATTGTAGTATCTTTGATAGCACAAACTCATGTTTTTAATATTTATTATTTTCTATTTTTATGAACATGAGTCACAAATGTCATTAAGTGTCGGTTTTTTGCAATGTTAAAGCTTAAAAATGTTTAATAATGAATGTTTAAGCATGTTTAACAACGAACATTTCGTTACTACTGCATCCCGTTGTGGCCTGATTTCCACGATTCGTGCGGGAAAATTTTGAACCAAAGATTAATGAATAATGCAAGGATTCGGAAACATCGAAAACAAGTTAGCAATATTCTTTGGTGTACATTTGAGATTGATGATATGCTGGTATTGAACTACATTCTCGATTTGAAAATTGTTTGGTGATATTTCAAGTTGAGAGGCCATGAAGGAAAGACAAATTTGTGCACAATAATGTTAAATGTTGATATTGAGAAAGAGGAAATTGGAATGATATTAAGTGCTTGTAATAGAGAGTATTTATAGGTTAATATTGAGATTGAAAAATAGGAAGTTAGAATGATATTAAATGCATGGAAGGGTATTTATAGTTGTTTGCAAAGGCAAAAAGCAGCTCTCGGTGGAAATTGACTATGAATTCAAGCACAAGCACATGTGCATGAATGTATGCTTTTAGAAGTAACTCTGATTGGTGGAAATTAATTATGAACTCATGAAAAATATATTCTTCCATGTGTATGAAATGTGCTTTTTGAATTGGTTAACCATTGAACATGTAAAGATGAAACAAAAAATCATCATCTTCAATTAATTTGTTACTTTATGAATATAGTTGTATTGCATCATAGTTTAAAGAAGCTACAATGTGCGGATTTTTGTTTTAGGACTAAAATTAAAAAGTTTGGTTGATTCAAGGACTTGTTTAGAACAAATATTGATACAGAGACTAAAACAAAATTTTCGCGTTCATACAAAGACAAAAATAATTCTTAAGCTAAAATAATAAAGACCCCTCTTACATGTCATCACTCATCGTGAAATATCCGTGATCTTAACATTCAGACCAGAGATCCAATTGGTGAGATCTCCGGTTTATGGTTCAGTTGGTTGAGTCGTTTAAACCAGATAATTAATAAATAAATAAATATATAATATTGTATATTTCAATTTATGGCATCCTTCTAAATAGATAAAGTTTAAAAAGTCATGCATAATAATATTGTGTCTCCCAAATTTTTAAATGTGGTATTTAAACGAATTAATTTTGCAATTCAAACAAAAATAACGGTGCAGCTTGTTGCTAATTTACCTTCGACACATATGTAACTATCTTCTACACATATATAATTATCTTATATATATATATATATATATATATATATATATATATATGAAAGGGGGCTGCTAACTTTCTCCCATGTGGGAGGAAGTTAGCAAGCCTCCTCCCACATGTTTTACTCGCACACACCTCTTATATATGGGGAGGCGCATGAGAAATGGGGGCTGATGAGGGCCCCGCGAGAAAGGGGGTGGGTAAAGGGCGCGTGAAATGTCTATATATATGGAAGGACACAAGTAAAACATATGGAAGGAGGTTATCGAACCTTATATGAAATATATCATGTGAAAAAGACATGTCTTATGTGAGAGTGAGAAGGCGGAATATTAGCCCTTAAATATAAACTAACGGATGAGAGTATATCATGTGCAATTCAATTTTTTTTTGTGCAATTCAATTTTTTTTTTGTGTGATTACAATCCAAAATGTCATGAAAGGCGCTAAACTTTTTGTCGTTCACAATTTCTTGCTGTTTTCCATTGACTTCCTTCTTCAACGCCCCAAACCCATACTCCCCATTCATTGTTTACTACAATTAACAGTGGAATATCCAAAAACACATCTTCTCAAAGAATTAATTAACGATTTATCCAAATCCCCAATTTCAATCATAAAGCTCCGAAGCCATTTTTCATTTGCTTATATGACAAACAGTTTAAGTTTCAATGAAATTTGTATTGTTTGTCAAAAAAATAAATTTTGGATGTAATAAAAAATTGAATTGCACATATTACTACAATAAATAAATTGAAGGCCAAGTAAAAGACAGAGATATATAGGGGGGAAACATAATTAAAAAAAAAACTCTTAAAAAATCAAAATCAAATAAAATAGGCTTCTCTCTGAATTTTGTCCCTATAAATTAAATAGCAATATTAATTTGTCTGCTCATTAAGCAATATCTCTTGAGCTAAGTCGGGGAAGGAAGGATACTAAGGATAGCATGCATGCTTCCATTCAAATTCTTATACAACCTTTCTTAAAAAAATACAATACCTAAATTAAACAAATAAGACTAACTAACATTCATCAAAGTTCAAAGAGTAAAATACAATGACCAGTGGACCATTTTTTTTCCTTCACAATCCTTGAATCTGAGGTAAAACATCAAACTTGCTCTTCTAAGCAATTACAGAGATACAACACGAGCCTTGTACATGATTATATAGGCCATATGCCAATCACCTAAAGACAAAGATCATTTAACATTATTTTAATCCTCATATAATAATAGAAAGAAAGAAAATCTGAAGCTGAAAAAATGTAGTTGTCTTTCAAATTTCCATATAATGAAAACAAACTAATAAATTGGTTAATCCTTGGAAGACAAATAAATATAGGTAGACATGCTGATATTTTATTGAATAATATCGGCTCGTGTTAAAGCTCAATTAAGGTTAGTAGATTCTCACCTCCTCCAGATAGCCTAGTGATGTCGTCTTGTAGTCTAGGTTTTGGGTTGTCATCATCAAACTCTATCCATTTCCCTATCAACAATCAACAATAATACATATAGTGATTAATAGTGACCAATAGTCATACACCAGATAAATACAGCTTTGTTTCCAAGAACTAACCATTTTCTTGCTTGACCCAACCAACATAATGTCCTGAATCCGCACTCCTGCCCTTGTGGGTCAATACAGCAACCAAATCATAAACTCCAGTCATTTGTGTTTCTTTTTCACCTGTAGACAGAGAATGGAATGAAAAGCAGAAAGAAGGTTGACCAAAAAAAGAGTAGAAGAATGTACTACGTTTTTACCTTCCTCCATTGGAGCAACAGATGGCTCCCCTCCTTCATTTGACGATCCCTAAATTAAAATAATGTACATGTGATTATTATATTCTATTTATGCACATTTGTGAAATGTGGAACTGGGGTTCCATGGAATGCATTTGTTCACATTCTTGAAGTATTTTTTAATTGCATATCACACATGAAGCATAACGTCATTTCAACTACTCTACTAGAAACCTATGGTTGCATCTTCCTCTATCTCTTTTGCATATTGGATCTAAAATACTTAAAACATGAGACATGGGGATCCACAAACTCTAAATAAATGTACAAAATTTTGTGAAGTTTAAAAATTGATTGAATACTTTGTCACACTTCGTTTTAAAATGATATACTTTTTAGAACTTAGTTAACATCAATTATTAAATTACATACCTAAGAATGTTTAGTTTATCTTAAATCCGGCATATACAATCATCATGTTAATATCACGAGAGATTTTGATAGATTCATTTTCAACAAAAAGTCATAACTGGAGGAAGATTGCAAATATTAATTTTCTAGAGCAAGTGGATTCTTGCCCATAAATGTACAAATGTGAACTTTTCTTACCACAACTCAATAATGCAAAAAATGTTGCTTAAAAAGGAAAATTGTTTTGTTTGAAAAGTGAAATTTTTAAATGTATACAAATTTAATTTAATAGCACTGATAGTCATAATTTTTAATAGCACTGATAGTTATCATGCTAGCAAACCCTGATGACGGTGATGATGTTAAGTTTGGATGGTTCCTTACCTCAGCATCAGACATTTTTACATCATTTTCCTTGCTAACAGAGCTTTTCTCATTCACTTTCAGACCAAGCTTTTTACCTTCCTCATTTCTTAGAAACTGCAAGCACAAAGTACAGAATGAGAATATAGACCCGCATATTTTACTGAGCAAACAACTCTTTACTACAAACAACCATCA
The DNA here is from genome assembly GCA_951804385.1 of Trifolium dubium. Taxonomy (NCBI): domain Eukaryota; kingdom Viridiplantae; phylum Streptophyta; class Magnoliopsida; order Fabales; family Fabaceae; genus Trifolium; species Trifolium dubium. The sequence goes on along the minus strand of OX638073.1, from coordinate 2,377,736 downwards.
GACTCTCAATTTCTTTTTAAGTGAAATACCTGTCTAGGAGCTTCCAATTTCTTTTTAAGTTCATCAGAACAAAGATCATAAACATCCAACTCCAGAGGATAATCTACTTTCTGACATAGCCAAGCACAGTTACATTATAAAATAATAAAATGAGAAAACAAACAAAAGGAAATTTGATCTATCCCAACCAAATCCGAAAAAGGAAAAGAAAAAAAATAAAGATAGTAAGCATTACTCGCAAAATCTTAGCCTTTTGGTTTGATTCCCTCTTCCAAAAGAAACGGACAAACTGAACAGTCAAGTACCTTGAAAACACAAAATTTGAAACAACTCTCAGAATTGTGTCTTCAAAGACCAATTAACTAGGAACAAACAAAACTCAAAAAGAAACAGATTTAACTACCATGATGTCAATATTTTGAAATCCAAATTAGTCAAAAAACATACCAATATTTTAATTGAGTGTGGCTAATGAGAATGATCTTAACAACTCTTTCATGTAATTTCATATCCAATACTTCATACCAAATGACATTGAATTGGGGGTGGTGAAAGAACAGAATAATAACCTTGGCAGGGCATTGATGCGTGATTCCTTCACATAGATAGCACTACGACCCAAAGCAGCAGAAGCCTTTTCCAACTCTGATTTTAAACCCTACAAAAATCAACTGTGTTATTGAACTTCTTCAAAAGCAAATTATTCATCACACAGAAAATAACCTACATAAAAACATATAACTCAAAATTAGTAACAATTAATCACTGCAGTGTTAATAAACTCAATATACTGTCTGTCATAATTAACCACTGTTTGAATGCCATTAATCAGGTAATTAACCAAACACCTATGTCTAAAACCCCACCAATCATCTACACCAAAACATGAAGAGTTAGTACACAATAACTTTGACCAAACCTAACACTTCACCTAAACAGAAAGAATTAGTACCCAATAACTTTTAAACCCAACACCTCTGCCTAATGCCTGGCCTGCCTCTACCGAAATAACATTATATGTGTACATGTGAATGTACAGAAGATAGACTATAAATTACTGACTTTTCATGGTAACCAAGAGCTGATTATTGTTGGGCAATACAAATAATCATAACTAAAAAAGTTGAAACTATGAAGTTACTAGATTTTCAGCAATCCAACATTGTGATTACAATTCTGCAGATGCAATGACAGTTATACAGATATATAAAGAATAACTAAAGTAAAATCTAGGAGCATATTGAGGGAGGATGGAAGGTGAGACGGAATATATAGACAGATCAGAGGCAAGGAGTATTACCGATAGAAATACTAAAATGCTAATCAAGCAAAACAGAAACATTAAAAAGTGTTAGATTTGCAAGAAACAATATACATGCACTATCAGTAATCGGAAGAAATTAGCTTTAGTGCTTACATGTTTTAGTCCTTCATGCAAATGGTTTACTTCCTGTGATATGTGGCATTTAAGTGAATAAACAGATTCTGTTTCTGAGCTTTCTTCATTGCTCTCTTGGCAATAAATCCTGAGAATATATCAAATCACTAACAGGCGATGGACGTACATAAAAGGATATAATCTTAAGAACGTAACAAAAGATTTAATACATTTCTGAACATTAAAAACAAGTAAATTGTCATTTTTTATTCATACTTTGAACCAAACCAGATGCACCAAAGAGCATGGGCTATAAAGTTACAAGAAAAAAATGTTCAGATAAAGTCAACGATGCTCATGTCATGGGTTTAAGCATGTCCAACACACATCAAAAACCACACTGATACACGTATAATACATGTTAGACACTTCAGACAAGTGTCCCCCAAAAAAATTTCCCATTGCTTTGACACAACTTCGACAGACCTTGAACATACCTAAAGTAGAACATGCACAGCTACTGTTTCTTGAAAAAAAACAAAGGCATTTTAAAAAGTAAGAAAAAAGCATTTTAATTAGGCATTTAAAAAGTTCACATATAGGCAAGTCTTCATCATCTCAGATATTCATATTTCTTCCATGTTTTCCTTTTCAGTTTCCTATTTTGATTCTCAATTTAGATATTTTGTAAATGGAAATGGCACTCATAAATAACTTATATAGGATATTAGTATGCAAAGAAAGTATGAGTTTCATACACTCAAGGCGGGTATGGCCAACCACTAGCAGCATATAATAACAACAAAAATGTTACGGAAGAGAATATATATATATATATATATATATATATATATATATATAATATATATATAATTAAGCACAGAATGGTTTGTGACTGTAATTAATGTATTGCAAACGGGGCCTGTTCAAGTCTCAAACCTACCTGCTGTTAAGTTCTATGCCAAAAAGAGCCTTTACAGCATCAGTATTTTCACTGAACAAATGACAGATAAAATTAGTTAGATTGAAATAAATATTCAGAACAAAAAGAGGTTGATGAAATATAAAGAAAAATAAAGAGTCAACAAAACCTAGTAGACCACTTTGAAATTGCACTTTAAACTAATTTGACCAGAAAGTGTGTCTAGGAGTAAGAACTAGGAAGGATAAGTATAGATAATGGAGATCAACTATTTAGTAATTCAATTAAGTCCGCCTACTTTTTCTAAATGATAAATATTAGTTACAAGATACAGCAACAATTGCATTTATTTACAAAGAAATATAGAGAAAGTTACCTAGATCCAGAGGATCTTAGAGATTGTGAAAGTGTGTATAGAATTTGTGTCCAACATTCTTCAGCATCCTGTTTGAAATGAAAAGTTAAATACACAGGCATATAAATTTACTAGAGCAATGAAAAAAATTACAAAAAAGGCATGTGACTTATAAACCTGTTGCATGAACACTCCATTATGCAGCTGACCAAACTGAGGATACTTTTTCCGCAATACCTGGCAAATGCAGAAGCAAATCAGGATTATACAGTTTCTTTATATGTAAGCCAAAAGTCCAATAGTAACCAATCATTAAAATAGTTACGAAAACAAAATTTATATTGTACAATGGTAGAGAATAAGCTACCCTACTCAAATGACAAAAGCGGGCCGGTAATTATCAATATTGTTCAAAAATAAAATTCCAACTTTGGATGGTATTGTAATAATCTCAGAACAAGGTGGGATGTATTTGTCGCAACAAACCAAATTACATCAACCTACATGAATGAAATGTTGGAAAATAAAGGTTTGAAATTGTGCCTTAAGCCTTTAACCAATGCAAAAGATATTGGCAAAACAACTAAGTGGTTGAGTAACAGAAGCAGAGGTGGCTGACTTCCAAGACAGGGTACAGAATAGCCAATACAAAAGGTAGACCTTAAGAAATGACTTCAACCCTAAAAAACATATAAGCAGAAATATTATTTACCAGTGTGAGTTATATGTCTGTTCACATGCCAGGGGGGATTATTTTAAACAATTCAAGAACACATCACACAATTTATTTCCCATGAAGCAAATTCACTAACTAACTATAGATGTATATTAAGAATGTAAGGAAAATTTATAGTACTGATCTTCCAAGATGTTAATACCGAAATTATATTCTAAACACAATAAGAATAAATCCATGACGAAATAACTGTTCCAAACAATTATGTTTGACAAATATGGTCTTCCTAACTCCTAAGTTCTTATCAAATTGAGAAAAATATCCACATTTTAAAAAGTGTAAGAAAAATAATAGAATAAGAAATAATTTATTAGGCCATAATAATTTCTTCTGACTCAGATTTCTGAAAACATATTTTCGTACCAGAATTTTAAAGATAATAATCTACCCAATACTATCATGTTACTATGATAATGATATGACATTTCAGATGTCCCATTTTGTGTTGTTTAACCGTGACATTTTAAGACTTTATCACATCATTTTGTGTAGACATAAATAAACAAAAATAGATAACTAACTATATAATGGACTCTAGATAATGTACCATCCAAAATTGCATAGGTGCCACGGGCTTGACACTTTTATCAAGCTCACTAAATAAGTCACGGGTTGCAACGGTCAGCATATGAGAAGACTGATCAACATCATTGTTTCGTTCTGAATGTGAGTAACTGATACCAACAAAGTTCAAATATTGTTAATCATATATCAGCTTACAGTGCAGCAAATAATATGTTTATTAATTTCTCCTTAGTAATGACTTACTCGATCAAAGCCGACTTCAATTCTGGCACAGAATGGAGGCATTGCAATGTTGAGTTCATATAACAGGTATTTCCCAAATTGAAAAGACCAGCAGTATGTCCCTGTCCCAGAGGAAAAGGGAGGATCAAATATTCAATGATTCCGTCCATCCAGCAAAAGCGGAACACATCAACACAAACAGAAATAAATTCAAGATTCTTCAAAAAATGATGGCCACTTGATAGTGTTAGATATTATTAGACTGCATACATTGAATATTATTTTAAGCTTTTAAAAACAGGATTAATAAATTTTTTGAGTTTTATCAAGAAACTTGCTTAATTATTAAACTTTTTCTAACTGCTTTTGAATTTTCATCAAGAAATTTACACAGTTATTATAAAATTCTTCAACACGGTTCTAATTACCAATTTGAGATTTCTTTTTCATTCAAAAACAAAAAACTAGACAGGCCCTAAATCAACTAAACCACAATCCTAATAATAAGCTGCACCCACGAAGCAGGCAACTGCAACAATAGCACTTTCAGGACAAATGCTTTGTTATGAAATACTGTTAATATATAAAATAAGAGTTGAAACTTACAACAGCAGCTACTTGTTCTTCTTCAGGAAGATCTTCAACGAAAACAGTTCCCTTTTCCGGAGACTTCACAATTTCATCAGCAGTTCCCATCATCATTAGTTTTTGACCCTGCAAAAGATATATATAATTTAGGTCATTCAAATATAAAGATTATGGATTCTAGTATAAAAAAAATGCTATGCTAGCACCACTTACCGCTTTCACTCCTAACTTTGCCCAATCAGCATCATCCTGCAAAGCAATAGGAAATAAAATGTGGGGAAAAATTTTCAATCAAATTTTTAATACGAATAACTTTAATAAGACCTATGCACGTAGACTTATTAAAATATAAAGAAACATCAAAACGAAATCAGATAAAGAATGTTGATCATCATTCATCAATTTGCTAATTAGTATCAAATTCAACAATCTACTTACCTTTAAAAGACCACCCTTGACCATAATTTTTTGTCTCTCAGGAGGCACTCCAGTCAGATCAAACAACTGACACTTAAAAACATAAGGAGGTTGTGTGGTATCAATTTCTACATCTTTCAAAAGTTCCTTTTGCCACTTAACACTCACTGCATATAAAATCAATATCAAGCATCAAAATCAATTAAAAACCTAATATCACATTAAAAAAATAAACTAATTAACAATCAACAATCAACAATGCATCAATTCATTAAACCAAATTTTAATCCAGCATAGTATTCTCTCTATTCCTACAACACAGTTCAACTTCAAAAGATGTTCAACAAAACTACATCTCAATTCTCCACTTTCCAAAGCTCAAATACACCGAAAAACACTTAATAATAATAACACCGAGTAACAAACAAACAAACGAACTACATAACATGAAAACAGTGAATCAAAGCTAAGAGAATAATAACAAACAGAAAAATCTAACTTATTATCGCAAAGTCATAAATCAAGCTAAAAACCTCATCTAGTAAAATTTCTCAATTAACACATTTTTTTACACTGTAAACAAATATGAGAACATTCGAAACCTAAATTGAAAATGAAGCATCGAATTGATATGAATTACATAACAGGAATCAAAATCGATAAGAAAAAATTTAAAAATGAAATTGATAACGGAAATCTGAATAAGGCGAATGAATGCAGATGTGAGAAAAGGAATAGTATGTGATTGAAAATCGAAGGAAGAGAAAGGTTTGTTACCTGTAATCATGGTGGAAGGTGTAGAAGGATCGAGAAGAAGAGAGTGAGAAGAAGAAGAAGAGGTTCTTGGCTTGAAGGAAGGGCAAAAGCGATACGAAACTAAACCAAACGCGCTTCTTCTCTTTGGGCCGAGACTGACTGGCCCAATTGTTCTCTTTGGGCTTGGGCTATGTTTAAGAAAATTACTTTTCGCGCCACCCACCACTTTGCCGCGTCCCGAATTTTTATTTTTACCCTTTCATTGTACTATGTGTATTTGGCGAACTCTAAATAAAACAGTATGTTGAGTTTTCTATTTAGGATGAGAAGGTTATAAAAAAATCAATTTTTGTCCCTCTCACTATTCTCTTACCTCCATGTTCATTTTGTTGAATAAAACAACAGTTTACTTCGCACTTTACAGTCTGAACTATGTTTTTTTTCAAAAAAAAAATCCTCCATGAGGGTTGTAAAAGGTGTGTTGGGTCATGAAAATATTGTTTGCCACTTAGGTAGCAAACTTGGAGCGCATTCTGGTCATTTCGGGTGGCGCGCACGAAATGTTGAGAGGCACCAAAAGTAGTTTTCTATGTTTAATTACTTCGTACCATGTGATTATTCTCTTACTCCCTAAACGATTAAAATACAAACCTTAACTCTTTCCAAAGTCTAGACACTAGATAGTGCGCACTCTAGTGGTGTTTAAGAATACAATTAACTCAACTCTAGTGGTCATGAAAAACTAATTTATTTTATTAAAAATTGAGTCCAAAATCTTTTAAAATCTGTCATATATTTATTAACCACCTAAATCTAATCTAATAACATAATTAGGCAAACTCATAATCTTGTTGTTAAGTCACTCTTATCAAACATAATTATTTATGTTTAGTTTGATAAAAAAATTAAGTAAAAAACTTGTGCTTTTCTTATCGATTTATTTATTTTTTTTTTTGACGAACTTATCGATTTATTTTTGTTTATTAAAAAACAAAAGTTGTATAAATAAAAAGTTTAATTTTTTTTATAAAAAAACTTTCTTTATTCCATTATATATTTCTTTTACTTAATTTAATTTAAAAATATAACCATAGAATAGAATTTCGACCAATTGTGTAACAAAAAGAAAAAAATTCCGTCAAAGTCATATAGGTTTCAATTTCATCATCATCGCGCCGGAAGGGCAATCCGACCACCCAACATGTACGGCGGACCTTCCTCCAAATTGGGCCGTGGCGGCGGCCCAAAACGCCTCCACAACTCTTTCCCCCCTCCTCCACGTCACCGTCCCCCTTCCTCCGCCAATTCTCGTCTCTCCCTCGGTGGCTCCGCCCCTAAAACGCCGCCGGCGGTGGAGGAGACTTTCAGCCTTGTATCTGGAATCAATCCCCTCGCTTTCTCTATGATCATAAAACTTGTTCCAGACCTTGTTGAAGAGATCAAGCGATTGGAAGCACAAGGTGGTACTGCGCGTATGAAATTTGATCCCAACCCAAACAATCCCAATGGAAATGTATGCTTCTTGTTCTTGCTATTGCTAGTTTTGAATTTTTCATTGGTTTTTGATTTTATCTCATTGTTGCACTTGCATTTTGAAGTATAGTTTGTGTTAATCAGAGTTCGGCCGAGAGTTAAGTAAAGTCTGGTCAATGATTGTTTCAGTTAGAATTTGAACTTGGGTTCTCTCGAACGATTTGTTTTTAAATTATGCTTATTAATATTAACCACGCGAGCACTTGATTATATAATGCTAATTTGTTATTTGCTATGAAACACGAACACAAACATGACACATACGGGCTAATTTAGATAATAGTTTGAGAAAATGACATAATTCAATGTAATTATAACCGGACCAATGTGTGTTCGACACCGGGACACCTCTAATCTGAAGTGTGTCATTGACTCATTGCTTTTCTTTTTGAGAAAAATAATAATTTGTAGAGTAATGTTATAAAGAAGGGTAGTAGTAGACTAGTCGCCTTGGCAGAAGTGTTGGAGTTGCTATCACCTGTCATAGACATCGGTCATGGGTTGGAGTTGTGGAGTTAGGCTGTTTCGTAGGTTCAAGTTTGAATTAGACTGTATTTCGGTGAGTTTTTGCCGAATGTGGTTTTGAATCAACTTGATTTTGTAAAACTTATCTGTTTAAAAATTAGTTTGAAGTGAAGTGATTAAGGTTTGTGTTTTTTTAGTTACTCTTAGTCATATTGGGTTGGAGTCATGGAATTAGTCTGTTTCTTAGGTTCGAGTCATGGAATTAGTCTTTATTTGAGTGAATTTTTGCCGAACGTGATTCTGAATTAACTTAATTTGTTTAAAATTTAATTTAAGTGAAATGATTATGTTTTGAAATATTTTCTCTCAAAAGTAAATTTTTTGTAAAACCTAGAGCAAATTTTTTAGCCTAATGTAAATTGCAAAAGTCATTTTAAACGATTCTAGTCAAATTGATGTTAGGTGGCAAAACAATTTTGATTGAAAACACAAGTTCCACTTCCACATTGAAAAGACATAAGGCCGGAAAATAGTTTATAAAGAGTGGCTCCAGTCACCTTACAAGCCGATTTTGTGAGCACGAGTTAGGTTTAATATAAATTTTTACCAAAATCGTGTGTGATCAGAAAAAAACCCATGTTTGACAGTCCATATCGTGTATCCAAACATGCAATTAACATGTAAATGCGATATAAGTTGCTTATGATGGGCTCAACAGAGGGCTCGCCCCATCTCTTTACCGCACGTGACTGGAGTTGGTGGCTCCAAAAAAGGATATTCATCACTCGTGCATATTATAGATTCAGTCAGTGGTGGAAATGCGGCCAAATACATCGTTCACAGTGAACTCGAATCTAGATTCAAATACTTATAGTATTGTATTGATGATAAAAGGATATAAAACTAGACCATTGACTGATGTACCTACTTTGATAGTTTTCCATAAACATTACGAACTTTTTTATATTCGAGATTAATATATGAATACCATTTGTATGAATTTTTTCATATTTAGTTTGTAAGGCTTTTGTTTTTTCTTCATACTAGATTATTGACTTAGGTGGGAAGGAGTTCAGATTTACGTGGTCGAGGGACGGTGATCTATGTGATATTTATGAACAGCGCCAAAATGGTGTAGATGGAAATGGTTTGCTTGTTGAATCTGGGTGTGCCTGGCGCAAAGTGAATGTACAACGTATCTTGGACGAGTCAAGCTCAAATCACGTCAAAATGCGGTCAGAGGAAGCCGAACGCAAGCTCAAGTCACGCAAGTATTGTTACATACTCCTTACTTATTGTCACACTTTTAATTTTTTGCTCTATATCCTTTGAAAACCTTGTCTTCGAATTGTGAATTTCTCGGTCTCTCTCCTTTTTCTTGTTAATTAATCACGGTTTGTTTATAAATAAAAAAAATCACGGTTTGCATTTGGCACTTATCTTTTGTATGATCACAAATGTTTTTGATGCTTAGTTTTAAAGTCTTGATGGTGGTGATGCTTGAAGCGCTTATCTTTTCTATGATCACAAATGTTTTGTATTTTGCTCTGCACGTTGCCTCACACATTTGATTATTAAATAAAAGTATCATGTGTTAGATTACGTGTATTTAGGTTGGTGGATTCATTTTGATTGAGAAGAATTATGAATTTCTGTTAATAGACCCCCATCAAACAGGTGTATACCATGTGAAACAGGGGTGATTATTGGGGAATATGGTCGGGGTTAGTTTCTGTTATTAACAACCCGCAGTTGACAGCTGTCCTAACACTTAATTAGTTGGGGCTTCTGACCGAATTGATTAGTGGTTGTAGCTCAAACAGAATTAGGGACAAGGGTGGGAAATGGAAGAAATAGGATTAGCAATTTTTGGGTGTAGACTGATTTGGGAGTGGAGTGAGTGGAAGGGCTGGTGTTCTCGAATCCTTGAAGTTCAGAGAAGATCCTTGTTCTGCAATATTTTTTATTTATAATTCAGACCAAAGGATAGAATTAACCATCATTATTAATTTCCAGTTTCGGTACCCGTTTTTCTGCTCTACTGTACTGTTCTAACAATTTTCTACTACGTAATATCACAATGTTCAATACAAATACCACACAATTAACACTTCAATTTTTGAAAAATAAATGAACTATTGGTGAAATTGTAGTCAGACATTTGGCCTGTAAAAGATTTTCTTGGTTCAGAATAGTTTTATTTCTTGTGTGAAAAGTCTAAATAAGCTGCTTAGTTCTTACAGATATTACTTCCAAGACTTGGAATAGTACATTATGTATGGATATTTCCTCACAACTTTTGTCCAATTAATCATTTATTATGTTCTCATGATAGAGCCATTGTGTTGGAGCCTGGGAACCCGTCCATGAAGAGCCAGATAAAGGCATTGGCAGCTGTTGAGGGTAAATTTTATTTTGCTTCCTGTATTTATGATTTAATTTTTCCAGAGTTTTTAAATTTGAAAATTTCAAGTTGCTATTTTACTGTGTCATTGGGCCGAGAAACTTGGAAAAAAATTCATGACAATGTTCCGTATGGTTATCTTCTTGTCACCGAGAAATGCTAAGAACACACTCTCTAACACACTTTTTCAACACGCTCCAATTAAAATGTGCCACATCACCCCACTTCTCCTTTTTATTTTAATTCTTTTTTTATTAATAAATAAATCAATAAGGAAAAGGGGTGATGTGGCAAATTTTAATTGGAGTGTGTTAAAAAAGTGTGTTAGAGAGTGTGTTCCTAGCATTTCTCTCTTGTCACCACTCTATTTTGTTGTGCCAAAGACTTCTTCTTTTGTGGTATTTAGTTTATTAATATTTATGTTTGAACTATGTAACTGAAGAGCATTGTGTTTTCTTTGTCTAGCTACACCATGGAAGAATTACAATAAAAAGAAAGAGGCTGCACTGAAGAATAGGAAAGTGGAAACTCTTCAAGGTATTAAAATTTACATCTTTCCAAAACTGTTTAAATCAATAGTAAGATGACATTACATAGTAGTAGTAGTATTAAAACCCTTAATATAAATATCTGTTAGTTAGTCTTCCCATGTAACTTATATGCAATGTTTGGAAAATTTTCATAGTTGGAGGACCCCCAAAAACTACCCATAGATCTGGATTAGTGTCAACAAGTACTACTGCCAAGGGCAAACGTTCTTCTCCTCTTACATCTTCACCTGATCATTTTGCTCCTTCTTCCTCTCCACGGGGAGCTGCAAATATCTCTAAAAGTCTTGACGATGCTGTCCCATTACAAATGACGGACAGACAAGATACCAATGCTGTCTCTGAGAAAGAAATCCCTACCAGGACAAGCAATTCTATGAGGAACAAACCAGGAGGCAAAGGAAATAATGGATCTAAACCAATAGATTTGCAGAGCATGTTAACTTCTCTCCTAAAGGATAAACCTAACGGGATGACTACTAAGGTGTTGTATAAAATCAAATATATAGTTATTCTTACTTCTTAGGATTGTTTTTACTATCTCTAACTTATTGATTAATCAATTTTTATCCTACTGCTTTCCTCTTATGATTATAGGCATTGGAGAAAGCAGTCAGCGAAACACTTCCAAATTCCATAAAGGATTTTGAGACCATTATAAAAAGAGTAAGTGGTTGGAATCTTATGAGGATATTATTTTATGATACATATGGTTCTAATTTCTCATTTGTTCTTGAACATCAGATTGCAAAATACCATGCCCCTGGAAAGTACATTTTAAAGACTCCGGAGGATTCGGAAAGCTTCAAGAAACCTCAGGCTGAAAGTGGAAGGTACCTGTTATTTTCACCTAAAGTTATCACTGGATACTAGTACTGCATTATTTAAGGTGTACTTATTTTTGTTGAGTACGTGCTTACTGAGCTATTCGAAAACTTTCTTTAGTTTGTTATGATGGAAATTCCGCTTTCATTGCAATCTGCCCCTAGCCGCCTAATTGCGGCATTTGGGTTGCCTTCATTGTACACTCCAACACCTTCATTGTGTTGGGTATGAAGGGGTGGATTTAGTCCCACACTGTCTAGAGATATGGCTTTGGTAGTGATTATAAAGTTTGGGCAGCCCTCGCCTTACCAGCTGGTTTTGTAGTGGTTGAGCAAAGCCCAGCCCTAATTCTTAGAGTTACAGTGCTTATAAGTTTCTGTTAAGTAAATGGATTACAATACAAGCTTGACTATTTGTAAATATAATCTAATATCTACTGGGCTTTGTATCCCTTGCATCAGTTTCTTAAAAATCAAATCTAGTACTACATTCTTTCTTCCTCTCATTCTCTTTAAATTCATATGTTTGTGCAGTTCGCATGAAGAAAATCATAACCAAACTCCTGCCCATGAAGATTTTCATAATCAGACATCAGCTCCACAGGGAGGTTTCAAAGAGAAAGTTCCAAATGACGATTTGGGGGAAACAATGCAAATAAAATCCACAGTGGAAGAAGAGTCAAACACATTGGATAAAATTGATATTCAACATGCTTCACCTGACTTATTTGGTGACAAAAAAGGTTCCGATTATAGTGAAGGGAGGGCAGGCAGCTCCAGTGCTAGTGGAAGTGATAGTGACAGTGAAAGTAACAGTAGTGACAGTGGAAGCGAGAGTGGAAGCCATAGTAGGAGCAGAAGCAGAAGTCCTGCTGGATCAGGGAGTGGGAGTAGTAGTGACAGTGAAAGTGATGCGTCTTCCAGCAGCAAGGAGGGATTGGAGGGTTCTGATGAGGATGTAGATATTATGAGTGATGATGAAAAAGAGCCAAAGCACAAAGCAGAAGCCTGTGATCGAACGATGTCCTTACCCATTCCAGTAAAATCTCCTGATGGAAGATCTATGCAGAATGAGGTTGATGAGAAGCACGATGGTAATGAATCTGATGCAGTTGATATTGAAAAAGACTCACCCGAGGAACAGGGAGCTAAAATGGTGCTAACTGCAGATACCATTTCTGATAAAGTTGGAAAATATGCTGAAGCGACAAAGCCTTTTTCACCTGATTATCAACAGCTCCAGGAGCGGAAAAATTATATAGGCAGTTTGTTTGATGAAAGGGAAAGTGATATCAAAGATAGCTCTAAGAACGAACAGTCTGACAGCTCTGATAGGCTATCTAAAGGTAAACATAAAAGGGGTTCTGAATTGAAGAACATTGATGAGAAATCTGAAGGTACAAAGAGGTTGAAGGCAGGAAACTTGACTCGTGAATCATATTCTCCGGGTACAGATGTGAAAATGTTTGGGAACTCTAGAAGGTTTTCTCCTTTTGAATTTACCGAAGACACTGGTAAGGGCCCCAATACTCAAGTGGGGAATAGAGCTGACAGACAAGGAAACTCTAATCCTGGTTTCCAGAAAGGATACAATCGTGCATTACCTGGAAAATCTAGTTCAGATTTACCACAAACAGGTCAAAGGTCCTTTGACCAAAGCCCTCTAGGAAACCCTTCCCATCCATTGGAAAAATCAGATAAATCTGGTGAAAGCATAAGGCACAATAGGAAACGCGCACGTGAATTTTCTCATGTGCAGGAAACTAAATCTCAGAGAGATGCTCAAAATGGAGATATTTATGCCACCGAGAAAAAAGTCCCCAGGAATTCCAGGGATGGTAGAAATGGAAGTAAGCAGTCACTATTATCCATGGATTCTAATTACCAAAAACAAGGTGAAATGGTTGGTAACTTAAACGAAGACCGACAAGGTACACAGTCACATTTGGGAACATCGCCAAAAGATAGCAACAGGACTGGTCTTAATAAATCCCCTGCTGTTAATGGGCGAGGTATCTCACTTCAAAGAGAGCTTTCAGACTTGGAGTTGGGAGAACTTCGTGAGTCCACTCCTGATGCAACCATTGTTGCAAAGCAATTTGAACGAAAAAGTTCATTTAAACATACGGAAAACAAAGCAAACACTTCAGCGGACGTGAATTCAAATATTGCTAAAGTAAAACCTTCATCGAAAGCAACTTTAGATTCTGGAAGGCCAGCCTCGGTGTTAAGTTCAGGTTTTCCAAGCAATTTGGAAAACACAAATAAAAAGAATGTAGATTATCATTTTGAAGATTCAACAAAGTCTCGTTCTAGAGTTATGCAAACTCATTCGCAACATTTGAAAGCAGATAACGCGGACGTTGGATCTCAAAACAAATTCACAGAAATGAGTACCAAATTTAGAAATAGTGAATCTGGGGTGAGCCATGATATTGATTTGGATGGTCGCAGGGAAAGCAATAGAAGAGGGCCTGCAAATGGATCTAAGCAAGACACAAAACGTGCAAAGGTTTCCTTCCCTGGGAAAGAAAGTAAAAGACAAACACCTAATTCACATGAAGAGGTGCCTGATGGAAGAAAGGATTCAGTATTTGCAGATAGAAATCATGGTGACCAAAAGAAGAGAGAATCCTCCTCAGATGAAAATAGTTGCTCTTATTCAAAGTTTGAAAAGGAGGAACCTGAATTAAAGGGACCTATAACGACTTTCGCCCAGTAAGCAGTTATTCTTTATTTTCTTTTGTAATTAGTTTTGTAGTAGTTAGAGTGGTGGTGGTAGGGTTCTTTTCTATGTTGTTAATAGCGAGCTATTGTAGCATAGCATGGTGGTGATGCCCTCCACTGCTACGCCACAGGGCTGTGAAGCGCTACGAAGATTAGCGGTCATAGTGGCTGCAAAAAGCGGTTGAGTAGCGATAGCGTTTTCGTTCGCGCTATTGTGTTTTTTAAGGGAAATTTTCAGAAAACTCTAATTTTTGAAATTGTTTTAATTTGTTGGGGGTATTTTGCTATTTTGGTACCCCTTTTGGGTTGACCTAATATCAATCAATCCACATGTTTAAGAGGCAATTTTGCCACTTTTCCTTTTCTTACTTTGTACATGAATTTTTAGTCTTCACAATAGCGGTCATCCCGTTATCTGCTATTCCGCTATAGTATTTTTGGTATCTGATATTAGCAACATAGGTTCTTTTTACTAATTGCTTTCTCGTTTGTTTTTCTGATGTATGTTTTCTATATGCAATGCTAGATATAAAGAATATGTGCAGGAGTACCAGGAGAAATACCAGAGTTACCTCTCCTTGAACAAGATTTTGTTGGATTACAAGTAAAATAGTCTAATGATCAAAAGTTTCTTTGATTTTCAGTTCAAGTCTGTATATTCTGTCTGATATTTTGTCCAATATCTCACCCATTTAGCAGGGATGAGTTTGAGAAATTTGCTGCTGATCTAGAAAATGCTAAAAGAAATGGGGATATGGATAGATATGAAGACATTGCAGAACAAATTAAGGATTCCTATCGGCGATGTGGATTGGTATGTTTTATTTGTCTTCACCCATCCATGCCGTATTCACATATACTATATTTGTGTAATGCTCAAATATTGAAAAACCATGTTTGTTTATTCTTGACTTGTTCTGCAGTTAACAGTTTCTCAAATTGTACTTGGGGCCCTTTTATTTTATCTCATCCCTTTACCTTTTTGTTTTGAACAATAAATAGTAAAAATACTTTTACTGTCCAAATTTCATGTGAGTTAACATTTTTCGCTTACGACTATATCATTTGTGTGCCCCTCCTATTAGTACCATAACTTGGTAGCAGTAATGAATTTATGTTCATTGGTGGTGCATGTGACAATTAATCCTCTAGTATGTAGTCATATAAGCTGGTTTATCTTATATTCTTATGTATTAAATAGCAATCTGATATAGGTATTGTCACGTCGCGTGACAGCAAAAGTAATTGACTGATAATTGTCTAGTTTACCTCAATTAGTTTTGGTTAAGTTTGAACAAATTATTGAATCAACTTTTATTAGAAATTTATGTTTGGGATATTATAGGGTTTTTTTCTCCACTTATTTTCTCAAGTACTCAATGTGGTACCTAAATTGTAACAATCTCATAATATTCAGTATCTAGTTTCTAAACATGTGGCCATCATGTGAATTGCAGAGACACAAGAGACTGAAGAAAATATTTATTGTGATTCATGAAGAACTGGTGGTAATTATTTAAATATTTTCAAACCTTAATCTGATTTTTTTTTTCTTAATAGTTATAGAGTTCTTATGTGTTCATCACACTTCTTTTTCCCACTTCATGCAGAGTGCCAAGCAAAGGATCAAAGAATTTGCTGATTGGTATAGGGATAGCGACTGAAAATACAAAAGTTCTATTTATTTACATAATAAATTAAAACCTGCTTATCAAGGCTTTTAGAACTCTAGGGGTATAACTTATACATGAAGTACATTATTAGATGAATTGTTGTACAATTTTTTCCACTAGTTTTGGTGATACTTTTTGTTAGAGCAGTTATATTTGTGCATAAATAAATGTATTTATTTACATATATATGCATAGGTCAAACATTTTTTGGGCGTAGCCTGACCATTTTTTTTACATCTGGATAAATGTTGTGTTTGTTTTTCTTGTCAAACAAATTTAGCTTGCTTTAGCCTCCACATTCTTGGAGGAATTTCAGACTGACATTTCAAGCTTTGTTGAACATATGCTTGATCACATGGTCATTTGTTGCCAATAAAGCAGTGAGTTATACTCCTTCCGGTCCTATGTATAAGAAACATTTCACTTTTTTGGTACAATGGAAAATTGATGTGTTTAGATTATATTTTTGTCTAAATACATCAATTCTATAATGAATCTAAAAAGTCAACTTTATCTTATATATAGGACCGGAGAGAGTAATTATTATTATTATTATTATTAGAGTTAAATATATTTTTGGTCCCTATAAACATCTGACTCTTCTACTTTTAGTCCCTCTAAATTTTTTTCCCACTTTTTGGTCCTCTAAATATTTTCGATCATGATTTTTGGTCCTGCTTTTCACTCAACTATGTGTACAATTCAAATTTATTAACGAGATTTTGTGACCATGTTTATAATATTATAAAAATTACTCAAACCAAAATTCATAATTTTTTTAACAAATGATGAATTAACTATGAATTTTTAAGCGTAAACACTTCAAAAATTCATATTTAATTCATCACTAATTAAAAAAATTCAAATTTTGCTAATCAATTCAATTTTTAATATACTAAACATTAATGCAACACATAATTCCAAATTTTAATTAGTATACATGAGTTGATTCAAAAATAGGGACCAAAATTCATGTTAGAGAATTTTGTAGGGACTAAAAAGTGGTAAAAAAGTTTAGAGGGACTAAAAGTAGAAGGTTCAAATGTTTATAGGGATCAAAAACATATTTAACCCTTATTATTATTGACACATTTTTATTATTATTTCTTATATATATATCACAATCAAATAAGGGAGAGAAAAATTCATTTATATTATTATTTATGTTATATATATATATATATATATATATATATATATATATATATGGGGGCTGCTAACTACGACCATGCAGGTCGTAGTTAGCAACTATGACCTGCATGAAAATTAAAAACGCGCGCCCCCCCATTTCTTCATACACCCCCCACCAATTTTGTTACTCACGCGCGCCCCCCCAATTACTTCATACGCCCCCCACAACGAAAATCAGCAAGAACGGAAACGCAGAAGAACTCATCAACGAAAATCATCAACGAAATCATCATCATCACCGCAATCATCCACGCATTCATCAACGAAAATCATCAAACCTAATCACTTCGATTTCGATTTGCTGGTGATTTTGATTTGCTGGTTTGATTTCGTGCAATCATCATCATCACCGCAATCATCAGTTCGATTTACATAATCTTTCGATTTCGATTTGCTGGTGTTTGTTTTCAGTTCGATTCGTAGTTTGATTTCAACAGGTTTGATTTCGACCCTGATCTCTCTCTCTAAATCCAACCATTTCTACTTCCTAATATTCTGATTTTCAATCTTCTTCTTTTTCGACCCAGGTTCGATTTCTATTTCAACAGGAACGATTTCATTATGAAGCAAGGTAAAACTGCAAATCTTCAAAAGGTAATTCCATTAATCTGAATATCAATCGGTCTGAATAACGTAACATGCATTTTTCGTCTTCATACCAACCAATTGCTTCTTTTTGGTTTGGACAAAGTTGTGTTATATTGTTGCTTGAACTTTTGAGGCAACTAAGACACTCGGTTTGCTTAACATCACCTCTGCAAAGACCAATCACGTTTATTCTGTTTTTGTTTTCGCCGTTTGAGAAATTGTAGAAACCATAGTTGTTGATCTGTGTGTTTGAAGTGAGAGTGGACAAAAGGGTGTTAAGATTTGTGTGGTAGGTGCTAATGGATGTATAGTTACCTCTGTTGTTGAAATGACAGAAGTGAAAGTTTTGGGAAGTGTCATTGGTTTTGGAACAATGTAGCAATGTAGTATGTTTTGAGCTGACCATGTTTCAGATAGTCAAAACGTCGTAGTTAGTACTTCAAATTCAAATCGTTGATCTTGCTTTAAATTCAAATGTACTTTATTGTGATTATCTAGGTGAAACCATTAACATTGTTTAATGGTTTCAGTATCCGTAGTATGAATATGCATTGTTACTAATGAATATGAGATTGCCGACACTGAAACCATTAGTTTATTCCTCATTATATTATTGTCTGGTAAAGACTATGGAATGAAAAACCTTGGTGTTGCTTGCTTGCACATGTATTTTTCTAGTAGCATTTTGTATTTATTTATATTTCGATGGAGGTGTATTTAACTTTTCTGCAAATGTCTTCACCCAGTTAGCTAACTCAGTGATACATTTACGTTTGACTCCAAGAATTAGCTAACTCAGCGAATGAATTTTCCTTTGTGAGAATTTTCTTATATCAAACTAGCTTTAAAGAATTATCATCGGGAAACTTGTAATAGGCATGTAAATAAAGACAAAATTCTAGAGCAAGTTTTTTCAGTTTTCCCTTTGTGTCAACTGTGCCATGATCATTGTTTACTACATGATGATTAAATACTACACAATACTATGTGAGCCATTTCCCATATTTTAAAACTCTTATTTTAAATCTAGGTGACAAAGAAAAAGAAGGACAAAAAGAAAATTGCATCCGAATGTCTTCAAATGGCACCGGAGGAATTGGAAAAATATGTCATTGCAATGATACCATTGGAGGAAAATATCAAGGTAATTTGTTAATTTGTTCTTCTATCGAATTCATTTGTGAATTGAGTTGCGTTTAATTTATACCCTTATCTGGTTCATGTAGATTGAGGAGAGGAATGTATCTGCGTCATGTAGTGATCATAAAAAAAAAGACATGGATGACGACACAAAAAAAATTAATAATCTAGTTTTTGTTCTATTTTTAAGTATTTTGATTATCTAGGTGAAACCATCAACATTGTTTAATGGTTTTAAGTAGTTATGCACTGAAACCAATAGTATGCCCTAATGGTTTCGGTGCATTAGTATGTCCTAATGTTAAGATAAACTCAAATTAACTCTTTCAAATGCCTTTTGTACACACAGAGTTGTGAGGGGATAGCATTAAATATTGACCATGCAACATAAATAGATAAATGTTCTATTAGAACTGTTTTGATTGAAATGAAAGTTTATTGTTAATAATTTTTCTTTTTTGATCTCCAGGTGAAGAAATCCAAGAAGCAAAGTTCAATGCCTTCCTTCAGTCTTGGATTGACACCGGAGGAGGAAGAGAGGAATGTATCAGCGTCATGTAGTGATGATAAAAAGAAAGATACACAAAAAAATGAGGTAATTCGTTAATTCATTCATCAATGGTACTATTTTGATTTCGATACACAAACCATTTTCATAATTGAATATAATCTAGATTTTGATTATCTAGGTGAAACCATCAACATTGTTTAATGGTTTCAAGTGCTACTAGGCACACTACTAGGCACTAGCTACTTTCCAGTGGACTGATAAACTAGGCCTCTCAACAACATTGCATTTGAGCTTGATTCTAAATTTGCTGTGAAACAATTACTAAATTCACAAATTCTAAGTTAGGCTCTATATTGCTCTGAGGTGTACTGAGTTCCTTTTTAATACTCAAAAGTCAAAATTGTTTAGTAGTTACTGTTACCAAGTTACATATGAATTTTACAATTAAGTAATAACACTAGTTTCATGTTCATGAGACTGAAGTTCATGTTCCTTTCCAGTCTCCTGCACACTAGTTTCAGCTGATAAACATTAGAATATTATGTTCAAATTCTTTCGAAATTATGTTTTCCTTTAAGTTTATAAGTAGTTATGCACTGAAACCATTAGTAGGCCCTAATGGTTTCAGTGCATTAGTATGTCCTAATATTAAGATAAACTCAAATTAACTCTTTCAAATGCCTTTTGTACACACAGAGTTGTGAGGGGATAGCATTAAATATTGACCATGCAACATAAATAGATAAATGTTCTTTTAGAACTGTTTTGATTGAAATGAAAGTTTATTGTTAATAATTTTTCTTTTTTGATCTCTAGGAGAAGAAATCCAAGAAGCAAAGTTCAATGCCTTCCAAGTAGTTATGCACTGAAACCATTAGTATGCCCTAATGGTTTCAGTGCATTAGTATGTCCTAATGCGTTTTGTTAAGATAGACAGAGTTGTGAGGGGATAGCATTAAATATTGACCATGCAACATAAATAGATAAATGTTCTTTTAGAACTGTTTTCATGATGTTTATTTGAAAAAATAGCAGCAGTCACATTTTGCACTGAACTTCTACCAGTGGAAGTTGTATTCAAAATAGCAGCATTTACATTTTGCATTGATCTAATTTTTTTTGACACTTTGGTCTTTTATTTGTAGTTGATTAACCAACTTGTGAGAATGATTATGACTAAAACAATAAAATAGATATTTGAAACCATTAACATTGTTAAATGGTTTCATTAACATTAACATTAGTATGAGCTAATGGTTTCGACACCCTAAAATAGTAAAAAATAATAATTTTGATTTCCAATATATTGATATGATTTGTTTTTCGCCAATTAATTATCTGTCAAACATTCATGCATATACTATACGCGCATGTTTAAATATCTATAATCATCAATCTAAACAACAAAGAACGTCAAATGAATAACATAAAAAATTAACACCACAAAATTCTTTTTCTTCTTCTTCTTCTTCTTCAACTTAATGTCTACTTTTAGATGACTTTCTCCAACCCTTTTTTATCCTAACATAAAAGAAAACATAAAAATCAAAACTAGCATTGAGAAGCATCAATTCATGATTTGAATTCATAATAAAAACTTACATATTAGGTGAATCATTAGGCAATACTTCAACATCTTTTCTTTTGTTTGGACAATTACGTGAGTCATGATCGGTTCCAGCACAATTTGGAACTTTACAATGGCGAGTCTTCTTTGCAACTTCAACTCCTCCTTTTGCTCTTGATCCTTTTGGTCGACCTTTGAATTTTGAAACAATTGGAATTCCAACATCATAATCATCATTATTTGGAACATCAAGTTCTACATCAATTAAATCTTCTTGACTTTTGGGCATTCCTTTTATATCTTGGATGAGTTTCTCCAACCCACTAGTAGCAACTTGTTTCCGTTCATTTGTTTTTAAAGATTCATCTTCAAGACATTGAATTAAAGAACGAAACTCAGCAAAAGAGGCATCATTGCCATTTACTATGTGACTGGATCTTGGGATCAATGAACTTTCACGCCTCCATCGAAAAGGAAGATACTTTGAAGGTAAACAAAAATAATTTTTCAACTGTAAAACACGAATAGCATGTCTGCATAATATTCCAGAAAACTCAAATTCTTTACAAGAGCAACAAATTGATTCTTGTGCTGCTATCCAAGTTACAAGACGACCTCCATCATTTTTTGTGTGATAGTTCACAACAAAACGCCCAATGTTTGTTTCAAATGCTGCATATTTTGCAGATAACTCAATCTGAGGTTGAATCAACCCAAAAGCATAAGGTGTCAGTATAGATGCAACATGTTCCTCAATAGGAAAACTTGTTTTAAGTGAAAGATTATGATACTTTTGATGCATTCTTGCCTCCTCTCCTGCTTGATTTCTTATTTCGACAGCAACACCAACCTTCACAATAATATTCCAATTATGAGTTCAATGTAATGTAATGGATAAAGATAAATATGTACTTACAAAAGTAACACAAGTGAGTTCATACCTTATTAATAAAATCTGTCAAACTTGTTTTGGAATCCAAATAGTGTTTAATATATGAATTTATCGATTCTGAACGTCCGGTTGTTGTCATCCCAGCAAAAAAGAAGTCCTTCAAATAAGCTAAGGCCCAATATTCGCGAAGAGAATAAAGCAACAAAATGCGCTTATCTACACTTAGACCAAATTGTGCAACCATTGATAGCCATTCTTGTTCAAAATCATCTACACATTCTAAATGGTACAACCTGTGAAACTCAGATTTAAAGTCATTATATGTTGCACCTAATAGAAGAGAAAACCAGCCTGACAACTTTCCGACAATGTGCCATATGCAAAAAGCATGTTTTGTGTTTGGCAATTCTAATGCAATGGCTTCTTTAAGTCCAGGATCTTGATCCGTAAGAATTGTTTGTGGATACTTTCCTTTGACAAAAGCTAGAAAAGTCTGAAAATATTGAAATAAGAGATTTACAACAAAAGATAATAACTACTTATAAACTATAATCTATCAAATAAGCTATAAGCTATAAAAACTACTTATAAACTTAAAGGAAAATCATTATCAAATAACCTATAAGTTGTTTTAGGCAGATTTTTCACAAACGGAAAAGATCTTATAACAACATATCATAAATTGTTCTAACAAGTGCTACTTAATACTTTATGACAATATATAGTGTCTTTAAATAAACAACTTATTTGCAGCCTATAGGCTATATAACATAATATTACTTAAACTTATTATGATAAACACTGAAACCATTAGTATGTCCTAATGGTTTTAGTGCATAACATATTGAAACCATTAGTATGTCCTAATGGTTTCGATACCCTAAAATGGCAAATTGTGGCAAATATACCATCCATGCATATGCGTTGTGGTCTCAAGAATAAAAACCAGAATATAACATCATAAAAACCAGAAAAAGCAAAACATACACCTAGGAACAATTGTAGCATAAATAGATATTTACCTTTAAAGCCCAACTGAACGAAGGAATCTTCTCATTTTTTAATAGAACACAACCAAAGAAAATTGAATTACCATGATTGTCAACACCAACCCATATACCAAGTGGCATATCATAACGATTAATTCGATAAGTAGTATCGAAGACAACCACATCCCCAAAAGCTTCATATGCACGGATCGAATCACCAAATGCCCAAATAATATGTTCCAAATTCTTATTCTCATCTATTGTGTAATCATATTGGAAAGCATCATCTAAATCTTTCAAACTTTTACATAATTTTAGGGCCTCTGAAACATCACTTTCTTTGTTAAAACAACTTTGGCTTTGAAGGAAATTCCTAATATCTTTATCTATAAATGGTAGACTACCTACATCTATTCCTTTCTCTAACTCAAGCAATCGCATTGTCATAGTAATGGAGCAACCAGCTTTTGCCATCATAAGTATTCGATTTTGATCAACAATTGGAATGATACGATAAGCAGGGAGAAAGTGAACCTCTTTCTCATCTAACAACTCATGGTTGTGAACATTGTTTAAATGTATAACCACCCATTTTTGCTCACATCCAATTGTATTTTGAGCAACAATCAATTTTGCACTACAATTACATCTTGAAGTTTTTCGATTCCTTTGATTTTCCAATTCATTAACTTTGACTACTTTACGAAAACCAGCACGATGGCATTCAAACTCTTGTTTATAAATACCTGATGGATTCTCCTCACTCTCATACTGTTTGGATTTGTAGACATGATGACGTCTAATTGAGAATCCATTTTTGTGTGCAAATAAAGAGTAAGATTCATAAGCATGGTCAATACTATTGAATACTTGTCCTTTATAAGGCGCCCCATCATCAGTGTTATTGGCTAGAGGTAAGGAATCAACTACTGGCCCTTCATCAGTGTTATTGATCATAATCACAACTTCATTGTTTACTTCAGAAGACATAATAACCCAACTAAATAACCTAATTAACTAGAAATTAACTAATAACAAAGCATCTCATGCAATTAGGCAGAGAAAGGAATGAATAACCTCTTTGTAAAACGAAAACGAAGACGAAATCTGATTAAGCACGATGATCAAGAGGAAGAAGATGAAGCACGATGATGAATCTGATTACGGTGAGGATGATGATTTGCGTTGATGATGATGCGCCGTTGATCATGCTTTGCGGCGTTGATGATGATTTGCGATTGATGATGATGCGGCGTTGATGATGGTTACGGTGATGATGATGATGAATTCGTTCATGATTGTGGTTTGCGATTTTCTTCAGGTTACAACTCTGGTGGGGGGTATGAAGTAATTGGGGGGGCGCGTGAGTAAACATTGGTGTGGGGGGGGGGCATGAAGTAATTGGGGGGGCGCGCGTGAGTAACAATTGGTGGGGGGGTATGAAGTAAATTGGGGGGCGCGCGTGAGTAACATGCAGGTCGTAGTTGCTAACTACGACCTGCATAGGTCGTAGTTAGAATTCCCCATATATATATATATATATATGTATGTTAATAAAACTATCAATTTATTTACTCTTTCCTTATCTTTCAATATTTTCTCAAACATTCTGCCAACAAATCATTAGTTCCCATTTTATTTAAGATTTAAATGTATTTTTTTTGTATAAACAGATTTTTTTTTCTTGTAGTTTTAGTCTCTTCTAAATTAAAATTGTTTAATGGTTCTTAATTTTTTTTAAATTTAATGATTTTTTATACTTAAAATGCTATAAAAGGTTCTTTTACAAAAATTTAATTTTTTACCATTAAGAATAAATCAAATATGAATTTTTGAATGTAAAAAATTCAAGATATATATCAGATAAAAATTGTCCACAAATCGTAATTTAACTAGTAAATTTTTTTTTGAGCTATTTTTTGTGTAGAAACTATTTATAACATTTTAAACACATTTTTGAAATAGAAAACCAGGCATACTATCTTTTTTTTTTTACAAAAAATGCATATTATCTTAACAATGATTAAAACAATGTTTATGAAAAAATTGTGAATGTGTTAATGTAAGTGAAAAACAATGTCATGATTATTAGGTTAATTGTTGAGATTGAAATTTGAAATTCAACTATTCCGTTATGTTGTGTCTAAGTTTTTAGTATCTATTTTATCAAAAAAAAAAGAAAAAAGTTTTTAGTATCTATTATTATTATTTCAAACAACCTACCAAAAACATTTTGATAGAGGAGAAGTAAACTCTTCTCTACAATAATAATAATAATAATAATAATAATAATAATAATAATAATAGCACCATCTAAAAAAAACTTAAATTTAAACATGAATAATATTAAAATGTATTTGTTTTTCAAAGAGTTCTTAAAATAATGCTCCATCCGTCCCAAAATGTAAGAGAAAAAACAAAAATCACACTTATTAAGAAAAAGTATAATATATGATTGAAGGTATGTTTTTTTTAAAAAAGTTGTCTAGAAAAATGTAAAAACAATTTTTATTGGTTGTTGGTTATAGAAAAAGTAAGAAAGTGAGTAAATTTTTCTTTAAAAAATAAATGTTTGGACTTTTTCTCTTATATTTTGGGACAAAAAATTTGAGTTTTTTTCTCTTACATTATGGAACAGAGGGAGTATATCTTTAATAAAATAGCATAAAATATCAACAATTTCATCGAATAAAATTACATGCGTTGAGTACGTAAATTATAATCCAACTAAAAATAACAAATTTCTTTATGATAAATGTTTTCATCCAGTTCCAATTAAAAATCTCATACCAAAAAAAAATAGCAACATATTCCACTTTTCTTTTTTGAATAAATACTATATATTCAACATAACATTTTCTTTTCTGTCAAAAAGTAAAACATAACATTTACTTTAGTGAAAAAAAACAAGACAGTATGAACCAAAAAAAAACATAAGACATTCACATCAGAAATTTGTCCCAACAAAAAAAACACATTGAACATAAAATATTCATAAAAAAAGAAAGATAAATAAACAACAACAAATCAACAATAGTGTTTGTGTCGAAGATGATCACAATCCCCATCGAAGCACTCATCCATTACATTTCATGAAAACGATGATACCTTCAACTCTTTCATTTTGATTTCAAAAACACCAACAAATTTCATCCTCCAATTTTCATCAATTTTTTCTTTCACTCCTTGCAATTTACCCTCTTTGATCTCTCTCAGAAGAGGAAACTCACCAATATTGTATCTTGTTATAGATTATGTGCATATATTTATAGAGAGAGCAAGAGAAAGAGAGAGATACTCAAAAGTTCTGTTTTTTCAAGTTTATCACTTTCTTTTGAATTCTCAAGGTATTTGAGCTTTGTGATGAAATTAAGCTTGTGGGTGTTTTGCAAATTTAGTTATTATTTGTGGGTCATTGGAAAAAAGAAAACTTTTTTACTCTATTACTTAATTTGAGTTTATGAACTATGGTTTTGTGTATTGCTGGAAATTATGAGTTTTTGTTGTGTTTTTGGGTGTAAATGATTGTTAATTGAAATGGGTAGTCATTGAATCTAGGGGTGAGGGAAGTTGTGAGGGATTTTTGTTAAGTTTTCGGTGTTTTTTGAGTACTGGAAGTGGTATTTGTGTTTGGTCTTTTGACAATGCTACTGTTTTGATTTTACAGTAGAGTGATTGGTTGGTTTTATTTCTTGTTTGAAATGCTAAGCAATGCTATGAACCTGAATTGTTTGAAATGTTTGTCACATATGTAGCACTGATACTTCAGATTGATGCGTGTCCGGTGTTTGATATGACTCCAACACACGTGGTTACATTCACTTATTCAATTTTCTCAAACTATTTGTAGACGTGTCAGTATAGTATATGGTGCCTGTGTTGGTGTTTCATAGTTTATCAGGTATTTGGAGAGGTAAATTAATTATTTGTTGTATTGGTATTGACAGAAAGGATATCATCATAGATTTGTGGAGAGGTTTGTCATGCTGAATGTTTCTGTCAACCACTGGAGTAGGGATGAATTCTACCATTGATGATATGAATTTGATTCAGCAAGCACAGAGGCATCACTTGGTTGTGAGGGAGATAGGTGAAGAGATTGATTTAGAAATTGGACCTGGAGAAGATGATCCTTCATTTGGTAATACCACATTAATTGGTGCACCATTGCGGGAATCTTCTGCAGAAGAGCATGGTGAGAGGAAGCAGATGGTGGTGGTTTCTCAGCTTCCAAATGATGCTCAAGATATGGTTCAGACCCCACAGGGGAAAAGGAAGAAAAAAGTTGTTAAAAGATGGAGAGAGGAATGGGCAGATACCTACAAATGGGCTTATGTCGATGTAAAAGACGGGACACCAAGGATTTTCTGCTCTGTCTGCAGGGAATTTGGCCGGAAACATCGAAGGAATCCTTATGGGAATGAGGGTAGTCGTAATATGCAGATGAGTGCCCTCGAAGAACACAATAATAGTTTGCTTCATAAAGAAGCTCTCCGTCTTCAATCGGCCTCCAAAGATAAAATTATGGCCGACAAACCCGTTTATGTTAAAGGTTGGCCATCTCAACACCCTATATTAACTGACATGTGCAAATAATGTTGTCAGTTTCATTAAGAAAATTAACGGCATATACTGTTTTTCTAATATTTGAGTTAGCTACTGATCTGAGTTATGGAATACATAAACTGTGATCTTACCCCAAACCATTTTAGTTATTGGTCCTATGTTCATGATAGATATATAGTTAGTTGTGTTGAAATGTCAAAAAAGATGCATTTGATCAATTACATATAGGATAATAGGAATATGCTTTGTATTGTATCAAGTGAAAACATAATTTTATTAGGTAAATCTGAATTATTTTGGTGATTTCAGATGATTGTATGGCATACAATCATTTTTACTTGTTCCTCCCTATTTTAGTGACTATTTTGCAAAATATAGTTTCCTTGAATACTTTCTGTAAGGAGTATGTATGTGTCAGTGGCAGAGTCTAGACTCCGGCTAAGACTTGGGCTTCAGCGAGCTTTAGTTTGGGCCCCAATTTGTCTGTTTAGAGTTTGTTTGGTTCAACTATCTCTAGGTAAATATATATGATATTCGCAAGCAAGAAGTATAGTTTATAGATTCAGTTTCCTTTCCTATCTCAATCTCTGTCTTTGTTATGGAGTTTCTTAATCTTGACTTCTCTGAAGTCCCACAAGGTTTATGCTTCTTTCTTAAAGAATATTAGAGTTTCATTTAGTTCAGTGCCATTTTAAAATTTCTGTGCAGATCTTAAATGTCCGGTCGTCGCATTATCAATACCTTCCTATATGGCAAATTGCAAGTCCATTTCTCTCGTTCTTGATAGAATTTCTGTTTTACAATTTACATATTTGTTCTCTTTATACTTATATGCGCTCTATTTAATTTCTTGATAAAAATGCTTGCTTTCTTTTGGGTATTGCCTGACAAATCCTATAATTGAAGCTGTAATGTCAAAAACAGCGGGATCTATTCTTGAAGCAACACTAAAAAGGGATCCTCATGAGGTTGAATTCATTCAGGCAGTCCAGGAGGTAGTTCAAGCTCTTGAGAGAGTCATCGGGAAAAATTCTCAGTGAGTTTTGTTCAAATGGTTATTATCGTAAAAGTTTTACATATTTATTCATTATTACAGCTGACAAAGCCAATGTTTAAACACTGGATAATATTATCATGTTTCAGTTATGTTAACATCATGGAGCGATTATTGGAACCTGAACGAATGATTATTTTTCGAGTTCCATGGGTGGATGATAGGGGTGAGACACACGTTAATCGAGGGTTTCGGGTGCAATTTAACCAGTCAATGGGCCCATGCAGGGGAGGCATTCGTTTTCATCCATCGATGAATTTAAGTATTACAAAATTCCTTGGGTTTCAGCAGGTATTACTAGTATTTTTGGTATTTGTTACTCCCTCTAGTCCTTAATATAGGGGAAACTTTATTTTTTAGATTCATTGAATAATTGATGTATATGGCCTATATTATAGACCAGATACATCAATCATTCAATGAACCTAAAAAGCAAACTTTCCCGTAAATTAAGGACCGGAGGGAGCATTGCTTTTACATCAATTTTATGTCACTTTCAGGGGATAAATACACAAACATGATTGCATATCGAATTGAAGATGTGTAGTACACACATCTGTCATGATAAAAATGTGAAACTCAAGATTCACTGCCATATTACTAAAAAAAGAAATCCTTAAGGTTAAATCTTGTATGGACTTTAATAATTTGGACAGAAAACCTGTATTCACTAAAAATTCTACTTATACTAGTCATAAAGTTCTGAGTCTAATTAAGTAATTGTATATAACCAAGTCTTTATTATTTGATATACTTGACAAATATACCAAGGCTAACATATCAACAAAAGTTTACAATCTAAATTTCAAGCTGCATTTCCGTGGTGGACCTCTTTATTCAAAACTTATTCTCTGCAGACCTTAAAGAATGCTCTGTCACCTTACAAATTAGGAGGTGCAGCTGGTGGAAGTGATTTTGATCCAAAAGGAAAAACTGATAATGAGGTGAGTTATCAGTTTAATCTCATCTTTTGTAGTTTTATAAATTTATAATAACTAAATTAATTTTATATGGTGTCAGATTATGCGATTTTGCCAGAGTTTCATGTGTGAGATGTATCATTACCTTGGTCCTGACAAGGTAACTGAAAGTACACTTTTCCTTTATTTTTTTACCTATTCATGTTGAAGGCCGGTTCAACATGTTATTCTTTCATGGATGTATCTTAGGACCTTCCATCAGAGGAGATGGGCGTTGGTACTCGCGAGATGGGGTATCTTTTTGGACAGTATAGACGGCTAGTTGGTCATTTTCAGGTAACTCAAACATTGTTAAATACTTACTAATTACTATTTGGGGATTTATTTATTTATGTTCTTTTGGGTTTTCCTCCTATAATTGGATCTGAATATTATTTTTTTGATTCACATTACATAAAATCTGTTAGAATATGTAGAAAAGATCTCATTATGTATAGGCTGTATCTTGGAGTAATTTAGATTATCTTAGATTATTTCTTAGGTTTGAAGTAATTGAGTTAGTGCTTATTCTTTTGTATCAAAAACAATATTTTGTAATTTTTTTATTTAGCTTCTAATTTTAATCTGGTTGTTGTATAAATGAATGTCCATATTATGCACATATTAGGAACATGGTATTTTGAGAAACTAATTATGCTGGCATTCATTGAAGAAACAAAAACATTTATTGTCAAGTAATTTTCATATGCATACCTTCTGCAGGGAACTTTTACAGGACCAAGAATTTTTTGGTCTGGCTCCAGTCTTCGACCTGAAGCTACTGGCTATGGGCTGGTAATTTCAACTTTTAATTGCTCCTTGTGTCTTCTGGACTTCCTTTTTATTTCTCTTTTTTTCTTACATTCTTTTATGGCAGGTCGATTAAGTTACCTCGTGCATGCACTTTTTTAATTAAAAAAGATAAGCAATCTAAGTTTTATTGCCTGCATATATGGAAACTTCTCATTTCAGAATAAAGCGCGTACAACATATCTATTCCGACCAAAAATGTTGTCAATATGTTTTTTACATACCTGGTGTTTCAAGATTAAATTTAATAAATTTTTCATGAATGTTCAGGTTTTCTTTGCCCAGCTCATGCTAGCTGACATGAATAAAGAACTCAAAGGATTGAGGTTTCTTTTTTAACTCATGCCATTTTATAAAGATTGTTTTTACTTGTTACTTTTCCAACCCATGTTTGTGATCCTGGAATGCTCTTCTAATTTATAATTTCTTGTAGATGTGTAGTGAGTGGTTCTGGAAAGATTGCATTGCATGTTTTAGAGAAGCTAATTGCATATGGTGCACTTCCCATTTCAGTATCGGGTAATTTGTTTTTCTTTTATGAATATGTAGCGGCTATTGCACTTTATTATTGTGCATTATTTTTAACTAAAGTGTTCATCAGATTCTAGGGGATATTTAATTGACGAAGATGGATTTGACTACATGAAAGTACAATTTTTGAGAGATATCAAAGCTCAGCATAGAAGTTTGCGGTTTGTATCACATCTGTCATTCATATATGTTTCATGCTGGCAGTTATATTATATATGATCTAATGATCCTTGTTCACAAATTGGTGCATGCAGAGACTATTCAAAGACCTATGCACGGTCCAAATATTATGATGAGGCAAAACCCTGGGTTGAAAGGTGCGATCTTGCATTTGCTTGTGCAACACAGAATGAGATTGATCAATCTGATGCCATGAATTTGGTTAATTCAGGCTGTCGTATACTAATAGAAGGTAGTTATGTTTCTAAGATGTGATATGTATTTTGCTTTTTTTTTTTGTCTTCTTTCTCATATATACTAATGAAATATACATTTTATTGTTTGAATCTTAGGTTCAAACATGCCCTGTACCCCTGATGCAGTTCAAGTTCTGAGGAAAGCTAATGTTCTTGTTGCTCCTGCCATGGCTGCTGGTGCTGGAGGGGTTAGATGTTTCCTTAATTTTTCCTGTGTAAAATTTACATATATTCCTACATCAACCAAAATAACATTAATTGGTCGTGGTGTGAAACTACTTACCTTCAATTCTAAATATGTATTTTCTAGTCCTTCTATAATGACAGTGCAAAATTTATCATCCATAATTAAGAGTTTTGTGGTGCAAAATATTATAGTATTATTTTATTTTTATTATGCTCCATTTGACATGGAGATGTAGTGAAACGGGATGGAGTACTTCCCTAGTTCAGGTTCTTGTTTGAGGAACTTAACATCTTTTTGCTTTGATCGTTCTTTGATCTTTTGTTCTCGTTGCTTGTAGGTTGTGGCTGGAGAACTTGAATTGAATCATGAGTGCAGTTTGATGAACTGGTCACCAGAGGACTTTGAATCTAAATTGCAGGTACCTATTCGAAATAAATTGTTCATATAAGTGGCAGAACTCGTCGAAATTTTATGAGGGGGCAAATATAAAGAAAACACAAAATACATTTTTATGAATTTTGTCTTGCCCATTTTCATTCTTGACAAAACTCTGTGTAGTTACTATAGAAGCTAGTAACTAGTAACTACACAAAGAGCTATAAAAGCAATGAAACAATGTTATGTCATGCTATATCAACTTCTGTTGCTTTTTTCTTTTGGCAGGAAGCAATGAAACAGACATATCAAAGAGCTATAAAAGCTGCAACTGATTTTGGTTATCAAAAAGAAAGCCCTGAGTAAGTGATTTTTTCAGTTACATAACAACACAAATAAAAGGCTCTAAACAAATTTTTATGCTTTACTTTCCAAAGTGGCTCTGTTTATATATGATATGTTGTTAATCAATTTTGGTTAGCATAATTTGAACAAATCGTTGTTATTCTGTGATGTGCTATTTAGCACAAAATGTTGTAATATAGCTGTTATTGTGGCGCTAAAGCGCTCTTGTGTAACTATTCATGTCATGTACCTGATACTTTTAGTAACTATTCTTAATCATATTCACCTATGTTGCTACTTGCGAGTTTTAACTATCGTGCATTAATATTTGTTTGCTTATTGTTATATCATGTCAGGGCTTTGGTACATGGAGCGGTTATCTCTGCCTTTCTAACTATTGCTCAAGCCATGACTGATCAAGGCTGTGTATAATAATAAACTGAATGTTGCAAAACTTCGGATGCATCATTATGCCGGTATTTATCACCAAGGGTCAATGACACAATGTCACTACTGAGAAAGCATATTTCCTTGTATAATTTGTAGTATAAAAATTGGTTATGAAAATGTGGAATCAAAATCTAGAGGACAAATAAATTTTATTGTCAAAAAAAAGGAGAAATTGTCATTGTATTGTTTAACCCGGCTAGGCTTGATGATCATTCAAAACTTTAGAAATATTTGTATGTTGAGATTAGAAATAAAATATTAGCATTTGATTATTATGATTGTTATCTAGTCAACAATATACTAGTATATTTCAAAAATTTCTGAGACCCTATATTGAATTTGAATGTGTCCTAAAATCATTACTTTTTAAATGTTGGTTATTGGTTTCATTACAAATGATTATAAATTGATCAAGGCTACATATTAACGAGCAATAAGTAATGAAAAATGTTAAATAATGCACCAGATGCACTAGTTAAGAAAATTCAATATAGTATAACAACATTCAAGTTTTAAGCTTGGAGAAAATTCATGAAAATAAGTTTTTAAGACAAATAATACAACGATGGAGGAAGAGTAGATTCAGATCTGGAAATAGCAACAATAGAAAAGCCGCAAACAGCGACATTGACAAAGACGTCACATACAACAACATACAAATTCGGAGGACACACCGTGCAAACTAGCAGTGGCAAACATCACACATAAACCATCATTCTAGTTGGTCCATAGAATCCAAATGCAGACATTTTGGATACACTTGAAATGAGACAAAAACATAGGAAGATTGTTGATTTATTACATGATTATACTTTTGCATGCATGCGCACACGTTTATAATAAACAAACTCGTCTCATTTTTCTCACTTAAAATTTAGTTGAATAGTTTGTCCATCCATTTTGTGTGTTCATGTAATTTAAAGCCGATAACTACAAATAAAAATGTTTCTTAATACACTGTCACACTCCAAAAACATCTGCAAAATACTCTTTCCTTAATGATAACAATAAAAACAAATCCCGGTCAAGATGGAAACTCCCTCAAGCTAGCAAGGAAAGCTGTAGATCACTACATGATAAAACTACATCTGCAATTTAACTCGCTCGCATGGAAGAATGTGTGGATGAATCAGATTTTTCAGCTAGATAATGCTCAAGCATATCATCTTCATCAACTGCCAAGAAACAGATAAAACATGTATTTTATCATTACTATGCATAAACTTTCTAGATAAAATAGTATATCAATTAGGGATAGAGATAGAGAGCATAAGAGACCTTCGAAATCCTCATCATCATCAAAGTCGATATCTTCCTCATCCTCCTCATCCAATTCCTCGGTGACAATAGCTGCACCTTTCTGTGAACAGACAAAGATCAAATCTATTATACATACAAAACAATGACAACCTTTTACACACCAGGTTAGCTTGTATCATTGCTATGTCCTTAAAATTTAAGGGATAATTGTTTAAAGGTCTAGAGTAAAAGAGGAAACACTGATCTAAAGTGTGGTTAATTAAGTTAAGCGTTTTAAGTGAGAAAGATCATAACAAGTTCAAAAGTCGGGACCAGAACGCATTAACCACTAGTGTGGTTTATCTTGTTATAATCAAGTGTCAAGTGATAATGGTTATTGTGCTAATTGAGATAATTTTATAGCTCAAAGGTGACAGCCTGACAGGTCTTTCCGAACAATGATCTCAATATTTAATGTCTCATTTTGGAGGCACCATGGAAATTTTTTAACAACTATAAATTAATTCAATGTTCAATGTATATTTTAGTCACAAGTAGCAAATTATATACATGAAACTTGTAACATAGAAAATGTAAATTTAAGGCATCAAAGGTGACAGAAAAGTACCATTCTTCCACTTTCAAACCACTGTCTACCACTGAGTTTTTTTTCCTTCGAAGTAGCAAGCACAGACTCTGGCATTAGCCTGCAATCGGGACAAATTGTTTCGGCGTCAGAAGGAAAGTTGTGACTACAGAGAGTAAGCTTCCAATTACTTGTTCAAAATAAAGGTTGGAGATTGTAATCCTTTTAAATATCACACCTCTGTTCTATTCTTTGTAATAAATGCTAATTACAATTTTATAAACACCCACCCATTTTCTTTTCATCTATCCCTGACATGCGGAAGAACTTAAAACCCCTATTCCTACTGATAATCAGGTGTCAAAAATGCAGTAGATTAACTAAGCTACACAAAACCTGTGTTATACAACTGTAGAAATGAAGATATTTAAAAATGAGTGCCATACATCAAGAGCAACTATAAGGGGCTTACTTGGCTCGTTCAAGTGCTAGTTCAGCTTCAAACCTTTCCCTCCATGCCAAAAATGTTTCAACAGTAACTGCTTCTCCATGGGGTATCACTATCTAAGAATGTTGAAAGATAAAAATTTGTCACGCAGTTTTTCAATATAACCTTTCAGAGGCAAATGGGAAAAATCATAAAAAGAATATATTACAGAGGAAAACATATCTTCATTTTAAATTGAGTCCAGATAAGAATAACAGAATGCACAAACAAACCACTTTCACTAATATGACTATCACAAACTACAGAGTTATACTTTGAAACATACTAAAACAGACAGGCGGACATATAAAAATGCAGAGTATAATCAAGATGTTTAATCTACCATGTGCAATCGACTGGGTAAATTTTGTAAGAATTAGTGAATTATGACACCCCAAAATACTGTGTAGAATAATAATCACATACTGATTATTTAAGCCTCTATTCCATAGAAAATAACCACTTGAAATTGTTTTTTCCTTCATAATAAAAAAATTTATATCAAGAGTAATTGGTATACTGATCATTTGTGTTCTTGTTCACTATGATGGAAATATCTAAGAAGAAATCTATCACTGAGTTTGTAAAATTTGATTAAGGGATGAAATTATGAAAATCTGAACTAGTTTTTTAAGTTTATTGAATATTTTGTTATCTATTAAGCATGCCAAAAAAAAAATTAAAACCAATCCAATTAGTGTTTTAGACTGGATTCTGGATCAGATTTGTGTACCCCTGAACACCCCTAACCACACCTAACATATATGATCTGCTGATCAATGTTCTGTTGAAGGATAATGGTTTTGGTAGCAGTCAGCACTGTCTTAAAAACAAAGCATATTGAACATGGTTATGCAAATATCTAAGCAAATATGATTATTTCCATGGACCAAAGCATAAAATATAGATACAGCTAAGGTGCAACTATCATAAAGATGATGTAACATTCAGTATCAGTGATCTTGCATATGAAGTTTAATAAAGGGTGCAGTAGTGCCGCTCGTCCTCCTCCTAGGACTTTAACTAATCAAGGCATATTGGCTTAAGTATCCTGCCACATCAATCAACCTTAATCCGTCTAACAAGAATACAAAGGTTCAGAAGATTTATTTAAGAAAAGGCGGGGAAAAAGGCATATAATCTTTAGTCTTTAGACATAAATATGCATACATATTCATTCTATTATTATTACTATCTTATTCCAATAGTTTTATCATGTTAACTTGTCCATGGTTCGCGGCTACCCAAGTAATGCTCATAAATCTTGAAAGAACGACTATTTTATACTTGTAATTCAGAACGCACTTGACTAACAAAAAAACATTAAAAAATATCATTATGCATAGTAGACATCTTACATCTTCTTTGGCTGCCTCTTCTGCTTCAGCATTCTCACCATCTGAGTCTTCAGAAAACCGCTCAATCAACCACTCTTTAGCTGAGTTAACAAGTGTGTAGATCATAGCCATTCCAAGATTTTCAGATGCCTGTGGAACACAAGTTTTGCATCAAAATTTCCATAACCTGACAAGTATGCACAACAAATCTTGAGTTCCATACCCATCAGCCATTGTGCAGCATGTAAATGCTTATGCATATACGTAATAACGTAAAGGTGGAAACATTGTATTCAAAATGGCCATTATGAATTCTTTTAATTTGAATGACAATTAGTGCAAGTATTGTATTCAGAATGGTCATTAAGAAGTCTTTCAATTTGGAGACAGACAGTGCAAGTATAGAACAAAGACCAGTTCAGCTCAAGCAATAAACTAAACAGAAAAACTGCATATGTTTAAAAACTACCTCTTGTTGAAGTTTGTCTTTCAAAATCCTTAAATCTTCAGACCCTATTCCTCGCAAACTGTTTAGTATAGTTAAATATAAGAAACTCGTCTTAATATTAGTATGCAATAAATGAAACAAAAGCCTATTTACTGAACTTGACATAAACTGGACAGACAAACAAAAACAAATTATATATAGATACTGACCTGCTCACATTCAAAAGCGGAGGTTCATCGGGATATTTTTCTGTGTGCACGAAGATCAAAGCCAGTTGAGCTGCAACAAATGCCAACCACGTCTTTTGTATATTAGACATCAGAGGATTTATATACAAAAAAAAATAGTAAATAAGCTTCAAAAGTAAAGCCATGTCTTGGGAAGAAAATGACAAGATATTCCAAAATGAATAAAGTTTCAATAAAACTGAAAGACAAGGTGGAAAAGAAAATAATATATCAAAAAGGAAGAAACCTGGATTAGTAATTGACCCATCTTCCTCTTCCTCCTGTACAATTGCATAACACAGATAAATATAAGGCCACTTTTTTGAAATTGTGTGAAAAAAAAGATTTCGCAGTTGCCTAAGCACAATACATTAGTCAAAGAAAGGGGAAAAGTAATGAAAATGAACCCAATTTCTGTATCCATTAACGCTGAACTCTAGTAAAATGTATGAAAAACAAGTTGCTTTTAGCCGGAAGACGGCGATAATATAACTACAAATAATTTCAGTGAAATTCAACCAATGCATACACCAGGAAAATGTTCTTGTTCTTATTTTAATTTTTAAATAATGAAGACAAAGGTAAATTTGCTTGAGTACTCAAAACATATCAATAGCATCAGTATAACTCAAACACAGATTGATTCCATAGTTTATTACTCTACCATAGACTTCAACAACAACATAAGTTTTTCTTCGGTTACGCAAGGTCAGCTACATCTTACACATATCAAAGGATATCGTGTATTCTTTCATAAATCAACTATTCAAATTTGATTAAAAAAACATAAACATAAAAGCATGCAAATTTATAATTTCTAAATACTAAAAAGTGGGTACATGGACTAAAAAACAGTAAACTTCATCGTACTTAGGGCCGATTTGGATTGGCTTATTTCAGTTATTTCTACTGACATATGTCTTGTGAGACTATTTGAAAGAACTTACGGAAACAGTTTATGACAATTTTCACAAGCTTTAATCAGCTTATTTTCACAAGCTCTTCAATATATAGCTTATGAAATCAGTTTATATCATATAAAAAAAACAACTTTATTTTATCTTTTGCTATAGAAATAGTATATGTAAGCTTATACATAAAGTGGTTATAAATAATATAAGCTACAAATAAGTTGTTTACCCAAACAGGGTCTAAGCCTAAAAGCATATTTAACCCAAAAACATGAAAATTGTACAAAAAAACAAGGAAGTAATAACAATTTACCTGTGCAGTGATTTTAATCTGGAAGCACCTATTGGAAGTGCTTAAACCACTTTCACCAGAGTGTATTTCTACAAGTAAAATCAAGCATTTTTCTCAATAAAAATAGCTTTTTTATGAAAATTAAAAAAAAAAATCAAAAATTGGAATAATAATTGTACCTTTGAATTCATCCATGAGTATAGCTTCTAATGCTTCAATTTCCATTTCTTGTTCTTGCGCGTAGTCTGTGTAAAATGATGAAATCAAAGAAGGGTTAACAAAACGGTGTCGTTTTAGTGGTAATGAGAATTTTGCAGTGTAAATTGAAATTGAGATTGAAATTGAAATTGTAGGATGAATACCTGTCATGGTAGGTTAGTTGAATTGTTGAAAAGGGTGTGAAGTGAAAGTGAAGAAGAAGAAGAAGAAGAAGAAGAAGAAGACGACCTAATTAATAATCACTGAAACACGTTTTTTTTTTTTTTTCTCTATTTGCATTCATCCATGGCCAAAATAACCCTTTACTTTGAGTTTCTTTTTTATTTACTTTTTTTACAGAGAATAATCATAATTAAAAAGAAAATATATGCTATTTAATTAAATATAGAATGATTAATTAATCATAAATAAAATCGTTTTTATAAAAGATAAATTGAGAAGAAAAATAGTCACATAAAAATTTGTATAAAATATATGATTTGTAATACAAGAACTTTTTTGTCGTAAAACATACTTTTTAAATAAGAAATGAAAAAAAAGATAATTAAACTCTAAAGATTGACATCTTTTATTCTATATGTTTGTTACGGTGCTTAAAATTCAAGCAACAACTTAACCTAATTTTTCTCTCCCAAATTTCATCATTAAATTAGTCAATTAGTCAATAAGAGATAGTCAATAAGAGATAGGGTCTTGTTAACATGTGCCCTTAGGGCACATGTAAAAGGGCACATGTTAAGGAAACTAAAAATGGAAGTTTTACATTGAAAAAAACAATATTTTGACTTTAAAAAATCACATGTACGGCTTTTAATGCAAATATTTCTATTTTTAATTCATTAACATGGGGCACATGTTAACATTTGCCTAAGAGATAAATCATATTAGTCTTTCCAAGAAAAAATTCAAATTTACATTAGTCTTCCCTCAATTTATAGAAGGAATAAAACAAATTAATATGATCAATGCTTTTTCAAATTAGCTTATCCATTCCTCTTGGTGGATTCTTGATGCAAATGGAGTCTCATTTCTAAATTAAAAATTACATAGCATGTGTCAATTAAAAAAACATCATCTAAAAAATAGTGTATAGTATATATATTTAGAAAAACTCAACTTGATTTGCTTTTTTATCTGATTATATCACTTCTTTAAACATATTCTTGCATGAAATCCAAATCATATTATTCTTGCAATCCACTATTTAATTTAAAAGTTAAATGTGTAATATCACAAAAAAATTGATTTAAGACTAAAATAATATTATAAAGTTTTTATTTTGGTGAGTATATATTTATACGTTGAAATTATTTATATATTAAAAATTGTTATCATATTGATATGTTGCTAATTAAATTTTTATTTTATTATTGGGTGATGTTATGTGGTCTTTATGATTTTAAAGATGAAGTTAATAAGTTTGTTACTTTAGTTGATCCAAAACATAAAGAATTTAAATAAGTTTGCTTCATAGTAGTTTAGGTTTTATAGAAATTGGCTTTTGTACGTTGGGTTTTATCTTTTCACAAACCATTTGCAGTTTAGATTGTTCCATTTTGACATTGTTTTGTGTTTCCCTCCACTTTCTTGAAGTATTTCTTCTCTGTATTTTTCTTCTAATTTCTTTTTTGATCATTCATGCATGTTTTTTTTTTTGTTTACACAATTCCATTCATGTTGTTGATTATTTATTTTTTGAGTTATAATTTCTTTTACGGAATTCATGTTGGTTAGGAATTCATGTTGCGGAATTTTTTTTTTGAGTTTTTTCTTTTCTTAATTAATTTACTTTAAAATTTTAATTTCTTATACCATTTTTTTGGTGTTATAAATTCTCTAATCTTATAGTCATTTTTAATTTTATTATATTTTGTTTACACACATTTTAATGTTATATTTTTATGTAAATTTTATTACTCAAAATACTATATTATAAAATCCGCGCAACGCGCGGGTGAAAAATCTAGTTAATAAGTAATGATGAATGAGAGTGAATTGATATTATCGAATTACAAAAATGTCTTAAGTTGAGTGATTTTTTATTTTTTTTATCATATGCATTGAGGGGTCTTTATTCAATTTGGTTATATACATGGTGTCAAAGAATGCCACAAAACTCCAATTCCTACACACAATTTATTTGTTGGTGACTTTTTTTTTTTTGTTCTAGGACAAATAATAATAAATAATTGCATGCGCTTGAAGAAATTTTGAAGAGTTGTTGTAAAAAAACACAGACTTAAGCTATTAATACATAAAGTATATCTTTTTCAGTAGTAAACACAATGACAAATAAATTGTGACAACTAACTTATATGCGTTTGAGAATCTTGTATCAGATAAATGTTTATGATTAACATCTATAATCGTGAAAATAATAAGCTAAATTGTGGTTATTTAGCGCCTACGGGGTATACTTGACAAAGAATAAAGGGGATGAATTCAAAGAAATGATTAATTCTTTTTGGCGAAGCAATAATAAAGTATCATGGAAATGTATAACTTATGAGGAATTAAGTTGAGAATTTATGTTGTATCATGACAGTTTCTTCATCCAAAACTATATAAGTGAACAACTTTCTAAATAATAGTTGTGATAGTATAATTGTATTCACAAAAGTATATGCTCAAACTCGCTCCGACTTTGACGAGAAATATCCAAATTGATTCGATTCAAATTTTTCGGATTTCAAATGACAGAGGAGGATGAGTAATCAAGACATAAGTATCCATCCACATAGAATTTGAATTCAAGTTTCATATGTTAGAAAGAACAATTAGAAAATGTCAACCGTTAAAATTATCTCTATATCTTGAAACATTAGTCTCCAACACTTAGAAGAAACCCTAAAAAACTTCATTCACATACACCACACAAAAATACAAATAACTTGAAAAAAAACAAAAACAAACAACACGACTTTCGTAAGTGATCAAGTTCTGATGGTTAACAAATTTCATTTCAAGATGATTACTCAGTAGAAGCTCCGATAAATAAGAAGGATGACAGCTTGGTGGGGTGCGGTCTTGTTGGGAGGATTCTCCATTTAGATTGAGAAGTAAGCATGCAACATGTCTATACGGAAAACAATCAATGTGCAGATGCACTCGCTAACATTGATTGTAATATGCTCACCAATCTTCGTTTCTTCAAATCAAATCCCTCTCAAACGAGTCATATGTTAAATGCACATATGTTAAATATTGTTCGTCTCAGAATTATCTTTCTCTGTAGTTT
The DNA here is from genome assembly GCA_951804385.1 of Trifolium dubium. NCBI lineage: Eukaryota > Viridiplantae > Streptophyta > Magnoliopsida > Fabales > Fabaceae > Trifolium > Trifolium dubium. The sequence goes on along the minus strand of OX638073.1, from coordinate 2,336,108 downwards.
TCTTTTTCGAACTACTAACAATCTTCACAAAAAAAGAAGAAGTAGTAGTATCATATTTTAGGTTTTGTTATCTAATCTTACCAAATTCCTTACCACAACATTGAAGAGTTAAGGGTCTGTTTGGATTGATGGAATGTGGTGGGATGAGATGGGATGGAATGGAATGTGTTTATGTTCCGTTGTTTGGTTTTGCAAATAATGAATGGGATGAGATGGGATGGGATGGTATGTGATGGAACTCATTCCATCCAATACCACTCATTCATTCAATTTTCCATTCCGCCCAATTTGGGGTGTGTGCAATGGAATGGAATAAATTAATAACATAAATACAATTTTATCCCTATTTGTTTTATTATTTTTTTTTTGAAAAGGCAAATACAATAAAATAAAAAAATTTGTTATGAAATTTTTCTTTCTTCCCTCTCTCTCGTCTTCTCTTCTTCTGTAACCAATTTTATTTTATTTGGTACAAACCAATTTTATATTAGTATATCTTCCCTACCTAATCTTCTCTTCTTCTGCAACCAATTTTTTTGTGTACAAATCAATTTTATTATTCTTGTTATTATATTAGTGTATGAAAAAAAATTTACATCAAATATAATCTTCGTCTCTTCTTCTTCTCTTCGTTTTTTATTAAATTAGTACTACTATTTGGTCTGACATACTACAATAGTATTATTTTAATATATGATAATATATATTTTTATCAATAAGATAGTGTTTTATTTTTGTAGAATAAGATAGTGGCTTTGGCTATTTGTCGATCCTTTTTCTCTATTAATTTGGTAGTTTATGTTCAATTAAGAGTGTTATTATAGTTTGGACAATGAATTAGTAATGAAATATGTGAAATTTATTGGTTGAATTGAGTATAAAATGTATGATATTAAGATTTTATAAATAAAGGGTATAATTGGAATAAAAAATTTATAACTCATTCCATTCCGTTCATTTTCCAAACAATGGAGTGAGAAATTTGTTCCGCTCCATCATAAAATATCCAAACAATGGAATGGAATCTATGTTCCATTCCGTTCCATTCTATTCCATTCCGCCCCGCTCCATTCTATTCCATCAATCCAAACATACCCTAAAAAGAAGAAAAAGAAAAAACACAACTCTTTAACCTCATTCCATGTTTCAAATGTACCTAGGCCTAAAGATGCCATAAGTTTCATTTTGATCCAAACAGTGAACATAAAACACACTCTCTCTCTCTCTCTCTCTCTCTCTCTCATTTCAGAACCGTTTCTCACTCCCTTTCTCTCTACCAACACTCTCTCCCCCATTCACTCTCAGGTGTCTCCGTCTGCTACGGTGACTTCACCAACCTCACCTCAAATCACACCAAAAACAAACTCCAGCACACAGAACCAAACTTTATTAGTAGAAATGTCAAAAAAAACACTGAATTAGATCTTTTTTTTTCTCACCACTTTCACCTATGATTTTCCTTCTTCTAGATCTTCTCCATCTTTTCTTCTTCATCACTTCACAACCCCTTTGACTAGGTTGATTATTTTTTCAACCCTTTTATTTTCACCTCTTTTTTTTTGCATGCACTATTGGTAAATTTTCAATCTTTGATATTTTTTTGCTGTGTTTTGTGTTTTAGGTTTAAAGGGGTTGTGCTGTTTCATTCAAAGTTGAAACCTTTGAGCTGTTTCTGAAACTGGGTTGCTTTGCTATGAAGGTTTTGGATTGAATTTGGTTTTTGGTTTTTGGGATTGTTGTTGTTTTTTGTGGTCAAATGGGTAGCTCTGGTGATTCTAACATCAATGGAATAAATGCTTCTGTGGGTGGTTTGGTTTGGGTTCGACGGCGAAATGGGTCCTGGTGGCCGGGTCGGATAATGAGTCTTGATGAATTGTCTGAGGGTTGTTTGGTTTCTCCAAGATCGGGTACTCCTGTTAAGCTGTTAGGTCGTGAGGATGCTAGTGTGTAAGTGTTTCTTCTTATTGTTGAAATTTTATATGTATAACTTTTTTCATTTTTTTGGTTGATGGTTTGCAAGTTTTACTGTTAAGATTGTTGATTTTGATGTTAAGGATGTGTTTGTGAGTTAGGATGGATTTAAGATGGAAGAGAGGGAAATCCCTCACTTTGTTTGGATTTGAAAACCCCTTAATTTGGAGTATAGAAAAAAGCCATGGAGAAGGGTTTTGGAGGGTTTTTATAAAATTTCCCAATCAAGGGTAGAGCATGCCATAAACCCTCCTATCAAACAACTTTGTATGACTATTTATTATGTTTGGCGTTACGTAGTTTTGTCGTGACGTAGTTTTGTCGATAGCTGTTACCGTTGAAGGGCAAATAATTGCCATAGAAACACGTGGTTGTGGCCTATGGCGGTTATTAAAATCTACAAAAATCCACCGTGGCTGCAATTTAACAATTGTCGTGTGAAGAGAGTAGGAATGGGGAATGGATGAACTGATTTTGACATAATAGGAAGCTATACTTTTAATAATTTTTTATGTGCTTGTCTAACGATCTTTTTCTTATATTTTTCGTATCTGCCAATACACCATTAATTGGATTGTTGTGCTGTAACTAAATGATGCTGGCTTGTTTATCTTGAAGTTTTAGAATGTTTCTGTTGCTGTATGATGCTTGCTTGATCATTAAAGTTTATTTCTTAGGGTGGTGGTGGTGGGCGGGGAGTTCCCGATTAAAGAGCGGTTTTCACAGCACACTGGATTGTTATATCTGAAACAACCTTTTCAAAAACTTTAACAAGATGTTGCTTTATACTAATATTGTGGAGCCTATTTTTAAAAGTGATTTTACATATATGGTTTGGTTTTCTGGTTTATATTATTGGAGCTACTGTGAGATGGAATTGTTTTCTCAGTATCTTAATCATGATCCCACATCTTCAACAGAGGGGAAGCCCTTGTTTTGTGTTTTCTGAGATATTACCAAACTTTACAGCCACTGAGCCATGGAGCGTTGCTCTTAAATTGAATACTATCGGCATCTCTATGCTTCTCCATATATATGATTGGATCTGTTTTCTTTTTACGATTTAGTCAACTGTTTGATGACTTGATAGGAATTGTTCTTGGGGTTATTTTGTATTATTACACTTGTACGCCAGTCACTGCTTTGCTGGAGCCTTTGTATGAATGGGTTTTTTTTCCTGATGAGTGTGACTTATGATTACTTTACATTTGGTCAAGTGTTTGGGAATGTATTAAATTATGGTGATCTTAGTGATTCTCGTTAACCTTGCAACTTATAACTTAATTAGATATAAACAACTGAGAAAAATATCCACTAGCTTCTGTACATCAATCGTCAATTTTGATTTTTGTATCTGTTTGTTCTTTGAGGTGTTAAAGCTCATTTATGTTTGCATAAGGTTTGATTTTGGGAAAACTCCTTTGTGGTGCAGGGATTGGTATAATCTTGAAAAGTCAAAGCGGGTAAAAGCTTTTCGTTGTAGAGAGTATGCTGAATGCATTGAGAAGGCGAAGGCATCTGCTGCTGGTTTAGGCAAGAAGGCAGTGAAGTATGCTCGAAGGGAAGATGCTATTCTTCATGCTCTTGAGCTAGAGAGTGCTCACCTGGACAAGGCACCCATACCGTTATGCTCCAGACCAGATAAATCTGGCAGCGAACATGATGAACCAGCTGGAGAATTACCTGCTATGTCCATTTCTGGCGATGGCAATGAGGATGTGACTGATGATTTGAGTGACTCTGAAGACAATTCTAATTCAGCTCCAGAATTGTCACAATCCGGTATATCTTTTGAAGAACCTAATCATAATGGTTCTTTAAAGATTCAACCTATTCAGGGAAGGAGAAGAAGAACACCTAATGATTCAGAAGACGATGGAACTGAAGGAGTGAAGCGAATGAGAGGACTTGAGGATCTTGGCATTGGTGTAGTGTCAAATAGAAAGGGGGGTTCAGGTCCAATCGAGATGGCTCAGCATGTCAGTGCTTCCCTCAACGACTCAATCACAGGGAATGGCCTAGCAAATGGAACTTCTCTAAACAGTGGTAAGGCTTATTCTTCTCTGAAAAGGAAGAGATCACAAGTGGCAAATGCTAATGAACTATTGAAAAGAAAAAATCGACGCCGGCCTTTGACGAAGGTTTTAGAGAGTACCGTTATGGTATCAGTTCCCATCACTTGTGATCAGCTTGCCGATTCAAGCAGTTATCCACCATGCGAGATATCTGATGGAAAGATTTCAGGATTAGATTCGACTGATTCGAAGAAAAGTACTGCAATTGAAATCAACAATTCAGATAGTGCTGCCGAGGCTGCTTGTGAGAATGCAACTTCAGTAACTGTTCATGACCAGGGTAGTAATTTTTCCCAAATCAATCACAAGGTCAAGGAGAATGAGACTTTGGAAATACCAGGGCTAGCTGACGATGATTCTTCTGATATGTTATTTGATGTGCCATTTGTTGGGGTTGTAGAGGAGGAGAAACTCACTCCAGGTACGTACACTAGACTGTGATTTACTTCGTGTCTTCTACTCTCCTATATTTGAAATGCTTCACAGTTCATTTTCATCCCTTTTAGCTTGCAAATAATGATTTTCCTTCCCCTCCCATTTTCTAACTTTGCCTTTTGGTTTCATGTTAGATTTATATGTTTACTGTAATACTGTTTACTTTAGTTTGGTGTGTTGCATATATATGTAAAATAGTTCATGAACTTCAAACATAACATGGAATTTTGAAAAAAGAGATGGAACATGGATTGTACATCATGATTTGTAACAGTTCAATGAGGTAAGTTGAAACATGTTTCTTTGGAAGACTAAAGCTTAAGATATGGAGCTCTTCAAATTTTCACTTGAGCAAGTTGCATCCATGATACTTTGCTTCAGAAGAAAACTTACATATTTTGTCCCCTTCCCCATAGTAGTGTTTAAGCTGGTCGTTTAAACTTTAAAGTTTCTTCGAGCTCTAGGTTTGGAGTAAGCATAGTTGTTGTAATTGTCTATGTGAATGTTTTCCTTTCCTAAGTTTGATTGTATTTTTTCTATGCTGCATTAGGTTTGCTATACCTATGCTGGATAATTACCTCACATTATTGTTTAATTTCTTCTGCTAGATATTTCACCCACACTTGTTTCTTGCTCATCCGGCGTGCCTCAAGTTAGTGCATTGGAACAGCAATCTTGTCAAGCTAGTCAACCGGAGGTTTTTCCATTGAGAAATGGGTGCAAGAATGAATCTGGTTATACCAGTTCAGCTGTTCACGATATTGTTGGCGATGGAGTGGAAAAAGATAGTTCAAAATGGCAGTCAAAAGGAAAGAGAAATTTAAGACAAAATAGAAATCAAGTCACGAGAAAATATATCGGCATGGAGGGAGATTCCGAAGCTTATTTAACAGGAACAAGGAACTCAGATGGATTATGTGAAGGTGCCGGTCAGAAACAGAAAGTTGATTGGAATGGCACGGGTGTATCCAATGCCTCATACAACTGTACCTCTCAAATCAATTGCAAACCGGTTGCTGAAGGTCAAGCAGAAGGGTTGCGGGACTTGAGCAAGCATATCCGGGGTGTAGCTGCAGAATCACCTCAGAGATCACTTCCTTATCGCCAGTCACGCTTCACAGTCAACTCCAGATATGAAATGACAGATTTTCCTGGAAAAAACTCTAGTTCTGATGGGATATTACATGATGTTAAAATAGAAGTTAAATCCAGCTACCGGCCACAACATGTTCCTTTGGTTTCTCTTGTGAGTAAGTTGAATGGCAAAGCCTTCATTGGACACCCTTTGACAGTTGAGGTATTGGAGGATGGTCATTGCGATAAAATGTTGAGCAGCATTGGAGGCGACATGGAAGTTGGTGATACTTATTGTGAGGCGAAGCCAAAATCAGTAACCAGAAGAATACCCTCTAAGAAATCGTCGCGTTTTTCACGCAGGAAATCTTCGAAGTCGAAAAAATCTGGACTGTTGAGTAAGAAAATCCGGAAGTTGTCCTCGTTGACAGGTCACAGAGAGTCAGAAGAGGAGAGAAAACCGGTGGTAGATAAGCTCAAGGGTCCTGTTATAGCTTGTATTCCTATTTCAATAGTATTCAGTAGAATACATGAGGCAGTGAGCGGTCAGGCACGGTCGACACACCGTGCAGTATCGACAACCAACCCATGAAATCAGTTATTAGGGGTGGTTTTACAATGAAAGGATGGTGCAGAGAATTGTTACTTTGGTACTTTATAAGAGATTTTGCTTAGAAAATGATAAAGTATTTTTATTTTGAACTTTGTGCACAGTTTGCAGCACAGCACAGCACATTCTGCCATGAAGGTTGAGAATCTTCTGTACAATTTTCAAGTCATTTTTATGTAGAACTGATAGGAGTCTTAATTACATGAGCCTTCTCTTGGCTCTGTAGATAATGTAACATTGGATGAGAGGTAAAGATGGTTGGTTATTAGGTATTTAACCTGATATTGGCTTTGTTAAAAAGCAATGAACCTGGTTGTTTGAGTCAGTAACTTTAATATTGTTCTCTTATGCTTCAAACTTCAAAGTCTTCTCTACAAAGGCTATAGCAAAATTGTAATTGTGAGTGGTTCACTATTTCAGTTTTGTATTGTATGCAAACCTTGCTATGCTATAGATACATATACAGATTGTCAAGAATATTAATATTGTCATCTTCTCTTGTTTTGTATGTTTACTTTATTAGCTTCAAATATTTTAGTATTTAGTTGTGATCTTCTTTAACCAATTATACAAATATTGGAAAAGTTAAGGTTCATGTCAGCTGTGTGTGGTATATTTGCCTCTCCAAATCTTACACTCATGTCTTGGAAATTTTACACAATGTGATGTGACCTTGTACATGGTCGTACTTGTCCGTCCTTTTTGAAACTTTGATTTTGAAACCATATACATGCATGCACATGTTCATCTAAAATGTCTATTTTCTTAAAAGGAACTCTCTTGAAAAAAAGTTGAAGTGAACTACAAAGAATATGTTTTAGGGATTATAATTACTCAGTATCAACATTTCTTTTTTTGTTTTTGGAAACAAGGATATTCTCTATCGTATCTGTAAAGACTAATCTTTCAAATTAATTGAAATTCATTTGAGAGGTTGATTTTTCTTAACAAATATTTTAACATATGCACCAGTCAGAAATTCAACTCAGAATCAAATCGTTAATAAACACAAATTTCTACCATGTCGTTGGTCATATATTAACATTTCTACATAGGACATACAATAGATTTGTGATTGGTAAAAATGGGAGTGGTTGATAACATTATTTTTTACATAGATGATATGACAAAACCACCATAAACTCATACACATAAAGTAGTGTGACCAAGGATCAATAATGAATATTTAACCTAACAATTTTAACATTTTTTATCGGTTAAACTAAGACTTCATGACAATAACATTTTACTTCTTTTTTTTATTGAAGCAATAACATTTTTTACTTATTTATAATTAACTAATGGGTTACTAAACTTTTGGTCCAGTTGTAATTGTATTCAAACCGGGTCTAAAATCGTTAAACGGGTCAAAATTTCCGAACCCGGTCCATTCAACTCGATAATTAGGGTTTCGCCATTACAACTATATAAACTCAAATCAAAACAAAACCCTAATTCGTTGCAGGCGAGAAGGAAGAAGAAAATGGCGACAGTACCAGGACCGCTCGTATGGGAGATCGTGAAGAGGAACAACTCATTTTTGGTGAAGGAGTTTGGAAACAACACTCAGAGTGTTCAATTCAGCAGAGAAAGCAACAATCTCTTCAACCTCAACTCTTACAAGTTCTCTGGTATCATCCCTTTTTTCTCTTCTTTTTGATGAAATTTTGATAGGGTTTTTGTGTTTCTGATAACGGGCATTTGAAAAAAATCAAATTTTTGTGATGCTTGTTTTTTATTGGATTGGATTTTACTTAACTATGAGTCTATGATAAGTAATGATGATATTTCAGATTGTTTAGTTTAGATAAAAGTTTAGCTTAATTGTTTTTTAATAAATTAATTTCATGATCATGTGATTGACCAATGAGAAATTGAGAATGAAAAAGAAAATTGATCTGAGTGTTAGCTTCATTTTGTTTAAGAAGTGAGAATATTTGAGATTATAGTGTTGAGGTAGAAGCTTGGTTGATTTGGGATTTTTAAAATATGATGCTTGTGTAATTAATCAATAATGGGTGGTAAATGAAAAAAAAAGCTGATCTTTGTGTTAGGTTCATTTTGATTAAGAAAGAAAAAACTTGTTTTTCAATTATTAGTTGTTAAGTTTCTCACTTGACTTATGTAGTAGGTGAAATGAATCAATGTGTTTTGATTGTGTTTTATTTGGTTGATTTGATGATAATTACATTGATATGTGTTAGGTTTGGCAAACAAGAAAACTGTTACCATTCAGCCTGCTGGTAAAGATCAATCTGTGCTGTTGGCTACAACAAAGCCAAGGAAGCAAAACAAGCCGTCTGTTTTGTCTCACAAATCAGTCATGAAGAAGGAGTTCAGAAGGATGGCAAAGGCTGTTCAGAATCAGGTTAGTTTTGTTTCAAACTCTTGTTTGATTTTAAGTTTTTTAAGCTTGTGAATGATTTATAAATATTTTTGTTCTGATACATGAATGTTTGACGCTAATTCTGTCTCAGTCATTTGATGGATCTTAATAATTTTGATTGTTCTGTATACGAAATGGATTGGTATTTTTGTCCCAGTTATTAAGGCCTTTGCTGGCCAATTGAAGTGAAACTTGAATGAAATATGTACCTGTATTTTTTTGTTTTTTTTAAGTAATTTCCCACATACCTTGTCTTTATAAAGGAGTGAGATGGGTTATGGAGATCTACAATTTCTTAAAATTTCTGAATTTTATATTTCTTTCAAATTTTTATCTGTTTCCAACATGGTTCAGCAGTGATGAGGCTTTAACATATAAGTAGAATCCCTATGTGGGGTTCTTCAATGAAATATTCATGTTACGCTTGGCTTCTGAGCTTCCACGTTCATAAGTTCTTTCATAAATTTATGTTCTTGATCCTGAATAAAATGTTTGCTTCTTGGCCTGATGCAAGCTGATGATTATCCTCTAATCCCAGTGTTAAAACTATCTTAAAGTAATCATATCCTGTATTTTTCCGATCTTCCTCTAGTATTTATCTTTGTTCCCTTCTGCCTCGGCTCTTAACTTGGTCTTGCACATTTTTTTCCCTCATTGTGGAAAATTGTTTTCTTAATACTTTACTGATTGTGTTGATTTTCTAGCTTAATGCTTGTTCCTATGTTCCTCTGATAAATTTCTGTTGCAACGTAGCCACTTTTATATTTTTTAACCGTAAATTGTGATGTGTTACAGGTTGCAGATAACTACTACAGGCCTGATCTGAAGAAAGCAGCTCTTGCAAGGCTGAGTGCAGTCCACAGAAGCCTCAAAGTTGCCAAGTCTGGTGTCAAGAAGAGGAATAGACAAGCTTTGAAGGTCCATGGCAGGAAGTGAAAGTGAATCTTAAAGAGTTTCATTTTAATTTTGAACCCTTGTTTTTGTCCCATTATTCTGTGTTTCTACCTTCAATGTACGACCCACCTTTTTAGATTTTGAGTTTTGAAATGCAATTATTTGTTAACTTTTACAATTAATATAAAACTTGAATCAGCTTGTTATAACTTTCAGCTTGGTTGATATGTGTCTTTGATTAACCATTTTATTAGTCAACTAACAAATGAGGAATGATTAGGGATTGAAAAGCTCGAGTCAAAACAAGGGGTTTTACTGGTCTAATTCTTTTAATTTGTTTAACCATTCTTTTTTGTTGACTTTTCCTTGAAAACTAATGGCTTGATGATTTTTAAATCAATTCATTATCTGTGACATACCTATCATGTGATTTCAAATATATTGGTCATCAACTCATGAGTTGAGTATGAGTAAACTAATTGAATGAAAATATTTTCAATTTAACTTACCTTGTGACTTTTTTGGTTATTCTTGAAATTTTGAAAAATGGAATTTCAGCTTGATAAATTTTAAACCATATGTAAAGATATTTGTATGGTCTGGTTTAGCATAATGAGATAGTTTTTCAGAATGTGGCTAATGTTTGATTTTTGTTGCAAAATTGTTTAGTTATAAAAAAATTCTTGTTGGTTCATTAAAATATAAACAATGTTATAATGTGTTATTAATTTAAATCACGTTGACAATATTGATGGATTATTAATTTGAGAAGAGTCCTAATATGAAACTCATCATGCATTGCTATTTGCTTATGAAACTCAAGATTCATGCATGTTGTGGTTGTTAATGACATGATTTAATGCATGAGGTCTCTTTATTTGGTACATCAAAACACTATTAAGCCAAAAAAGTTTCAACCGTTCATGTGTTCAGCACCTTGGCTTGAACATGAAAGCATATGCTTGTATAATTCAATTGAATTTTCATGAGGAATCGTATTTGAAATTTTTTGCTTCTTATTTTGCTTGTTTGTGATTCTCGTGTCTACTTGCTTTCGTACTAGCCGTACACGCACATACAAGTCAAAATATATTCATATCTCGAGTATAATTTTGTATTGAGAAAAAACTTATTTAATCCTATAATATAATCAATTAATTTTTCTAATTATTCTTGTTAGTTACGTTAACGTGGTATCTACACTTATCGACAAGAATATATCAAAATATTGAAAGTTATACACACCATTTCTAATTCGTATATGCTACCAACATTTTTGTTGCCTAATATATATTCAACCTATACAAGTTTTGACTTTTTTCTAGACAAATGAAAAAGAGAAAAAAAAATGTAAGACTTAATCCCTCTCTAAAATGAATTATAAGCAAAATTGATCTCATTTTATCTGAAATAAAATTTAAGCAAATTTTAATTGTTTTTCTCATTTAATGATAGTATATCACCATATCTAAAATACTCTTCATTTAATTTAAATTTTTTGTATTTTCAATCAAGTAATTTGTATTTATTAGTCTTAGGATACTTTAGGCATCAAACTTATCTATTTTTATTGGTTTTAAGAGTCTAGTGCAAAACATTCACATTAAGTACTAAGTAGTATGGCGTGCAGGTTAGAAATTGCATCCCTACAAATCAATTTTGCAGCCTTTTGCCATCCGAGCTGGGAAGTTGACAATTTTTTTTAAGATAAAATAAATAAAAAATGATAAACAATGTCCTTGAGACACTCGTTAAGGTTATTAATAAGGAAATTTTATCTTAATACTGTGCATTCAATGTTTTGGAAATGTAAACAAATTGTCTTTTAATATTGAAATTTTCTTTTATTTTCTCGGTCTAAAAAAAACTAACTTTCTTAATATACCTAATTATTCATAGTTTCTTACTTTTTTTTTATTTACCATGATATAGGTAGAAAATTCAATTGCATTTAATAGCGACTAATCCTTGTCAAAAAATTTGTGAGACACATAAGATGTGTTTTTTCATATCAACTAATTTTTTTTATATGTAAGAGTCAAAAATCAAATTTTTAATAATTCAATTATAAACTCAAATCTCTTATAACTTGAATCAGTATATTATAGTTATTTTTCTATATTTAATTTAGGAGGAAGTATATAAGTATATTATAGCATGATCATGAATTATAAATTAAATTAAACTTGTTAAGGAATCCATCTTAGAAGTATCGACAAAGTCTATAGTCAATGAAAGCAAATTATGACACGCATTCGCGTAAAATGTTACTTGTCTAATTCTAATTTGCTACCCTTTAAAATCACTAGACACATTCCAAAAACATCATAATCTTTTTCATAATAATAATTTGTACTACATTAATTTTTACAAACTATATACTTTGGCTTCTAATAAAAAATATCTATATATGTCTGTCAAGAAATCTCTATCTTTTAATGGTGGCAATGCAACTTCCAATCTAAAGAACCAGAAATCTTCTAAAAGAAGACGTTTTGATCGTTGTTTTTCTTCAGTTGAATTTGTGTCTATGGAGGAAGGAAAGAAGCTGAAAGAAATGGATTCAAATAAGTTGAAAAGTGAAATCAAAAGATGGGCTAAAGCTGTTGTTGCATATGCTCGTCAAGTTAGCGCCCGTTTCGGAAGCTAGACTTTCATGAGTATGAAAGTAAGTAAAATTTGATCAAGAATTATTTTAACAGTAATTCAAACTCGGATTTATCACGAGTTATGTAAATTTCTAAAACGTCTCTGCAAATATCCACACGGTGAGATATAATTCAATGAATGTGTTTATAGAGTTGCATCTTGGACTTGGAGAATTTGTGCATAAGAGAACAAGAGAAGTGATTGTTGTACATGAAATTGCATCTCTAGGATACAAGAACCATGCCTTAAAATTCTTAAGGTAGATTACCATATTCCAATCTTTTGTAAATATTATAATGTATTATTTTGTCTTTCCATTGTATTGCTAAACTATATTGTGTGAAATGTATATTAATTCTGCACAAGGTATTCTCTTCTTATCTTGTTAATTGAATTGTTTGTATTCAAATTTGTTCCGGAAAAAAAAATTAGTGTCAATATATTGTATATAATGTAATGTAAATCCATAATTTTTCTTAAATAGAATATACATTGTACTATTCTTTAACCAAAATATATAAATCACTTCAAATTAAATGACAAAGAATAATAAATTACAAAAGATAAATCTCCAAGTGCAAAAATACCACCAAAATAAAAGACACTCCTTGTTTTTCAGTGACATTTTGAAAAACTTGAAGTCATATTCATTACTAGTAATTTCTATATTCACAATTACTTCAAAATCCCTTTGTTAATATACATTTCAGTCACAGGAAATAAATATCAAAAAAATTCCAGCTTAAGCTTTCTTTTTCTCTTGCTGGAGTGACTAAAAAAAAACTGAAAGTATACTATAACTACAAATTCTTCAACTTCATCTCTCTCTTTTCTCCTCCAGATATTGTCCTTAAAAGTTTCTTAGAGCACAAATCCTGTGCTTGTGTAGTGTGTTTCGCACGGTTTGCTCTTACCCAAGCAGGTTCCTACAAAACAAAACAATACCTAAGCTTTAGGCTATATCAAATAAAGGTAAACATTATGGTTTAAAAATGGCATTTAAAAACAATGCCTTAGCTCGGCCCTACGCTTTATCAAGCCATTTTGGGCCGGCCAGTTGGGCAGGCCGAAATTTTCCGGCTCTACCTGTCAGTGTCATCTCTCACAAAGCTATCAATGGAAATGAATCATTAATGTGGATGTAAACTAGAGAAGAAATATCACCTCAGGAACCAAGCGAGAGAAACCGAACTTAATCAACAAAAGAACATGTTCCATGATTAATATTGCTGCAAGTCCAGGTTCTACTTTCCATTTTCCTTCCTCGTCATATAGCCATGCTAAAAGTGCACAATTGGTGCAAATTGACGTCAATATGAGAAACTGCAAAAAATGAAGAATGTCCTCAAATGATCAGTTAGATATTATTCATAGTGTAATATTACATTTGACAGAATCCAGTCTGAACAACGAAGCACTCATTCATGTTTAAAAACAAAGTTCTACGATCATCCAATGACATTGACGATAAAAGTTCTGACCAACATAAATCTTTCACATGTCCCTTCATCAATTAAAGGTAAATGATCTATCTTTAAACTTGGGGTCTGTTTCAGATTTATGTATTTGAGCATTTACATAAACACTTATATGACAAATGTACATAAAAGCAGTTAATTAAGTTGTCTATTCAAATAGGACTATATAACAGGATTTTATGGCATCATTGATTCATGCAGCTACGTAGTGAGAAATGACAGTTATTATTGTTGTTGTCATCCTTTCTTCAAGTTAAACTTTAAAAAAGTTGAATTCCGAAAATTTTGATAGATTCTCATTTCATATAGTTGCTTATTTGGTAATCAAGAATTCCAAATTATCTGCAATATAGGTGGATCGTCCAATACAATAATCGACAAAACCTTCCAAAGTCCTGTAAAATAAATACCTGAAAGATGTTAAGCCAGGCTCCTACTGTTGCAGCAGCACGAGGAACAGGCCGTCTCAACATTACTAGCAGCTTGAGTGCATCTGTCCGTATTTCCATAATGTTGTTCTGAACAGAAAGGGGCCAAGTTGTCAACGACATAAAATTTCAAAAGAGCTCAAAATGAGTGAAAGAGCATTTATAGCTATGTTGTAACGGCGAAGGCAAGCAAGGGGTCGTTTGAGTGAACAAATTAATTAAGCATTTATTATTCTGTAAGTGGTTATGCATAAACTATTTCTACAATTCAAGATGGCTAGGGAAAATAAGCTGAAAGTATTTTATGGACATATTATAAACGAGCTATTTTTGTAAATTCTTAAATATTTACCCAAGTACTTATGTCATAGAAAGACCTAAATAAACCTCGAAAAGAAAAGAAAGACAATGCATTTATACCACAGCAGCAAAAGCAAATGCAGGTGGGAATGCGCAAGCAAACATCAAAATCATTCCAAACTGCAATGCCAACTCCAAGAAATCTGCAACCAGGTCAGAATTTTCAGTTAGATCAACTAAACAACACGAGTCTTGTAATGCTTCTGGAACACGCCGGAAAAAAAATTAAGCCTCTTTAGTTCCAACTAAAACATACACATGTTCTTCCACATGAAATATTCTGTATGTTAAAGAATTAAATATCATATGCAAATCAAGAGCATAATAGATTTAGAAGTACCATCAAATAACCCATCTTCAAGCTCCTCGCCGATGCTTGCAGAGTAAGAAGGCTTGAGGTATTCTTTCTCTACTCTAGAGCTAAACTGAATTTTATCTAATGATTCTCCTTTCTCTCTCTTCTTCTTGTGACTTCACAAATGAAAGACAAATTAATTACTCTATGATGTTAATATGGCACAAAAGAGTACCTTGTATAAACCATGTGTAGGTAAGTAAGGCTTACCTAACCTTGTACTTTTTATAACTGTATTTGAGATAAGGCAATGAATTTTCCATCAAGTTTTCCAACACCTGAAAGTAAAGAGGGAGAGAATCAGATAAGTAGGTAGAGAAGGATGCGAAAAAGGTAACAAGAGAAAATGTTTTCTGTGCAACCTCGGACAGAAGGAGCCGCTGAATCAAAACTTTGCGAAGAGTTGAGAAGTTACGATGCAACAAGGCGTGATAAAAAATTCCAATGTATGTTTGCATAAAATAAAGACCAAACACCTGCAGAAGAAAGTCACTGTCTAAGTTTTATGTTCAGTGTTACAGGGGGAAAAAGGCCCCATATGATCTACTAATTCCCCGTTATTACCTTGTAGACCAAGCTGTCGGCACGCTTTTCGGTGTTTTCATTGTTTTCACATTTGATAAGTTTGACAGATACCTGACCTCCAATCTTAGTAATATACTGAATGGCGAAAAGGTAAACAGCTGTGAGCCCAAACCTGAATCCAAACAATTACAACAAGAGTCATAATAATGAAATATTTGACTCAATCAAGTATATAATATGGCAAAAAGGAAATAACAGAATATTCAATTAACTCTAGAAAGTAGAATCACAACGATAATGATTGATTTTAATTCTCACTTAATTACATCGGAACCAATAACTTCATAAAGATGTGCGTACGCCAACTCAAAAGGCAACTGGAGACATATTATGCTGAAGATAATGATAGCATCGTTTCTGAATCTCATAAAACGGCCTAACCACTCATGTCTCTGGAATACTTCCTTCCCTTTAGCTCTATCAGTCTCAAATACTTTAAGGAGTTCCATCGGTGGCTGTATGGAACTGCCCTTCCTTCCTGGAATTTTGTACCCCGGATCGGCAGCAACGGCAGAGCTAAGAGGCCATCTGCAAGCAACACCACAACATAAGATAATGTTGCAATTTTACAAAATTATCCCTATTAACTATTGGTTGTTTCTCGGTGTCATAAATGTATAGTGGAATATAGCAACTTGAAAGAAGTGAAGACAATACTAGTTTAGGGGTAGAATTGAAAATTTTAATGTCATATTGCAAAAGCAAAATGGGACTTATTTTGGAACATTTTTTATATGCTTAAATGACATTCATTTTACAACGGAGGGAGTAAATCATTACCTGGCTAGAAGTGCTGAATTTTTACGTTTCCAGAATTGACAAAACATTATCGCCCAAAGTATCACTACGACGAAGAAAACAGGAAGCACTACTAATTTCATTGACCTGAAATGGAATAAGTCATATAATCATTAGGTTATATGCAAAAATAAAGAACCTGAGTCCATTCAATTGGCTCACCTAAAATCAATCAATTGCAATGTAAGACCAAATGCAGCGAGGAAGAACAGCCACCGCGTGTACATTCCAAGAAAAGCAAAATAGATTGCAATCTGCAGATTATTCGTTCATTAATAGGATAAGGATTCAGGAGAATGGATAATATCATTTTAGGATTGTGGTAAAGCTTATAATCATATTTTACCTTTGCCCCATAATATGAATAAATCTCATCAATCGGCTGACTCGTGAAGTCCCACCAATGAAGAGCCCAAGTCCTGAGAAGTTTCTTTCTCGTCTTTTCATCTATCAATCAAAAGCAATATTAGTTCACACTTCAAGTGATATTAAATCTAGAGAAAATTTGACGGCTCGTATGAGTAAAAAAAATACCATGCAAAGGAAAGACTTGCTTGACAATGTTCTCTGATTCCAATTTCTGAATCAGATTTTCCCCGGTTTCCCAATAGATTTCTTTTCCATCAAATTTAAGGGTTATTGTTGATTTTCTGTTGTTTACCTGCAAATTCAAAATACAAGAGAATCAAAATGTTATGACATGTCAACAGGAGAGAGTTCGTATGTGTCTTCCTTTTCATAATAGGCATGTTCATAACACAGATCATAGCAACAAAATCATATAACAAGTCATAAAAAAATTTCTTCGTTTAGAGAGGGATTTTGACACGTAAAGACTATGAGACTGTCTTGGAGAGCTAATGGAAACAATTTATAACATGTCCATAAGTTGTTTTCGACTTCTTTCAATAAGCTCTCCAGGATAGCTTATGAAAACAACTTTTAGCTTATATGAAAAAAATTGACTTTATTTTAGCTTTTGTTATAGGAATAACATATGATACACATTTATATGATAAGTGCTTATACTATAAGTTAAGCTGTTTATCCAAACAATGACCTATAAATGGCTATGAAAAGTACTTACTATTCCATATATCAAGTGACAGTAGCAATGAAAACGTTCACACCAGCTGAAAACAGAACCGTCAGGTTGTTTCACAAAAGCTTCCACTTCCTCCACCTCAAACTGTAAATCCATACCTAGCAATAAGCACGAGACACAGTTAATAAACAACCACATCACATGCTAGCTAGCAAAATTCTCCACTGAATTTAATATAAACTTTTTGGGGATTTGCATATATACCTATATGAGTCCTTTTCATGATTTGTAGTTCAGCTGCAGCTCTCCCTAATGTTTCCAAAGGTGCAGCCAACTAAACAAATTACATCCAATTTTTAGCTACTCCACAAAAAAACTTAAATTAGACACATAAAACTAAGTAAACAATCAGATAGATAGACCACGGAACATAATAAGGTCTGTTTCGACTGACTTATTTCAGCTTATCTACTATCTACTACTACTAGTATAAATACTTGTAAAACTGTTTGAGAGAGCTTATAGAAATAGCTTATGACCGGTCGATAAGCTCTCCAAGATAGCTTATGAAAACAGCTTATAACTTATACAGAAACAATTTGCCTTTAATTTACTATTTGTTATAGAAATAGTTTAAACATAAGCACTTATATGATCAGAATTTATGCTATAACCCCTTCACTAAGCTAATTATCCAAAATGGCCTAATAGGAAAATTCTTGCTCAAACCTTCTATTGGCATAATGAGAAAAAAATACTAATTTTTTTTCAAAACAAACAGCATCCAGTATGGAATGTAATTTATGAGCCATGAAAACATAGGAAAAACAAATTAAAAAAATAATTGCATACATAAATTATAATATATCCACTACAAAACAAAACAAAAAAAACTCCTACTATACTTCAATGAAGCAAAAGGGGTTTAACAATTTTCAAAACCTAACCTTAATGAACTCATCTGCAATGCCAATAACTTTCTCAACTACAAACCCCACTTTCTTAAATTCTTCAATAAGAACATAAGCACAGTCACAAGATTTATCTGTTTCCTGTATAATCCTTCTTGGAATCACCACCCCAATTTCAAAAACAGCTTCTTCATTTCCATTTTCATTCATTTTTTCAACAGAATCTCTTCTTTAACAATGAAAACAGCCAAATGAGTCGTTTTTACCAAATGGGCAGAACAAAGATCCGTTCTTTGGGCAAAAGGGGTTATTGAAATGCCATAAAAATGAAGAATTTTCAGAGAGAAATTTTGAATTGAGCTGAAAAAAGAAACTCCTATGGCCAAAAATGAATAAAGTTAGTTTTTTTTTTTTTTTTTGAGTTGGTAATAAAATGAAAATGACGATGATTTCAAAGAAAACGGCGAAATTAGAGATTAGTATTATCAAAAACAGAAACCGAAAACATGGAAGTGTACGAAGTTCGAGGAGTTTGAGGAATGCGGTCTCTAGGAAACAGAGGGTGTTGTACACGTGCGGATTATTATCAGTTTTATATTAGCAGTAATTAATTTCGGGTTTGAATCTGTTAGCTGCAATATAAAATGGGATGTTTCTTTAATTTAGCGATTAAAAAATTGAATAAGTGAGCATATCAGGTTCGAATTCAGTCCCTACATAAATGTGCGATGTCTTTTATCAATTGAGCTAATTTATAAGTACTAAAATATGATGTTTCTATTAATTAAATTACTGTGTAATTACACTATATACCAATTATTTTATTATTATATAGTAACTGTGAAAAATGTTTATGACAAAAAATATACACAAGCAATCTTAAATTATAAGTCACTTTGTAAAAAATTAAATAATAAGTCATTATATAATATCAACGAAAATTTATCATATACTACTTTTTTGGAGCCAATACTTCTAGATAACCCTACTAATTTATGAGCTATAACATTAGAGTTCCTTCTAACATGATAAACAGACACAAAATCAAATTGCTTCATCAACATTTTACAATCTAGAATTATAGAATCAATGACAGCTATACAACATTTGATGTTGAGACCGTTAACAACAACAGCTGCGTCAGAAGCTAAAGAGATTCGCTTCAGATTGTGATCAAGAGCAAATTGTAAACACCACCGAACTCCCAATGCTTCAGCCACTAAAGGTTCAACTTCAATGTTGTCAAAAAGGCACGCCGAGGCTCGGACAGCAGCAGATCTGTCGAGACAGATCAGACCCCAACCAGTGGAACCACCTGCAAAACAACCAGCATCAACAAAAAGTCTATTTTCTGGAACATTAGACTCAAAGTTGCTGTCCAGACAATTAGGATGAGTAAGGATATTGTTCTTTTTGCTGTATGTACCACTAAACTAAACTTAAAGATAAAATAAAACAATAAAATACTTTTATTATCATAAAGAGTTAACGACCAATTTTATAAACTCTTCAAATAGTCTTATACGTTTAATTATTTATAGTACGGTAAATTAAATTCAGTCGGTAGAAACATCAAATTTTATATGCAATAACTGAAGTTTAAACTCTGAATACTTTACTTATTCGCTTTTAAAGATGAAATTTTAATCATTAAACTACATATTTTTTCTTCTTCTTATATACAGTACAAAGAAATGGAAACAGCTAATAAAATTTAATCTTTTATATTTACATTCTATCAAAAAATAAAAGTAACATTATCCTTTTTAAAAGTTGTGTAACTGCTAACTGGGTTGTTGTGTCATGATTTGGGCGAGTAGATTGGTAGTTGGTACCAATTTGGTGTTGAAATTGATCGTTATTTAGGGTTTTGCCGTTTTGGCCTTTTGGGATAATCTGACTGATCATGTCCCATGGATGGAGGATGCAATGATACAGGCCAGTGCATCAATTTAGACTTTCGGGTTGTCATTCTTTGTTCAGCAGATATTAATATACTATTTTCTGATTTTTATTATAAGAAAAAATTGATTTTTTAAATTTATAAAATATTTGATGTATTTGATTCATAATTCAGATACATAAAATATTTTATGAATTTAAAAAGCAAATTTTTTATAATAAGGATCGAACCCCAATACAACATAGGATTTAAGATGTATTAAGAGTGTAAGATGATTGTTGAAGAGATTTTGATAGAAAACACCAATATAACAAATATGTTACTCCCTCCGTACCACAATATAAGTTGTTTTGGAAAAAAAAATTGTACCAAAATATAAGTCGTTTTACATTACCAATGCAATATTTAATGCTAATTTTCTTATTATACACTTAACTATTTATTACTCTCTCTTCTTTTACTTCTACAATTTATCTTTTCCATAACATTAATGAAGGACAATTTTGTAAACTAACTCATAATTTCTCTTTTCCATACAACAATGATTACATTTCTTAATTTGTGTGATATGGTCAAAACGACTTATATTTTGGTACGGAGAGAGTATGAAATAAAGAAATTATGATAGGAAACACCAATAGATAGAGAAAGAATATTTTTTAGGTCAAGATCAAATTATCTACCGCCGAATAATATATGACTATTTCATTTGCTACATCGGAGGCAGCTCAAAATGTGAGATAGTTGACTCAGAAATTTAAAGTTGTTTCGTACCCAAGATTAATGTATATATAAATGGACATTAGCCCAATAATAATATTATTCATAACAAAATATCTTTTAATTGAAACTTGTCATTAGTTTATAGTTTATGGGAAATAAATAAACTAATATGACACTTACAATTGTCCCAATTAAGAAATGCGTTACTGAATGGGTGTCATATATCCTTTTGTCATGTGTGGGAAATAGGAAAGTTCCTATTTGTTTGTTAGTTATTTTTACTTTAGTGTATGATATGAGATTACTATGTGATTTATTTAGGTCCTTTAATTAATATCATTAGGTGGCAAAATTAATCTGATAAATGATTCTTGACCTAAAAAATAAAATAAAATCTAATACATGATTTGGTTAAGAGGATTAAACATGTGCTCCATTGACTTGTAATTCTTCATCAAATATTGACATTGAATTTGTTACATACATATGAGCACGTGAATGCTTCATAATCATAATCATAATTTGTTACATTTACTGATAAAACACCTTCATCATTTGTTAGATAAAACAAAATTTAGATTACTATTACTATACATAGACACATCCTACACACAAACACAATCTTCTTCTCATGATTCTCCACACTCTCACACTAAAACAAACCATGTCTTGTTCTTCCTTCAAATTTACATGTTACCATTTTTTCATCCTAATATTCATATTACATGTCTTTGCTGCAACACAATTTTTGTCATCATCAGCAGTAGATGATTCCTCATTCAACAATTTTCTAGACATTGCCAAGAGTCCTGAGGTTTTTGATTCGATGATCAATATCAGAAGAAAAATTCATGAGAATCCTGAATTGGCTTATGAAGAATTTGATACAAGTGAACTAATAAGATCAGAATTGGATAAAATGGGAATACCTTATAAACATCCAGTTGCAATCACTGGTGTCATTGGCTTCATAGGAACTGGATTCTCTCCTTTTGTTGCTTTAAGAGCTGATATGGATGCTCTTCCTATGCAGGTTAGTTAATTACATGATGTTAATATCTTCAATATATATTTGTAATTTTATTATATACGAATAGAAGGTAAACAGGAAACAAGCTGTGCCGCTACCATTTTTGGATTGCAATAGAGATAATGTTTTACCATATATGGTAAAATAGTACAATAATGTTCACATTGCTTTCAATTATTGATTTGTTTATGCTTAGGAACTGGTGGAATGGGAGCACAAGAGTAAAGTACCAGGAAAGATGCACGCGTGCGGTCATGATGCTCATGTTGCTATGTTACTTGGTGCTGCAAAGATTCTCAAGCAGCATGAAGAAGAGATACAAGTGTGTGACCTTTTATCTTTAGCTTCTTTATTTTGGTTTCCTTTACTTGTCTAAATTGTCATCAACTGTAAAATTTTGTCCCTTTTAATGATCTTAATAACTTCATTAAGTTTTTATAGTTTAATTAAGTTATGTCAAAGTCAAATATATATAATGTTAGATTTTTTATATTGGGCCTAACTCATCCCTACAAACTATAGTCATATAAGCTATCATGGAGAATGTATGAAAATAAGCTGAAAACATCTTATGGACATGTTGTAAAATTTTCATAAACTCTCCCAAATAGCACAATTGCTTGTGCGAGAAGATAAGCTCAAATAAGCCACATCACTCATGTCTGCTACTTTTCTTTGTATTGTTTTGTTATTGTAGTCTTCACCTCTCTCATGGATAACTGATAATATTTTATGTTATCTTTTTGTAAAATTCAGGGAACTGTTGTTCTTGTTTTCCAACCAGCAGAGGAAGCAAATGGAGGGGCTAAGAAAATTTTAGAATCTGGAGTATTAGAAAATGTTACAGCCATCTTTGCATTGCATATTAATCCTCACTTACCAATAGGTGAAGTAGCATCAAGGTCTGGTCCAATATTGGCAGGAAGTGGCCGCTTTGAAGCCAAAATAAGCGGAAAAGGAGGCCATGCAGCAATTCCTCAACGCTCTATAGATCCTATATTGGCAGCTTCCCTTGTGATTATTAGCTTACAATACCTTGTTTCTCGCGAGGCTGATCCTCTAGACTCGCAGGTAAATTTGGTCAACTCTTCATAAGTACTTATCTTTTGTTTTCAAATAGCTGTATAGAAACACTTATATGATTAACATTTATGCTATAAGCGCTTACTTATCAGTAGCTAAAATTAATAAATTTGCGTGATATTCTTGAATCCATAAGCAATCAACAATGTCTTCTACATGTTTACTTTAGCTATAATTAGACATCATAATGAACAAGAAGTAATAGAAATTTATGCTTAAGTAGCTGCTATTCATGGAGAACTTCTAGCTGTTTGATCTGCATAAGGTGGAAAACTTGTTACAGCTTTTATGGTGTAGAGCTAATTCGATATAAATTGTATCCAAAAACATCATTTTTTGTTGAAGGTGACAGAATCCGTCTCATCTTCCTTACATAATGCATATTCCCATAGGTTGTGACGATTGCAAAGTTTCAAGGAGGCAGTGCGTATAATGTTATTCCGGATGATGTCACAATTGCTGGCACTTACCGGGCCTTTTCTAAACAAAGCTTCAAGCAACTGAGACAGCGGATTGAGCAGGTATGTAACAAAATGAATAAAAATAGTGCTTATATTTCTTCATTATATATGTCTATAGTATAAACCCTTTGTCATACAAGTGCTTATGTATACCCCCTTTTTGAAACAAAAGATAAAATAAAGTCAAATTGTTTTCATATAAGCTATAAGCTGTTTTCATAAGCTATCATCAAGAGCTTATGGAAATAAGCTGAAAACAGCTTATGCACATACAATAAGTTCTTCCTAAGGTTGATTCATTCATTTATGCAGGTTATCATTGGACAAGCTGCTGTGCAGAGGTGCAATGCAACTGTGGACTTCCTTGATAAAGTGAAACCTGCCTATCCTCCGACTGTAAACAATGCTGACTTGCACCAGCATTTTGTGAATGTTGCGGTAAATATGCTTGGTATCGATGAAGTTAATAGTGTTATGACACAATCAATGGGAGGTGAAGATTTTTCATTCTATCAAGAGGTCATACCTGGTTACTTCTTCATGCTTGGAGTGAAGAATGCCTCGGATAAACAGGTCGAGTCCTTTCACTCGCCTTATCTCAAAATCAATGAAGATGGATTGCCTTATGGAGCTGCACTTCATGCATCTTTAGCTGCAAGTTATCTTCTAAAACTTCAGCAGAATGTACCTGGTGTTGAGCGGAAATATCATGATCGTGATGAATTATAAATGATAACTAGCTAGATCATGATAACTAGCTTAATATTTCTGTCAAACAATATTGTTGTAAGCTAAAAAAGACTTGCATCATAAAAAAAACAGAATAAAAAACATGTCAGTATTTTTTCACACTAAATGGCTAGAAGTACTTTATTCATGTATTTTACACATAAAAATTAAGCAACTTTATAGAAAAACTATTTGGCCTGACTTATCCTTTTATTGAATAAAAAAGTCTAAAATAAGCAGGGTCAAACACACCAAAAAAACATAAATAAGCTAGTTATCTTAATATTCATAAGCTAGCTAGTTATCTTTTTTTTTTTAATCAAGCTAGCTAGTTATCTTAATATTCTTAATATTCAAAGTCTAAAATAAGCTAGTTATCTAAATATTTTTTATTAAGATTTTGTTAATATTTATTTGCTATATTTTCAAAATATTTATTTTAAGTATATTTAAAAATAGAATCACCAAACAATTTTAACTTAATTTTTAAAGTACTTACTTTTAACTTTGTTTTAGAAGTAACTTTTAGACGGTAAAAAAGTTGGGCCAAACCTTACTAATTAAGTTCAAATAAGTCAAGATGTCCTTGGTAAAGAATGCAAACTAACAATTTTCTTAAAAAACCATACAAAACATGTGACATTTATTATTGTGAGGAGGGATACCGAGAAAATGTGAATCATGCAAAATTCAGATATTTATATTCACCCTTGGATCAGACAAAGCTCCATATCATAGGAAGGAAGTTATAATATATAATTGAAGAGCCAACCACCAAACAACATTTACTGTCATCTCATAATTCAACACACACATACCAAAACAAAAACAAACCATGTCTTGTTCTTCCTTCAAATTCACATGTTACCATTTTTTCATCATCATATTCATATTACATGTCTTTGCTGCAACACAATGTTTGTCATCATCAGCAGTAGATGATTCCTCATTCAACAATTTTCTAGACATTGCCAAAAACCCTGAGGTTTTTGATTGGATGATCAATATCAGAAGAAAAATTCATGAGAATCCAGAATTGGCTTATGAAGAATTTGAAACAAGTGAACTGATAAGATCAGAATTGGATAAAATGGGAATACCTTATAAACATCCAGTTGCAATCACTGGTGTCATTGGCTTCATTGGAACTGGATTGTCTCCTTTTGTTGCTTTAAGAGCTGACATGGATGCTCTTCCTATGCAGGTTAGTTAGTTACATGAACATGATGCTCTTTTATGATGGTTGACTTTTGATTTCTATTGCTTAAACCTTTAGGAAATGGTGGAATGGGAGCATAAGAGTAGAGTACCAGGAAAGATGCACGCGTGCGGTCATGATGCTCATGTTACTATGTTACTTGGTGCTGCAAAGATTCTTAAACAGCATGAAAAAGAGATACAAGTTTGTGATCTTTTATCTTTAGCTTCTTTATTTTTGTTTCCTTTACTTGTCTAAATTAGTAAGTTGTCATCAACTGTAAAAATTTGTCCTTTTTAATGATCTTTGACTTTATTATGTTTTTGTCGTTAAATTCGGTTATGTCAAAGTCAAATAGCTATTAGATTTTTTAGAAAAATTGGCACCCTTATTAGATCTTGTTTGGATAAATAACTTATTTAAGCGCGTATACCATAAGAGCTTATGTATAAGCTATTTCTATGACAGAAGATAAAATAAAGTCAAACTATTGTCATATAAGCTATCATGGAGAACTTGTGAAAATAAACTAAAAACAGCTTATGGACATGTCGTAAAATTTTCATAAACTTTCCTAAATAGTCTCACGATTGCTTATGCAAGAAGATAAGCTTAAATATGCCGCATCACTCATGTCTGCTACTTTTCTGTGTAGTGTCTTGTAATTGTAGTCTTCATCCCATGAATAACTGATAAATTCTTTATTTTGTGGTCTAATTCAGGGAACTATTGTTCTTGTTTTCCAACCAGCAGAGGAAGGAAATGCAGGGGCTAAGAAAATTTTAGAATCTGGAGCATTAGAAAATGTTACTGCAATCTTTGGACTGCATGTTATTCCCGAGTTGCCAATAGGTGAAGTGGCCTCTAGGTCTGGTCCAATAATGGCAGGAAGTGGCCGCTTTGAGGCAAAAATAAGCGGAAAAGGAGGTCATGCAGCAATTCCTCAACTCTCTATAGATCCTATATTGGCAGCTTCCAATGTGATTATTAGCTTACAATATCTTGTTTCTCGCGAGGCCGATCCTCTAGACCCCCGGGTAAATTTGGTCAAATCTTCACGAGTACTTATCTTTTGTTATAAAATAGCTGATATAGAATCACTTATATGATTAACATTTATGCGATAAGGTTGAAAACTTGTTAGAGCTTTTCTGGTATAAATTGTGTTGATTCTTCATAATGTCATAAGTACTTACCTGTTTGATCTGCATAAGGTTGAAAACTTGTTAGAGCTTTTCTGGTGTAGAGCTAATATGATATATATTTTGTTTCCAAAAACGTCATTTTATTGTTGAAGGTGCCACGATCTGTCTTGTCTTCCTTACATAATGCATGTTCCCACAGGTTGTGACAATTGCAAAGTTCCAAGGAGGCAGTGCATATAATGTTATTCCAGATGATGTCACAATTGCTGGCACATACCGAGCCTTTTCTAAACAAAGCTTCAACCAACTGAGACAGCGGATTGAGCAGGTATGTAATGGAATTGAATAAATTCATTTGAATGCATAAAGTCAAATCTGAATGTCTCCTATAAGTATATACATCGTCAGCTTAAAATAATTTGTATGTTCATTTTACTGGATTTACATCATGATTTAAGTGTCTCAATTATTTTCATGCGAAGATTAGCGAACATGAATGAAAATAGTGCTTATATATCTTCATTATATATGTATATAAAAATAAACCCTTGTCATATAAGTGCTTATGTATATGCCCTTTTTGAAACAAAAGATAAAATAAAGTCGAACTGTTTTCATATAAGCTATAAGCTTTATCATAAGTTATCATCAAGAGCTTATGGAAATAAGATGAAATAGTTAAAATAGTTTCATAAGTTCTTTCAAACAGTTTCACAAGTGCTTATTTCAGTGGAAAAGCTAAAATAGTTCAATCCAAACAGGCCTAAGGTTGATTCACTCATTTATGCAGGTTATCATTGGACAAGCTGCTGTGCAGAGGTGCAATGCAACTGTGGACTTCCTTGATAAAGTGAAACCTGCCTATCCTCCAACTGTAAACAATGCTGACTTGCACCAGCATTTTGTGAATGTCGCGGTAAATATGCTTGGTATCGATAAAGTTAACACTGACAAGACACAAACCATGGCAGGTGAAGATTTTTCATTCTATCAAGAGGTCATACCTGGTTACTTCTTCATGCTTGGAGTGCAGAATCCATCACATAAACAATTTGAGTCATTACACACACCATATCTCAAAATCAATGAAGATGGACTTCCTTATGGAGCTGCACTTCATGCATCATTAGCAGCTAGTTATCTTCTAAAACTTCAACAAGATATTGTACCTGGTGTTGAGACAAAACATCATGATGAATTATAAATGTTAATAATCACTATAAGCCAATGCTGTCTTTTCTCTATTTTTTTTAATGTTTATCTTGTTCTCTCTATTTGATTGGTTTCAAATATAATTGTCAATCAAATTTAGATTAAAGGAGACACATCCTATATAAGACTAGATGAACCATCAACTTCGGTGAAGGTGAAGATCTACGATGAAATTTAATGTATGAGGAAAAATCCAACTTGAACCTATGTCACACATAGTGTGACCGATAACTTCAATCATTTGCAACTCGTTATATATCGTTGAGATATATAAATATGATAAGTATCCGTTAGGATATTGTCTTATTATGTCTTGATTTACGTATTTAGTTTAGAATTCTTCTTTTTTAGTTGATTTTTTCTCCTAATTATTGGGTTTGACCAGGAGACTCATGTGTATATAAATGTTAAATTTTGCGATATTTTCTCACGAAACAGCTAATTAGTTAATAATTTCACTAATCAATTAATCAAAAGAGAAATATATATTTCCTTAGCAGTGTCTCTTGAATATTGTTAAATTTTTTAAATTCATTGAATAACAGGTGTATTTGGCCTAAAAATTTCACTTTTGCTTTTAAATAAGGACAAGAGTACGGAACAACACAAGTAAAACAAAGTTCCAACTTCCAAGTCATATGAAGTTGTAATCCTTGAAGTGCTGCCCACCTACTGTTACTCTTCTTCTCACTCCCACACACACCAAAACAAACCATGTCTTGTTTCTTCAAAATCACATGTTGCCATTTTTTCATCATCATATTCATATTGCATGTCTTTGCTGCAACACAAACTATGTCATCATCAACAGATAATTCCACATTCAACAATTTTCTAGACAGTGCCAAGAGTCCTGAGGTTTTTGATTGGATGATCAATATCAGAAGGAAGATTCATGAGAATCCAGAATTGGGTTATGA
Organism: Trifolium dubium; assembly: GCA_951804385.1. Taxonomy (NCBI): domain Eukaryota; kingdom Viridiplantae; phylum Streptophyta; class Magnoliopsida; order Fabales; family Fabaceae; genus Trifolium; species Trifolium dubium. The sequence continues at coordinate 2,307,650 of OX638073.1, read as the reverse complement.
AGAATTTGAAACAAGTAAACTGATAAGATCAGAATTGGATAAAATGGGAATACCTTATAAACATCCAGTTGCAATCACTGGTGTTATTGGCTTCATAGGAACTGGATTCTCTCCTTTTGTTGCTTTAAGAGCTGATATGGATGCTCTTCCTATGCAGGTTAGTTAATTACATGATTTTCATGTTGCTTTCTCCTGTAGTATTAGTATAGATTATGCTCTTTTATGATGGTTGACTTTTGATTTTTATTGTTTTATGAGATGGTTCTATGTTCTATTATTGATTTGTTTGTGATGTTATGTTTAAACTTAAGGAAATGGTGGAGTGGGAGCATAAGAGTAAAGTACCTGGAAAGATGCATGCATGTGGTCATGATGCTCATGTTGCTATGTTACTTGGTGCTGCAAAGATTCTTAAACAGCATGAACAAGAGATAAAAGTGGGTGACCTTTGGTCTTGGCTTTTTTTGTTTCGATTTCCTTTATTTTGTATTATGTGATATTCTACTTTGTTTTTCCTCAGAGATTCTGATATCAATTGTTTAAATGTGTGGATTTCATACTATCATATAATTAAATTACAGGAAAAGTGAGTGGTCATCCTTATTTTCTACAATCGACTGTCACTCGTGTTCTATATAGCACTGACACCGACTCATATGATTACATTAAGTCACTTTTATTTTCTTAAATTATTACTGATGTCTATATGTTAGTATCAGTGCCGTGGCGGTGACCTGTATTGTCTTGTTATTTTAGTCTTCATCCTCTCACGGATAACTGATTAATACTTTATTTTGTTGTCTAAACCAGGGAACCGTTGTTCTTGTTTTCCAACCAGCAGAAGAAGGAGGTGGAGGGGCTAAGAAAATTTTAGATGCTGGAGCATTAGAAAATGTTACTGCTATCTTTGGATTGCATATTAATCCTCACTTACCAATAGGTGAAGTGGCCTCTAGGTCTGGTCCAATAGGAGCAGGAAGTGGCTTCTTTGAAGCAAATATAAGTGGAAAAGGAGGTCATGCAGCTATTCCTCAACAGTCTATAGACCCCATATTGGCTGCTTCCATTGTGATTCTTAGCTTACAACAACTTGTTTCTCGCGAGGCTGATCCTCTCGACTCCCAGGTAAATTGTGTTTATTCTTCATTTTCTCTTCCTGCTATCCATTTATTTCACACTTAGGTCCGGTTTGGATAAACAACTTAATTCAGCGAACTTATAGCATAAGCGCTTATGTATAAGTTCCTATATATATGCCGTTTCTATAACAAAACATGAAATAAAGTCAAACTTTTTTCATATAAGTTACTAAGATGATTTCATAAGCTATCTTGGAGAACTTTTGGAAATAAGTCGAAAACAGCTAGCTTATAGACATGTCTTAAGCGGTTTCCATAAGGTCTTCCAAAAAGTATCTTGTTTACATAACACATGTTACCACAGGTAGTGACTATTGCAAAGTTCCAAGGAGGCAGTGCATTCAATGTTATTCCAGATTATGTCACAATTGGTGGCACCTTGCGAGCCTTCTCTAAACAAAGCTTAAACCAACTGAAACAGCGGATTGAGCAGGTATGTAAATGTAATGGAATTGAATAAATTCAGTTTGAATGCTTAAAGTCAAATCTGAAATTATCGATCTCTCCTATAGTATACATCATCAACTTAAAATAATCCAATAAACGATGATAACTTATAATCTGATAGTTTTTATTTTCATATGATGATAGATTAGTCAACATAACCGAGATTAGTGTATAAAAAACACAATTTGGAACACTAAGGGCTTGTTTGGTTTGAGAGAATGTTTTCTTTTATCATTTAGTGTTTTATTGCAACAACAAAGTTGTTTGCACTTGTACTATATTTTTCACTGAAATATTGGTAGAGACTAAAGCTGATTCATTTGTGCAGGTTATCATCGGACAAGCTGCTGTGCAGAGGTGCAATGCAACTGTGGACTTTCTTGAAGAATGGGAACCTTTCTATCCTCCTACTGTAAATGATGGTGACCTGCATCAGCATTTTGTGAATGTTGCCGTAAATATGCTTGGTATCGATAAAGTTAATAGTGTCATGAGACCATCCATGGGATCTGAAGACTTTTCGTTATATCAAGAGGTCATACCTGGTTACTTCTTCCTGCTTGGAGTGAAGAATGTCTCGGATAAACAGGTCGAGTCCTTTCATTCGCCTTATTTCCAAATCAATGAAGATGGATTGCCTTATGGAGCTGCACTTCATGCATCTTTAGCTGCTAGTTATCTTCTAAAACATTAGCAGGATGTACCTGGTGTTGAGGGCAAATATCATGATGAATTATAAATGTTAAAAATGTGTTAGATTAGATTAGTGAGTTTACTAATTCTGATAAACTTCTATTTCAACTCTTAGAGTGTTCTTGAATGTCCAATGAAATTTTGTATCTATGTGTTCTCATAAAAACATAGAAATTGTTATTTTCAATGAAAAAATAACACATTTTAATTATTGGTGTCAAGTCTCCCTACATTGGAGATGCTCTAAATAAGCAATCAAATGTCAAACCTCTAACTCATGCATAGGAAGAAAACTTCATTCAGAGGAGAGAATCTACATTACGTGTTCATGCAATTTCTCGATATAGATTAACCGCAACTAAAGTTACTAACTCGTTGTGATTACTACCGACATTATATTGGTCCAAGTGGAACTGAATGTGGTTCAAATTTTATAGATTGAAAAAATGTAATTGGGAGAAGAGATTCAACTAAAAAGGTGGTCACAAGGCTGACCCAAAGATCGAAAAAAAATTACTCCATTCGTCCCAAAATAAGTGTCGCAGTTGACCCGTTTACGTTTGCCAACGAACAACTTTAATCGTTAATATTTGTAATTATTCATCTTAAAAAATTATAAAAATTGTATACCTTAAAAATACTCATCGAGACAAATCAAACAACATCTTACTTGCTAATATTTACATTTATATATTAGTAAAAAAATACGGTCAAATGATTACGTGAATAGTGCAAAATGGTCAACTGCGACACTTATTTTGGGACGGAGGGAGTATTTGGTTTTTTTTACCAAAAATTTTCTACCTCCGTCCCAATATATAAGACTCATTTTGACTAAATGATACTATTCATGTATCTCATTTTGACCGTATTTTTTTCATAATTTATAGATGTAAATATTAGCATATAAGATCTTGTTTGATTCGTCTTAATGAGTATTATTAAGATATCAAATTTTTATAATTTTTACTAATGTATAATTAAACATATTATTGATCAAAATTGTGTATTGGCGAACGTGCAGTGGTTAAAATGAGTTTTATAATTTGAGACAGAGGTATATAGTATTTGGTTATAAACTCGTATTCTTGTGTTTTTGGGTACGAAACTCGTATTCTTGTACCCTGTTTTTAGATTATGCGTGTAAAGATAATGAATTCCATGAGTGGCGTAGTGGTTAAATAGCATGTGTGGCGTAGTGTGTATGATTTAAAGAGTTTGAGTTCAAGTCTCACTTTTTGCATTTTTTTGATTTTTTCTATTATATTTTTATTTAACAAAAACAAATCTATTTCAACAAATGCAAAGAGGTTTGAACATGGGATCTTTAAAAGTAGAATAGTTAAATTTAAATATACATCTCGTTTGGTCCGACTTATTTTCTATTTTTTTTCTTCTACTTAAAAATAGTAAAGAAGAAAAAAATTGTGTTTGACTTCACTTTTCTTTATTTTTTTACTTCTTCACTTTATTTCTCTAATACTTTAAATATATTTAAATTCGATTTTATACTTCTCTATTTCGTATAAATAAAATAAAAAAAATAGAAAATAAGTCGGGTCAAACGGGGCCTTAATCTTAAGAAAATATTTTCAAAATTATTCATTTACATGTTATAATATAATTTTTATATTATAATTTTTTAACTACCCACTCAGACTTTTTTTCCTGGATCCGCCACTAGCACTAGAACCACTAAAAACATTATTAATATAGGCATTTATTTATATCTTTTGATAATTATGTTTTTAAAGTTGGTTTCCCTAATTTTATCCAATTTTGCGAATGATTATGTATAACTTTGCAACAAAGCATGAATAAAGACTTAGAGTGTGTTTGGATTGAAAAATTCAAAATTCAAGGGATTTGAGATTCCATAGATTTCAAATACCTCAATTTGAATTCTCTTCATTTCAAAATTCTTTGTTTGGATACAATAGTTGAACGAAAACCGATAGAAGTACCTCAATCTGTTAGATAGAAAAGTGAACAACTGGAACCAAAATAGATTTGTCATGCAACAAAAAAGAACCAAAATAGATTACACCTACATTTAACATTACTATGGATTAAAAAGTAATGTTTACTAAAATTTTCATACAATTAAATAAAACCGTGCGTCAGTACTAATACATCTTTCATATTGTAACTCTGACTATATACACAATTGGTAACCTCCTATCGGTTTTCGTTTTAGTTCTAGAATTCTACCACTTAACCTTGGTTTTGGCACAAAACAATACAAACAAACACACAATTGTAGAGAGTTTAGGCTTAGTTTTTTCCATCAACTTCCAACTCACTAGACTAATACATAGTATACATGTGATATGTTTCAATTTAGTGTCAATGTTAACAATAGGGTCCGGGGATAAAGATTTTATGCAATGCATAAAACATATAGTGTCACACAATTTTGATGTCACACAGTTCTGATCTCGGTTATTGATTTTGAAATCGGACTATTCCAATTATTAAAAAACAAAATAAACTACAAGTAATTTCATACGTCGAATTTAGATGTGATGCAATTAATGCGTCAAATCCAAATTTGTGTAACACATAAAGATATTATCATTAAAAATAGTTTAATTTGAACTTCAACCTTGAAGTTAAAACAACTGATATAATATCAATGTTGGAGCTAAAACAACTGATATCTTGATTTATGTTAATGTTTAGGTAAATGTTTTTAATCTTCTAACAGTGATTTGTGTACATACATTAGTTTACATGATAGTACTTACAATCATATTAAATGTTTTTAATAGGCCGAAGACTAAAAATTATGTAATAAATGTTGATTGAGGAGAGATTGATACAAACAACTTCAAGGAAAACAGACAATTTTCAAAGGATGAAAAAACTCAATTAAGGAAAGTAAATGTTGGGGGCATATGCATTATCATGAATGACAACAAAGGAGAGATATAATTTTGCATCACAAATTTTTAATAAATACAGAAAATACAGAGCAAATCGAACGTTTGGGTATTTTGGAGGCACTTATGTTAATAGAATGTCTGAATTTGAAAGAGGTTGCACAAGTCACTATTTACAATGATAATAAAAATGACATTAAAATGACTAACAATGAAAATTATGCAAACAACTGATACTTTGATTTATGTAAATGTTTAATTTCAAAAGGGAAAAACAAAACAAAACAAAACAAAAACAAAAACAAAACAAAACAAAACAAAACAAAGGAAAAATACAAATAAATTATGTTACAAAAAATGAGGTTTGGGTATTTTGGAGGCACTTATGTTAATAGAAGGTCTGAATTTGAAAGAGGTTGCACAAGTCACTATTTACAATGATAATAAAAATGTCATTAAAATGACTAACAATGAAAATTATGCAAACAACTGATACCTTGATTTATGTAAACATTTAGGTAAATGTTTAATTTCAAAGGGGAAAAACAAAACAAAGGGAAAAACAAATAAAATATATTACAACTTATCTATGCTGTCATCCAAAAGAGCCGTAAAAGGCTGCCACAATCCACGTGATTTTTCAACAATTTCTACATTTCCACATAGATCCACTTTACCATCAAAATTTATAGTGGAAGTTGAACGGACTCCTCCGATAACAGATCGGTACCTGTGAATCAAATGAAATTAATAAATTAATTGAAAAAAATGAACGAAAAATGAGAAAAGATATGGATATTTGAGAGAGTGACAACTAACCTTTTTGCATACAAAATTAGAGGGTATTACAACTAACCTGCTTATAATTCAAAGGATTTTTTTGTAGCTGAGTCAATATTAGAACGATGTCTTTCCTTAAGTTTGAGTCCGTACGGAACTTATCTCTAGTCTTTTGTCCCAATATAACATACTTTGTACCAAAATTCAAATTGCTCAGTGTCTTGCTTATACGGATAGTTGTGGGGTTGATTTCACCACAATCACCTTTGTCAGAAGAAATCGTAACCACGACGTTCTTCTTGACGTTAACACCTAACAATATAAACAAAATAAGAAATCAGAAAATTGAACCTCTTCGATCGGAGAAATCAGAAATCAGAAAAATGAACCTCTTCAAATATAAACAAAGGGAACAAAGTACCTCTGTCACCCAAAAGAGCCGTAAAAGGCTGACACAATTCACGTGAACTTTCAGCCATAGTTTGAACAGCATCAAAATTAATAGTGGAAGTTGAACTGTGAATCAAATGAAATTAATACATTAATTGAAAAAAAATGAACGAAAAATGAGAAAGAGATATGATATTTGAAAGAGTAAGAACTAACAACGGAGAGTTGAGAGAGGATCGGAGAGTGTGCTTTGCGACGGCATCCATCGCAATCTGCTATGAAGAAACCCTGGGTTTTCAGTTCAACGGAAAGGGAAAATCGCTACGCAATGCAATACAGTTCATTTTTTTAATATATATTTCGTTTTTAATATATACACACTTGTGTTTATTTGCTTTATTTTTTCTTTTTCTTTTTTACTAAAAAAAGAAATTCTTTCAATCAAACTAGATTATTACAAATTCGAAGTACCGATATTTTAAAATTGATCAAATATTGTATCATATACTGTACCTTGATTTATGTAAACATTTAGGTAACTGTTTAATTTCAAAGGGGAAAAACAAAACAAAACAAAACAAAGGGAAAAACAAATAAAATATATTACAACTTATCTATGCTGTCATCCAAAAGAGCCGTAAAAGGCTGCCACAATCCACGTGATTTTTCAACAATTTCTACATTTCCACATAGATCCACTTTACCATCAAAATTTATAGTGGAAGTTGAACGGACTCCTCCGATAACAGATCGGTACCTGTGAATCAAATGAAATTAATAGATTAATTGAAAAAAATAAACGAAAAATGAGAAAAGATATGGATATTTGAGAGAGTGACAACTAACCTTTTTGCATACAAAATTAGAGGGTATTACAACTAACCTGCTTATAATTCAAAGGATTTTTTTGCAGCTGAGTCAATATTAGAACGATGTCTTTCCTTAAGTTTGAGTCCGTACGGAACTTATCTCTAGTCTTTTGTCCCAATATAACATACTTTGTACCATAATTCAAATTGCTCAGTGTCTTGCTTATACGGATAGCTGTGGGGTTGATTTCACCACAATCACCTTTGTCAGAAGAAATCGTAACCACGACGTTCTTCTTGACGTTAACACCTAACAATATAAACAAAATAAGAAATCAGAAAATTGAACCTCTTCGATCGGAGAAATCAAAAATCAGAAAAATGAACCTCTTCGAATATAAACAAAGGGAACAAAGTACCTCTGTCACCCAAAAGAGCCGTAAAAGGCTGACACAATTCACGTGAACTTTCAGCCATAGTTTGAACAACATCAAAATTAATAGTGGAAGTTGAACTGTGAATCAAATGAAATTAATACATTAATTGAAAAAAAAATGAACGAAAAATGAGAAAGAGATGTGATATTTGAAAGAGTAAGAACTAACAATGGAGAGTTGAGAGAGGATCGGAGAGTGTGCTTTGCGACGGCAGCCATCGCAATCTGCTATGAAGAAACCCTGGGTTTTCAATTCAACGGAAAGGGAAAATCGCTACGCAATGCAATACAGTTCATTTTTTAATATATATTTCGTTTTTAATATATACACACTTGTGTTTATTTGCTTTATTTTTTCTTTTTTCTTTTTACTAAAAAAAGAAATTCTTTCAATCAAACTAGATTATTACAAATTCGAAGTACCGGTATTTTAAAATTGATCAAATATTGTATCATATACTGTATTTGATATTGATACGCGTTAGATATTTTTCGATATGTATTTGAGAAGTATCCAATTTTTAAAATTTATTTTTTGAGAAAAAAATGCTGACATTTCTGCGATATTTGTCTGATATTTATCGATACGTATAAGAGAAGTATCCGGGGAAGCATCTGGTGTTCATATATTTCACATTTATATATTTAATTTTTCATTAAAGTATTTTAGTTGTATCGTATCTTAAAGTTTAAAATTTTCTCGTATCATCGTACCTGTATCGTATATGTGTCATATCAAGTATTTGGCTTCATAGAATTCAATATTGCTAAAGACTGAAAAGTTGATTATACAAACAATCTTGCAGCATCTAGATTAGTAACATACAACAACATCATAAAATCTTGCCGAATTTATAGCATTGACGTCTAAGTCTTCATCAGATCTATAATAAATTGATGTGAATATGTCAATTTGAATCAACGAACTTCGAACAAAGACAAAAAACCAACAAACGGCGTTTTTCTAGCGTATAGACTTTTTTTTCCCTTTTTTTTCTGTTCATAGATGAAATAATAAGGTAATTAAATACTCACACAAAGGAGTTAGAAATTTTTTAAGTTTGAGTAAAATTTTAGTGTAACAAATATATTTCGTTTTGGTGGGAATCAAATCGTTCATGTATCTCATACTAAAACTCCTACATTTTATGTAGTACTCCCTCTGTCCTAAAATTATTATCGTTTTAACTTTTCAGTTTTGTACTTTTGTCCTAAAACTATTATTCTTTTCAAAAATTAATGTAAAATTAATGTTAATTTATCATTTGTACCATAACAAAAGTTTTTTTTTTTACTAAGTACCGTAACAAAAGTTAAAGCATTAATTAAATATATTTTTTCTTTTTTAATAAAGTAAAGGTAAAATAGACTTAATTTATCAATCTTTATTGTTTCTTAATCCACGTACATAACTTTAAATGGACAATAATTTTGGAACGGAGGGAGTATTAAATATTATAAAATTCCTTTTGAAAAATCATCATAAAAATAGATTTTTATTTTATTGGTGAGAATCAAACCATATTTATATACCTCTAACTAAAACTCATGTAATATTAAGTTAAGGAGGGATGACACATAAGTTTTGGTTTATTAGAAATTGTCATGTGAAATTTTGTTCATGGTTGCTTTTTAAATTTGATTAACTAAGAGCATTTTCAATGGTGATACCACTTTGGGTATCATATATTAATATTATTAATAAGTGGTCCTTACAATATTATCTAATAACTATGCAACTCATATATGTTTTGCTCTAATGGTGATACCATTTTAGATCTCATACATTAATAACAACCAATCCCTTCTATATTTGTTTTTTATTATTTTAATTTTGTCTAAATTATGAAGGTGGTATTAAATTGATGATACGGTACAGGTATATTAAATAAGGTAACATATCATCATTTTTTATATTATTTGTGCCACATCATGGAATTCCAATGCCAAAAAAATTTAAGATATGAATTATTAACATATCATCATTTTTTATATCATTTGTGCCACATCATGGAACTCAAATACCAAAAAAATTTAAGATATGAATTATTAATCTATGAAACTCTCTTTGGTCAAATGATATCATTAGTTTATTATATCTTGTACACATTTGATATTGATATGATAATTAAGATATATCGATATAATTAAAATTGATATACACATAAGTGGCACTAAAATAAAATAAAAACAAAAAAATATAATCTTATTTTTACAGTATGTTAATATAATTTTTTTATATTTACGGTAGGTTAATATAATCTTATCATGCTACTAACCAGCCGAATATAAAAGAAGTTAAATATATATATATATATATATATATATTGTTTACAGTAGATTGATATAATCTTATCATGTTACATTTTTTTGAATTTTGTAAAACAAAAAAAGTGATCAAGAGAAGAGACTAAACTAAAGGTGACCACAAGGTTGGGAAGTAAGTAAGAAAATTATAAAGAACTAAAATAGTCTCCACTTTTATATTTTGTCCCACTAATATACATTTATTTATTGAATTTAACTTGACTAAAAATGATTAACCTAATTTAATAAATAGATAATAAATATATTAATTTGAAACTCTAATTTTTATCTTTATATTTATCTTTATATTTATATTTATATTTATATTTATATATAATAAGGCATAATTTTTTTAAAATATCTTTCCTATCAAGAGCTCTTTTCTCATGCATTTTCATTTGTGGTGAATTTGACAATTAATATTATAGTTCTTTTTTTCTCATACACACTTTAATGCATTTTCCTTTTTTTGGTGGTCAATCTAAAGAAACGAAAAAACAAAAAGACCAAAAAATTAATTGATACTATTCAAAATTAATTGTTATCATTCAATTTTTGTTTTTTACATATGTTATTATTCTAATATTCTAATTATATATATATTACCATAAAAATATGTTACCATAAAAAATAGACCCGTCCATTCCACTATTCTCCTTCACCTTTTTTTTGGTAAGCCTCTATTTTTTTTATAATACTCTCTATTCTTTTTCATCAATATATTAAATGCATAATCTTTTTTTTGTTTTCAAATGATTTAAAAAATAGTACTGTATAAAATTATTATTATTAAATTGTTAAATAATTTCATTTATGTTAATTGATACTAATTGATTGTCATTTTAATTGAAGAATTCAAATGCAATATTAGTCTTTACTCTTTATATACTGCTATTTTATTCTTCATGCTCAATACTCTATTCTTCTTCTTGCTCTTTTATTGCACCCAATTTTTTTTTTGTCAGGTAGCCTAGTGACTAGAAATTCACCCCTTAAAGATGAATAAGTGGGCATACCGGGTTCGAACACCGGTCCTACACTTTCGTGCAATATGTCTAACCAATTGAGCTTCTTAAATAAAGCTAACAACTCTTTATCACATTATTCTTATATTTTATGCTTTTTTTTTCTTCTATATTTATAAATGTTTGACATTCAAATTCAAATTTATGTAGGTTTTCTAATCTATGAAAAGAAATCATAATCGATCATCATGTTTTTTTTAAAGGTTTGCCCTTTTTTGAACCATCTTTAATTTTATATTTATATCTCTACCTATTGTTTCTTCTCTATTTTTTCTATACGCATATGTGTTTATAGGTAATGTGAATGTTTATTCACACATTATCGACCACAAAACAAAAGGAATGTATTTTCTAAAGGTTGTAGTGATATTTTTGTTCTTCTATAGATTAGTGATTTAGACATGACTATGGATCAAATAATTGTTTGCTTTAAATGTAACCTAACTTTTATATGTATAAGCAACATGATGATCTCTTGTGAAAATAAGGAGATAAAGAAACAGAAAGAGTTAGCAGCTAAAAAGAACAAAAGAGAACAAGCAAAAGTAACTTATAGACACGCTTGAAATCAAATTGAAGCATATTCACAATTGTAATTTTGGATGTTTTATTTATAAATTTTGTTTTGTGAATAATAGAATTTTTTTTTAAAAAAATCTGTTTCCCTATATTAGTTGTTACGGCAGTACCAAAAAATATCTTTGTACAAAAAAAAATCAGCTGACCTTTAATTTATGATATATAGGAAAAAACGCATAAGGATGGAAACCTTATTTAATGCAAAACAAACAAATATTTTTACATCACATACACTGATAAATAATTAGTATTGAATTACCAAATCAAAACAATGAAATAAAATAACTAATTGTTTGCTGTGTAAAAATAAAAAGGTGAAATAATGACATCAAAACCATAAATAAGACAATTGTAAAACAATTAATTGGTCAATGCATTAATTAATGGTGTAAATGAAGCAAATATTAATTAAGAAAAAAAAACGTACCAATTGAAAAAAAAATAATTACCTTCAATCAAACAAAAAAGTTGTATCTAATAGTACAGTATGTGTATGTTGAAGAAAAAAAAATATAATTAGCAAGCTATAAATACAATTGAACAAAAAAATCACTTTCGATTAAGTTTCAATTAAGTTTTCAATTAAGTGCTAATTATATTTCGTCAAACAATAATTTGCAGAAAAAGATTGTTGCACTGTGCCAATTTGAAGAAAAACAAGATTATCAATCAAGGAATATTTTTTTAGTCTATGCCTACCTTTTAATGTAGTGTTTCGCGTTTATAAATAGACCTTTTGAGAAAAATCTGATGGTTTGTGTTGGAAGATTTTGGTATGTCAAAGATCCTACAACACGCAAGTTGCCATTTTCAATAAAAATGACCACGATGGACAAAAATGTTAGTTTTTTTTTATTCGTATATTTTTTTATAATGTTTGATGCACCAAACCTGTAAATTATGCAATGTTTCCCTTTTTTCGCTATATAATCTATGTATATTTTTTATGATTTTATTGTGCTGCTATATGATTTACTACAGTATAATAATTATATTTGGATTTTGCTTCATATTATTATTTGACAGGTTTTATATCAATTATTTGTTTTTCATATGTAATTATTTTGTTTTAGTGTCAAACATAAATCATTGTCGGATAATCAAGTTTCTTTGTACATTATATTAGTATTATAACTTATTTATATAATTAAAATATTTTAAATTGTATTATATAAAATATAACACGGGTTTATAAACTAGTTTAATTTACTAAATATAAATAAATAGATATTCATCATGAGTGAGACAAAGCTCCAAGTCATCATAGGAAAGAAGTTAGAATCATTTTACAAAACCAAACAAAATTTATTTACTGTCATCTCATAATTCATCACACACCAGAACAAACCATGTCTTGTTCTTCCTTCAAATTCACATGTTACCATTTTTTCATCATCATATTCATATTACATGTCTTTGCTGCAACACAAATTCTGTCATCATCACCGGATGATTCCTCATCCAACAATTTTCTAGACATTGCCAAAAGTCCTGAGGTTTTTGATTGGATGATCAACATCAGAAGAAAAATTCATGAGAATCCAGAATTGGGTTATGAAGAATTTGAAACAAGTAAACTGATAAGATTAGAATTGGATAAAATGAGAATACCTTATAAACATCCAGTTGCAATAACTGGTGTTATAGGTTTCATAGGAACTGGATTCTCTCCTTTTGTTGCTTTAAGAGCTGATATGGATGCTCTTTCTATGCAGGTTAATTATATTTGAATTTAAGATAACAAAGGGTTTTGCAATTTTGTTTGTCTTTTCTCAAATTTTGTTTTCTGCTATTATATGATTGATTTGTTGTGATGTCTTGTTTGAACCTTAGGAAATGGTGGAGTGGAAGCATAAGAGTAAAGTAGCCGGAAAGATGCACGCGTGCGGTCATGATGCTCATGTTGCTATGTTACTTGGTGCTGCAAAGATTCTCAAGCAGCATGAAGAAGAGATACAAGTGTGTGACCTTTTATCTTTAGCTTCTTTATTTTGGTTTCCTTTATGTTGTATTATGTTATATTCTGCTTTGTTTTTCCTAAGATTCTAATATCAATTTAATGTGTGGCCACTATTATATTGTCCAAATTTATATTAACTCTAGAAATTTGGTCTTTTTAATGATTTCATACTTTTCATTTGAAGTCAAAGGGAAACATATATCTCTTTGGTTTGTACCATATTAGCAAATTATGAGAAAATTATATCTTCCATGATGCAACTTTTGTAAATTACAATCATTCTAGCATCTAGCATATATCTCTTTGATTTTTCCTCAACTTGCCATCAGCTGTAAATATTTCTCCCTTTTGATGATGGAAACTTCTTTAAGTTTTTGTCGTTCAATTCGGCTATGATAGGAAACCAAATGTAAAGAAGGAATGAAACTGTATTATAAAAATATAACCTCTGTAGTCCATCAGAGAATAGACATGTCCCTCTCTGCCAAACCTCTTAAGCTCTAACGGAAAATTACAGTTATGTCGAAGTCAAATATATCTTAGATTTCTATCATATTACAAAATTACAAGAAAGTGGTCGATACTGATAAATTTTTTAATTTGTTGTCTGATTAGGGAACTGTTGTTCTTGTTTTCCAACCAGCAGAGGAAGGAGGTGGAGGGGCTAAGAAAATTGTAGAATCTGGAGAATTAGAAAATGTTACTGCTATCTTTGGATTGCATATTGCTCCTGACATACCACTAGGTGAAGTGGCCACTAGGTCTGGTCCAATATTGGCCGGAAGTGGCTTCTTTGAAGCAAAAATAAGTGGAAAGGGAGGTCATGCAGCTATTCCTCAACAGTCTATTGACCCTGTATTGGCAGCTTCCAATGTGATTCTTAGCTTACAACACCTTGTTTCTCGTGAGGCTGATCCTCTAGATTCACAGGTATATTTGTCGAATCTTCAATTTCCCTTCCTATTTGCTACATACTTCACTTATTTCATACTTAGACCCTTTTTGGTTAAATAACTTAATTAAGCGCTTATAGCATAAATACTTATCATAGAAGTTCTTATGTATAAGTTGTTTCTAAAACAAAAAAATAAATAAAGTCAAACTTTTTTCATAGAAACAGCTTATGGATATGTCACAAGATGTTTTCATAAGCTCTATTCAATAGTCTAATTTACTTGCTAAAAGAAATTTGCATGTATTCTTGAATCCGTAAAACAATTATAAAACAAGCTTTTAATGACAATAGAGGGATATAAAAGTTAGACCTTTAGGATGTGTCTGCCGGAGCATTTTATTTGTGAAAATTTTCTGATTACTTAAAAATATGAAATGCATGCTTGTTGAAGGCAGTATGATCCCTCTTGTCTTCATTACATAACACATGTTAACACAGGTTGTGACGATTGCAAAGTGCCAAGGAGGTAGTGCATACAATGTTATTCCAGATTCTGTCACTATTGGTGGCACCTTCCGAGCCTTTTCTAAGCCAAGCTTCAACCAACTGAGACAGCGGATTGAGCAGGTATGTAATGGAAATGAATAAATTCAGTTTGAACTTTGAATGCATAAAGTGAAATCTGAAAGTAATGATCTCTCCATAAAGTGACATCAATCATGTTGGTGTCTTAATTTTTTTCACATGAAAAGTTAGTCAACATAACTGAGAGTAAGGTTGTTGCCTTATGGCTCATTGGTCACTGCAATATTGAATTCAACCTGTTAGATTATGGTAAAGTTGTATACTTTTAACCTTTGCAAGTTAGAGGCTTCTGCATAAGCTCGCGACCTTCTATTGCAACAAAAAAGATGTTTGCGCTTATACTGTATTTTTCACTTCAATCTTGGTAGGGACTAAATAACTCTTATAGCATAAGCACTTATGATACAAGTGCTTATGTATAAACTCTTTTTGTAACAAAAGATTGTTTCCATATAACTGTAAGTTGTTTTCATAAGGTATCATTTTATGAACATGTCATAAGGTGTTTCTATAAGCTCTTCCAAACAGTCTCACAAGTGCGCTTATGCAAGTAGATAAACTCAAAGGCTGATTCATTTATGCAGGTTATCATTGGGCAAGCTGCTGTGCAGAGGTGCAATGCAACTGTCGACTTCCTTGATGGAGTGAAACCTTTCTATCCTCCAACTGTAAACAACGGTGAATTACATGAACATTTTGTGAATGTGGCAGTGAATATGCTTGGCATCAATAAAGTTGATAGTGTCATGACCCCATCCATGGGAGCTGAAGACTTTTCATTCTATCAAGAAGTCATACCTGGATACTTCTTCATGCTTGGAGTGCAGAATGCCGATCATGAACAGTTTGATTCATTACACTCACCTTATCTCCAAATCAATGAAGATGGACTCCCTTATGGAGCTGCACTTCATGCATCATTAGCAGCTAATTATCTTCTAAAACATCAACAGGATATTGTACCTGGTGTTGAGAGAAAATATCACGATGAATTATAAATGTTAATAATCATTAGCCTTACATAAGTTAGAGTTTTCGCTTGAGACTCTCTTTGTCCATTGAACATGTGGTTTCATTGTTAATAAGCACCTTAATCTTTCTCCATTTTTTTTTATTGTATTTCTTGTTCTCTTCAAATATTGTTGTCCATCTAACTTTGTACTGTCCACTTTAAGAAGTGTGCAAAACTAAAATGGGACATCTAATATGAGACGGAGGAAGTAACTTTTTCTCTTTACGACATATTTGTACATTTAAACTACAATACGCACTTTTTATCTTGAGGTGAATGCAATGGATGAATTCATCTAGCGCCATTGGATGAATCCAATGGTTGATCTCTGAATGCAGGGATTAGAGAGAATCTCAGATTGAATGATTTAAAGACAGTTGTAGTTTTAACTACTTGTGAAAATGTATTTTATCAACTAGAGTTGTTAGAAGTTTTAGTTGTGACTATAAATTTGACAATGAGTTTGTCTAATGGATCAGTGACAGTTTAAATAAGGATTAAGTGATTAATAGAAGTTGATCTAGTGATAATTGTCTCTTGATGTTGATTAGGTTGATAAGAACAGTAAAGGAATATAAATGATCCTTAAAATAGACGTTAGCAACTAAAGAATAAGTTGGATGAAGACTCTTTAACAACTTTTGTCACTAATCTAGTTTCGGTGTTTTTAAAGACTATGGGCACTGTCTGTGCAATGCTAATTAATAGTACAAACTTTTGTCTACTTCCTTTAGTGTGTAGGTAATAAAAAATCAATTATCGAGAGAAAATCAACTCTATCCAAGAATAAGTGCATGCTTGAATTTGTGGTGAATTTGATGATATCACGGCGAAACACTGTAATTTTACAAAAGCTATAATATGGAGATTCAAATCATTGTCACCATAATTTTGTCAGACTCACTGCGATTCCAAACAGTGATACCAAACATACCCTATGTCATTGACAAGGTTACATTCACTTTATCAACTAAAATAAATAATTATATTTCAAGTTGATGATAAAATTGCATTTAAATTGCATGCCACTTGGCTGTGAAGATATATTGTATTTAAATTCATGTATTCTTACTTGGTGCTTAAACTTTAAAATCACCAGTAACAGACTTTCTACTTTAACTATCTTTTTTTGTTTGGCCAAGATTCTCCAATATCACTTATTTAAGGAGGGACACTAGTAACACCAGTAACCTCATGTGCCAGGACAGTGACACTAGGTAATACTGCTCAATGGTAAAGCAAGACCAAATGAGGTGCATAAAACATGATGATAATTTGTTCCTACAAACAAGACTATAATTCTGATTTCTGAGTAAGTTTCATACCTCTGGCCTTGGCTTTTAAGTTACAAGGCAAACCAAGTAACATAGATGGATCATAAAATGGCCAGAAAACATAACTTGTCTAAATGGCAGCAGTACATATTACAAAAAAAATAGCTAAAATATTTATTTGATGAACAAGTAATCCAATAAAATTCTAGTCTATGTTTTTACTAATACTTTTAAAAATATATGGTTTCAATTCAATGTCCTACACATCTAAACGCCGAAGGAGAAAATCAAAATTTCTGCAAAACAGGTAGAGCAGAAGATGAATTCTGCTGTCAAAATGGAGTAAACTGGTAGCAAACTAGCACATTCCAAACGGAACTCCTTTAAGGATGCTGCAACTTTCATATTCCTAGAACTTTCGGCGCTATATCTAAAAGAGGACCTAAAGCATTAGGTGCAAATTTTCTTGCAAATAAGAAACAAAGATAAGTTGGCTGGTTATTATAAAGACATTTCTGTTCTTGCAAAATTTTCTTGAAGAATTCTTCTTTGATGTCATCTTTTCCAAAGGTAGCAGGGTGAGCACCACCTCTTGACCAATCGACATAAGTGAGGCTCCGATTTGCCAAAAGCTGAGGAGTATTGATGGTTAACATTGACTGGAAATAGTGTTCATCGACATAGCATTTGTGTGGTGTGCAGAATTCTTTAAGTTTTGGATAGTAAATAGTGTCTTCAACTATCCTAACAGCAAGTTCTCGGTTAATTTCAAACCACTGAGACCCTTTACGCCAGTCAGTCATGTTGATTTCAGGTGCCATGTTTTCGTCGTAACGTCCTCTTCCATATGGACCAGGTTCATCGAATGCGCCCATAAAGCTATGCCATGAATGCGATAAGTATTTGTGTACAAGGCTGAAGTTTTGGAGAGGGATGCAGGACTCAGATAGGAGCACAAACCATTCATTTGAGATATCAAGCAATGCATTAGCTAGAAGTCTTCTTTCAGCATCACACATACTCATCATTCCCCACTCTGCCACCTGTGAAGAACTAAGTTCATTAGAAATTTGTTTGGTAATTTCCTCTGGTTCCTATCAATCATGTAAAACTTCAATGAAGAAGATATTTATTTTCTCCCAAATACATGTTTTTTCAGCACAGATAGTTCATTCCACATAATTTAGCAAGAAACAAATAATAAAACAATCAAATATTTTTAAGACATTGAAGCCTTTCGAATTCAAGTGACTAATGAATAATGATGTGCAGAATTGCAGATCATAACTCACTTAGTGCAAACGAATATACCATAAAGTTGGTCCCTAAATTATCACATCCTCTCCGATTTAGTCTCATACTATAGAAGTATAACAAAAAGTCCTAAATTATTTATAATCCATCAAGATCGTCCCTAACATATCATTTTGTCACCTGTTTTTAAAGTATCTGAGGGACTAACTTGATGGATTAATAGTTTAGCGACTATTTATTATATTTCTATAGTTCAAGGACTAAATTGGAGAGACAATGATAGTTTAGCGATTAAATTGATGGTTTATTCTTGTGCAAAAATATTCAAAATCAATAGCAACCTTGGGATTACTGAGGCTCAAACTATAGATTTTCAATGACAAACATGTCAATCAATCACATAGCAATCAATCCATATTAAATACAGAACCTAACACCATGAACCATATTAACAAACCAACTTTAAATTATATTAAAAGCTAGTTCATACCTGGCTAGGGATCTGTCTCCGGTAAAAAACCGATGATGGCTGAAAATCAGCATTGTATGACGGCAATGAATGAACATAGATAGAATAAAGCTTCTCATGTCCTTTAAAGAACTTCTCCCAAAGTGGTGCCATAGGCAAAGGTCCCTTAGTCAAGAACATGAAAGCAATTTTAGGAGTTCTTTTAAAAGGATAACTCTTAATCCTCGGAACAAAAGAAGCCCTCCAAAATAGCTCAACATCACTCATTGTATGCAACAAACTAGATGGAGGCTTAAACCAATTCTCTACAACCGCCGGCTTCTGAAAACAAGGCTTAATCGACGATTGCACCACAGCCACATTATGAATACCAAAATGCCTAATCATGTACATACTAAGAAATGAACCGCCAATTCCAATAACCAAAAAGAGTATGAAAAATTGCAAAAGTCTCAAAGGAAATGGCCTAGAGTGAGTTACTCTTATTGTAGTTGTTGCAGCAGGGTCCTTCCCTTCCTCCATTCTAGACTGCATAGATTTTTTCTCTTACTCTCACTCTCTCTCTCTCCCTTCTTCTAAGTTTCAATCAAATCTAAGATC
Organism: Trifolium dubium; assembly: GCA_951804385.1. Taxonomy (NCBI): domain Eukaryota; kingdom Viridiplantae; phylum Streptophyta; class Magnoliopsida; order Fabales; family Fabaceae; genus Trifolium; species Trifolium dubium. Next base: position 2,288,114 of record OX638073.1, on the reverse strand, counting down.
TTGTAACTACTAACTAGTATAACTTCATAGATAAAAAAAATCTCAAATAACATCTCATACACATAAATAAAAAACTCATTGTCCAAAACAAAACCATATCAAAACAAAATTGTCATGCTCACAATCATACTCATATAGATACACACTATTCAAATTTTCACCAAAATAAGTATCTAATCTATGCTCATTTATTAGATCAAAAACACAATATGAAGCTAAGATCACAAACAAATAAAAGAAAGAAAATTTCAGCAGCCCAACAAAACTAACAACTGTGATATCATTGAAAAATCAAAAGGGTCATGAAAAAATCAAAACTTTTTTGGTTATGAGCTAATGATGGATTTAGAGAGAGAATCAATGATATATATAAAGAAGAAAGTGATTGATGTTTGAGTGTAGATTTTGATCTCTTCACACTATTCTCATTTGTTCTTGAATTGTGCAAGATTTCAATGGAAATGAGAATAATGCTAATGCTATCACACTCTCTAGAACTCTTTCATGTCATTCATGATTCACAACTCACTCACTGTTATAGAAAACGTGGTGAGTTTTGCTTTATATTAGAGAATAAAACCTCACTTAAAGGGAAAGTTGATGATTTTCATTTTTCTGAGAGAGAGAGAGAGAGAGAGAGAGAGAGAGAGAGAGAAAACCAATAAAAATGAAACAGCAAAATGTTAAGGTTGTTTTTTTTTTTTTGACAGAATATTAAGGTTCTTCTTTTATTGAGGTTTTGTTGTAAATTTTTAGGGCTTTGAATTCGATTGGTTTGTGTATGCCAAATTTTGTGGCCTATTATGTGGGCACGTGTAGTGAAGTTTGAATATTTAGTTAATCTCATTTTAATTGTTGAAATTATATTTGTAAGAAAGGAATATTGAAATTTATTAAGGTGAAAGAGTTTTGTTTGATTTAGTTTTTAGAAGAAATTGAGTTTAATTGTTGTACACTGACAGTGTAAAACTTTTTTACACATGCATCCAATCAAAACACAACAAAATGCCACTTTTATAGGTTAGTTCCTAAAATATCTCTATAAATGCTTACATGGCGTGATTTAATTGGATGCACGTGTAAAATAATTTTACACCGTCGGTGCATATAAATTAAATTCTTAAGTTATTATTACAATATATTGTCTAGAAGTTAAATTTTTATTCAAATAACAGAAAATGATGAAATTATTAAGTCAAATGTATATGATTTAATTAGAATTTATAAATTCTAAAACAATGAATTCACACTCCAAAACATGTCAATAAATTTTTTTTATCTATATTGTAACGTGTTGTTTTAGTTTTAATTCTATAGTCGTGTATGTAAAAAGATCTTCTAGTATAGATTTGGTATCATCTACTAGCTAGCAATAATATGTTGAGTATGACTACAATGGAAGATAAAGTTATCTCTCAAGAGTTTTTTTTCTTGATAAATATTTTTTTAAGAGTTATTTTTAATAATATTCTAATTCTTAGAAGAAGAAAATTATAGTAGTTTATAGTTCTTCTATGAAGAAAATAAAACTTAATCAAAAGATTATTCCACCCATAAATCGTACACAAAATTTTCAAAAAACTTTCATTTGGTGAAGCAATCATTCAAGAGATTTAACTCTAATGCATTTTTAGAACTTCATTAAAATCAAAATGCGGTTAAACTATAAAAGATTGAAATTATTTCATCCAAACACAATTTAATATGATTATACTACTTCTGTCCCAAAATATAAAGACTACTCCATCTGGTTCTTAATAATATGAACTAGATACATTAAATTTTCAATGAATCTAAAAATTAAAATTTTTCTTATATTAAGAATTGGATAGAGTATTTGACAAAACACAAAAATTAAGAAAAGTAATTACTACAATTAAATTGGTCAATAATTTACTTCCTTTTTCCTAAATTACCTTTCAATTATTAAGAGAGAAAAATGATAGTATATCTTTTACTTTCTTTTTATTTAATAAGGGGTATTTTGGTAAAAATTTAATTAAATACACTTTGAAAACTTATAAAATAGGACAATAAAACTTTCCGATGTACCAAAAAAAAATGGAACAATAAATTTTTAGAAAAAAGTTTTATATATTATAGAACAGAGGTAATAGTAAAGTTATAAATTATCAAGTTTATAAGTTCTTGATTCAAAAAAAAAAAGTTCATAAGTTCTATCTCAAAGAAAGTTAATATATTTAGTTAAAATATTTAACTTGATATTTGGACTAAATATATTAATTTTTATCGATCAATTTTCTCTTATTGAGACGGAACAAGTCGTATTTATTAAAAAGGTGAGGTGAGTACTTAAACTTAATAAAGATACTTAAAGCCAATAAAGACCGATTATCTACCTTAAATACACGCAAGTGGACTACGAAATTCAATCACAACAATAAGAATAGTAAGGGTTTCCCCCTAATTAAGTTAGAAGCTCAAAACCACGTTTAATGCTCTTAGTTACTTCCAACGTGTTACTAACCATAAATTCCAACAAGTTGCCATGTGAGAAAGTTATGTGCTTTTTTGCCATTATCACTTTTTTTTCTTGATTTATTGGAGAGATGTAGTATTTATGATCAATCTTGACTTAATGTCTATTTAGTGTAATGTATACATTTTTTTGGCAATAGTGTAATGTATACATAAATTTAGTGTTTCTCTTACTACGTTTTTTTTTTATTGTCTTGGTGTTCTTCATTTAATTTATAATTTTTTTTTAAATAGAATCATACTAGAGTTATGCTAAACAATTTGTTCTAAGAAAATTTCATTAATAAAATGAATAAGTGGGCATATCAAGATTAAAATCTCGGTCTTTGCACATCATCCTTATATTAACTGAGTTAAATTCACAGGAATAATAATGATAATTATTACTATATATACTTATCTCTCGACAAGTAATATATACTTATCTCTCGACAAGTACTGTATTGGGGCAGTTTCTAATAATAAACGAATATAGTATGTGTAAAAGATAGGTGTATGATTAATTTTTTTTCTTTCCTTTTTTCGAGCATTTTTTCCTATTTGTAGTTCTAAGGTACCAGAATAAGTTGAAGATGTTAATTACCACTAACAAGGCAAAGGTAGATTAATTAATGATTCAAGAGGCACCAAATCAGTCAATAGCTGGATTGTTCTCTTAATCTTTTCCTTTACTTCAACGTTTTAATGTATCATGATTGCAACGTTTAACTTATGATTTTGTTAGCTAGTGACGAGTAATTAAGTAATGCGAAAAATTAAATATGCTCTCTGTCTGCAAATGCAAAGTTGGTAAATTATAGTGCAAATTGTGCTCTTACCATTTATTTTTAAATTTTTATCTCAGTTTAATTTAGTTCGAAAGTTTATGATATTAAATAGTTTCAATCCGAACGTAGTTGCGAAGAACAAACTGTGATTTTCTCTATCATATTCAACGTTAATCAACAAAAAATTAAACCAACTAACATTTGGTTGCTTGTACTATTTTTATATATAAGGAATAAGGTCTCGATCTAAAAGTTCTACATGGATTTTGATCGAATTTGAATTAATTTATGTTGACATGACATTTTTATTATTTCATTTTGGTAAGGCCACATTTTTATTATTTTATCGAATTGATATATTAAATTTGTCAAAAAAATTAATATATTAAAATTTTTCCTTCTTTTTTGGTTATTATGTTAACAGTGACTAATTTCTATTAAAAAATTAGTAAGCACACAAGGTAGATTGTGATTCCTCAATCAATATATAAGAGTCACATATCAAATTTATGAGTTATGATCACTTATTTAAAGATTTTAAATGTTCTTATTAAAGAGTTCTAAGCTCTACTAAACATTAGTAAAAAAAAAGCTCTACTAAACATTAGCTCTACAAATATTTAATTGTTTATTTCATGCGGATATAGTCATTTGGGACACAAATAGAAATCAAATTAGTTGTACCAAAAAAAAAATGAAATCAAATTAGTAAAAAGCAAACAAAGATCAATTGTTCGAAAAGTACATAAACAATGTTGAGCACTAAGACGAGAATTCAAGATTTGGATTGAGTGTAGTTTGACTTCATGCAATCAGCATATCATAAATGTGCGATATTAATCGAACGGTCTGTATATAAAGTTCGGATTTAATTTTCTTTAAATTTAAAATTTTAGCTTAAAACACAAACGGTTCAATCTTGATCAAACAATCTATATACAACTAACTACTCCCTTCGTTCCATAATAATAAGAGAAAAAGATTCATTATTTTTGTCTCAAAATATAAGAGAAAAAACACAAATATTTATATTTTCAAGAAAAATTTACTCTCTCTTATTTTTTCTAAACGATCAATATGTTACTAACTAAACAACCCTAGTCTAAGAATTGAAGTTACACAGAGAGAATGGGTGTTAGGAGAAGCACATATGATGTTTTTAAGTGAATAAATATGGACATTGTTTAGATTAAAAAAATAAATAGTCTGAATTTGATGTCAAATAAAACTTTAACATCTTGGTGTCATTTGATCCTAAAATATGGTTTTTTTAAAATTGAAATACACTATCTTCTATTTGTATCTTATCTGCAGGAAAATGAAATGAACTTTATTTGATTAAGACCCAAAATTTGGGTGTACACAATGGTTGATACATGCATGATTTTATTTTTAATGGCCTTTTACCATGAATTTACAATCCTTCTCCAGCTTCTCCAAGTAAATATACTTCTTCATATCTCTCCATAAGCCTCAAGTATTGTTATCAATCTATAAAGGGGTGTACATTTATCAGTCATATAGACATTGTTAGTATCATTATATATTGTCAAATTATAATATCTTTCTTTATTAGACATATAATGAAAAAACTTGTCAAAAATATTTCCTTTCTTCTTGTATTGACTTGAATATCTTGGCTGCTGACTCACTTGCTGATTTTGGATTATGAGGAAGAGCTTTGATTACTCTTGAGTGGTGTTCAACACTCGAGTCGCGATCCGGTGATGACCAAAAGGTCGGTGCCACCGGAAACAAAGGAAGTTCATCTCTTTTCATTCTCTTGGATGGACTACTACCTGTACTTATTTGTAGTTCTTTATTATCTTCCAATGTTTGATGAGGTGGAAAATTTCTCGACATTAATTGGCTTATCTGTGTCGACATGTTAGATGGATTTTGATACAATATGGCTGAATTGAGTTCTGCAGATGAGTAGTGATTTTTAGGGCCATTAAATTGCCCCATTTGTTCAATAGATGAAGCTGATATAGATCTATGCATGAATTGTGGAACACATGGTGGCGGTAATAATGGTGGTAACGACGAACCAGAAAGGATTCGAATTTTTTGATGAAAACTTGTAGTAAGAGATGGATCTAAAACGTCTTTGCTTCCTGGATTGAAGCTCATTGCACCGCAAGCGCCGTATAATGGTGTCATGATGCCGCCCGCATTTGGTGGGCATGGTCCAATGATTGGCTTATATACAAGACCTTCAGATGGAGACATGACAGGAACTAACCATTGGTTTGGAGGTGGTGGTGGTGGCGGCGGAGGATAGACAATGCTCGGAGACTGTTTGGAATTCGAATTTTTATCTGCAGAGGCCAATGCAAGGCTTCCGAAAGGATGATGGCTATAATTTGAAAGGTGACTATGTTCTTTGCTTATGCTGTTGACACAAGGAAAGGAAATCTTTCCAACTGCATTGCTTTCAACATCCTCGGAAGTAGAGGCCTTCTCGGATTTGCTGTCGAGTTTAAACGCTGTTGACGGTTGTTCAGTGACAAAGTCAGATTGTAACTCCTTGGGAGAGGATGTTTTTGTTGTTGGTTTGTGAAGTACAAGATTAGCTTCAAACAGTAGATGTCGTGATCCTGCAATTAATTGTTGCACCTGTTTTTAAGATATGTTTTAGTCAATTTTCATATGAAAGCGACACACATTTAACAGAATAAACAATCTATTAATATATAGTATGAGAATTACCTTTATAAGTCTATGCAACTCAAACACTTGCATGTAGAAAATTCTCTGTTGACTGAATATAGCAATGTCAGTGTCAGATCCATGTAAGTAGCAAAATACAGACATTTTTATAAAAATGAATGTGTCAAATGAGTACTACAAGAAATAGTTTACTTATTTGAGAAATGCAAGACTTCATGGAAGGAGTTATACCGTTAAGTAGGGTTGACTACATGGATCAAACTGCGTCATAGTGTTAAAGTAGGGTTGACTACATGGATCAAACTGCGTCATAGTGTTATGTCGTATATCATATCTCAATTCATCACATTAATCTCTAGGTATTTCTTAAGAGTTTCTCTTATAGTTTTTCTAGGTCTTCCTCTACCTCAAGTGATTTGACAACCCTCAATTTGCTATCCTTATTATAAAATCTACAGGTCTTATCTCCACATGCTCAAACCACCTAAGCTGAGTTTCCACCATTGTTTCCACAATAGGTGCAACCCCAACTCTCGCTTTGTTCATAATCCTATCTCAAATAGTCTAATGACCCATCAAAGTCGAACACAACAGTCTCATCTTTGCTAAACTTTATTCCCGTGTTTGTTTTTTTACCGTGCAGCTCGTCGATCTTATAGTTGCACAATAAAAAAATTCCCTTCAAATTGAGCGTTGTTTTTGTATCACATAAAACGTGTGAGGCCTTCCTCCATTTCAACCAACCAGCTCGAATTTGATGGTTTACATCGTCTACTTCTTCATCGTTTTGTACTATGGAGCCGTTATATTTATACTGTGTGACTTGTGGTATGGTATAATCTCCAACTTTACCTCTAAGCTATGACTGTTTAGACTTTTGCCAAACTTGCATTCCATATACTGTCTTGCTTCAACTTCGGCGAAAGAGATACACTTCTAAGACTTGTCTCCAAGTCTCTAGCTAACCTCCAATTTAATTCCTCCTTCAACTCTCCAAGTAGAAAACTTAAACAAAGACACTATTTTGATTCATATAACTAGAGTAATATTTACCTATAAATAATACATGTTATGGATGTAGGAAAGTTAATTACCAATAATTCATATACTTAGCAGATAAAGAAGATTGATGTACCTAACCTTCAACCATGAACTAGGTTTGATATGTAAAAAAAAACATTAAACTACGCATCGTTCAGATGCAAATTTAAATAGTTTAACAAAAGGAGAGAAAGTCCAAATCATAAACATATAAACTTACTTGATGATAGTCCTTCTTGTTTTCCAAAATTCCTTTTCACCTATAAGTCCTACGACATCATCAGGGTTGATATCCATACCAAATCTACATTGTGAGCTGGATTTATTCAAGGCATCGTAATTTCTACTAGTCTCCTCATCTTTACTCCTCTCTCTCTTTCCATGTAAGGACCTTCTACCGATTTCTAACTCACCAGAACATTTTTGGACATCACTCATTGCTATAATCTCCATGCCATGATCCCTTAAATTGATATTGTCTGCAAAACTTTCGTGATCTTCATGTCTTAGACCATTGCTACCTTGCAATGTTTTCAAGCTATCTAGTGAAATATTTTTAGTTTCTTCCTTCATGAATCTATGTTCTTTCATCTTTGATTCAGAATTCCTATCTTTAATCGATGAGTTTAAAGATGCATTTGTCGTCTCATCAAAACCATTTAATGCGTGAGAAGGTTTTTCCTCTTCGTCCTTCTGATCAATTTGACTCACATCTTTATGCTCTTCCATTTGGTTCTTCCCATATTGTACTGATTTTAGTTCTCTGTCTCCATGTGAATTCATCAATGATCTATATGAATTTAGACTTTTAAGCGAACAGCTCAAATTTAAGCGACCAAGTCTGTCTTCTTCATCTTTGTCATTTTGGATGTTACCAGAACATGAACTTTTCACATGAATAGAACCAGGAATTATAAATGCATCTTCACCATCATGTTTTTTCGGATAATTCTTACTACTGTTGATGAAATTATCTGGCTGAATTTTGATAACTTGTTTTGCAGGCTTTGTGTGTTCTAAGTCATGACTCACCAACTTGGCTAAGTTAATCTTTCTAGAAGTATAGGCTTGAGTCTTGTCAGATAGGATAGAAGATGCATTTGAGCCGCATAACTTGATGCTTTGACTGCAACCAAGCTGGAACACAGTATAAATATCATAGTTAAAAAAGATTATAAAGTGTAAACTGTAAACAGAATAACTAAATGATAAAGCATAAGTAGTTCTTATTACCAAGTATTATTACTTGAATTATGTTAGAAAAGTCCTGGTTCATTCTCTCGAGAGTTTACTATTCAAATATTGTTAGAACATGCAGCAACCCTGGTTCAAAAGTAAAAAGATACGAAAAACATATGGAGAACACACAATATTTGATTGCAGAGTTCGGCCAATTGTGCCTTGTCTCTGACTGCAGAATGGAAATAGGTTATAGGTCATTTCTACTATTCAAGCTTAGGGTTTAGAGACAATTGTGTTTAAATACCTCTGAACCGTATCGCGAGGGCTTCCACCCTAGCCGCGGTACAACGAACATTTGGGCCAAACCCCAATGGTACATAACATTAAAATATGACTCATACCCAACAAATATACATAACAAAAAATTACATTTTCTTCTAGTGACAATGTCATTTCATTTCATGCAACTTAATACCTACCAAGCTTAATAATACTCCTACCAAAAGTACATCCTATCATTATCTTATGAAGGGGATAGTGATTGGAAAATCAAAGTGACTTACATTCTATCTATGAAAATGAGTGAAACATGAGACTAATAAGAAGAAACAAGAATTGATTATAGGGTAAAATTTAAAAACTTTTACATTACTCACATGGCTTGAACTTGTAGGAACTGTAATGTTTCTTATAGAAAACAATGATCCTGGTGCTGGTGCTCCTGATCCAAAACTTTGTGAAGGGGTGCTGAATTGTTCATAAAGAGCCATTTTATTCCTTGGAGGGGCTTTTGGACCTCCTTTCTCTGCATCTTTAACATGCAACCTAGGGAACATTGGACTTATCTCCTTCCCCTCATCAATTGCCCCTTTCATCCTATTCCTTCTTCCACACTCTATCTACTCACCTTACCAAATTAACACAATTTATAGTTTTCATTCCTTTCACATAAAATTTCCAATTGATTGTGTGTTTTCCGATCAACCTCTTAAATGAATCTCAGTCACCTCGAAGGATTAGTCTTTATAGTTGCGCATAGAGAGAAACAAGTTATTTTTCAATAGTGTATGTGTTTTTCAATATTGAAAATTCAAATCTTGATGAGAGAAACAAGTTGTTAATTAGCCAATAAGAGAGGGAAAATGAACCCTATTAAAACTTAATCAAATCAATCCACAAATAACTCATAAGGGCAACACAAATTCAACATTAACCAGCTTCCAAGAAACAGTTTTTATGATTGCACATTATCAATAAAGAAGAGGAACACATGAGAGAAATAAGAAAGGGAAAAAACACATATTCAAAGACACCCCAGTTCTAAAAAATCAAACTTTGTAGCTGAAAATTAACCAATAATAGGCAAACAATGAGAAGAATGAGTAAAAGAAGGAGTATATACTATAGAAAAAAGAAAGATATTATTTTTATTATTATAGAAAAAAGGTACAAAGATTGAGTATAGGAACAAGATACAAGGATACCATGAAACCAAGAAACAAAAAAAATAAAAATCTTTTAGTTATTAAGAACGGACCCAACAAACAAAGAAAAGCAAAAAAAGTGGAAAAGCCAATCTTTGTAAGTAGAGAATATCTAGTATGGTATGATGATGATGATGAAGTGTTCAAATGAAAGAGAAGAGAGTAAGATATGGCATATGATCGATCATATGATTGGAAATGAAAGAATAGAAAGCAGTGACCAAGTCTTACATTGTTCTTTGGCGAAGTACAAGGCAATCCCAATGGGTAAGTGATTTCATCATTACCACATGTTTAAATCTTTAACGGTATATCCGTTTTAGTAATAAATCACACTTTCCTTTTTTATTTTACCTTTTTGTTTATACAACAAAGCCAAACTAGTGTACATGACAAAAAAATTGGGACAAAAATCGAGTTTTATTTGGATATTGTGCGTAATGTTTAGAGATGACGGTTATTAGGACGAAAATTGAGTTTTATTCTAGTTATTAGATTATTTGACAAAAGTAATAATAAGTGTTTATGTATAAATTTATTTAAGCTATTTTTATAGTAAAAAAGGAAATTGAATTGTCTTGAATATGTTATGAGTTAACTTTATGCTAGCCTATAAAATTTATGAAAATAAGTTAAATACAATCTTATAAAAGAATGTCATGAAATAATTTATAAATTCTCTCATATAATATCACAAAACTAATGTAAATTGATAAAATTCAAATAAATAAATAAATCTAAAGATGTCCAAACCACTGGAAATTCATATACATAAAATGAAGTGATTGGGATTCGAACCCTAGTCATGAATATCCCGCCTAATAATTTAAATATTTGTTTATCAATTGAGCTAGATAAAATTCTATTTTTTTATGAATTGAAACGACAAAGACTGAACTTTTATTTTTACTAAAAAATAAGAATCAAATTATAGTCTAAAATTTGAGTTTCTTTTTCCTTGTGTGGAACTTTTTTCATCCACCATGACATGCCATCACGCTACCAACATCTCCTTGAACGCCACATTAGTTTCTATCAACAATTTAAATTTAGAGTCACATTTCACTTGAAAATGGATCATCTCTTACTGTTTGTGACCAGCCTTCTCTCCTTTTCTAATCTAATAGTTATTGATTCATAAAGGGAAAAAATAGTGTAGAAGAGAGAGAAAAAAAGATGAATGAATGACTGAAATGATGGTAGGATAAAGAAGACGAGAGAGACAGCTAAAGAGAACCAGAATCCATTTCACTTCATCTATCTAGTTTTTCTTTTAGTTTGTAGTGAAGTGGTAAATACCACTAAAACACATATTCTTTTTTTGTCAAGTAGCTTAGTAGTTAAAATTTCACCCCTTAAAAATGAATAAAAAGACGTATCAGGATTTGAACCCCGATCCCTACACTTTCGTGCAATATGTCCAACAAAATAAACTAAACTTATAAACGTCCAATTTTATAATATTGGTATTATCAATTGAGTTAAGACTTCCGTACATCAATTTTGTTGTAATCACCAAATTTTTGCTAGATTTTCTTGGGTGTGGATCATATCTCCCTCAAAATGCTCAAACTCCCCTACCTACTGAAAAATAACTTCTTATAGTGTATTTTTCCTTCATAATACCCTACTGAAATATAGCTTTTGATAGTATATTTTTTCTGTTCTGTTTTGACAATCACATGGAGGGGAGAAGAGCAAAAGGCAATTTTCTTGAGATTGTAAGAGTAAGGAGACTAATATGGGCTCTTTCTTCTTTGGCCCAATGATACGGTTTTTCCAACTTGCGATTTAAAGGGAATACTTACTTGAAGTTGTTTTTGTTTCGGATATACTAATTTACACTACTAAAAGCTGTCTCTCTTATTAGAAATTGAGATGTGTATCTTGAACTTTTTTATATACTATGATATGGAATAGAAATATCATATGGGATAATTAACATGTCTAGCTTGCTACCTGCTAGCTTATTGGCATGTGGTATGCGCATGATCATCTCATGAGGGTGGCACAGTTCACATTCATGGAAAGAGTAATGAATAAAATAATTGTAATGATGATTAAAAAAAATAAAATAATGATCAATAATTTTCACAACTAGAAACAAATAATTGAGACCAAAATGAATGTCTACAGTATGAGATTCAAGCTACTTAAATAAGTGGTTAAAAATTTTATCGTTAAATTTTTCGTATGAAAAAAGAAAATATTGTTACTAAGAGAGAATTCACTTTGTACATGTTAATTTTAAAAAAAAAGTTTCATATTGATTAAAGATAAGAAAAAATATAACATGTTAGTTATATAATTATATGACGTATCAATGTTTTATTGATCGTGACCAATAATCAGGCGACTCTTTCTCTCATTTATACACTAATTGTAATTTTATAAAAGTGAGTTAAACTAAAAAAATAATAAAAAGAAAAACGACATAGATGATTATGTGGGCCTGGTATCATGTGCACGTGGGGGTCAATATCATGTCACCCTTGATATTGGGCAATCCGCAAGGTCCTAGATCAAAAAATTCCAAGATAAAACTATACTAGTTCTAGAAAGAGCAAGAGAAGAAAATGATGGTTCTTTGTTTTTTCTATTTTTGAATATGATTATTGAGCCCTTATTGAAATTTAGAGGTTCTTTTATTTGGTTGTTGACCCAAAACCATTGAATGTGGTGAAGTTGTACATTCATGTACATAAAAAACAAAGCATACAAAGCCATTTAAGAGTGGGGAATTCTTTGCAAGATTAGGACTAGTCATGATATTGGTTGATGTAAGAAATTCCAATTTTTTTCAATAATGATGGTCATATTGGTCCCTTTTCCTATCTGATCCTTATTCCCTTAATGATCATGTTCATTACATTCATTTATGTAATCTAAATATTGGATTTAATTAACTCGAAGTAAACATTTTATTTAAAATGAAAGAATTATTTATCACTATTGTTTGACTAATTTGATAGTTCAGTTGAGTTAGAATTTATAGATTATATATATTGTAGTACTACTACTAGTGTTAATGTTGATAAATATAAGTTTAATTTATGAGAATACAATATAATTTCATTACAAATATTTTCCAATCCCATCACTGTGATTCTTCAATAATACAATGTGATACTATGTTTGGGCCATTTTAAAAAGTATGAGATTATGTTGCATGACCTAATGGTCCAATGTGTTGTGTGGGTGTCTTTTTTCCTCTCATCTTCTAATTTGTTCTCAATTCTCATTATCTTTTTTTTGATCTTTTCACAACGTATTTCTTGATTAGGCAATGAAGGAGCGTTATTCATATTTTCAAAATTAATGTGAGTCATTGCAATTTTTACAAAAACTTCATTTTTTATAGTTTTTAAATCATAGTGTCACATCGCGCTCCTCCAAAAATACTCATAAAGTCAGAACTCTAGCCTAGGGGTTCAAAATTTTGAAACTTTTAGATTAGTGGTGGAAACAAAAGTTCAAACTTGAGTTCTTGAAACTTTTAGACTAGTGGTTAAAAAAAATCAAAAGATTCAAAATATCTTTTATTCATGTGTAATTATTTAATCATATATATATATATATATATATATATATATATATATATATATATATATATATATAATTTGTTATATAATTAAATTGTAACAAAAAAAATAGAGTTCATAAGATTAAGTTAAAACTCCTCAAACCCCGTCTCTGTCTATACATAGATGAGTAGCACTAGCAGCCTCTGGTTTGTATTATGAACTCTCCACCAAATAATTAACATACTAATTTAATTTTTTTCTTTAATAATACTATATAATTTATGTAAATTGGTGGGTAAAATTATAATTTGAATATACGTATACAGTTCATCAATACGTCATGTATATATTATACATACGCCAAAATCCAAATTAACACTAGTTTATGTATAATCTCTTGAGTAAGGGCTTCAAACAATTGGTTGGTTCATGATCGGGTACGTATGCTTATTCAATCAATGCTTTGAAATTTAGTATTCAATCATTTGAACTAGTTTTTTCAGAAAAATATGAGCTAGCACAAATATTTGTATTTATATATGTTTCACACACGAATAGTCACATAATACACTTATTATTTCTTGATGATATCATTTATTATGTGATTACATATAAAATGATATCTTTTATGAATATTTTAATCTTTTAAGGAAAGTTGATTTTTTTTTTCTTGACAAAGCCAAGATAAGTCGATGATGACAATTGACAAAAAACAAATTGAAGTATAACGTGTTTGTTATAATAATAAATTAGTATTCCATGAATGTCACACGAGACAAAATCCACTTAGTAGTACATTTGAATGATGAAAGGACGAATATTGTAATGTTTGGAAATCTTCACAATTTTTTGAAGCAATCTTCACAATTTATAAGTGAGTAAACCCAAATGCTATACTCATAGGACATAGGAGGTGGATCTCACTTTTTTTTTGGTTTTTACTTTCATATTAGAGGTATAATAGTTCAGAATTCGGGAGTAAATTATGATATTAAATGATTACATTCTTCTCATAAACGCAGCTGCAGGGATTGAATTGTGGTTCTTCCTACTAAGTCCAGAATCAATCACTACTAAATTAACTAATGTTTTGTGACGAATGATTAAACTCAAATAGTTAATAAATTTGGGTTAAAGACGAATCATTTGAATGAATTCAAGTTTAGATAATGACTAAAATAATCTTTACTTAGACTTTATAAATTTATTTATTTTTGAGGTCAAATGTTAGATATAAAAGCGCCTTTCTCCTAGAGAATAAAATGTTAATAAGAACTTATCAAAAAAAATGTTAACGTGTAAATCGTTATGAAGGACCATATATATCATGTGAATTTTATTACAGTAACTATTAATCTGTTTTATTCAGTTCAATTATGTCAAATTGCTAAGTTCAACTCACCATGCAACTATGCAAGTCATCAAGGTCACAAATTATCGTTTAAGTGAGAGTTGTGGTTCATTCTTTTGGGTTGTCATGTGTCATGTACGAGCAAATGACATTAGGTACCATGTCCCAACTCCACGTGACATGTACAGACAAGTGACGTTACTTATATCCACGTGTTTTGTATGAACGAGCTAACATACAAATCTTGGAGTATTAACTTGTTGGGTTTGAACATTCGAGGAAAGACCTATCAGATCAAAAAAATAGTGATTATTAAAGAAGACACATAAGAAATGAAGAGGAATTCACCATTCTAAAACGGAATTTATATTGTATCTTAGTTATTTTCAGAGTACTCTCATTTTAGAAAGCAACTCAACTGCTCTGTGACTATCTTATGTTTACATACGTGAACAACACATAAAAAATTAAATATTATATATTTATTCATTAATTTTCTGCTTTCTTACACTAAACTTTTGAGTTAAGAAATGAAGATAGGTCTATTGTAAGTTTCTTTGAAACATGTATTATTATTATTTTTATTATAGATTAAAAAGATAGTAGTATTCAATTCAAAGGGACAAGATTGTATATATGATCCTAATCTACATTCACATTCAAGCATCAGAATAACAACAACATGGATGAGATGAGATATGAGATGGTCCATCTAATTCTTCTATCATCCATGTATTGATTTTTGGTCACGTGGGAGAGCCTATCTCATCATATTATCCACCAATGAATGGTCTCCACGTATGAATAGAAGTGTTCACTTCACGTGTGAAGTGTTTATGATTGGATCAGCCGAGCCGAGCCGAGCCGATAGAGTTATATTTTAAGCCGACAGCTCACGTATTATTTGTCAGAAAAATGCGGCTTTATAGCAAAGCATTGATTGAGAATTTGACATTCTTATCGCAGACAAAATGGTAGGCCCAATTTTTAGGGCCCATCCAAAATACCCTAATAAATAACTATGGATTTTTCCCAACTTTAGAAAATCTCTTTTTTTTTTGCTTAAGAAAAAAATCATTTTTTTTTTATTTTAGAAAAATGAATTTCTTGATGATGAGTTTTTTTATTAATATAATTAGTTAATAATAAGTTTTATGATGTTTTTCATGCTTAGAAATGACATAAAATTGACATCACAAATTATAGATTAAAATTTTAAATTTGGTAATTAAAAAAGGACTATGATGCCTTTTACACTGTGATGAATGTGATGGTGGCTTTGTCTGACTCTTTACAAAATCTGTTTTCTCAAATGATTTCATTGAAGAAAATAATAGTTGACATTCACAAACCTGACTTGATTTGCAGAGGTTGGTGAAGAAAGAAAAAAAAAAGTGTTATATATGGGAATTCATGAGCTAAGCTAGGTGTAACATGTAATGATATTATGATAGCATGGGGTGCATGTGAAGTTAACTACAAGGTTAATATATGTTTAAATATTTAAAAGGTCCGTACAATTTAGAGTCGTTTGAGTTTTATTCTTTGTACTTTATTTTTATTTTAAATTGACTTCACACTTTAATTTTACTTTTAAAAAACTTCTTGAAATAATGATAAGTTTTTTACATTGTTACAAATATTGTTTCAATTATCACACATTTTTCATATACTTAATTAACTATATTTTTGAATATAATTAAACAATTATCACATTGTGTATAAAAAATGGACGTCTAAATATCTTCACACATTTTTTAGGAATCACATCTAAACTTTGCTGATACTCCCTATCTGGATTCAATAATATTTGTACAATTTCTAAATCTAAAACAAAAAATAAACTACAATTTGATGAATCATTTGCTAATCTCACTATTGTCAACATGTTTATGTCCTCTCTGCCTCTCTCCACTATCATGTTTAATCATGCAAAAAATAAAATCATATCTAAATTATGAAATCCTTTCAGATTATGTATGTGGCTTTGTATAATAAATTTTGTACAATATTATTGAATACACTTGAACATTAAATATATGTGTATGCATACAAAGTACTGTGGTAAAAAGTGAAAACATCACAAGCTAATGCTATGATTAAAACATGATTAATTAACAGAAAGCTTTTGTAAAGAGGAGATTGATGTTAAAAAGATGCTTCAATTACAGTGCAGTTTTCACTAAGCAAACAAAAAGATGTCACAGCTTTCCCTAATTAAAAAGAATACAAAAAACCAATCACAAGATAAAATATCCAATTAGTGTATCTTAAAAATGATATGATTCAATGTTAATTGTAAGTAAAGTGTCGCGTTAATATCGTGTCGGACATCAACATAATGTAACACAATACTAATCTCATACTACTTAATTAGTTATAATCACATAAGTGCTTGTATTTCATAAACATGTTTAATCTAAGAAGTGTCCGTATTTCATACACTAATCTCATACTTAGTTGTATAAAAATTTGAGAATGCATTAACATACATATCCTCTGAAATCTCACAGTTTGTCATACTGCAAAAATAGCTTTACAGACCCACCAAGCTAGCTGATGAAAAAGCATTATCCTTTTTCAAAAACCACTATACTCATCTAAAACTGTCAAACAATATTTTAATAGCTTCTCCTTTAATTTTTTTATGATATATATATATTCATCTTCAAGTATACAATTTCATCATGTAATTGCACAAGTACCAATATTTGTTTTTATTATAAAAGCATGTATCTTTTTTTCTTCCTACTAATACAAATACAAAGTTTCACTTCATCAAACACACACGCCATCACTACTTAGCTATAGTCTTCAATGGCAGCTGAAGGTATTCATTGTCTCATTTTCTATTCTCTCTCTAGTTTGTTACACCTATTATGTATCTATTCTTCTATTTCTATATCTTCTTCAACAATATAACTTCTTCAATACTTTACTTATTATATGAAATAATTCAGTTGCAAAATTTGACATAATTTAATTTAAACTTTGTTTTCTTGCATTATATAGTTTTCACCAAGACTCAATGAAAAACATAGTTAATGCTACAACTTGTTATAAAGCTGCATTCATTCCTCTGTTCTATTTCTGACATTCAAGACTCAAACTAGGATTCTCTCATCCTTTTGCTTCTTGGATTGGTGTTCTAGCTCTTCTTGCAGCTATTAGCTGCATCTAGCAGTAGAATTCTGGTAAGTTCTTCATGTCAAAACTTATTTTTGTACTTAATATAGTTGTGATAAACTATCAAGCATTGATACAAACACGAATACAGACACCAGACATGTTACTGATACTCCAATGTTGACTAGACACTTGTAACAATTTCAAAAAAATATATGAGTGATCGAATGTTAACACATGTGTCAGTATCATCTTGGTATCGAACACTAGCACCTGTCAAAAACCGGACATGCTTTCGATTTGAAATTTAGGTGTTACACTAGTGATATATATTTATTTTGGCCTTTTTATTTTTTATTTGATATAGGTAACAAGGATCAATTTCACCTCACAAGTTTCATTTCATCATGGATGGTTTGAATTGGGATGGCTCACAATTTGAAGAGAACACACCAATCATGTGGAATACTCAAAACTTTGAAGGAGGCTACAACATATCAAACTCTCTAACTCATCAAATAGAAGAGATGCATAAAGTTCAAATTGGTAACACTAACACATATTCAAATTGTGAAAGAGTGATGCCAAACACAAATCTTTCACAGCATGCAACAACCATGACTGTCAAATCAAAAGCTGGATCCAGCTGGAGGGAAGAAGCTTTAATACCTCAATCATATAAGTCACTTTCACCTTACAATATTATGCCAGATTTCAACATGGCCCACCAACAACATCAACAACTCAACAACTCTTTTGATTGTTTGCTTTCAGCTTCTAATAGCAACACAGCAGATACTTCTGTTGAAAATGATGATGATGGAATTTCAAAGTTGTTTTCTGACTGCAGAAATTTATGGAACTTCAGTTATGTCAGTGCTACAACTTCTTCTGGTGGTGAAGCTGATAGTAGTAATGTTTCAAATGGAACAAGCTATGAAGCACTGACACAAACACCGGACATACCTTCAATCGGAATTGTCGGTTCAAATGGTACAAGTTGTTTAGCACAGACACAAACACCAGACACACATTCAATCAGAAGTGTTGGTTCACATGGTACAAGCTATGAAGTACCGGCACAAACACAAATGCGGACACCAGCATCTACGATCAGAAGTGTCTGTGCTACCGAGTCTACTAGAAACAAAGACATGCAGTGTCCACTTAGTATTGAACTTGATGAATCAATGTCTCAAAGCTCATCAGGTCAAAACATCAATCAAAGAAAAGCAAGTACTATTAATAATTCTTCATCTGTTGAAGGTGGTTTTAGACTTATAACTGATAAACCACCAAAATGCAAGAAACCAAGATATGATAAGGCACCTTGTTCAACTAATATAAATTTCCAACAACCAAATTCATCATCATTATGTTGTTCTTCTTCAAGTGAAGAACCTGATCCAGAGGCAATAGCACAAATGAAGGAAATGATGTATAGAGCTGCAGCATTTAGGCCAGTGAATTTTGGAATGGATGATATTGATGAGATTGAAAAAAAGCCAAAGAGGAAGAATGTTAAGATATCAAATGATCCACAAACTGTGGCTGCAAGACATAGAAGGGAAAGAATAAGTGATAGGATTAGGGTTTTGCAAAAGATTGTTCCTGGTGGAAACAAAATGGACACTGCTTCAATGCTTGATGAGGCTGCAAATTATCTCAAGTTCTTAAAGTCACAAGTTAAGGCACTTGAAAGTTTAGGGAACAAAGTTAATTCAATGGATTGTAATACAAGTACCAGTATTGCTTTCTCTTTTAACCCTTCTTTTCACATGCAAATTCCTAATCACAACATTAATCATCATTCACAGGGTTGACATGTGACATGATTATTATTATTATGACCTCTAATCATTTAATTACCAGAGACAATGATTAATGTATCTGATCTTCATTTTCTAGCCAAATGTGCAGGAAAATTGTAGTTATTGTTAGTAGAATTTATCATTGTATTGTAACTTTCATTAATGATGATGTTTTCTGGTCTTGTGATAATTGATCAAATGAACAAGCACCATCATGCATGATCAAATAGTTGTATTATTTTAGTTACAGTGTTATTCGTGCTCTATCACTGTCATTGCATTTTACTTTAGAGGTAAAGTGATTATTAAAATATAAAATTATTTTGAGAGTCTCTTAACAAAATAGAAAATGGTTACCGTGCAAGCGACTGCACTGCAATCAGTAAATATGAATTATCCGATTTTAATCAAATAGTTATAATTTTACAATGAACGATTTAAATGTGACTGAATACTCAATCCATGTCTAACAAAATGGCCATTCCTTTTAGCATGCAGAAAGGTCTAGCGATTTTTTTTTTTTTTTTTAAACAAAAGGTTGGAAGCTAAGAGCTAGCCAACCCAAAATATATTAAAATTTAAAACTGAAAGTAAAGAGGAGGGGACATAAACCTAAACTCCATCAAGTACAATATCTAAAACTAGGAATACCTAGCTTGTTTTTAACTAAACTATCATTAATAAAGCCAGGAATTTCTTGCCAAAAAGTAAAAGAGGACAAGTTACAGTCATGGTTTGCAAGAGTGTCAGCTACTTGGTTACCTTCCCTATAAATATGAGACACCATGTCATTCATTTGTTTGAATAGAAGCAAGACATTGTGCCATTTGTCTAACGATTAAAATTCCCTACTTATATTAAAATAAAGGGTTAGAAAGTGATTGTCACTTTAAAAGTAAGTAATCCAAGTTGTACTATTTTTCTTGGAGAACCTTATAACAAGTTTTTTAATGTGTTTTGTTTGTTAATTAACCAATGCTAAAAGACATTCTCTTAAGATTAGTGAGCAGAGAAAGTAGTCATAATGTCTCCTTAATTCAACCCAAAGCGTGCTCTTGAAAATCACTCCAAAAACGCATTGCTAGGCACGTGCATTATTCTTCTTTTTTGGCAGCAGTGTTTTGTCACTACCAATATTTAAAATCTCATTGTGTCTTATTTATACGTATCAAGTTTATCAAATAATGTAACTAATAATATTGCTAATGATGATGGTTGATGGCTATGATAACGACGGCTATAAGTATAACAAAACCTCATTAATTTAATTTTTTAATTTAATCATCACTTAATATATATTAGAACTATAAAGGATGGTAAAATTATTCCTCAAAAGAATTTAACACTACTACATTTTTAAAATTGATTTGAAGACATTTAATTATTTAATTAAGGTAGAAGATATCTTTTACCATCTAAGTATTATCGACTATCTAGTGTTACATAATATTTTTGTTTCTGTAAACAAAATTACCGAATAATCTATTCACTATTCCAACTAATTAAAATACAATAAAATCAACGAATAATCTATTCTATGAATCCAACTTGTGTACTGTTATGGGTCTTACTCCTACTTGGACGCATTGATTGCTTGTTTTGTTCTTCAAATTGTGATTGAAAGTTGATCCTGATTGGAACAAAAGAGGTCATGGTAGTTGAGTTCCTTACTAAATTTAGAAACTCTTTATTAAATTGCTTAGTTTGTCTTTCTTTGATTTCTCAATAATCAATTAAAAAAAATCTATAAATAACCAATTTGCGTGTTGAAAGTTTTTAAGTGAGCTCATTCTCTTTGTAGGATAGCTTTGGCAAGAGGGAAGGAGAGACTTGACTTTGTTAAGGGACAGTTGTGTTGTGGGCTGTATAGGTGTAGATTCTCCAACATGGCAACATATAATTAATATATGTACTACTTGCTACTTATAGCCATTTTTCATTCTTTGTATACAAAAGAGTGAAAAGACACTCCAACTTTCAAAAAAAATGAATTGTTTTAAGATTTTCATGGTTTGGGAAAATTTGGGAAAAATAGAGAAAATCTTCAAGATAGAAAAAATCAAAAGGATTCATATTGATCAAAGAATGAGTAAAATCTTTACAAGTGATGGTCTTATATAGAGTTTATTGATAAATAATCAACTAACTAACTAATTGATTATTTAGGTGATTATTACTATTCTTAACACCAATTTCTATTTTATCTACTAAATTTAAACTTATAGGATATGATGGTAAAGAAATACATGAAAAAAAAATTGGTGTTAAGAATTTCTCTTTGTATTGAAAATGTTAAAATTTGACTTAATCATACACAAAAAAAATTGTACTAAAAAAATAATAAATTATATTCGCCGGTTGTGGTGTATGGATGACAATGGGAGTGTTTTTTATTACATGAAAAAGATAAATTGTTCTCGCTAAAAATTGATTCATTGAATTCTTGAAAATTTCTCTTTAACCCCCTCTATTTTCTTTTTCCTCCCCTAACTACCTTTTTTACCCTCATTAAGCCCAATTCGTAACGTAGAAACCGAACTGCAGTTCGGTTTCCACGTTCCGAACTAAGCCATTTCCAGCCCCCCCCCCCCCCCCCCCCAAGCCTAAATTTGTTCTCAGCATCGATGCTGAAGTTTCAGCATCGATGCTGTCCACGTATCAGACTACAACAGCATCCATGCTCCTATGCCAGCATCCATGCTCAAACCAGAAATTGTTAGTTCTGATGCCTAAATTTGTTCTTAGCATCGATGCTGAAGTTTCAGCATCGATGCTGTCCACGTATCAGACTACAACAGCATCCATGCTCCTATGCCACAGCATCCATGCTCAAACAAGAAATTGTTAGTTCTGATGCCTAAATTTGTTCTCAGCATCGATGCTGAAACTTCAGCATCGATGCTGTCCACGTATCAGACTACAACAGCATCCATGCTCAAACCAAAAATTGTTAGTTCTGATGCCTAAATTTGTTTCCAGCATCGATGCTCAAGCTTCAGCATCGATGCTGTTATCACACTTCAGATTCTAGGTTACGAAGTGAAAGCGTTGAAGCGCTGCCGCGGGTGGGGGGGATGCACGCATAGTTATCAAAATCTGTCTGCACTTCGGAATCCACGTTACGAAGCTGAGTTCAGAGTATGGATTCCGAATTGCATAATTTTGCCAAATTCAGGGGTATTTTTGGGTTTGAGGGGGGGGGGAAGAGAAATAAGGGGGGGGCAAAAGAGAAATTTTCTGAATTCTTTCTACCCAACTTATCCCAACTTATGTGTCTTTCAGTTCATACTACTTGAACTACTAGGACGAGTGTTTTATTTTTTATCAGTGTAAGGGAGAAATTTAAGATTTGTTGAATTGGTGCCAAAAAAACATTTATAATAACAAATTTTTGAGTGCTTTTTTTTTTTTTTTTTAAGATTTGTTATTTAAGATAATTTCTCATCCCACCTCCTAACATTCTCTTTTTCCTCCAACACTCTCTTATACAAAAATGTTTTTATCCTCATATAATAACGCAAATGTACACAATGCATAATTTAAGATTTCTAATTGCTCTTAGACCCCCCTAATTACCCAAAATGCTCTTCGCATGAAATAAAACCACTTCGTGTTTTAGGATACGAAGATGAACTTTTTTTTTTTTTGCAAATCCTTTCCTGTTTCTAAGATAGAATTTTTTGCCATTTCCTATGGTAAATTACCAAACTATGTTCAATTTATTAAAAAAATGTGCCAGGATTTAGCAAGTGTAATTCACAACTCAAAACCCAATTCAATTCTCACACTTTCATCATTCAACATTGTTCTTCTTCCTTGGCTCTTTCTTATTACTTGTTACTCACCGCTAAAATTGAGAGAACCAAATATAAACAATTCCTTCACCATAAACTCAATTAATGGAAGCAAAAAGCAAAAAGATACCACCATAAATTACAAAGGTTAAAGAGGGTCAACAAGAAAAGTGTTTGGATGTTTGAAATTTGGATAATATGGAAGGAAGCATTTGTGAGTATGAATGTTTAGTTGTATCTTCTGAATTTGATGGATTGTATCTTAGTATTTTCTTCGTTTGATTCAAACTACCAAAACCTTTTCAAAAACCAACACCATAGAGTAGCGTTTTTACTATATAAGTAGTGTTCGTTTGTTAGACATAGATTCGTTTTGCAAGATACAAAAAATAACTTGATCAAATATGAGGACATTTTTGGATTTTTGGAGGGTCTACGAGCAAATAGAGTGGCTTAAAGAGCAGTTTTTGTGAGAAGGTTGTTCATATTTTAGATTTAATTATACATTTGATTCTTTTATTTTACCATTCTTACAAACTTTGATTACTTATTTCATAATCGAATTATCTAACATCCTATTTTAAATATTGATTACAAAATTTAACCAATCATATTAACAATCAAGAATTTTTTAAGTATCACTTTTTTATAATGAACTGTACATCTTCGTATTGCATTTCAATTCATTAAGATTATATCACCATACTATTTCGATTTGAAAGACCATAATAGGGTCATTGGAGAAATCGTAAAATATTAGTATATAAAAGTTAAGGGTACACATTTGACTTTTGAAACATATAATCAAAATTGCGAGAATAGTAAATTCATGTTGTTCACTTTTTTTTACATTTTAATTTATGAATTTAACCATTATTATCCAACTGAAAAAAGAAATTAATATTCAAAAAGATCATTTCATATTTATTTATTTTTACAAAAGAAATGCAAATAAAAATAAAGAGAAAAATACAAAAAATTTAAATTTGTAAAAAAAGAAAAAAAAAAAAATTCACATTTTCACAGTGTTAAACGACAAAGCGTTTAAACATTGGAAATTCAGAGAAAAAGAAAGAGAAGAAGCAACAGCAACTCCTTCCTTCTTCCTTCCTCCGATGTCTTCACTCTTTTAGGGTTTAGATTCACTTCAATCAAATTATGCTTCTTTTCTTCCATCGATTCACTCATCATCGTCTCAATTCCTCTACTCTTTCCTCTCATTGATTTGCATTATCAAAACTTATCATCGTGATCGCACGCTTCAGGTATTGCTCCAATTTTTTTTAGGGTTTTGTTGGGGATAACTACGATCTTTTTATATTTTAGGAAAAAAATGATTTTGAGTGTGGTATTAGTGACCCAATGATCTTGATTTGTATATTTTGGGGTTGAAGATCTTGATTTTGTATAATTGAAAATTTGGGTTTTTCAACAGGTAGATATAGTAGAAGATTGAATTGTGAAAAGCATGGTGAGTTTTGTACTTTTTGTTCATTAGTTTATTCATGAATGAATGATTTTTAACATTGATTCACTTGATTTGGTGGTGGGTGTAATTCTACTGACTTATTTACCTTTTCTGGTAATCAATAGAATTATCTTCTTGGAGCTTTCAAGCCTGCATGTAATGTTCTCATCTCATTTAATGATGGAAAAAACCGAAAGCAGGTGAGCAAAAATCATGAAATTCTAGTACTATCATATTGTGGTAATTGCATTTTGTATTGTTGTTAATGCTGAGGTTGATGTCAGTCGTGAGAGTTGACGGAGAGTGATGGAAATGGAATTTAATTAATGTGCAGAATTTGAATTCATCGTATTATATTAATATAGTTTGTTACGTATTGAGATTAATTTTATCTTTGGAAATTATGATTGCTTTAATTTATCTTTCTGTAAATCGCGATCATTTTGTATATTAATATCTGATATATTCTTTACTCAAGCAGTTAGTTCATTTTTCCTCTCTGGTTGTTATTAGACTTAAAGTTGGTTCGATTCCGCTCTCGTTTGATCCATTCATTGCAAAATACAGTCTCTGTTGAACTAGCTCTGAATTTTGTTGTCACAGTAAGTCATGGCTGTTTTGTCTCTCCAGCCGCCATCAGTTATTTGTACAGTCAGTGTCTGCTGCCAACAAGTAAATTTTTTTTGTCCGAAAAGCCCTATCAAGTTTGCCGCTTCTTTACCGGGTTTCTCAAAGTTTTATGACTAGAAACCTCGTGTGTCTCTACGTGTCGCAACTGTTTTCTGCCTCAACCTGCTTTTGAAAACCGCACACAGCCCTCCCATTGTCAGAACCTTGTTGCTCCTGGTAGAATACTCATCAGAATCCCCTGTGCCTATTTTTGGTCCCAATCTCATCTTCTTCCTAGTTTGTGAATCACTCCAAGTACCTAGACTCCACTGTAGTTTGCTCTAAAAAGTTTATCGCTTCAGCTGTCATGTCTACCTTATGGAATCATTTGAAAGATCTGATAAGAATTAGAAAAGTCCCATTTCATCTGCCTTTTCTAGAACTCCATCTATTTCCTCTGAAAAATTTAATGGCAGAAGTTGCTTAGGCTGGTGCGTTGCTGCCTAAGCCTGTTTTTTTTGTCAGGGGCATTACGATCAGTTGACAACCCAAGTTAAAACAGTCGATGTTTAATTAAAGGATGACTGGGAAAATACTATATCAATTAGCATACGTACTTTGGTAATCAATTGACCCTATATTTCCGTAGTTTGGAAACTCTTCAATTGGAAGATATCATGATTGAATTTCCTATTTCAACCAAGCTCAGTCAACTATTCAATAAATGGAGGCGATTCTAACCAATCCCATCATTCCTACCATGGAGGAACTAATTGGCTGTTTATTTCGATTGCCTTTGACTGATGTTTGTAGAAAAATATTGAGCTATTTCTTTTGCTACATGTGAAGTCGTTAGGTCTAGACTACTCATTGAAGAGTATAAATTTTGTTAGATTGGAACTATTGAGTCTAGTTTGTTATAGTTATAATCAAGCAACTACTGACGTTGCATCCAGTCCAACTTTCATGTACACATTAAGCTCATAGAGATTGATTGCCATTTTATTTATGAGAAGATTTCTTTTTAAATTGTCTCATCCTTTGTCAACTCAAATGATCAGCTGACAGATTCGCTAACCAGAGCTCTCTAGGAACCTAGGATTTCTTTTATCTTATAACAAACTTGATAATTTTTTGTCCACTCTCCAGCTTGACCGGAAGTTTTGGAGATAGAATATAATTAATGTTCTACTTTCCGAGTAGCATTAGAAATTTAGAATTCATTGTAGAATAGGATTACTTGCATCCAGAGATTGGTTGGACCCTTAGGAAATTATGACTATTGTATTAATCCTGTATATAAATATCATATTGCTCACTATCTTTTTCACTTAAACATGTTCAAAATTTCTTTTTTCACATTGTCCTCTCTTTTTCCTTGCAAGTAAGGAAATTTTAACTTAGCTTGTATATTTATCTTTGCACTATTAATGTTTTTGATTCTTTCACGAGTTATAACTTTAGTGACTTTAGATCGTTTTGGTTGACATTATTTTTTTTCATTTTCAAGGTTCCATTTAAAAAAGAAAATGGTCAAACAGTTACAGTCCCACTTTTCCATAGTCAGGAAAACATTGCTGGAAAGGTATACTTGTTATTTATCTAAGTAATATTATATTTTTGAGTTTATCTTAAACCCATGATTCTATTGTTGCAATGACTTTTGATATATTTTCCAGCGGGCCTTCATGCATTGACTATTTATGTATTTGCTACCATGTTTAGATTACAATAGAACCAATGCAAGGGAAGAAGATTGATCACAATGGCATAAAAGTTGAGCTCCTTGGACAGATAGGTTTGTACTTAAGTAATCATTCCGCTTTTCAATTTGTTTTGTTTCTTTGCATTGAGTGTGTATGCTGCTTCAAGCTCTGTAGTCATCATTTTCTTCTTATAATTGCTATTTAGGCCAGATATTCCAACTTGATATTCTACTTTTATATTTTTATCTGGTGTGATAGTCAGCTGGATAGCTGTTTTTCTGCTTAGTTCATTTGACTCAGGATAAAACGCAAATGATCCTCATCTTTGTAAAAGCTTTCGGTCCAAATCCTTAATGTTTTAAAGTTGACATTACAGTTAATCATGAATTACTTCTTATAGATAGGAGAAAGATAGGTTACCTTAGTGAGAGCCTTGCATCTCAGTATTGTCAAAACTGTTAAATTATTCTTTGGAAATGACCAGTAAAGGAAATAGATTGTCCATTCATTACTTGTATAAAATATTCAGTAGTGATTCCACTTTTGTTTTGATGATTTTCACTTGTTTATGCTTTTTTTTTCACCTTTTATTTTATTACTGATATTAAGTTCATTTTGAATTTCGTTTCACTGTGCAGAAATGTATTTTGACAGAGGGAATTTTTATGACTTTACTTCCCTTGGTAATTGAGCATTCTGTCACTTTCATATTCTACACAATTGTGCCTTTCATTTAATGATGAATTACTTTCAGCTGAATACCAAATTTCATTTTGCTGTCTTTTGCAGTACGAGAACTAGATGTTCCTGGAGAAATTTATGAAAGGAAAACATATCCATTTGAATTCTCTACTGTTGAAATGCCATATGAGACATACAATGGGGTGAATGTGAGGCTTAGGTATCATATCTTGGAAGTTGCATGAGTCTCAGTTAACTTTTTGTTTAATTGATTTTGTAGTTTTACTGGAATGTATGCTTTGTAATTAATAGGATGGAGAGCTTGAACATGATATAATGTGATATTTTTATGCATTTATAATTTCCAGGTATGTGCTGAAAGTGACCATTAGTCGTGGTTATGCAGGAAGCATAGTTGAGTACCAGGATTTTGTGGTAAGTTCTCTGTCAGCCAAATAAAATATGTGATTTATGGTCTGAGATATCCAGTTGAATGTCATTTTGTTAATTTACTGCATTTTGGGGATATTGTTTTGTTGGTTGTAGCTTTGAAGGTTGAAGGATACTTTTACATTAGTGTAGTATCCCCACACCCAAAAAAAAATGAGAATAATACTTTCACTTCACCTATGACTACACTTTCCCCGCTCACAAAGAAAATTGTGTGTGTGTCTGTCTATGTATATGTTAATTACAATAATATGGTTTTTGATCATATTTCTTCACTGGCCAGGTTCGCAACTATTCTCCACTTCCGCAGATTAATAACAGCATTAAGGTGAGCTCAATAACACATTATGGACTTTTAGTACTGTCTAGAATAATATTATTTTCATCATATAAGCTGTGATAACGGTTAATTATAGATGCTCTCTAATTCCCTCAATTAAAACAATAATGGACCTCTTTGCAAAATACACATGCACACACAATAATTGCCCAGTTTTGTCATCAACCATTTCCTGTCAAATTACTCATTGATGATGTATCTGCTGAGTGCAGGCACATGTAATTATTTTGTGTTTTTTCTTTTTCCTCAACTCTATTATTAGCTATTTATTTTTTGGTCAAGATTATTATAATTTAGCAAGATTCTTCATTATATATTTAGCAATGTTATACTTTGCACAGATGGAAGTTGGAATAGAAGATTGTCTGCACATTGAATTTGAATACAACAAAAGCAAGTAAGTTGATTATTTTGATTGGCCATCTACTTCTTATGTCTCTTGTAGTTTTATTACTACAAACTTGTATCCTATGGTATTTCTTCTTACAGCTTGAATTATGAAATTTACTTATTGCTTTATTCTGTATGTTTATATTGGCCTGTAAGTTTCTTACTCTGACTTACATACCTTTTACTAGTTTACTTACTATAAC
Source organism: Trifolium dubium (assembly GCA_951804385.1). Classification (NCBI taxonomy): domain Eukaryota; kingdom Viridiplantae; phylum Streptophyta; class Magnoliopsida; order Fabales; family Fabaceae; genus Trifolium; species Trifolium dubium. The sequence goes on along the minus strand of OX638073.1, from coordinate 2,259,015 downwards.
CAAGTAACAATCCTAGATGATTAGGCAGGTATGTGCACCAAAGATGTTTTTGCCAAATTCTAATGGTATACATGCCTTATATTTGAAGAGAACATTCTTCTCGCCAACTTATATATATATATATATATATATATATATATATATATATATATATTTTATAAATTTCTTGGTGAAAGGACAAGAAAGTTGTAGATACTTATTGAGAATTTCAACTTTTCAGGTATCATCTGAAAGATGTTATCATTGGCAAGATATACTTTTTACTTGTCAGAATCAAGATAAAAAACATGGATCTTGAGATTAGACGCCGAGAGTCAACAGGATCAGGGACCAACACCCATGTGGAGACAGAAACACTGGCTAAATTTGAGTTGATGGATGGTGCTCCCGTAAGAGGTAGGTTTATGCAACAACTCAGGTTTGCAGTTACCAAAATAAATTAATCAAGGCTAAAATGATCTGCCACAGATGTTGATTTTAACTTAAATGAAAATATATTTTAATATAAGCAATTGTGATTAATATTATTTTAACATTATATAGTTGCTCCGAAGCCTAGATAAAAGAAGGTAATTGGTAGATAACTGAAATTTTCAAAATTTGTTGTGACATGGATCACCAATAAAATATGGGCTGCTTATATTATATAGTCTTGCAATTAACAAAACCAATCTCTCACTAAAGTTTTCTGATTAACCCTGAAGTAAAAACTATTTCATATATGCCTATAAATGCACTGACTGACTAATACTTTATTGCTTTTATAGGCGAGTCAATACCAATCAGACTGTTCCTCAGTCCTTACGAGCTGACGCCGACTCATCACAACATTAATAACAAATTCAGTGTGAAGTACTTTTTGAATCTTGTGTTGGTTGATGAAGAGGACAGGCGATATTTCAAACAGCAGGAAATCACAATGTATAGACTGCAAGACACTTCATGAACAATTCTTGTCATACAGTGGAGTATTAGGTTTGTTGATGATAGTAATAAGAAGATTGTGATGAAAATTGAAGAACTCTAATACAGGAATCAGCGATGGAATGGAATCCTGTTTTTTCATGGGGTAAAATGGTTTGGCATTCGAACATATGCTTGAAATTCAATAGTTGCAATGATGTACATTGACTGATCTGTTATTCAATATTGAAGGAAGTACTTCTTATCTGCGCTGGATCGTTTATATCCATGAGAATGTGTTGTATGTAGTTGAATATCTATTTTGATAGCTTTAATACTCTGGTTTTCTGTTATCTGCAGTGCACTACCTCATGAAACAATGATGTTCTTTTTTCAATTATTTTGAACAAATAGAATCTATTGTTGGACTATTAGTTGCTTTGTTTGTTTATGCATGCATTGACACCCTTTTCTTTTCTTTTTGATATCGGATTCATATGATAATGCACTTATAAGCGACGGTAACATCGCATTAAAAGTTAGAAGACCTGAAAGGATGAAGGTTAATATTCAAATGAATTTGTTTTGTCAATGGTTATCTAAGCTGAAACTAATGAAAAGTATCCATTTAGCTAAAATTAAATTGAGATGGCTAAATATAAGTTTATGCTTTTATATGAAGCAAAAGCTTTCGTTCACAATTCCTTCATGGTTCATAATTGAGTGAATTTCATTTTGTTTTGATGAATTGAAAAAAAGAGTAACATATCTGAATCTGAACCGTTCGTTCATTTAGAGAGTTATCCAACAGACAAAACATGTGCAACCTCATCAATCCACATGAAGAGCCTTTCACTTTTCTTTCCTCTCCTTTGCTTTGAAAACGGTTTTTATATATAAAATTCACTTCTTCAACCTTCTTTGCCACACTCATCTTCAACAACTGTCTTAGACAGTTCTCTCATGAATTCAAATTAAAATTCAAATATATGTATGTCATACTTTCACCTTCTAGGAGTCCTCCTCTCTTTGAGTGAGTAATATCTATATCTATGCAAAGTTCATTTATATTATATTTGTAACATGCATATTGCTCTCTCTCAAAAAAGAGAAGAGGATTATGGAAGGAGCTAAGCAGAAAAGTTGAACATTGTATGACTTATAATCAAGCTAGTACAGTTGCCAGAATCTAACACATCCTTTTAGTCCCTACAGCTTCACAAGTATGTATGTCAGTAGATAAACTAACATATCTTTGATTTTGAAAGAAATCAATCATAGTTGGATTGGATAATAATGTCAATTGCAAACTGCCACCTCATGTGTTGAAATTGTTTTTTTCCTATATTTAGAATTTTTCTAGTAGTATATTTTACATATCTACATACATGATGATATTAAAAGTCATGAATTTACAAAGAAACTCATTAAAAATTATTATTCATTTTTATAATTTAATTAATAAAATAAAAATAGTTAATTGACCTAAACAAAACTAGATTATCAGTTCATAAGTCATTTAATTTAAAATTGAAATATAAAAATATGATAAAATGATCAATACTGTACTTAATAATTTTAAAACAAGAGCATCAATTTTGTGAATGTATAAAACTAAGAGGACCAAAATTATAATGAAACTAATTTTTTATCAAAAAAAAACACGGGCCTCTCATTCAAGATATTTTGTCATGGGTTTACAAACCAACCCCTTCATTTGATTTGACCGTTTCACTAACTCAAAGGGCAATTTTGGTAATATGTCACATTTATCCATTTCTTTTTTCATTTAATTAATATTTCAACGATTAACTATATATATAAACCAAATTTCAACACTGTAAAGTAACATAGACATAACTTCAATAATTCACTTGTTTGTTTCCTTGTTCTTGAGACAGATTTTGTTTGTTGCATGGCAAGTGTTCTAGGTTTTTCTTCATCCTATGCATCCAGGGATGAACCAAAAATCTGTACTAAATTTTCTGCAAATAATTATTGTTCCTCCACCCTTTGGTTTTCTTGCTTAAGCTGCTTCCATGGAAAGAAGGGTAGAAAACATTTTCAGCTCAAATCCTCAAATGGGCATCCCTTAAATGCTGTTTCTTCTCATGATGGTATGAGTGTGTGTGTGTCTTCTATATACATTATTATCATATGATTTCTGTTTATTATACTTGTTGTATTATAGTTATTGTGAAGCTAGCAAGCTCAAATTTTTCTGGATTAAAATGGTTACTTGATCTAGCAATTGATCCTCTCCTCCCTTCCCTATGGCCCATCCTTGATTTTCTCTTTTCAATGTACTGACTACTTTGTTTGTGGAGAATGATGATCTTAGCTTTTATTACTAAAAACCAACTTGTTTGTGAATAAGGTTTTAAATTGGAGATGCAGTTGTGAATTGTGATTGTGTTGAAATTGCACTTGTGATTGCGAGATCGCAGCAATATTTGGTTGCTTGATTCTTGGCAGTACCAAAAAAAATAATTGATGTGGAAAATTGTTTGCTTGCTAGTATACATAGGACTAGTGGCTTCATAGTGTTCTTTTATTTTTATGAAATTAGATTTTGTTGTAGAGAACGTGTAATCTTCAAATGCCTTTGCCATTCCCGCCAATGATATATGGTTTGTTTAGAAATGACATACTTCTTGGTTTTGGTATTGGCTCATTTCGCTGTATTTAGTGCATAAACATGGTGTTAAGAGTTTGTTAGGATATGGAATAGAATAAAAGGAAATTAGACTAGTTATGAGCTGTTAGAGCAATTACTTAGTTGGTTAGTTTGTTAATAGCGGTGTGCTATTTCTGTTGTTATTTCGGTTATTGTTAGCAAGTCTTTAAATGGCCCTCAAGGGGTAGAAGGGAGATGTATATCTGAATAATTGAGTTTTATGACTGGTTAATCTGGTGTGAAAGGAGAGTGATCCTTTGAGAATCTTCCATATCTAATACATGGTGTTCCTGATCGGGCCACTTTAAATGGTAGATCATATTCACATTGTCTATAAAACTAACAATGTTATGTTCCTATATGTTGATGACTCATTTACTTTTTGCAATAAGTGTTTATATGACTGTTAACTACTAGTGCAATATTTGATTGAAGCTATAGTGTTTCGGCTAAAGTCATATATATATTCAAATATTTTTGCAGGTTTAGCTGGAAGTTTATTGGCCAAAGAAGATGGCCAGCCTCAACAAGTTGAAGAATCATTTTCCTTTTCAGACTCTGAATCATCAGGATCAAACCTTAGTATAACTGTTGTTGGAGCTTCTGGAGATCTTGCCAAAAAGAAGATTTTTCCGGCACTCTTTGCTCTTTTTTACGAAGATTGGCTACCTGAGGTCTGAATTTTCATAGTATTCAGATTTATTCAGCATCTTGAACATTAGCTAAATGAGTTGCTATAGATGATTTAAATGTTTGATGATCTATAGTGGCAATCTTTATGCAGAATTTTATTGTGTTTGGATATGCTCGGACTAAAATGACCGATGAAGAGTTAAGGAACATGATAAGTCAAACTTTAACGTGCAGAATTGACAAGAGGTAAGTGTTATAGTAGCAATTCTATTTCGTATGGAAGTATCTGTACAAAAGTTGCTGAAAATGTCTTATAACTAACTATTCATGATTGTAGAGGGAACAAAATTTCAAGTTTGAAAATAAGCGTTGTGTTATGTTGACACAATTATGACGTCAAATTGTAATATTCGTTAATCACCCACTGAACATTATTAACCACATATTGGAACTTAGTTAACCATCAAAATTGATGTCGAAATTTTGTATTCAATTTGTGTGTCAAAATATCATTTCTCGAAAAATAAATAGGCGATCGGCAAATATTTAACAAAATTCTTTCACCTTTTCTTAAGTCGTTATTAAAACTCATCAGTATCAATTCACATTTTTCATGATATTTGTGGCAGCGTGATGTAAAGCCTTCTTTCGCACTTTTCCCCTGCACTGACGAGTTCTTTTGAATTGTAGGGCAAATTGTGCAGATAAAATGGATCAATTCTTGAAAAGATGCTTTTACCATTCTGGACTGTACGATTCTGAGGACAATTTTCTAGATTTGGATTCAAAGCTGAAAGATAAAGAGGTAATGCTTGAGAAATAAAAAAATATCTGATTTTAATGCATTTAATTCACAAATTTGACATAAATGATAAAAAAACTGAGATAACATTAAACAATAATTGCTTTCTTAAAGTAATCCCTGGATTAATATTCTTTCAATATGTGCTGGACTATGTAGATCTTTTAGAATAAGGCGGAAAAAGGCTCTAGAGCATATGATAATATGTAAATCAAAACTGGCTGTTACAAAAGGATTCTATTACCTTTCTTTCATGGCAGGTGTATGCCTGAGCATCAATCTTGATACATGTTTTGTTTCTGTTGAGTATGACTCATAGTTTACTGATAAGTGGACAGGTTGCTCGAGCGGGGCGAGTACGGTTCAGGGGTAATCTTGTAAACTGAGAAAGTATTTAAACACAAGTTGCTGTAAACCCCAAACTTGATTAATAGAAAGATACTGCAACCACTCTGCAGTCGGAGATGCTGGCATAATTGGCCATACTACATGACCAAATATTGAGTTCTCTCTATGCGTTTTTCGTATCATTTACTTTTGAACCAAGGTTCTTGTTCTAACAGTTTCACTTGACTATGGTCTTTTCTAGGGCGGAAGACTTTCAAATAGGTTGTTTTATTTGTCAATACCTCCAAACATATTTGTGGATGCGGTGAGATGTGCTAGCCTCAAAGCTTCTTCAAAAAATGGCTGGACAAGGGTTATTGTCGAAAAGCCGTTTGGTCGTGATTCTGAATCCTCTAGTGAGCTAACAAAAAGTTTGAAGCAATACCTCACTGAAGACCAAATATTCAGGTTCAGTTGGTTTTTTTCGCTTTATGTTTTCTTTATTAACAAGCTAAAGAAGAAAGTTTGTAATTACGGAAGTTTGTTTACTATCTAGGATTGACCATTACTTGGGTAAGGAGCTCGTGGAGAATCTCTCCGTACTTCGTTTTTCAAATCTTATTTTTGAGCCTCTATGGTCCCGGAATTACATTCGTAATGTGCAGCTAATATTTTCTGAAGATTTTGGAACAGAAGGAAGAGGAGGGTGAGTCATATTGTCACAGATCTTTCTTGGTGGTATTAAAGAGAAATGGTAACTCACGAACTAATCAGACTGTTATCTTTCTTTTTTTAGTTATTTTGATAACTATGGAATCATTCGTGATATAATGCAAAATCACCTTGTGCAAATACTAGCACTGTTTGCAATGGAACCACCTGTCAGCTTGGATGCTGAGGACATCAGAAATGAGAAGGTATATCTCTTTTGGCTATCTATAGTGTTGCGATCGATACTATTGGACCGCCTGTAATTATCCATGCTTCAGATGTTCAGTCTTGGACATGATAACATCTTGGGCATGATGGGATGTATTAAGATCCCATATCAACTAGAGCTACAACCGAATTAGAGTTTGTTTGGATTGACTTATTTTAGCGTATCTACTGGAATACGTACTTATGAGGATGTTTTGAAGACCTTATGGAAACAACTTATGACATATCCATAAGTTGTTTTCAGCTTATTTCCATGAGCTCTTCGGGTTTTATGGCTTATACGAAAATAATTTGAATTTATTTTATCTTTTGTTTATAGAAATTGCTTATACAGAAGCACTTATATGATAAACGTTTATGCTATAAATACTTAATTAAGTTTATCCAAACAAAGCCTTCATCCTTATATGCTCTAAGCAATCCTCAACACCGGAGCTAGCTTGCTTGTAGGGTAAAATTAGGTCTAACTCAAAATTTGAAATTATAGTACAAGTTACAAATAATATTTTCTGTTCAATCTGTCCTCCTAAATATGCTAAAATCTTAAGGAAAAGTTACAGCCATCATCATGATTATGTTCTTAACTCAGGTGAAGGTTCTGAGATCAATGAGACCAATACTGCTTGAAGATGTTGTAGTTGGTCAATATAAGGGCCACAGCAAGGGTGGTAGATCATATCCTGCTTATATAGATGACTCAACTGTTCCAAAGGGTAGTCTTACTCCAACATTTGCTGCAGCAGCTCTTTTTATTGGCAATGCCAGATGGGATGGAGTTCCTTTTCTCATGAAAGCCGGCAAGGCTCTTCATACTAAACGGTATGGAATGTTTCGTCTTTCTTTAGGAAAACTGCGACTTTTTGAATTAGCGTTGCATTATTTGGAATCATGGTTACTAAAAAGTTCCACCAAAAAAATGTATCAGTGCAGAAATTAGAGTACAATTCAGACACGTCCCGGGTAACTTGTACAAGCGGAACTTTGGAACTGATCTAGATAAAGCTACAAATGAGCTTGTGCTTCGTGTGCAACCTGATGAAGCTATATATTTGAAGATCAACAATAAAATTCCTGGTTTGTCAATGAGATTAGACAGAAGCGACCTGAATTTACTTTACCGATCAAGGTATAAGATCTCCTATATATGCTCTTCACACTAATGAATGTATGCAAGAAAATACTATATGCAAGTGATGCTGCACCTCCCTGCAATATTGGAGTGAAGGTTTTCCAAACAAGTCACTGTTGACTCTTAATAATCTTTTTGACTTTGTTTTAACATTTTATTCTTCAAAATTATATTTGAACAAAACTCTTGCTAGTGAACATCTGGCTTAATAATCATGAAAACAATTCAATCAGATATTAGAAAACATACATACAATAACATATTTGGATGACTTTCAATTTCGGTGAAGGTATCCAAGAGAAATACCAGATGCATACGAGAGGTTACTCTTAGATGCTATTGAAGGCGAACGAAGACTGTTCATCAGAAGTGATGAACTTGATGCAGCTTGGGCACTATTCACACCTTTGCTAAAAGAAATTGAACACAAGAAGATTGCTCCAGAGCTCTATCCTTATGGTAGCAGAGGACCAGTTGGAGCACACTACCTTGCTGCAAAGCACAATGTAAGGTGGGGAGATCTTGGCAGTGAAGACTGATAAATGTCATAACCCTCTTATGATTAAACATATAGTACATTATCATTTTCTTTTTTAGACTTGTAGGCTTTGTTTGCGAGTTTGGAGGGGAGGGGAGGGAAAGGTTTTGAAAAAAAGGAAGAAACAAGTGGAAGGAATAGAGGAGTTTGGGAGGGGAGGAGTTTGGAGGATTATTTTTTCTTCATAACACAAAAACCCCCTAATTTGGTGGAACTCAAAAATTGTATTGGATGGAGGATTTATATGAATTCTTCAAATTTAATTAATGTTGTTATAATATTCTTAAATTCATAATATATTAATCATAAGTATTTATTTGTTATTCTCTATAAAAAATACTTTCTCAAAAAATATAAAAAATTTCTCTATTTTTCTCTATATTTCCCTCCCTCCAAATCTTTCCCCTCCCCTCCCCTTCAAACTCGCAAACCGTAGAGTTTTTTTTCTGCTTGCCTCACTATTGGTTCAAAGAAGGAAATCTCATGTACATGTACAATAATAGCAAACTTTATTAGATACTTTGTGATTTGCCGCACTGAGTTGGAATGCGTCCGATTGATTTAGAATTATAAATATACGATCTTCTATTATACCTATATATGAAACGGCAAATAACAAAGTTTGGAGTAGCCCTTTTTTCTTCTAATTTACTTGCATGATTTTATACACTCAATGCATGTCTGTATGGTAGTAATAATAATGAATAACATGTGAAGCATATATGTACAGCTCAATCTCAAAATATGTATCTGTTGTTAATTTAATGGAACATTCTTTACAATGAAGAAGCATGTAATTGACAGCTTCAAAAATCATACAACACATAGGCAAGCAAAAAACAACCTAACAAGTTAAATTGCTTGTCACAATTTCTGAACTAGTAATGACTTTTTTTTTTGTCAAAACCCTGTGGCAATAAACGCTTGGCTTCCATCTCGCTACACAGCATCAAAGCCAACTGTTTTCTCCCACACCTGCAAAGTCCACTACACACCTCAGATAAAATACCAGAATCAGGAGTCACGAATCTGTCCAACATGTCCCTCAAAAGTTGCACAGCTCCATCAAAATCTTCATTCTTACAGAAAGCCAAAACCAACATCCGACAAGTATTCTCATTTGGACCAAAACCACTCCTTATCATGCTTCTATAAACAAGAAAAGAGCGTTCAGAGTTGTTCTTCACACACTGCCCAGCAATAAGAGCAGAAAAAGTAGATGCATTTGGTACCAAATTCCCCTTATCAAGAGTTGTTCTTCTCATTTGGAACATAGAGCACATTTATGTGTCAATTGAAAATAAAATTATTGAGTTTGACATCGGGTAATTGATGTTAAGTAGTAATCCATAAATCATAGTTAGTTGATTGGTTAGTTTAAGTGGTTACAAGTTAGTTGAGTTGTTTTGAGTAACCACTATGGTAGTTTTACCTATAAAAGGAATCTAACCATGTATAATCACATAATCTCAATACAATAAGTTTTTACATTGTGCTAATATTCTCTTCTCACTCATTCTCTCCCTTTCTATTCCTTTTTTCATCAATAAGCTCTTTTCAATAAGTGCTTATTCTGTTTCTTCTGCTACAAGAAACAGTTTATGTGTGTGCTTGTGTGCGTAACTGTGCGTTATTGCGCTAACAATTGGTATCAGAGCCTGGTTTCGATCCAAGAACTTGCATTGATTCAATCATTCATCAATGGCGAGCAGTAGCAATGGAGGTAGCACAACATCTGGTCAATTCCCTGCAAATCTTCCAGTTTTCAAAGGTGAAGGTTATGATCGTTGGAGTGCTCAGATGAAAGTGATATTCCGTTTCCAAGATGTAGTGGAATACGTGAATGAAGGTCTTGCAGACCTTCCTGCAAATGCAACAGATGCAGAGAAGCTCGTTCATAAAGAACACTCCAAGAAAGATGGCAAAGCACTGTTCTTGATCCATCAATGTGTAGATTTGAACATATTTGAGAAGATCATAGAGCAAGAAACAGCCAAGACTGCATGGGATACTTTGAAGAAGATCTATGGTGGAGATGAGAAACTGAAGAGGATAAAGTTACAAACTCTGAGGAAGGAATTCGAAATGTTACACATGAAGGACAATGAAACAGTTGCTGAGTACTTCTCAAGACTGATTCAATTAACCAACAAGATGAAGTCTTGTGGTGAAACACTTGATGAATTGAAGAAAATTGAGAAGGTACTGAGATCATTGTCAGAGAAGTATGATTACAAAGTGAGTAGCATAGAAGAATCCAAAGATTTGCAGGAGATGAAGCTAGAAGATTTACAAGCTTCATTAGAAGCACATGAAATGAGATTAACACAGAGAAGCTCAGAAAGAGACAAAGGACCAGAACAAGCTTTGCAAGCAAAATTTCACAAGAAATTCAAAAACAAAGGATCTTGGCAACAGAAGGAGAAAAACAAAGTTGATGATAGAGCTGAATCTTCCAAGGGAGGAAATTCTTTTACAAATCACACAAAGAAGAAGGATAAGAGCAAGGTGAAGTGCTATAACTGTGGAAATCTAGGTCACTATGCAAGTGATTGCAGACACAAGAAAGATAGCAGAAAAGGTCATAAAGAAGGTGATGAAGCTAATTTAGCTCATGGTTATGACTCTGACACAGTTATGCTGATGGCAACAACTTGTGAAGGTAATCCTCTGTGTGAATTATGGTACATAGATTCTGGGTGTTCAAACCATATGACAAGACACAATGAATGGCTTATCAACTTTGATCCCACTAAGAAGACCAACATCAGATTAGCAAACAGTAGTTACCTTGCATCTGAAGGTATTGGTGACATAATGATAAAGAGAAAAGATGGCAAGAATGCAATCATAGAGAAAGTGATGTATGTGCCAGGAATGAAGTGCAATTTGATGAGTCTTGGTCAGCTAATTGAAAAGGGTTTCTCTGTATCAACAAAGGAGAATGTATTGTATCTGTTTGATCCTCACAAGAAGCTAGTGATGAAATCAACATCATCTCCAAACAGAACATTCAAATGCAGTATTCAAACTGCAAAAGATGTGTGCTTATCAACCATTACCAAACAAGATTCTGAATGGCTATGGCATATAGTATGGTCACCTAAATTTTAGAAGCTTAAGTGAGTTGAATTCTAAACATTTAGTGACTGGTATACCTAGTTTAGATGCTGAGAAGATAGCATGTGATAGATGCTATAAAGGCAAGCAAAGTAGGCTTCCTTTTGTGTCTAATATGCCAAAAAGATCTAATAGTGCATTAGAAGTGGTATATTCAGATGTGTGTGGCCCTTTTGAGGTTGAATCAGTTGGTGGCAGTAGATATTTCATAACATTTGTAGATGAATATACTAGAATGTTATGGTTGTATACCATCAAATTGAAGAGTGAAGCACTAAGTGTGTTCAAAAGATTCAAAGTCTTTATTGAGAAGGAGAGTGAAAAAGCAATAAAAACTTTGAGAATTGATGTGGGTGGAGAGTATACCTCAAAAGAGTTTGAAGAGTTTTGCACAAGTCAAGGCATTGTGCATGAAGTCACTTCACCATACACTCCACAACATAATGGTCTAGCTGAGAGGAGGAATAGAACTATACTAGACATGGCAAGAAGCATGTTGAAACAGAAGAACATGCCACATATGTTTTGGGGTGAAGCAGTAAATACAGCTGCATACATTCTGAACAAGTGTCCAACAAAGAGTTTGAAGGACAAAGTGCCAGAAGAAGCTTGGAATGGAAGAAAGCCAAGTGTGAAACATTTGAAGGTGTTTGGCTCACTTTGCTACAAATACATACCAGATGCAAGAAGGAGAAAGCTTGATGACAAGAGTGAGAGCATGGTATTTGTTGGATATCATCCAACTGGTGCTTACAAACTATATGATCCTATCAATAAGAAGGTTCATATCAGCAGAGATGTGATTGTAGAAGAAACACAATCATGGGACTGGAACATGTAACATCCCGAAATTTTTAAAACAATATAATTATTAAAAATGTTTATTTGTTTAGAGAATGTGGCTATATTTTTTTTTCTTCATAAATATAAAATATGATTGAATTGCTACTTTAAATAAAATGGTTACATTAAATATTTCAAAGGTAAAACTACATTGGTCAAATTAACTGTTTCAAAATTACAGATGATAAAACCCAATTTATTTTTCCCCGCCGCATGCAAACTTCAATAATCATCATTCACTGCATCAACTTTTGTACCTAAAATGTTGGTTGCAAGGGTCAATATTCCTAAACCACAAGTACGATCATAAAGAACATAAAAACATAAAATAAGAAGAACGATAAAACACTCACCACATAAAAGATAAAACCAATTAGCACAAATAAATTAATAACTTAAGAAATCACACTTTTAAGACACAATGCATGCAACTAGACCATGATCCGGATATCGCCCCAATTGGCATATAATATCAATCGCCCCATTTGGCACCTAAAGACAAATCGCCCCATTTGGCAGTCACTAATAAAATCGCCCCATTTGGCACATAGTAACAAATCGCCCCATTTGGCACTTAATAATCGCCCCATTTGGCACATAGACACAACTACATACAATGCTATGCTCATTATAGACATCATCACATAAAATCATAATAAGCCACCAAATGATAAACAAAAACTGTGCCACGCACAAATGATCACAAAACCCTCACTTTAACTAAATCAACATAGATGGCACACAACAATTACTAACCAAACATGTTCACGTATCTAGTAGATAATGATAAGAAAAATCATGTTCTTAATTATTATTATTTCATTTGAACTAAAGTTTCTACCTATTATTTGATAAGAGTTCTACCACATTCCTACCCTATGATTCCATGGTCAATATGATTGTACCGGAATATAAGCCCTTACCTCAAAAAGCTTTCCCTCCAATGATATTGATTTTAGCAATTCTATGATGAGAACCCGCTCGATCAAGAACTTTAATATTAACTCTTAGGAACTGAGGAAATACTCTGATGTGTTTTATATGTAGAGAATGAATATGTGAATATTTAAAAAGCTGACGTAGATAAAGGATAGAAGCATATCGTGTATACATGAGTGGAACATATTTATTATATAGTTGGGAGAGTACCACATGAGAAATAGGATCAGTACACTATATTGTGGATATGTATGTGTGACCACGTTGCTTGATTATGATCCCGAACCCCTAGTTTGTAGCAACAATACCCACTCATCTATTTTTAAGCCACATTCTAATTTTCAAAATAAATTGCCACTATATGCTTATCAACATAACACGTTTTTTTTTTCTTCTTCCTTTTCTTAATTAAGTAAATATAAAATAAATAGTATTATAATTTTCTGAAATATTTTAAACATAACTAATTTGTTGAATAAATCAAGAGAATATTAAAATACTAAGTAAAATTTTAGGATGTTACATTCTTACCCCCTTAAAATAGTTTCGTCCTCGAAACTGAACATTGAAAATAAATTAAAAATAAAATAAAGTTCTACTCCTTTAGGTCAATATCAACAAGGTAAGAAAATTTAACATTAAAGTAAAATGTCAGTTTTTTTTTTCCGCTGCGCACTCTGATGTCAAATAAACAAATCATTTATCTTGAACAATATTCATAAAAACATAAAAATTTAATTTCAAATGATACACCAATACTAAGGCCATGAAAATATTAATCATTACTGTCATAAGACACCAATATAATAATTGCCATTAAAGTCATCCACTAAGCCACAAAGATAATATTTGTCATTAAAGTCTTCCACTAAACCACAAAAATAATAATTGCCATTAAGGCCTTCCACTAAGCCACTCAACCACGAAGATAATAATGCCACAAAAATTAATATCACACATATCACACATAGACTACCATTCCATAAAACAAATAACAACAAGTAACAATAAAGAAGAACTATACATTTAGTGACGGACTACAAAATTAAGTCAAGATACGCTGGCAGGTAGTAGAATAACAGTACATCGGGTAACTAGTTATAATGACACACAAGCAAGGTTAACTACAAGTAAAAAAAGTATCATAAAATTAAGCAACTATTATGTCGATCCTACAAAAGTCTTACATAAGGCCGTATACTATCATCAAAATAATCTCTAATTCACCAACTTTGAATTCCACATCTTATCAAATCACACAAAGACAAATCAATTAAACACATTCGTCATGTAAAATCGCTCCCATCCAAAAATATGTCCGAGGACCATTGCTCTGATACCAAATGTAACATCCCGAAATTTTTAAAACAATATAATTATTAAAAATGTTTATTTGTTTAGAGAATGTGGCTATATTTTTTTTTCTTCATAAATATAAAATATGATTGAATTGCTACTTTAAATAAAATGGTTACATTAAATATTTCAAAGGTAAAACTACATTGGTCAAATTAACTGTTTCAAAATTACAGATGATAAAACCCAATTTATTTTTCCCCGCCGCATGCAAACTTCAATAATCATCATTCACTGCATCAACTTTTGTACCTAAAATGTTGGTTGCAAGGGTCAATATTCCTAAACCACAAGTACGATCATAAAGAACATAAAAACATAAAATAAGAAGAACGATAAAACACTCACCACATAAAAGATAAAACCAATTAGCACAAATAAATTAATAACTTAAGAAATCACACTTTTAAGACACAATGCATGCAACTAGACCATGATCCGGATATCGCCCCAATTGGCATATAATATCAATCGCCCCATTTGGCACCTAAAGACAAATCGCCCCATTTGGCAGTCACTAATAAAATCGCCCCATTTGGCACATAGTAACAAATCGCCCCATTTGGCACTTAATAATCGCCCCATTTGGCACATAGACACAACTACATACAATGCTATGCTCATTATAGACATCATCACATAAAATCATAATAAGCCACCAAATGATAAACAAAAACTGTGCCACGCACAAATGATCACAAAACCCTCACTTTAACTAAATCAACATAGATGGCACACAACAATTACTAACCAAACATGTTCACGTATCTAGTAGATAATGATAAGAAAAATCATGTTCTTAATTATTATTATTTCATTTGAACTAAAGTTTCTACCTATTATTTGATAAGAGTTCTACCACATTCCTACCCTATGATTCCATGGTCAATATGATTGTACCGGAATATAAGCCCTTACCTCAAAAAGCTTTCCCTCCAATGATATTGATTTTAGCAATTCTATGATGAGAACCCGCTCGATCAAGAACTTTAATATTAACTCTTAGGAACTGAGGAAATACTCTGATGTGTTTTATATGTAGAGAATGAATATGTGAATATTTAAAAAGCTGACGTAGATAAAGGATAGAAGCATATCGTGTATACATGAGTGGAACATATTTATTATATAGTTGGGAGAGTACCACATGAGAAATAGGATCAGTACACTATATTGTGGATATGTATGTGTGACCACGTTGCTTGATTATGATCCCGAACCCCTAGTTTGTAGCAACAATACCCACTCATCTATTTTTAAGCCACATTCTAATTTTCAAAATAAATTGCCACTATATGCTTATCAACATAACACGTTTTTTTTTTTCTTCTTCCTTTTCTTAATTAAGTAAATATAAAATAAATAGTATTATAATTTTCTGAAATATTTTAAACATAACTAATTTGTTGAATAAATCAAGAGAATATTAAAATACTAAGTAAAATTTTAGGATGTTACAGAACACTGAGTCAAGAAATAACAATGATGGCAAGAGATACTTCATTGATTCTGATGATAGTGAAGTCATAGAAGGAAGTGGTGTAGCAACAAATACAGTTGAAAATGTTACTACACAACCTGATACAGAAGCAGGTGCTGATGAAGCACACATAGAAGATGAACATGTAGCTGAGCAACAAGTCAACACAGTTGGTGGCAGGTCACAAAGAAACAAACAAGTGCCTAGAAGACTTGAAGATTGTGAGTTACTTCCTGACAGTGCAGTGGACAATGATGGTGACTTGGTGCATTTTGCATTATTAGCAGATGCAGAACCAGTGAATTTCAAAGAAGCTATTCAACATGGTGTGTGGAAGAAGGCTATGATAGAAGAACTTGATTCAATTGAGAAGAATCAACTTGGGAACTAGTGAAATTGCCAGATAAGAAGAAAACAATTGATCTGAAATGGGTGTTTAAAACAAAGTTGAAGCCTGATGGTAATGTTTCAAAATACAAGGCAAGGCTGGTAGCAAGAGGATTTCTTCAAAGAGAAGGAATAGACTACAATGAAGTGTTTGCACCTGTGGCAAGGCATGAAACTATCAGATTAGTTGTGGCAATGGCAACCAGTAACAAATGGCCACTTTACCACTTAGATGTGAAGTCAGCTTTCTTAAATGGAAAGCTAGAAGAAACTGTGTATGTGACTCAACCTCCAGGATTTGAGATCAAAGGAAGAGAAGATATGGTGTATAAGCTGCATAAGGCATTGTATGGGCTAAAACAAGCCCCTAGACAATGGAACAAGAGGATAGATCAGTTTCTGATTCAAACTGGTTTTAAGAAGTGTGATGTAGAGTATGGTGTATATGTATTGAACAAAGCTCCAATTCTACTGATCCTATGTCTTTATGTAGATGACTTGCTCATAACTGGAAATGATCTCACAGAGATAGACAAATTCAAACTCACCATGAATAAAGAGTTTGAGATGACTGACTTGGGTAAGCTCTCTTATTTCTTAGGCATGGAGTTTACAGAAACTAGTAGTGGTAGAGTAATGCATCAACAGAAGTATGTGAAGGAGATACTAGATAGGTTTGATATGACTAACTGCAAAACAGTCACAAACCCATCAGAGACAAATTCAAAATTAGAAGATTGTAAAGCTGAAGAAAGAGTTAATGCAACTATGTTCAAACAAGTAGTTGGTTCATTAAGGTACTTATGTCATAGTAGACCTGACATTAGCTACTCAGTTGGTGTAGTGAGTAAGTTCATGAATGAACCAAGGAAGTCACATTTGAATGCTGCAAAGAGGATACTAAAGTACATTGCAGGTACAGTGAACATGGGATTGCTATTCCCATATGAAGCTAATGACTCAAATGGCAAGCTTATAGGATATTCTGATTCTGACTGGTGTGGAGATAGAATAGATAGAAGAAGCACATCTGGCTATCTATTCAAATATAACAATGCTGCAATATCTTGGTGTTCAAAGAAACAACCAGTCACAGCATTGTCATCATGTAAAGCTGAGTACATTGCTGGTACTTATGCAGCTTGCCAAGCTATTTGGTTAGAGTCACTACTGTCAGAAATGAAGTGCAAAGTTATGAAGCCTTTGCAGTTGCTACTGGATAACAAATCAGCCATCAATCTAGCAAAGAATCCTGTATCTCATGGCAGGAGCAAGCATATTGAGACTAGATTTCATTTTTTGAGGGAGCAAGTAATGTGTGGCAATGTGGAAGTGAAGTATTGTCCTACCAATTCCCAACTTGCAGATGGTTTTACAAAGGCAGTGAAGATTGATAGGTTTGAGTATTTGAGGGGAGAGTTAGGCTTAGTTCAAGTCTAGCTTAGTTTTGATTTTTGGATTAAGGAGGAATGTTAAGTAGTAATCCATAAATCATAGTTAGTTGATTGGTTAGTTTAAGTGGTTACAAGTTAGTTAAGTTGTTTTGAGTAACCACTATGGTAGTTTTACCTATAAAAGGAATCTAACCATGTATAATCACATAATCTCAATACAATAAGTTTTTACATTGTGCTAATATTCTCTTCTCACTCATTCTCTCCCTTTCTATTCCTTTTTTTCATCAGTAAGCTCTTTTCAATAAGTGCTTATTATGTTTCTTCTGCTACAAGAAACAGTTTATGTGTGTGCTTGTGTGCGTAACTGTGCGTTATTGCGCTAACAATTGAGAGTACTAATGTGTTTAGTATTATAGTGTATGTATTTTATAATGAAAAAATATTAAGTCACTTGTTAACTATATTACACACATTTATTTAACTCTCAATAAATAGTGGTACTTCTCCAACAATGCGAATTGCTGCTGCATATTCAATAAAATCCAGGAAACATGAGATAAACGAAAATCTACAAATTTAATTGTTTGCATATCTCTCTCAAAAAGCAAATGCAAAAAAATTGTGTTGCTTTTCTATCTGTTAACTGACCTCTATCATTCTTGTCCCGATTCAGTTTATCTTGCAGGTCCTTATCTGCATCATCATCATCTAGTTTTGGTAAACCTCCAACAATGTGAATTGCTGTTGTGTTTTTCTGTTTGTAAGCAGCCTGAATGATGCTATCGGCCACTGCATTTTTCTCGCGCAGCTGCCAAAAAAAATCAAGTAAATCGAATAGGATTTTGAGAACAACCATCTTCTTTTTGTAAACCTTGTATTTATTTTGACGATTTGTCTTGACGATGAACTGAACCGCGTCGCTATTAAACCAAAGAAAGTTGAAGTAGATTTTGATGAAACGGATACAATTACTGTTCGATAAGAGAACCCTGAGTTAATAGAGTAGCAATACTGAACATACCGATAAAAGTTCTAAAGAGAAGTGGAAACCAATCCACTCATCGATGTACAGATACAAAAGGTAATATAATAGTCTGAAAGCACCCTCAAAAGAAAAATTGTTTTGCTTTTCTAGTTTGGTCACGGCGTCCAATAACACGAATTACTCCCGTGTGTTTTTCTTTGTAAGCCACCTCAATAATGCCATCAGCCACTTTATTTTTCTCGCGTGGCAGCCAGAAAAAGTCAAGAAAGTCAAATTTGTTTTTGAGTGTTGTCATCTGCTTTTTATAGTCTTTATATTTTGCTTGTCAATTGGTCTTGTAGATGAATTGAACCGCGCTGTTGTATTGTTTTTTTTTTTTTGTGAGAGATAGAGAAGTGGAGAAGAGTTTGAGATTGCTAAATTTTGTAGTGTTATGAGAGTGAGAAAAAGGTGGTCATGGTCTTTTAACTCTTTATAGTAGTACGTATTTGACTAGGACATGTTGAGTCCAACTCACCCTAGCTAGGACTCATTTAGATAGTAGTAGATGATAGATAGTAGTAGACTAGTAGGGATGGTTGTTAAATTAATTTTGAACTTTTCTTTTACTACGTATATTATGTTTTGTTACACGGCGAGTCTATTGTTCTTTATGTTTTGAAAGAAGTACATGTGATACACACATTAATATGGAGAATTGACTATACATGCAATTTTAATGTCTAATTATTTTAAATGATATTAAAAAAAGGCAATACAATAAATTAAACTCATATTTTACATCAAATTAAAAAAATTAATTACATTTAAAAGAATTTCTTAAACACTGTGTATACAATTTTTTTTTCTTATATTTTTGTCCGGAAAGAGTACATTACATCCTTCTAATTACTACATTTACACACATATTATTACATCCGTCTAAGGTAGTATAAGATTTCGTTGATTAAATTATAGAAATTAATAAAGTGAAAAATAGTAATAAATTTATTTATAATAGATTTTTTTTTACAAATTTATTATTATTTATGTTTATTATAACATTTATCATAAATTGTAAGAATAAAATAAGTATGAATATGTGTGGAAAAAAAATACAGTTAAAAATTAAAATATGCTCTTATAAAAACAGATAAAGAAAAATATACACAAAAAAAAAGGACAAAGAATTTGTATTTTGCATTTTATTACTTTTAAAATTTCAATCGACTTTTTTATCCATATTCACAATTCTATTTTGTTTTAGTTCATTCAATAAATTTATAAGAAATCAATACCAAAAAAATAAATTTATAAGAAATCATATTAAGACATTGAGTCACAACTCACAAGTGAAAATCTTATGAACCAGTTCTACAATGATCCAATTTACCAAAAAAAGAACCAAATCTACAAACATTTTTTATTTTAGAAAAGATGAAGTTGGTAGTTCTCCTTTTGTCAAAAGAGAAGTACAAAGGACAGCTTGATCCAACGGATTTCTCCCTTCTTTATCATACTCCCTCCGTCCCATTATATAAGTATTCTTGACTAAAAACACGCTTATTAAGAAATGTTGGTAGTATAATTATTGTGTTTAGTTTGTGTGTAAATTTTACTAAATTGTCCTTTGTTTGTATGTGTAGAAATTTGACTTTTTGTATTCCAATGCAAGTTAATAGTAATAAGTATGGGTATGTGTAGGGAAAAAACTAATAAATGCACCTAATAATTTGTAAAAGGACTTATATTTTGGGACTAAACTTTTTTTGAAAGGGTGCTTATATAATGAACTGAGGGAGTAACTTGCATACATTGTTTAGTTCCCAAGGACAGGACAGCAGGATGCAACAACCATTTTTTTTTTAATGAAAACTAGTTTGATACTCGTGCGACGCGTTCCGCGCATGACTACAATTACGTGTTTATATTTTGTACATTAATTTTTCTTTTAAAAAATTATTTAATTTGTAAATAATAAATTAATTATTTGTAGAAAATATATAATTTATAGTAAAAATATATATATAATTTATAGACAAAATTTTATTTATGTGGAATTCCTTATTTACGTGTTTATGAAATCATTTGTTTTGTTTTATTTGAAATTCAGAGCTTTTTATTAAATGGTAATGTCCCAAAAATAGAATTTGAGATCATTTTATTTGAGATCACCAACAACTTTTGTTCCCATTATTTCATTATCAGTTTTCCCGTGTACAACAGTTATTTAAAAATTTTCATCAACAACTTGTTTTCTATTTATAGTAGTTAATTAAAAAAATTTATCAACAACAATTTGTTTATTACTTAATTTTTTATCAGTTTTTCCATGTAAACTACTTAATTAAGATTTTTCATCAACAACACCTTGTATTTCGTATATAGTAGTTAACTTAAACTTTTTATCAACAACAACTTGTTCTTCGTATTATTTAATTTTTTATTAGCTTCCTCGTGTAACATGTTTAATTTAAAATTTTCATCAGCAACAATTTATTCATCGTATATAATATTTGATTAAAACATTTTATCAGCAACAACTTGTTCACCGTATTTTTTATTAACTTTCCCGTGTACAATTGTAAAGCAAATTTTTTTTATTATTTTGTTCTCCGTATTACTTAATTAATATATATATATATATATATATATAGTTACTTAAAGTTATTGCATAAGTATAAGATATATTCCTTCTAATTTTTGCATCTTTTACACTAACATATTTTATTTTTAAACTTCAAGACCAACAGAGAATGACTTGATCTCATGCATTTATGAGATATATCATTTCATGTGATTGAATAAGTATAAGCAATAACTTGTTTATTGTATTATTTTATTCTTTTTATCACTAACTTAATTGTTTATTAATATTATTTGAAGTTAGTCAGGAGACTTCCACCATCAATTTTAATTACTTTCTTTGTCACAACTTTTTCTAAGATTTTTTACTATAGTTGCAGCATGGTATACTTCTTTCTCTTTAGTCATTATCACTTTACCAACATCACACCACATACACTTTTTCATGTGTACCTTCACCAATTTTATTTGTTCTTGTCACAACTTTTTTCATTATTTAGTTTGCGTCACTGTACCCACACAACACATTTTCATTTATGTTTCTATTTCTTTCTCTAAAATATTTATAAAAAAAAAACCCACACAAACTCTTCTCTCTCCAACCCTCGGTTCTCTCACTTTTTTACACGTACTTACAATCGAACTACACTATAATTATACTATTTTTATTTTTATCAATTCTACCTCAAATCAACACACATGTATTCATCATCATCCATCAATTGACTTAATTTTTATTATTTAATAATTTGTTTATTATTTTATATTGTTAGTAAATCTTATCACGAGTCACACAATCTCATATTTGTCTCTAACTACATGTCTTTTCTCCTTCTTCGGTGATATTTTTAACTAACAGATTATCAATATGCATTTTGAAGTAATTTGATCGTTGACTTGCTTCGTGTGTACTTTTCTGTATTTGCATCAATGACTTGATCAACAAAATTTGAATATATAATTTGAAAATATTACCTCCGTCCCATTTTATGAGACACAATTTAACTAAATGTACTATTTATATATTTTGTTTTGACCTTATTTTTCTAAGAGTATATAAATTTAAATATTATCATATAAAATCTTGTTTGATTTGTTTCGATACGTATTTTCAAAATATCAAATTTCTATAATTTTTACTAATGGACAATTAAATATATTTGCAATCAAAATCATGTATTGTTAAACATGTAGTAGTCAACAATGTCTTATATTTTGGAACGGAGGTAGTATATAATTTTTCTTGTATTTGCAATTAAAATCATGTATTGTTAAAATAATTTTTATTTTGGTTCGTAAAGCTAAAATCTGCAGGAAACTTGTAAATTTTTCATTAAATTTTAGTTTTAAGGACTAAAAGCAAAATGATTTTAACATTCATAGATTAATTCCAAAAAAATATAACGTACATGAACTAAAAAAAACACACGAATTTATATGGACCAAAATATCATTTAAGTTTAATAATGATGTGGCCTTTTCATTTTATTTTTTAATTTTGTCATTTTATCATTTATAGCATGTGGGGTCCACATACTTTATTAGCAAGTTTTTCTTCCACACTTTTTTCTCTTCCTTATACGTGACTCTTTCTTACCTTCATTTTATCTTTTCATTTCAATCTCTTTATTCCTTTTCTCTCTAACATAGTTATCATTTTCCTCACACATAAAAAAACCTAGCCCCCATACACACTTTGAGATCATCCAAAAATGCATAATTGGTCATATTAATTCAAATAAATTACAAATTTTTCATCTTCTTATCCTCTTTCATATGTCTATCTAAATAGAATTTTGAAAGGAGCTAATTTAAAAAAGGGTAATTTTTTTGAGGTGTGTTCTTTTAATTATTTATGAGAAGTTGTATTAAATTTTTAGTTATTATTTTTAAATCAAAATTGACAAATATTTATTACTGATATTTAATTCTTTTTACTCTCTCTTTCCTTATTTTTGTCTAGACACATTTTTTTTCAATCTTTATAACTTGATATCTTTCTCTTTCTTCAACAAACAAATAACAAATCTTTTATCTTCCTCCATAAACCCTAGCCGCCGCCCACCACTCTTAGAGACATCAACCGCCACTTTTTCCATCACCTTTAGCCAAACAAACCTTATATTATTCCTCATCTCCTTGTCATCTATCTTTCTGTCAAACTTGATTTTAAAAATGAGTAATCTTTAAAATTAATATTTTTAGAGGTGATTTTCCGGCCACATCTATTGATTCAATTTAAATCAAGCCTACCATTGTGTTATCCTCATCATGTACTGCACAACCACAATCTCCGCCGACCCATGTACCGAAATTTTACATCACCATGCTGGAAATTCTCATCATCTGCGACAACAACAAAATCATCATTCAAGTTCTCTTATGCATGCAACAATTAATTCAGAGGTTCATTACACAACCAGATCTGTAACTTTTATGTCATGCTTTGTTTATTTTTTTTTTGTATATGTAGAATAAACAATAAATATTTCTACCAAGCTTTAAACTTTCATTCTCCTCACTTTATAATGTTTTTCACTAAAGATTATTCCTTTGTTAGTAAATCTGTAAAAAAAGTTTCTTTCGAATAAAAAATTTCTCCTCTTAGTATGGTATGGTGATGGTGCTCTCATAAATATTACAGGAAAAAATAAAAATATTAATTTCTAAATTGAACAAATTAATCATAGGAAAAAAATGAGTTTATTAATCAAGAAATAAACAAAATTGAATGGTATTGTGAAGTCGAGTGGTGAAAACAATCCACGTGTCCTTTTGTTTAATATTAGTAATTACTTTTTTTTGTACAAATACTAATTAAAACTCTACTTTTACTTATCATATTTTTTTAGTTATGACTATTTATTTGAATTAAGTTATATTTTTATCTTAAATATATCAAATATAAAAAAAGTTAGAAAACATAGAACATATTTTTGGGTTTGATAAGTGTTTCTTATTGAAAGAAATGATCTCAATCTTTTATTCTTCTACTAAACACACCTCATTATATAGAGGCTAATACAAGCTACTTGTAATTGGGCTTTACACAAATTGGCCCACTGTTTGAATCACACAGAAAGAGACGTTGAGAAGAGGCCAAAATGGATTAATCTATTAAACGCATCCTTAAACAATCATTATATTAATCGTGAAGTTGTGAATCAAACATTAAGAAAAAGAGGGTTTAGTATTTTATACGATAATCTGCATAAACACTTAATTCAAGAAAATGGAGTCCAATTTGTTTGGTCTAGTGGCTTAATTGTGCTATGCTTTCGTCACTTGATGGAGCTATTGATATTGCTAGTTTGCTACTGCATTAATCTACTAGTAGTATTTCTTTATACGCACATAAAACCAAATATACGATAAAAAAAAGTAGAGTAGTACACTAATCTCTTTGAGTTTTAAGAGAATTAAAATTTGTCTAATTGATTAAATTATTTTACAAAAATGATTCATTTATCATCAACTTTAAATTTTAAATTGGTTTTTTCTATATTTTAAAATTTATTAAAATATGTTTACTAAATGAATTGAAAAACTTTTTCTTATTGGTCTCGTGTTAATTTTTTGGTCTACATGTTTTTTGTTTTTGATAAATGTATAAAATAGTTATAATTATATATACTGGGATGTATAGGTTCAATTTTATTTTTAGTTTGTTTATGTACTAAAATACGAATACAGTAGTCTTAAAAATTGTCCAGAATTGTCCTGAACATTGATTTATAATTTTTGGTGCAAATGAGAAATTTGTTACTAGTATTTGTTTGTTTTCCTACAAATGGTATGTGTCTATATATGAATTTTGTAAGACTACGCCTTTTGGCGGCATGCATTTTAGAGTAACTCTTGAATGGTCATAACCTCATATAAAATAAATTTGGACACATTCGTACAAACACAAATTATGAAAAGATGAAGGATTTAATCATATCATTTGATTTTTTTTAATTTCTTTAAATTTTGTGTATTTATATGAATAATGTGTCAAAATAAATTTCATTTGGGGTTGACAAAATAGATATTTCTCCATATTTTGTTCTTATATAGTGATATCGTTTGATATTTGCCTCTCTCTCTTAACTATCCAGCTATTTGTCACTAGATTTGAGTGCAATGGCCATGACTCAAAAGAAAACATTTGATAGTAATTGTTTTTGGCCTCCCATTGCTCAAAAATAAAGAAACTACTACTACAACATAACTATGGGGAGTTTTTTCTAATATACCTTTTCAAGATTTAGAGATATTTACCCCATCGACCACTCAATATCCTAAATTATATTTTTTTAAAAATACACCATTATCAATTATCATAATAACTAGACTATTGAATTTGAATCTGACTTATGCTGGTTATGCTCGCCTTCATGATTAAATTGCAATGATATTGTGAATCAAGGTTGTTTAAGTGCAGGTTGTGGCTTAGTTATCCGACATTCGTCAAAGATTTCACCATGTCATAACGTTTTCGGTTAAGCTAGAAGTTGTACCATTATTTGTTTGTGTCAATAGTGTTTTGCATGCTCTTTACATGTTCCCTTTTTCACTTAATGAAATTTCATTCACGCATTTTCTCAAAACAATGAGTTCGTTTAATATTAAGGATTCACCACCATTGTTTGTTTGTTAGGGAAAATGCTAAAAAAACCCTTAAAATTGAAAAATGTCTACGAAACTAGATTTGTAATTTTGATAGCCGATTATATGTAGGGAATATATTAACATCCCACTTCATCAGTTTGAAAATGATACTTATAATTAAATGTGAAAATATTATATTAACTTCAAAAGCATCTGTCTTATTTTACACCTCCAAAAAAGATAGACAAAAACTATTTAAACTCCTCCAAGAGCCCATTTATATTTTTGGCTGAAACATAAACACCTTTTGACAACAAATGGGCTAAAAAATTGTTTCAATGGCCCTTCTTCAATTTTTGATGATTATAACTTGGCCCAAACAGATCCAAAATAAAACAAAAGAAATAAAGAAAGTAGGATAAAATTTAATATTTATGTGCAATAAAGTGACACAATTTACGTCCCATGAGCTTAGCTCAATTGGTTGGACGTCGCATTATATATGCAGGGGCGGGGGTTCGATCTCCGGTCATCCCACTTCTCCACTTTAAAAAGTGGAATTTCTAGCCACTAAACTACTTGACAAAAAAAAAGTGACACACTTTATACTAAAAATAATATGTCTAAATATCTTTTAAAAAATTTAGATTTAAATATATATCATAAATTTATATTTAAAATAAGATATCAATAGGATTTTTAATTTATATGCATGCCTAGAATACCTTATAAATAACTCTAAAATTAATTCTAGAATTCTAGAATTATATTTGACTCTTTCAAAAACGAATAAATCAAACATACACTTAGAAATATACTTTGTATTACAATTTAGCTCTATATATAGAATTATAGGATATGAATAAAAAAATATAGAGAGTATGTAAGTATTTTTATGTAAGTATTTTTTTTCACACAGAGAGTATGTAAGTATTCTTATTATAAAACTACATTTTAGTGTAGAAATTTCAACTCAACCGATAGAAAAATGTCGAAATCATTAAGTTTGATGTTCATGATTGTGGTTCGAACGCCGTTCCACTTTATGTGTGTGAGGTTCATATAATTTACCATTTCATCTGTGTAAAAAAAAAAAACTATATCCTAAGAAGAGTCTTTTCTAAATAAAATTATAATTCATATAATTTTTGTTGTACAAACATCGAAAAACCCATCAATAGTATAGAGCCAACATACATTTGGACCCCATTTGGTTTATAAACAACAACCAATATCTCTTATGTTACATGGTTAATTTTATTTGAGGTGTTAGAATTGCCTTGAAATCTTATTGGAATGGAAAAAGAAAGAAAAACAGA
Source organism: Trifolium dubium (assembly GCA_951804385.1). NCBI lineage: Eukaryota > Viridiplantae > Streptophyta > Magnoliopsida > Fabales > Fabaceae > Trifolium > Trifolium dubium. The sequence goes on along the minus strand of OX638073.1, from coordinate 2,232,083 downwards.
TTCTGCCAAGCACGCCTGACGTGCTCCCAGGCACGCACAACGTGCTCACCTGCAGGAAAGTTTCTGCCAGGCACGCACAACGTGCTGGAAGGGACGCACAACGTGCGCGCGCGACCAAATATTTATTTTGCTGTTTTTGGGCTTTTTTGGTCAGATTTGTTCCTATTTTATATGAGATTTGTTTCTAGTTTATTATTATATTTTACCCTATAAATATAGAGGTTTAGGAACAAGGTAAAACAACAAGTGAAGAAGGAAAGAAACAATTATTCTCTAAATTGTTTATTCTTCACCTTGGAAACACTATATTAAGTTTCTAGGTTACGGGAAGAAACTTGGGATTAGGGTAGGATTAGGTTGACGGCTAATTCTTGTAACCCTTATTGGGAGTTTCATTGTAACGGTGATACTTTGGAAATAGTGGAACGGAGGGGCTGCTCTCTCCCCCAGATTAGGTCGGAATTTGATTGAACTGGGTAAACAAACGATTGTGTCTATTACTGCTTTCTCTATTTTCTCTTGCTTGTTTGTTTTGGATTAATCTTCATTGTTTGTCTCTATACTCTTTGATTTGGTTGCTTAATCACTTTGCTCCACACATCAAAATTTATTGGTGTAATATTAAGGAATTCACAACATGAGAAAATAAAAATTAAACTAACTTATTAGATTGGAGTACTGAAAACAAAATTCTGAAAGGAATAGCTTGGATTGAAATAAAAATACATTAGGCAATGTAGTAGAGAGGATCAGGGAGCTTGAAAGTCCTATTGCCAGTGTTTGTGCCAAGAATATCACTCCATTGATCTCCAATGTTTCCTACAATTCTGTATCCTTCTTCCTCCAACTTCTTTCTCTCTGATGATTTATATGTAACTGCTGTTTTACCATGATATATTGTTGTGTCCCTGCAAAATTTAATTATATACTTTTAGTCATATGTATACCAAATTGATTTTAATTGATTTCATGAATCCCACCGGTCAACTCTGTAGGTATAGTATGAGTTTTTTAATTATATGTTTCTTTTATTAGAGGTGATCTTATTTGAGATATGTCCTACATTATTAATTATAATTTTTTTTTAATTTATTTATCACGTTTATGATCATAATAATTAATTAATTAATTTATATTATAATTACCAGATTATTGGATCTCTAGTTAACAAGTACCAAGTAAACAATCAATATATCTACAAGTTAAGATGATTTGGTAGTTGGATAAGAGATTTGATACTTATAATTAATAGTGCTAATAGTCAATATGGACATCGATATAGTATATGTTTGGGAGTATATTAGAATTACGATGATTTACAGTGATTTTCTAAAAGTTATTCAGTTTCTGCAAAATTACTTATGTTTAATATCACGGTGGGTATTAAACATAAGTATAATATATTTTTTAATGTTAAAAAAGAGTACTAAACATGGACTTAATTATAACTATATATGGACAAGATTAAGAAAACTTACTTCAAAATTAGCCTTTCCCTTGTGTGATAGCCAGCTAGTTTCAGGTTCTTAGATGTAATGTCCTTTTGTTTGAGTGGTCTTCCTGTTAAGAAAGCAACCTTAATACCAAGAGACAACAATTTCTTGTACAATTTTTGTGACTCTGGTAGTGCTGGTGCTATTCCAAGATTTTGCCATTCATTAGACGAAGTCTCATTGAATGGTTCCACCCTATAACATATAAATTAAAAAATATAAAGTAGTTGATCAAATATGGTAACTAATAATAGAGATGTAATATGCACATATCATACTCTAATTCTGGTATATCAATTTATTCATTTTAAAATGTGAAATTTTAATCGCTAAACTATTTTAAAAAAAAATGTATTTATATAAATTAAAAATGCAAAACTAGTTAGATATAGAGTATATAAAAACAAAAGATGATGAGGTGGCATACCCAAATCCATGTTTAGAATAATATGGAAGATTAGACAATGTAGTTTCATCAATATCAAACACCCATATATCTTTGCCATCTCTACTTATATTGAGAGTTTTAGCATACAAATAAGCTTCACGGTTAACCGTTTTAGAGTCAGCTCTATATTGTTCACCTAACAAATAATTCCCAACATACTTTTCACATTCTTGTGGAACAGTTTTCCAATTTATAACGTTGTGTGCTTCAACACCAAGTCTCCAACTAGAACATGACACTTCTGGAATGTAATGTCCACCTGAACCAGTTTTCAACCGGAGTGGGAAAATTTTGTTGGTTGAACCATGTTCATGATGGTTAAATAGAACATTACCATAACATGTTGTTAGGAATGTAACAAAAAAGAAAATCAAGATCTTCATTTCTTATGAATGCTTAATTATATTGCAACTAACTAATTGCTTGCTTATTTTGTTGTAGAGGGAGATTGATATTTATATAGGCATTATCTCTTGTTAAGGAAACATGATTGTGAATATAATATTAATAGGACAATCAAAAAGATAATTACAAGTTGACGTGTACAAATTATTTAATATATTTCTTGTCATTTAAACTTTAAATAAATTTATACGTGTTCCTACAAACTTCCTAGATAAGGTACTATATTATTATAGAAAATAAATAAATCGACTCGTTCGAAACGAGGGATTAAATAATTGAAAACTCTTTTTCATATGGATCGACCTATATCATAAAAGGGTCCAAAAGTAAATTAAACCTTCTAATTTGATTGGGTCTTACCGATTTTATAATTTTTATGTATGGTCAAAATCTGGAACCCATATGTTATGCATGGATGATATTATTATATGTGTAAAATAATTTATCCTTTATCCTTTATCTTTATCTTGATATATTTTATATATGTGAAATGAATTTAAATATCATATGATAAAGCACATGGAGGACAATCAATAAACCATGATAGTATTCAGCTTATCAAAAAAAAAAAAATGATAGTATTCACAAATGTTTAGTCATGTACTATTTGGAGATTTTTTTTTTTTTTTAAATAACCTTTAAATAAACACCAAAACACCTCTTTTCTAGAAAATTTCTAAATTGCTCCATTGTTTCATGTAGTTGTGAACATGCCACTACAGTTAATAACTTTTACAATTGATATGACATGCTGTGTGGAATCTCACTACAGTAGCGAGTTTTAAAAGAAATTCAGCACTAAAACTCGTTGCCTGAAATAGCATGTTCAGTACTACATAAACACTCAGGCAGTTCAAAAAATTTGTGAGAAGGGAGATATTTTTGTTGTGAATTTGATGATCAAAACACACCAATAATATACTTGATGTGTGAGGCAATAATTAACAAGCAACCAAATTAAGTAGAATTTGCAGTAATAATAAAACTAGCAAAAAAACGATAAAGAACACAATAGATTTGTTTATCCAGTTCAGTCAAACCGACCTAGTCTGGGGGAGAGAGCACCTCTCCGTTCCACTATAATCAATGAGTTTGTTACACAATGAGTTTGTTACACAATGAGTTTTCATTAGAGTTACAAAATTAGTCTTCGATCTTAATTCTACCCTAATCCCGAATCTCTTCCCATGGCCAAGAGACTCAATAATATAGTGGAACCCTAATCCCGAATCTCTCCCTAATCTAGAATTATACCAAGAGAAACCCTCTTGTTACCTCTCTAAATCCTAGTCTTGTGTTGGCCTCTATAAACCCTAATTTTTCTCTGAGTTACGTTGTTCACTCTCTCAAGTAATCCTTGTTCCAAACCTCCTTTTATATAGAATAAAATATACCTTTAAAATAGAAACAAATCTATTTAATCTAAAACAAATCTGACCAAAAAACCGGATAAAAAACTACCAAAAAACTACCTTTACAGGATTATTTAGAAAAAGAATTGAATTTAGAAGTTAGAAAATAGAAACACACGAGAGGGTTAGGTTAAAATTTTGATTTTGATTTTTTTAAATTTTTTGGTGGTCTTAGTAATATAGAGTTCGGGACGAGTTCTGATATCAAGTGGTTTCAATCTCTTCTTAAATGCATTTGCTTATGAACCATAATCATCCCTACTAAATTCAGCGTCAATCGCCACTAAACCAACTAATGTTTGATAATTTTAAAAATTTTGATTTTTCTTTTACCATTATGAAGGTGAGAATTAAATTCTGCTATAATTACTGAATAACTTGCTAACTTGTTTAGATTTTTGCAGTCACACTGATTAAACATTATATTTGTATTAGATTTAGTCAATTTATTGATTTATTTATAAAAAAATCACAGTAAAAGAGTCCATAAAACATAGCTTGATTTTTTTCCACAAATAGAACATAGCTTAATTGACAATTACAAATTATGTTTAGTCAAAATTTCTTTTTACAAATTATATGATACGACTTTCATCCACATTCAAACTTCAAACCTAACATTTATGTATAAATTCTGATGTATTTGTTACTCCCTCCGGTTTCATATATAAACAACAAAATAAAAAAATTAGAAGTCTTAAATATAAGCAAAAATAATCTCTAATTATTACAATCAATGTCATTTTTTCAAATATATTCATACTTTTTTTACATTCACATGTTTGTAACAGTTTTCAAGACAAAAAATAGGGATAAAATTAGAAAGTGTGTTTAACTTAAATGCATTTAAACATTTTCTTAAAAGAAGAGCTTTTTTGTAAATTTGCTTATATACGAGACCAAAGTAGTACTTTATTTATGGAAAAAATAAATAAAAAGAACTTGAAAAATCAGAGAAAATATTATTTTAATGGTTTGAAGGTCTTTTTAATTCCTGTATGTATACCAATTTTTCGTTTTAGTCCCTGTATGTCAATTTATGCCAAAATAGTCCTTGTATCAGACATTTTTGTTTGACGTTAGTTCCTAGTTCCATTTTTCGTCCAAATTGGTCCAGGTGGCAAACGTTTTGCCACTTGAACCCTGCCACGTGTGTAAGTGTAGGATGACTGGATTAATAAATTTATAGGACACAAACCAAAAAAATAGACTGATTGCAAAATTAACCCCTCTTTGAACCCTAATTCCCAAAAAAATTCACAAAGTCATCGTGTTTCTCTCTTTTCTTCTCACATCTTCTCTGCTCATCAATCGCTTTTAATCAAAAGGAGAAGATTGTTCTTCTCATTCTCTTTCTCTCTCCTCCTCATCTCAAGAAACAGAGCAAGCTCTTTATCTCTTTCCTTCATCACCATCAACTCACCTTCACTGATTGTAGAGAATCAACAAAAAGTTTATAAAAAATCAAAACTTTAATCACCCCTTTAAGCAAGAACAAAGTACCAATCACTAAAGTTACAATCTTTCAATCAAAAAATGAAGATTTGAATCATAAAACATGGCATAAAGAAAGATTATACAAAAGGGTATTGTGAAAAATCAATCAAAAAGAATCTAATTATCGTTACTGAGTAGAACTTGTTGAAATCAATAATGGGTCAATAAAAAACTGCTTGGAATGAAGTAAAAACTATGTTAGTGTTGAAGAATGAATAGAGAGGTGAATCACAAGATGGAGAAGATGGTTTTGTTCGATGTTTTTGAGGATTGATGATGTTTGATGAAATGGTTTGAGAAAAGTAAGAAGCTGCAACTTTGTCTTCATTCAAAGTTCAAACGATGTCTTTGTGTAAAAAATTTGAGAATTAGGGTTCAAAAGGAGTCAATTTTGCAATCAGTCTATTTTTTTGATTTAGGTCCCTATAAATTTATTAATTCAGTCACCCAGCACTTACACACGTGGCAGACACATGGCAGGGTCTAAGAGGCAAAATGTTTGTCACCTGAACTAATTTGGACGGAAAATGGAACTAAGGACTAACGCCAAACAAAAATGTCTGATACAGGGATTATTTTGACATAAATTCATATACAAAAATTAAAACGAAAATTTAATATATATACAGGGACCAAAATGACCTTTAAGCTTATAATGAATAAAACTTGAAAGTGTTGTTGTTTCCCCATACAATAAGTAGCGCGCATAGTGAAATTTTCAAAGGGCCACACAAAATACATACCTCTTGTGAATCACACAAAATACCTACCTATAAAGATGCTACTAATTAACACTAAATTAAAGATAGCATGTGGTCCAATCCAATGGTCCATATATGCCAATCCGAATGTACGTTTTTGTCCATTTGTCTATGTCATGACAGGTGGAATTTAAATTAGCAGTAATGTGACTTTTTGTTCTTTGTCAGCAGGGGTACTCTTGGAATTTAAATTAGAAGACTGGGAAGGAAGGAGATTGTTTTTAGAAAAATGTTACATGTGTGGCAATGGTGGCAGCCACATCCTTCATCTAAAAATGTTGAGATTGGAGAAATGTACTGTACAAATTATTTGTAACAGCCTGAGTGATTGTGAATGAGGTCTATTATATTAATTGTGATAGAATATGTCCTCAAATTGTAACGTACACTATCTTTTGGAATAGAATGGGAGGTGGAGTGGAGAGATATGGTGATGGAAAAGACAATAAACATAAAATAGATGTGTCAGAATAATATTTAGAGTCGCAAATTTAATATATAAAATAGATTAACAAAGTCACATGCCTAATTTTATTTTAAGAAATACAAATTATTAGCTAGCTTGGAATGGATTACATGATTGGATTAATATTTCATATAGAATAAAAGATCATTGATCCCTTAATAGGAAGTACTAGCTAATTACTAATTAAGCATATAGAGAGAGAGAGGGTTATTTAGGCAATGTAGTAGAGAGGATCAGGGAGCTTGAAAGTCCTATTGCCAGTGTTTGTGCCAAGAATATCACTCCATTGATCTCCAATGTTACCAATGATTCTGTATCCTTCTTCTTCCAACTTCTTTCTCTCTGATGATTTGTATGTCACTGCTGTTTTACCATGATATATTGTTGTGTCCCTGCAACCAAAAACTTGTAATTAGTACTAATATTTTTTTTATTCTCTTATATTGCTAAAAATTGTGACGCATGCATTAACTATCCTAAGTCCAAACTGCTGGAAGTCATATCAAAAAAATCATTACAACGTATAACTGAGAATGTCTAACAAAAAAGGAAAAGAACATTTTCATCATTGCTAAGATAAAATAATTGAAGTTGAATGAGCTTGATGTGCAAATAATTATGTGTTTTAATTTTTTCTTAATAAACATGATATTTTTTTTTCATTTATAATTTGGGACGGAGAAAATAGTTTAATATACGATAAAGATAAATTAAAGCGATTTGATGACATAAAAAACAAAAATTTCAACATGTACAAATAGTTAATTTGCGGCATCACTTTCCAATTGATTTCATGAATCTCAAAAACCTTATCTAAATAGTATTCACACGTCAAAATATTACTAGTAGTAGTACTAGTTTAATTTGTTCAAAATAATTTTGATTATTTTATTCATATTGAAGACACATTGAACAAATTAACTATGTGATATAAAAAATTGTGTAGAAAACTTACTTTAAAATTAGCTTTTCCCATGTGTAATAGCCAGCTTGTTTCAAGTTCTTAGCTGTAATGTCCTTTTGTTTGAGTGGTCTTCCTGTTAAGAAAACAATCTTAATACCAAGAGACAACAATTTGTTGTACAGTTTTTGAGACTCTGGTAATGCTGGTGCTGCTCCAAGATCAACCCATTCATTAAACAATGTGTCGTTGTATGGGTTCACCCTAATCATTACATTACAAAAATATTGTCAAGAATATATACAATTATTTTTTTTTATAACAAGATCAACAATTACATGTGTGCAAATTAAATAACACCAACATGGATGCAGTCTAACATTTTTGGTTTTTTTTTAAAGATATTCATTTATTCAAATTAGTATAGTATATCAGATTTAAATACAAATTAAATACCGCTACAAACAAAAAAGATGAATATGCGAACAAATTCACAACATCTAAATTAATAGCATAAAACAACATATTTGTACTTACAAATAATGTAATATAATTAAAGTAATCAGAATATCTATACTTCCGGCCTTGCAGCCTAATTAACATTTTTGATCCTTAAATTTTATAAAACACTTTTATTGTCTCTAAGTTACAGTTGTATAAAATTATGAGACAAATTAATAAAGTCGTTTATAATCTTGCAAGAGCATTTATATTGTTAATGTTATTGATTTGCCTTTGATTCAAAATCTTAGATATGCCAATTTTCATGACCAATTTTACTTTTCTCATCTCTAATACTTGTCGTTTTTTCAATTATTATGACTAAAATCAAACATTAATTAGCATAAATTTGAAGATTAGAAATATAATCAATCCTAATAAAAATTGCTTAATTTCAAATATCTAATTTTATTATCTTTGCTTTTCATAAGCTAAACTGAAATTTAATATCAAAGTTAAGTATAGTTGAATATATATATGGTGTGACACACTCAAAAAAAAGGGAAAGTTAAGTGTAGATAAAAACAAAATATTAGCATATATACCAAATAAAGAAGATTAAGATTAATATAATTAGCATACCCAAATCCATGTTTAGCATAATAAGGAAGATTAGAGAGAGTAGTTTCATCAATATCAAAGACCCAAATATCTTTACCATCTCCATTTATATTGAGAGTCTTAGCATAGAAATAACCTTCACGGTTAACAAATTTAGAGTCAGCTCTATATTGGTCACCTAACATATAGTTCCCAACATAGTTTTCACAATCAAGAGGAACAGTTTTCCAGTTAATGATGTTGTGTGCTTCAACACCAACTCTCCAACTAGCACATGATACTTCTGGAATGTATTGTCCACCTGGACCAGTTTTCACTCTTAGAGGGAAAATTTTGTAGGTTGATCCATGTTCATGGTTTAGATCATTACCATCACATGTTGCTAAGAATATTGTAACAAAAATGAAAAGGAGGATAATCTTCATTCTTAATTATGAATGTTGTTTTTTTTGCAACTTAATTGCTTTATGTTGTTGTTGTTGAGGGTTTTGTTCTTTATATAGACAATAAGTCTTGAAAGAAAAACTTTACCATGATTTTGGAATTCAGCTTGTTCATAAGTCAGTAAAATCCTTCAACTTGTATGTAGCAAATTACTCCCTCCGATTCTCAAGGGTCGATCTAAAGGTAAGGTAACCCAAGTAAGGATTTTAGGCCTCTGAAAAATATAAAAAGTTTACTAAAATATTAAAGGCCTCTTAGAAGAAAAATTATAAAAATGAGACAATAATACTTTGCAACTTCTCAAGAAATTTTAAATGAAATTCGCTTTACTCCTTAAAAAAATTCCTCGAAGAAAAATAATGGGCCTCAATTTTAAAGTTTGCTTTAGGCCTCATTAAGTGTTAGGCCGACACTGCCGATTTTTAATATAAGAGAAAAATTGTTTTTTAAGTTCATTAAAATTTTAATGTATTTGAGCCATATTATAATCTAGATACATTAGAAACTTAACGAATCAAAATATTTTTTTTCTTATATTAAAAATCAGACGGAGGTAGTATTAGTTACATCATATAGTATCGCGTTTATATATTAGCTCTTAAAATTATTTGAAATTTATCATTTTTACACATATATTCATTGAATAATGATATCACATATCTAAATCAATGTTTAAAATATCCCTACAAATTTTTATATTATACAATTTAATTAGATGCATGTACAGTAGTATCCATAATTGGCTTTAGAGTAGTTTTTAACGTTATTGTTTCGTCCTTAACAAAAAACTTCATTGTTTCCTTCACTGCTTTCTTTCTTTGCAATGTCTTTTTCATGCACGAGAGACACGTGGTCATTATTTTATTCAATTATTGAATTATTGAATAACTTTTCCTACATGCTGATGCCAGTACGAGTAATATCTTGAAATTAAAAAAGTATGAGTAACATCATGGTAGGTACCAATACCATTGGTTCTTTGGAAGGATCTCTGATAATTAATAGTTCGTTTTGGTATTTAAATGTATGAATTAATGTAATCTAAATTATAGAATGACTATTTGAAAAACAAATTCAAGTTTTTCAAAACCCGAAAATGATTCAAGAATAACTAATACCCAGCTCAAGTGGTTAATAAACAAAATGATAAATTTCGAGAGAATTTGAATTTGATGTATAAGAAGAACAATTTCTTAGCTATACTTTACTTACCTCTTGACCGAATGCTAAACTATTAGATCACATTTTCCTAAAAACTAAAGAGTTAATACCAAAAAAAATGATTCAAGAATAAAAATGATATTAATATAAGAGACGTTTATAAATATATTTGAAGAGAGATACTCTACAAAACATAGAGAGCGAGTCCAACCATCACTAATTTTCTTAAGACTTAAATACACTTTTGATCATCTTATTTTAATATTTTTGAAGTTTTGGTCTCCCCATTAAGTGTCATGTCAATAATTGGTGTGCCAAAAAAATGAGAGAGAAACTAAAAAAGATGCTGACTTTTGAAATAGGAGGACCAAAAAGTTAATTTTTAAAGTAGGAGGTCCAAAACTTAAAAAATATCAAAATAAAAGGACTAAAAATACATTTAAACCTTCTCTTAAAAAGTTTCCTTGTAGCCACTTAAAAATGAAATGAAACTAGTTCATTTGATATCCATTTTTTTTCTTTCTAAACTTGTCTCATATCATGAAATAAATGCATTAAAAAGGTAAAATTAAATAAGAATATATTAGAAATATTAATATTAATTAGTTTAAAAGTTATTAATTTTTACTTATAATATTGATCAAAATTTGAAGTATTATTTTGCTTATAAATGTAAACGGAGAGAATACTTTCAAGTTCAAACTGAATGTAATGGTCAATTCACATGGTTAATTATTTCTACACAGTTAAACAATCATTCGAACAATTTCCAAAAATTAAATCACGTGAATTACACTGATTACTTGATTAGTAAAAGAGTGATTGTCAAAAACATTTGTAAAAATAATAGTTAGCGACTCTTATGCTCTCTTAAGCAAAGAAATGAGAGAAAATTCACTCATAAAGAAAAAAATATCGGCGAAACACAATGTGCGATGAGACCATTCACCTAAGACAAACACAGAACCCTAACAACGGGTTCTATTATCAGCACAAAAATTTCTCTGGATTTATTTTCAGCATTTCTCTTGAAAATTTGAAGTATGCATGTATGTGATCCAGAAAACATTGTCATATTGTTCATTTCGCATGGAACCTGCTGTTCACAGTTTCATAACTTGGCACAGTAATAACTGTCACAAAAAAAATGATGTCACGTCAATCAACGGTCAAGATTAAGCATTATTATATAAGTAAAGAAACACTTACGAAAATTAATTACCATCTCCATATGATGCCATAGTCAAAGGTGAGGAAATAATCTGTTGAGAGATTTTAGTGATATCATTCAAAGTGATTTCATCTACAGCCCTCAGGAACTCCTCCACAGGTTTCCTGAAAACGGGTCACAAATTCATATATTAACAAAGGCTTATACTCAATCAAGACTACAAAGTAATAAGCTTTGAAACAAATAATCACTTTTGAGCTGTGATTATATAGTTTTACCTTTCTCCGTAAGTCAAAATCTGCCTTCCTATGTCTTCAGAAGCAATCATCTGAAAAGATTCAATATTATTATTAGTGTATAAGAACCATAATGATACGAGTTTAACAATGATATACAAAAATATTTTAAACGAGGTTTTACATAAATGAATTTCACAACCATATTTACCATTTGTCCACATCAGTTAAAAAAACTTGTTTATACTGTGTCAAGACGGTAAACTTGTATGCAAGACTAATATAATAGTTTGAAAAACGGACGATCATAGAAGATGAGTTAATACGCAGAGCTTAAATGATAGAAAACTTCCAGTTTATATGTTATAAAGAAGGCGGGAGCTTACTCTAGATTCCAGATTCATAAGAACTGCAGATTTTGTGGATTGCTTGGCACGATCAAGCTGTTCCTGTGAAACTGTTATTGAAGGAAGAGTTAGTTTAATCTGGATAAATCAAAATTAATATCCTACGGAAACAACAGAGGGATACAAAATAAAACCTTGTCCTGGCGATGCAATTGCTATTAGTTCATTGACAGCTAAATCTACAGCTTTTGGTGCAAAATCAGGGCTCTACATCAACAAATTACAAAACATGTCAACCATATTATATTATCTATGTAACTGAATGCCTAGAAACAGCAAAAAGTTTTCCTTACAGTGCTCGCATAAATGCCGAATAATCCTGTGTTGTTGAAGATACTGTTGAATGCAGAAAAAGATTGAATCTGCTGATATTCATTCAACACACGAAGATCTGGATTCAAACAAGTCAAAATGTTAGAGAAGATATATTAATACAAAAGGGTAATAAAAATATAAAACATAATGGCAAGGATCATGAGCCAAACTAACATTACAAAAGAAGTCATAGGCAAAACTTACATAGCCTTGAGTGCATCCCTTTACCGGGTCCCCCAGCTGAGAATGAACCACCTCCTCCCATAAGCATCTACATGACTTAAAATTATTACTTCCACTCAATAATTCCTTTCTTCCTTAAGAAAAAATGCAAAAACCAAGGGCAAAGTAATACTTGAAATCAGACACAAGATGAATACCTGTAGAACAGTCAAAACTATAGCATCTCTCTCCTTTTGCCAGCCACCGGGAATTTCAAAAGCAATAGCAACATGTGTAGCCTACCTTGCAACATATGTTATAAGGTAAATAACAGCATCTTTTTGTAAAGGAATAAATTAAAAGAATGAGATATAAAAAAATATATATAAATGGCATTATGCAAAAATTGATACACACCCCTGCTTCACCGTGACGACGGAAATCACCTCCAACATAGGTAGATTTTGGTTCTTCGGGACGGGGAACACTTGGCAGGTCAGCGAGTAGTGGCTCGGCAACAGCTAGAAACTCTTCATGGTCTACTCCAGATGCAGCAAGTACCATTCTAGGAGCTGTGTAATTTTCCTGATTTTTCATACCTAGAAAATTAGATTCTCATATAGATTGGAAGAAAAAGAGCACAAAGAAGAAAGTGCAAGTTTGGCATAAAATGATACCAGTAGTTTTCATGCAGTATCAGAAAGGATAACAGATCTTACAGCAACAAATTCCTCTAAAATGGGGCTATCCAATCTGTTCAGTGCTTCTTCAGGAGCCAAAAGAGGATAAGCCAATGCACCAGAATAACCAGCAGAGTGAATTGCTTCCAAAAGCAAGCCTTGGGGATTGTTTGAGAGTTCTCCAAGCTCTGCTTTCACTTTTCGTAGCTGTTAACAGCAGATGGTTCAACAGGTTCAGAAGGATTGACAGAACAGCTATCAACAAAGACTACTATTCATGTACTGTAAAATGGGGTGGGATGCTATGCTTGTATCACAAGTCCAACAGCAACATATTTGACTTAAATCTAACACTTGAAAAGATAGGATGCTATCACGAGGTTTACACTTTACAAGAACTTGGGTTATATTATACCACCACAACGGAAGATCAAAAGTATGGGATTTGATGTGCAGTTTGTATAGCCTTGAGCTTTCGCAGCAGAACGGCTAGATTATCTGTTAATGTTATCCCTATGTTTTCATCAGATTCTCAGCACACAAAAGGAAAATTTCCAATAGACATAATGTATAAAGCTCAGTGTTGCCAATGATGGATGACACAGAATAGGGGTTCGTTTAATTCTGCTACACTACATACAGTGCTATGGTGCGGCTACAGCTGCTATTTGACCTCTGTTATCAATCTTTGAATTCGGCGCGGTCAACCCCAAAATTGGATCGGCGCAAGCGCAGGTGAATTCTAGTGGTGTGGACACTAAAAAATAAATATTTAATACTACCAAATACCAAAATAAAAACTCAAATTTCATCAAGTCTTAGAGCAATAAATTAAAATACTTCCAAATCCAAATACATAATAGCATACGTCCAAGTTCCAAATACCAATAAAAGGCATAAAATATTGCAAAATACTTCCAAATACTAAACAATTCAAGGAAACAAACACTTAACCATCTGAATCTTAAAGTAACAACATAGCAAAAGTCAAAAGATAGAAATAGAAACAATAATTATGAAAAAATAGAAACAAAAAACAGAGCAAACTTAGAAGAAGAGGTTTTAAAAGATAGAATAGAAACAGAAAAGTAAAAAAAGAAAAAACAAAGTGAGAGAAGAGAAGAAACAAAGAGAAGAGAAGAAACAGAGAGAAGACAGAAACAAAGGAAGAAACAGAGACTGAGATTGAACAAACCAATCTTAGGGTTTGATGAGTCTTGTAGAGAGTTTGGGACTTGGGTATCGAAAACCCAAAGCTATCCCCTCCTAACGTTTATATATTAAGGGTATAATAGATTTTTTCCTAACATGTGTAACTTGCCGCGTCGACACTGAACTGATACAGAACTGCATGAGAAACTCGCCGAGATATCGGCGTGCAGCCGAGATTGATAACAGAATTTGACAACACTCTAATAGTGCATTGCAAAATAATAGTGCTTGGTTCAAACTCCACTGTGATATATCCGCTATTTGACAATCACTATTAAAGCTTAAAGCCAAGGATGAGAAATATATAATCACTATTAAAGCTATTTGTCACACTTTCATTTACTCTAAGATTATTCAAATATTGCTATACATATACGAAAGAAATATTCTATATCAAGAAACATTTTCAGTGTTTCATTTCCCATAAGTTTTCATAGCAACCAAGCAAAATCCAAGTAGATGAAGCCTATATTTTTTTTCAAGAAAAAAAAAGCCTCCTATTACAAAGAAAATAATTGGTCATCTGCTGCAGAAAATAATGAATGCACTTTAGAACCTAAGAATTAAATGTCCCGATCATGAAAACAGAGAATAATAAAATATAAATACCTCTTCATTGACCTCCCAATCCAAGAAGGCTGGGTTCCTTACACAGTCAACAAGTAATTCAACCATTTGTGGAACATAGGTCTTTAAAGCATCAAATGTGTAACCCATTTGTTCTCGAGAAGCCGAGGCTCCTATGTTACCACCAATTGCTTCTGTTTCCCTTACAATACGAAAGTGACTACGGTTAACCGTGCTCTTGAAAGCCATCCTCTCTAGCAAATGTGAAGCCCCACTTGACAATGGTGTCTCATAGATAGAACCACAATCGACATATAACCCAATTGAGGCTACAGGGTTCTAATAAACAATCAAAATGAAGAAAAATCAATAATATGCTAACCAAGCAAGTCAAAAACATCATTCAATCTGAACAGTAGCATTGTCATTGAACACATATCAACACAAATAATACTATAAACATGCACATACCGACGAGGTCTCCGAAGCAATTTTAAGACCATTGGATAGAGTTGTAATCTTAGTCTTGCTTTGTTCAACATAATCTGGTAGCGTATCAGGAAGAACAACCGAACTAAGTGGTATATCAAGAGGTGGAAGTGAACTAGAACGCTCCCCGGTAAGCCAGCTAAACAAACCACCAGACGAAAGCTTTGCAGCTACAGCACTTGAAGTAGCAAACCTAGTTGCTCCCAAGTGTCCGCCACGGCCCTAAATAACACACATTCATTCATTCATTCATTCATTCATTACACAACATAATACAAACAACATAGTCACATACACAAACAATACACAAACACATCGACACTAATAATAATCTGCTAAAGTGAAACATTTGAATGTAACCACATGTACCACTATCAAAACAAGCAGGTAATCAATCTGAAGTTTTTTTTTTTTGTTGAAAGGAAAATATATTATTAATAAGACTATGTCTCTGCACAAGACGAACAAAAACTGATAAAAGATGAGTTACAAAACAAAGGTGCTGCATAGAAAACAACATCCACATTTCACCACAACATGATTATAACAATTTCAAATAGTAATTAACAATAAATCAATGCAGAAATAACATGTCCAACATCCTAAGTCCAAACCAACCCACCAAACTGAATCACAACAAAACCAATAAAGAAACAATTTTTCCATATAAAAATTAAATTTTGTTATCTGGGTATGTTCCAAAAAAACATTTACTGATCCTAAAGATGAATAAAAGTAATGAGAAGAATAATAGGGTATGGATGAAAAAGGGACCTTGAGATAGGTTTTGAGTGATGAAGCTGTAGCTCTATACATGACGAGTGAGGAAGAAAATGAAACCCTAAATCAGAATGAAGAAGATGGATTTTGTGTCTGCCGAGAAAGCTATGATTCTATGAAGCAGGGTAACAAAACACAACAGAGAGAGAAGCACTTTTTCCTTTGGAAATAGTCAATTATATTTATATTTATATTTATTTAATTTTTTTTTAAGAAAGTAAATTTAAGTTGGGCCGAAGACGGCCCAAATTTTGAAGGGTTAATTACATTTTACCCTCTGTAAAATATACCAAAATTACTTTACTCCTGTAATTTTTTTTGTTGTTTTACCCCTGTAATATAAGATTGTGTGTTTTACCCCCTTGACTCAAGTCAACCATAATATAATTTGAGGCGGTTTAAAACCCTCACTAAAATTATATTTTGCGGCGGTTTTTTTAAAAATCGGTTTAAAATCCTCGTTAAAACAATTTTTTTGCGGCGGTTGACTTGAGTCAAGGGGGGTAAAACACAAAATCTTATATTACAGGGGGTAAAGCAACAAAAATATTTTACAAGGGGGTAAAACAACTTTGACATATATTACAGGGGTTAATATGTAATTAACCCTATTTTGAACAAAAAAAAAGGATATTTTTGTAAGAAAAACAAAATGATAATGTATTTTATTAAACAAAAAAAAATGATATTTTTAAAGGATTAAGTAGAAATTGTACTTTTAAACAAAAACTAAGGATAGACTAGACTCATCACAATTATTTTCTCTATTGAATATTTTAAGAGAAAAGAGCTTGATAATCCGATTTTTTTTAGAAAGTAGTAAGTAAAATTTGATCAAAATTGTTTCAATCAAGATTTTCAAACATAAGTTTTTTTTTCCGTCATGATTCACTCAACTCATTAACCTGTTGTCTGTTACAATTTCTCTAAAATAAATAAATGTGCTAAATGTTCTTGTAAAAAAAAGTGCCAAATGTCTGTGTTTTAAATTGAATGTTGTGTCTTAGTCAAAAAAAATAAAATTGAATGTTGTGTCATTCAATTTGCAAGTTATGCCAAAAATAGTTATACAGAATTATTTTTTACAACATAGCCACATAAGAAAATCATACTAGTATTATGTATCATATGGTATGTAACCTATACATTAGTTACTTAATCCAAAAAAGAAAGAAACACTACATAGATACTAATCAAAATTAATCACATTCAAAAAAATTAGTGTAGAGTTCACTTGTTTCTTCTCATCACATTGGGAAATATAGTGTTGATAACATCTTTCAGATTCCTGCAACCAACAACTTTTATGTTTTCTAAACCTTCTGTTCCCAAAACCTTTTCAGCTGCCTTTGGTACTATACACATTCTGTAACCCAATTTTGCCACCGTGTTTACCCGTTTTTCCATTCTAGTAACCTGTTTCATCACATAAATAATAACGCAGCATTAGCAGCAGGAGCAGTAGTAGTAGTAGTAGTAGTAGTAGTAGTAGTCATTTGTAAAACATAAAACAGTAGGGAAAATTATGATGATTTATAACGGATACTTGCAATGTGCAGTAATTAAATCCACAGAGTTTAATACAATATCAACATATCATTACAGCATAATTCGTCAGTAATTAGAAATCTGAAAGTAACGTGAAGACAACAAGCGTGACATCTTAGCAGAAACACAAGCTATCTGAAATAGAAAGCATTCATATCTGGGTACATGATGCAAAACTTTTAACAATAAACATCATAACAGCAACATTATGAAGAATATCCTCACCATGCGAAGCTCACCACCGAGGCCAATTTCACCAATGAATGCAATGTCATTTGGAATCGGGAGCTCCAAGCAACTGGAAAAAAACAACATGAAGTAATAAAGATTAAAATCTAGAATATTTTATTTGGACAGATCAAGACTAACTAAGAAAAAAGTTTTGGACGGGTAACAGGCTGTCTTTCCACCCGCTTCACAATCCTCACAAAACATCGACCAAGTCAATTCAGCAATATTTTGCATCATCTGGAAAACACTTTTAATACATACCTGCTGCAAATTGCAGCTGCTATTGCAAGATCTCCTGCAGTCTCAGTCACTGTCAATCCACTTACAACATTTAAAAACACGGCCTGTTGAATAAATGCACAAGAAAGTAGAATATAATCAATACAAATATCATTATGAAAAAATATTCGCTGGTTAAAATTTAAGCACCAAACAGGTGATGGACTTCTTAACGATATAAGCATATAAACAATTGTTATTCTCAGTCCCATTTGTTATATTTTTAACTTGATCTATTTAGTCAGGGGATTAATTCTCTAAATATTTCAATATTGACATAATATTATCTGTATTAATTCTCCAAACACGTGATATCAAGTCACAAACTTTGATTAGAAAGACAAAAACAACAAACTGGAAAGGATGGATCAAATTTATTAAACAGCTTACATGTTCTTGGAGACGAAGTCCTGCTTGCTTGATAAGAACCTACAGTTCAAGAGATAGAAAGATGAATAAGGAAGGAAGAACTTGAAGTATTTCTTTCTATATAAAATAAATAAAAAAAAATTAACTCCATCTTGAGATCCTTTTTCATTCATTTACCAATAAGAAGACAGTTAAAATACGAGCATATGGTATGAAACCATGGATAAGAATGTTAATGAAATCTTTGACAATAACTCACAGATATGATCATATCAGCCCTATTTGCTTGGATACCATTAAATTGCCTTGATCCTGTCGAGCCAGAAAGACAAAGTGCCTGCGACGTACAGTTCTAAATTAGCCTAAATAATTCTTTTGAAGGATGTCAGTGTAGAAAAAAGTCAGAAGAGTGCTGATAATGTGTTCAAAATCATCTCTGAAATGTTTTCTTTGAATTTATATTTTTACATTTAAAATAACACAGTGCAGTATGGCAGTGCCCGTGAATCGTGATGCTTACTAGTTTTTCTCAAAACAAAACTGTCAAATATAGTAGGAAAGCCATACTAGGCTTGACATTTTAAGATATTCATATATAATAAAAATACAAAAGAAAATTTACCTGAATTTCAATAAGAAATGTCCGGGACCCGTCCATTATCACAGCTACAGCTAGTCCAGCTAAAATATCTGAATCTAGGTCTTGCTCACTAAGAAACATTTCACTGGCGTTTGAAACAGCCTCAAGTCCTGAATGTGACATCTCAAAAACTCCAAGCTGATCACATAAGTCAAACACAACACAAATAAAAACACAAAATTTCCCTATATCGCAATAGTAGATTCACGATATAGTTTTTGTGGCATACCTCATCAGTGGATCCAAATCGATTTTTTACAGCTCGAAGCATACGATGGGAAGTATATTTCTCACCCTGAGCATTAATGTGAACAATCAGCGCGGAAAAAACACAGTGATTTCAAAAAGGAAACTATAAGTGAACAATAAATGCAAGGTTTTGCAACAAAACTTCAAAATTTTAATTTTAAAGCCATTGTAAAACTAATTTTAAAAGTGGAACGGGAAGAACAATGTCCTACAATCAAACCAAGTTTTTTGATGTAAAAAAATGAAATTATAGTGAACAACTATTTCTTTAAATGTACTTGATGTAGGAGCAGTTATGTTATATTATATATGAAGGGGTAAGGGAACCTCAGAAAACATACTAAGTAGTAGACAGTAGAAAATGAAACGTTAAGCACAAATCAGCTTTACCAACTAGAAAGAAAGATGTAAGAAGGTACGAACTTCCATATACAAAACAAGAAAGAAAGATGTAAGAAGGTACGAACTTCCATATACAAAACAACATCAACGATATGCTCCAAGACACGGGGTCCTGCTATATCTCCAGATTTTGTCACATGTCCAATCTGAATTAAAGAAAAAATGAATTATGGTCAAGAATGTGATGAAGGCCATTTTAACATAACTACATAGATAATCCATAAATTAAACTCATACAAGTAACAACGATTTTTTATTATATATAACATACAAGATTTGTGATATTAACTATTAAGCTCATACAAGAGAATGAAAAGTGTTCCAACATTTACAATAACAGTTAAAGCAAGCAGGTGTTGATGTATTAGGAAGAGTGAATAAACCATGAGAAGGGAAAATGGAAATAGTTGCAGAATTGTCTTCCTTAAAAAACATTCCATGAAAGATATGATTGTACATATACCGGTACAATTCACTAAATCCTTCTAAAAAACTGTATATTCACAAAATTGACAGACATATGTCTGCTCACCAATAGAACCGGGATGTTTGTTGTCTTTGCAAATCGCAGTAAAGCCGAAGTACATTCCTTCACCTGTTTCACAAATATTACATCATTACATGTCATAAACCCCAACCAACATTTCTTTTCACCATTAACAAAGGTAGAGCTTTTGCATTTTTGAAAGTAGGGACTAGGGAAGGAAACTAAACATGTCTTAACAATATTCTACTACATTATGAACGCTTTTAATAAAGATTAAAGACTTTATCTGGCTATGATTATGGCTATGACCGTGCAAGTCAATATTGAAATCGAGCATGGTTGATTCCCTCTCACCTGCATAATTCCTCCAGGACTCCCCATTATTCCTTTCAAATAAACAGTTTGTACAGAATCAATAACTAGAGCCCGAGGGGAGAGATACTGAACTTTCTTCAATATGTCCTGACAACATAAGAAAATGAAAAATATACAATTATTTAGACTTCGGTAAGATTTTCTACTCCAGCCAATTATAAAATTAAGTCTAACTAACTTCTTGATAGTAATAATATAAATAAATAAATAATCATGTAAAAGAAATAATAATGTAGGAAAATGACAGAACCTCAATATCAGTACTTGAATATAAATAAATATCTGATCCAATTGTTAAACGATCTGCTCGGTTACCAATTTGCTCAACACTCTGTCATATGAAAGAGATAATTTTTTTTAATAACAGGCCTAAATAATGTTTAAATTAAATAAATTTCTTATATTAAAACCAAGTAACCAACAAACCTCTTCACCAGAGACATACACAACTGCAGATGCTTCACCGTCTTTGAGCCCTTCGGCAATTAATGCAGCAATCTTCCAATTCAAATGTTTACAATTAATTAAAGCAAGTATTAATGCCTAATGGGGATAGAACAAGTCTACAAGAGAAATTTATCTAACTTTTAGATCGAGTTTTACCATCCAAAATAATTCATACCTGCAACAACAAAGTACTCTTCCCAACACCAGGATCCCCGCCAACTAAAGTCAACGAACCTTCAAACCCAAAATTTTGAATGAAGTTGGGATTAATATTCAATACACTTTGTAGTGAATCTTTTAGTGAATTGGAATTCAGAAAAACATGAAAATTTGTAAATGGAAGCATTTATGAATTATGAGCATTAAAATATTAGAATTATATTCATGGGAAGAAAAGAGCACCAGAGATATAATATACAGATTATATATGGTTGAGCCAAAAAAAATTGCCTGACGAACCGCATTTCATGGAAATCGATAAGAATGGTATGTACTAAAAAATGATGGGGGAATAAAACCCAAATCATGAGACTATATTAAACCTGGTACTAGGCCACCACCAAGCACTCTTGAAACTTCATTTCCAAACGGACCAGACCTAAATTCAAAGCAAAGTACACAGCATAAAAAGAAAGGCACCATATTTACCTTTAGAATAGAAATTCAAACAATGTTTTTATACATTAATGCATAGAAGTCTATCCTTCATTTCTTTATCCAGAAGTCAGATGGTAATATTCTTTTTTTTTTTTTTTTGTACATTATTCTATTAAACTTGCTTATGAAGAAGATATTTTTTCATGGAAACAGTCCGATTTTATCATTTTGTATGTAGGCTCAACACGAAAAAACTATCCCATTTACAACATAGATGAATGAAAAATTAACTAAGGGGTGAGCTCAAAAAATGCAACATAATGGAACATAGATGAATATTCAATATTCTAACTCAGTAATAAAACAAGTCCCAATAACAAAAAATTTAAAACATCAAATCCAACTCTAGAAAAATAGATAAGTAAACGCGCACAAAATTACAACAATTGATCACAGAGTTCAACCAATTTTGCTTACGTCTCTTACAATAGAATGACTTTCATAGTTTTTCTTTTTCCTATTAAGGAATACTTATTTATGGTTACATAGTGCCAAACTATGATTAAATACTTCGGTCCATATTACAAATTTACAATATTACCCCTAAATCCTCTTTGCCATAGGACTCTTAACCTAACATATGAATGAGCCAAGTTCAAAGGGCAAACCACACTCGAGCAACCGTCCGCTTATCAGAAAATATCAAATTTACAATGCTACCCCTAAATCCTCTGGCATAAGAACTTAACCTATCATATGAATGAGGCAAGCTCAAAGGGCAACGGCAAACCACCCTCGAGCGACCATCTGCTTATCAGCAAATATCAAATTTACAATATTACCCCTAAATCCTCTGTCATAGGAATCTTAACCTAACATATGAATGAGAACCACACTCGAGCAACCGTCCGCTTATCAGAAAATATCAAATTTACAATGCTACCCCTAAATCCTCTGGCATAAGAACTTAACCTATCATATGAATGAGGCAAGCTCAAAGGGCAACGGCAAACCACCCTCGAGCGACCATCTGCTTATCAGCAAATATCAAATTTACAATATTACCCCTAAATCCTCTGTCATAGGAATCTTAACCTAACATATGAATGAACCAAGCTCAAAAGGCGAACCACCCTCGAGCGACGGCCCACTTATCAGCAAATAAAAGTCATACATACTCAACAAAACTTTCAATATTCTATAAGCAATCATTCAATTAAACTACCAAACTAGACCATAAAAACAGATATAAACAAACAGTATAAGAAAGGAAACTCACAAAGGAATTCTCCAATGCAGATGATCAACACCTCTATTAACCTCAGACAATCTCAAAGGACGCAACTCACCACTCTTCTCAGGAAGCCAAGACCTCAAACCATCCTCCATAACCGAAAACCCACTAACCTTACCATTACTCTCACTACCTTTAACTTCATGAAACTCTTTCATAGTACCAGAAACATTACATGATCTACACACACCCCACCATTGTCCAGCAGTATACCCACAATCACTACAAACCCAGTAAACTTTTTCCTTACCCTTTTTCTTCTTTCTTCCAAATAGAACTCCATCATCATTACCCTCAATTGGGTTTACTCTGTTAATAGCTTTTTCTCTTAGAAAGTCTTCAGCTTTGTTGTTTTTGTCTGTAGAAGATGAAGCGGTTTTTTGGAAATTGAGTTTGTGATGAGTGTTGGGGTTTTGTGGTTGGTTAATGGGTAAATTTGAGGTTGTTGTCGTTGATGATGTTTTATGGAGTTGTAATGACTGTGTTGAAGGGAAACGAGAAACTGAAAACGAAAGCATTTGAGGTTATGTTAATGGTTAGTGTGTTTTGTGGGAATTTAGTATTAACACAGAGCACAGAGGATTTAGTAGTGAACCACGGAACTAAATTTTCAAAAATGTTTGTGGTGAATAACTGTGTTTTTTAGCTATTTTTGTTTGGGTACATTTGCGAAACGACGAAGTCATTATAAATTCACATTCACATATATATAAAGTGGTAGAACTAGTGATCAACTTTAATTATGGGCATTCAGTTTAACAAAATTGATATTTTTTGTCAATTCACTTAAAATTTCTAGACTTTTTAGCTCATTTTATATATCTTAAAATTGGGGTCAAACTTATTATGCCCAATTATTTATTTTAATTGAATTCTATCATTAGACTATATATATTAGAAAAACAAAATTGTGTTACAAGTCCTCTTCTTGATTTGTTTTGTTTTCACTCTGCCAGTATCTAATCTATTAGATCGATTAATGCAGTTCGAAACAAGTTGTGATATCAAATCATGTGATTATTCTTTTCAAGTCATTTTCTCGATTTACAAATGTATTTGATCATATTTAAACATAGTGGATAATTTGTTCAACAATTAATCAAATAAGTAACTTTGCATCCGTAGTAAAAGTTAGTTTATGGATATCACTTGTAAATTTGTTTATGTGGCTAATTTTTTTTACGTTGATGAAATAATAAGCTAATAAAAATTCATACACATAAAGTCGAAAGATTGAGTTTGAACTTTAATCATATACATTTAATCTAATAGTTTTTGCATTTTCTAACATTCGAAGAAGAATTTGTGAACTTATGTGGCTAACTATAATAGGCACTTGGTATATGTGAGTCGCAATTGATATACTAAAATGTAGAAACTCTAATCTCTCACAAGAACTTCTTTTGCTCTCTAATAAATTCTTCAAATTAGACATCTCAGATATTTACTCATGTCCAAATGAGTAAATATGGATAATATGATAGTTTTTCTCATCTCAGATATATAGTTTTTTTGTCTATAATTTCTAAAATTATACTACCTAAAATGATCTTTCAATAACAATTGCTCAAGTGGAAGTTGACATACCTTGAACCCATGTTAACATTTTTTTCTTTCTTTCTAAAATAGTACAAAGGAAAGGCACTTAAATGCTACATTTAATACGTTCATCTAACTCATTCAATTCGTTGTGGCATTTGATTCATTGGCATTACATCTGCAATCGTGTCTTTAACATATTCATTCATTCATTCATTCATTCATAGTATATTCACTATTATGACATCAGTGCCGGCCTTACTTAGCCTATGTTAGATTTTGTCTCATGCTTTTTGAATAAAAATAGTTACTTTAGTTTAAAATTTTATCTGAAAATTTTAATTCAGTTGACATGCATGTCGTTATACTACAATTGATGAATCCCAACCTGAAAAAAAGATAAAAAAGACACATAATTAGCCATTTGCTATATTTTATCTCTAAACAAAACTTAGCTTCATAATTAAACGTACACCTAACATATTGATATTACTAATTCACATTATTTAATATCCAACTTTACAAATTATTTTGGAATTCGTTCAATAGTAAATCATTTTTTCTCATTAACTAAGTGAACCAGAATCATCTTTCAATACCCTATAACCTCACCATTAGGGGTGTTAATTTTTTGTTAAACACATACTTACGTTTATTAATCTCATTAAGGTTGCATTCATACCCAAATTTGTTCAATGAAAACGACAATCATCCACACAATTGAAACCGTTGCCAAAAGACAACATCATGACAAAATGGTTCTTTTCACTCCTTTTAAATTAAGGTACAAGAAAAATTTGATCATAGCCTTTTAAATATATAGTTTCATATTATTATTTTTTTCCTATCTTCAATATCATGAAATAAAGAGGTTTCTTAATTTTGCATGTTATTTTTTTTGTTGGATTTTAACTTTTAAGGTATTTTACTTATTATATTTGAATTCTTCATAATTTGATATTTTTTTGCTTATTTTCATGTTGATTTCCTTTGTTGGTAGATCATGAGTTTTTTATTTGTTTGTTTGTTCTTTACTATTTGTCTTATGTGTAGAATAAATCTTCTGCAGCTGCGTGTAGATGATATCTGATTTACACACGAAGAATTATAATATGTTGTTATGTCTTGCATGATTTGATCCAACATGGTGCATGCATGTAATTTTAATGGAATTTGAGGAATTTTTCTGATGAATTTGAGGGATTTATTTCAGGTATGGACCAGAAATTGGTTTTGTGTTTTCTTCATGAGAATGAAACAGAAGATGATGTAAAGATTTTGATCAGTGATATATCTCAAAATATCAATGGAGAAAACATTATTTAGAAGATTTTTTAATGTGTTGGTTAGAGAAGATAAAGGTATGAGGCCTATTATACTCAAATGTGGTTTGGCTTTAGCTCTTACTTTTGCTGGTTTTCTATACTCTCACTTTAGAACAAGAAGGATCAAACCTTCTCCCAAAGGACACCTTTCAGGTTTGTTCCATTTCTTCATCATATTAAGATTTAACTAGGTTTTAGTTTTTGGAATTAAGCACTTACTTATGTCGGTAGATAAACTCAAATAAACCGTTTTTGAATGATTAATCTTGTGTGATATTTTGTATGTACGTCTTTTTCAGGTCATGGGAGTGAAGTAAATCTAGAAGGTATTAAAGCGTCATCAAGTTCTTCCAACATCCTTTTAGAAGGAAATGATTTTGATATTGTAAGTTACATAGGTTGGAGTGTAATTTTTTGCTCATTTTCCTGTCTAGAATTTCAATTTGTAGATACTATTGATTTCATTATTATCTTGCAGTATTGTTGAAGAGATATAATATTTTTTATTTTACTTTAATTACGAACTAATCGTTAGCTGGTCTCCTCTTTCATTAATCACGAATACAAGATTTCTCCTTTCTTTAGCCGGTTTCTCCTTATGAACATGTTTGGATAAACAACTTAATTAAGCATTGATCATATAAATGCTTATGTGTAAGTTTATTTCTATTTCTATGACAGAAGATAAAATAAAGTAAAAATGTTTGATATAAGCTGTTTTCTTAAACTATCATGAGAGCTAATAGAAATTAGCTGAAAACAACTTAAGGACATACCATAAGCCGTTTTCATATGTTCTTTCAAACAGTTTCTTCATTCAGGTTTATGTACTATATGAAAATCTCAATTGAAGTGTTAAAGATTTATTTTTCAACTAAAATAGGATTTATTGAATTATATTATACCAGGAAGAAACATGCATCAACAAAGTGGTATGTAGTAGTTCTCCGATTGCTGTCTCACCAAGAGCTAAACAAAATGAAGAAAAAGACGACGAATTCGATGATTCTCCTGAAGCATATACATTTGTTGAGAAAGATGATTATGAGCAAGAGATCAGAAAATTGAAGAACATGGTCATAATGCTTCAAGAGAGGGAAAGAAGTCTTGAGGTTCAACTTCTTGAATACTGTGGTCTAAGAGAGCAAGAAGCCGTTGTAATGGAGCTTCAAAATAGATTAAAGATAAGTAATATGGAGACGAAGATGTTCAATCTAAAAGTTGAGACATTACAGTCTGAGAATAGGAGATTAGAGGCACAGGTTGCTAATCATGCAAAAGTCGTTGCTGAACTCGAGGCTTCAAAAACAAAAGTGAAATTTTTGAAGAAGAAAAATAAGTATGAAGCTGAACAGAATAAGGAGCATATAGTAAATCTTAAACAGAAAGTTTCCAAGTTGCAGGACCTTGAATGTAAAGCTGCTGCTAATGAGAAAGAAATTCAAATGAAGTTGAAAAGGCTAAGTGACCTTGAAGCTGAGGTGGAACAGTGGAGGAAATCTAATTTGAGATTGGAGAAGGAAAATTATGATTTAGCTAGAAGATTGGATTCTACTCAGATCCTTGCAAATTCTGTTCTAGAAGATCCAGAAGTAAGTGTGTGTTTGGTTTTAACGTGATAAAAATTGATTTTGTAAAACTGGTTTTAGTAAAAAATGAATTTAAAAGTAAAATGATTTATATTTGCCTACGTTCACAGGAAAGTGAGTTGAACGGTAAATTTTAGTGTAAAAATCACGTTTGAAGTCAAACGCTACATATCCTAGCTTAAATTTAGAATCAAGTCTAGAGGAAAATCAATTCTAATCAATAGTTTTCAAATATACAAAAATAAAGTTTAAGTCTTCAGAATCACTTTTGAGTCTCTCAAAAGTGAATCCAAACTTGCAGTAAATAGATTATAATGATCAATGTACTCTCTTAAATCACTGGTTGTGAACTCAATTTCACCCTTTTTGTTTCGGATGCAGGCAGACACTTTAAGGGAAGAAAATGACCGTCTCAGGCAAAAGAACGAGGGGTTGATGAAAGAAGTTGAGCAACTGCAAGCTGATAAATGCAGAGATCTTGAAGAATTAGTCTATTTGAGGTGGATAAATGCTTGTTTGAGACATGAATCAAGAAACTATGCACCTCCACCAGGTAAACCAATTGCAAGGGACTTAAGTAAAAGTTTAAGTCCAGCTTCCGAGAAGAAAGCTAAACAGCTTATACTTGAATATGCAAATGCCGAAGGAAGAACTAGCATTTCTGAAATTGATTCTGAACAATGGTCCTCTTCACAAGCTTCTGATGTAACAGATACCGGTGCGTGTGATGAGTTTTCTCTGCTTGAAAACTCGTCTGAAACACGAGTCAAAAACTCCTCAAACAAGTCGAAGGTCTTTGGTAAGCTTATGAAGCTGATGAGAGGCAAAGATAGTAGCAATAATCTCAATGGTAGAGTTACATCTTTAGAAAAATCTAGATTTATAGCAGATAGCATGAACAATTCTCCACATGATACTGGGGCTTATAGGAGTGAGTATGTAACTCCCTCCGAAACGTCTCGAGACTCTCTCCATCTCAACCGTAACTTGAGTGTGAAGGTAGAGAGGAGGAGAAGTTCAGATGTTGGAAGCTCAAAGTTTTTCAGTCCAAAGAAAAGTGGTGCACGCGATTTGAAAACTAGTTCTCATTCATTCTCTGAACGCTATAGCACAGAGAAATCTAATTTGATCAAATATGCTGAAGCTTTAAAGAATTCTAGTTCTACTGAAACTTCAAAATATGCAGTACACAGAAGATCATCAACATATAGTTCATTTTAACTTAA
Organism: Trifolium dubium; assembly: GCA_951804385.1. Lineage (NCBI taxonomy): Eukaryota > Viridiplantae > Streptophyta > Magnoliopsida > Fabales > Fabaceae > Trifolium > Trifolium dubium. The sequence continues at coordinate 2,203,417 of OX638073.1, read as the reverse complement.
TATAGCCACATACAACATTATACTACTTTTTTCCAATGTGAATATTGCAGGTTATGTATGCTATAGCCATTTCTGATATACCATTAAGCTTAGCAGGTTATTTATTCCCACGTAATAAATAAAGATGCATTTGAAAGCAGTTGTATAAGCATTCATCAATAATAATATCAGTTCAAAGTTTTGAAATCAGTGATACATCTTGGAAGTGTTCAATTTTTTGTCTCCAAGCCACTTCGTGTTACTTTTATGATATACACTATTTATAAGGAAATAATCTTTACCCTTGTGGATTTTGTTAAAGATCCTTTATTATATTTTTTATTTTTTTGATAAGCAAGAATGAATTATAAGGAGTACAAGGGTACTCAACCCTTACAATTCAAGGAGACAAGCTACTGGATTGTGACACCAATCCGAAAACGAAATAGAACAAGAGTATGCAAGACGATTACATAACCAAAACCAGGAAAAATAAAAAATATTGTGTAATAAAGACTCTACATTCACTGACCCTTCTTGGAAGTTGATATTATTCTGCATTCTCCATAAACGCCAAGTCGTTGCGAGCTAGAATAAGGGAAGAACCCATAATCCCTTCTTAACTTTAAACAAACTACCAAATGATCCCAGCCTTCAGCCCCTAATAATAGGGTTAGGTCGGACGTCTATGACCTGAGTTTGAACCCCGGTCATGGACGTGGGGTTCAAACTCTACTCAGGTCATGGACGTCCGACCAAACTCAGGTCATGGACGTCCGGCCTAACCCATAATCCTCTTTGAAATTTTAAAATCTGTCAAATACCCCCTTGAAATTTGAAAATAGATAAATAACTCCATGAATTTGTAAAACATCAATCAAATATCATCCTCTTTGAATGTTTACTCCGTCTATTTTGATGACATAAACGTTAACTACAATACTTGCTAGCGTGGCACTAGATCACATGGAGAAGGGGAATTGATCATGATACAATCCAAAAGAAGTAATTGACTAAATTTACAAAATTAGGAAGGTTGAATTTAAAGGTATTCTGGTCAATTAACCATGTTTAATAAATAATGATGCATTTGAAATGAGTTGTTTAAGCATTCATCAATAATAGTTTCAGTTCAGAGTTTTGGAATACTAGTTTTTTAAGATTAGCTATACGGTACAATATTAGTATTTCTGACAATAATATAGAACAATTGTCTATTCAAAAACAAAAGATGAACAAACAATACACATGGATTGCATTTCATATGTGGTAGTCCAAAAAAAACTACCAAAATTACAACAAAGCATAATTATAAATATTAAAAAAAAACTTATCTACTATAAAGTGTTTTACAAACAAGTTTATCTGAAAATTCGCATGATATAAAGTACATAAAATAAAGATTCATGTAGCATCATCCTAAAAAATAGCAAACTTTTGAATGACTTCAATATAGTAATATTGTATCGTTGCACTTGTACATAACATTTAGCAGAGGTAAATAATCTTGAGTTCTTAATTATGTGAGAAGAGGTATGCCTTGTATAACTAAAGCATCAGCAATAACTTGATTAGCAGCTTCTGAAGGATGAATACTGTCCCAAAAAACATACTGAGTTGCATTAGAACAAGTTCTTAGTGATTTTGGATTGCACAACAATAATTTTGTTTTTACAGTTCCTGTTTTATTTTTGTGACCGGTTGTTTCTACAGTTTGTGAACGACAGCAACCTCTTCCTGCCTCAGCAAAACCTATATAGAACATCATAAGAAAGGTTAATTTTTTTTTTCAAGAACATCATTATAATGTATGAGATTATGTCTTTATGTTGGGATCCGAGTTCTCTGCGGTGGAAAAATCATGCGTTTACAGACATTTTTGATCTCGTAATCTGAGATCAGATAGTTCAGATTACGCCAAATAACAAGATCAGTTTAAAACAATCTCAACCATTAATTTGAGATCGGGTGGTTGAGACTGTAAACTGTGTATTTTAGTGAAAAGTGTTGCGTACCAAAATTTGAAGGGGTTTGAACAACGTCAAAGAGAGGCTTGTAAATATCAAAAATCACAATCTTAAGACCAGAAAGTTGCTTTTGAAGTTTTGATGCAGCTGAGTTTACTTTCTCATTAAATCTTTTAGCATCATTGTTGAATTTTGAGACACAACCGCTCTCATGGGAACCGAATAAAGTCCTTGCAACAGGTAGACAACCCAACGGTGGAAGCGAAGTCACTCCGATTTTCCTAGCTCCCAATCCATACAAGTCCTGCGTGCCAACAAAGAAACAATATTAGATTCTGTTTAGATTGACTTATTTAAACTTATTAAGTGGTATAATTACTTGCGAGACTGCTTGAGAGAGTTTATGAACAAAGTTTGTTACATGTCCATAAGCCATTTGCAACTTATTTCCATAAGATCTGTTAGAAGTAAAAAGATATGATAAAACGCAAATAGAAACACAAATATTTGATCACAAAGTTTGGCCTATTGTGTCGATGTATTTATAGAGTACAACTTGTGTTTTAATACAACGAGCCAGTTTACAAGATTATTCTGAGCCGCACCGCAGGCGGCTTCACCCTGCTCAAGCGACTTGGCCACTTATCATTATACTACGAGCCATAACCAACAAACTCTCCAACATAGCTTATGAAAGCAGCTTATAGCTTTTATGAAAAAAAATTTAACTTTAAATGATAATTGTTTATGTTATAAACATATTCTAATAATGGCGACCAACCCAATAAATAACTACTAATAGTTATACAGAATAGCAATAACAGAATACCTTAATAAAGCTGTTGAATGACTGTAGTAGGTAAGCTGAATACTCATCAACAGTAACTACTTTGTTGATCCTAGGAATGGAATAATAATTCACAAGAAAGTCACTGGTTCCAGCACTCAATAAGTACAAAGAATCATTGATAATTGATGCAGCTTTTTTACTGCCAGCAACCTGAGCCAACTTGCCTTGATATTCTTTGAAATATTTTAACTGTTGGGACAATGGAATTGCATGCTGCCAATAGAAAGAAAAGAAAAACAAGTTCAAAACAAAACATCTTCAATATTCCAAATAGCAATAAGTTCAAATCTATTATTACAAACTTACATTCAATATAGCAGCCTTTTCATCAAAACCAGATGCAGCTGAAGCAAAGCTTGCTCCAAGAAGGAGGTTCTTTCCTGATGCCTGTGGACTAAGATATGCCGGTGCATAACTCGTAAAACCAAGTGTTTCAGCTGCAAAACAAAAACACCCCAACAAGAAATAAAACTTAAATGCAGTATATATAAGTGCAACATCTATCTACTCCAACCTGCAACATCATACTACAGTTGTAGAGGATCTTGGTTCAGTCAAATCTCAGTCGTTAGATTAGTTTGAAAGCTAAGAGTACATTAGTTTAATCCAATAAAATCGATGGTACGTTCCATTGCCTCCATCCCCTTTCAGATAAATCTCAGTTGTTTGATTAATCTAACAGCCGAGAGCATTGATCTATCGACAATTAGTTTAATCCAACATTTAGATTTAATCGTAGAGGTAGGATGAACCGTAAAGTATACAACTAAACTACTTACACCTAAGCTAAGTTTGTTATGCATTTACCTGTAATATCAGTAACTAATTTTCCATTGGAAAACCTCCCAGTAGGTTTTTTACTAACAAAGTCTCTACCATAAGGAGGGTAATTAGACTTAAAATGAGTAGGAAGATAGTCATTATTCCCTACATCTAATGCAGAGTCACCAAATGCTATAATAGCTGGTACAAGTGTGTCTTGTGCATTGACACAAGTTAAGAATAAGAAAGATACTAAGAATACAACAAATGTTTCTTTGCTATTCATGTTCATCATATTTCTTCTTTTTGGAGACTTAACTCTTTCTTCTGTGCTTTATGAATATATATAGGACAACAGAAAATGACATGTATTGAAGGAGGTTGGTGGAAGTTACTCGTAACTGTCTCATTTTTATTTATTTAAATGGCATTAAGAATAATATAATATCGATCGTTCGGAGGAGATTTAAACTTTGTCGTTTGAACATACAAACTAATATCAGACTCTTATCACATCTGATAGAGAAATGCACAAGTTGTTTGTGCATAATGCAACCTACTTTGGCGGTCTGGCCTTAAACCAATTATTATGAAATGAAATTTGTAACAACTAGTATGTTTTTTGTTGAACCGCAAATATATTATTAATAAAAATCAAACCTCCGTACAAAATGAACAAAGATCGATTGAATATGAATTACAAAATAATGGTGCCATATATAAGCGAAACATTGAAACACACACCACCTAAAGAGGTCAATTTCTAATCTCATTTTTAGAAAGACACTCATCAATTTCCAAACCACTAGTAAAGACATCAACCCGGCCTAAAAAGATACAACTAAACGCTAATTCCCGAACTCGAATAAAAAATGAACGGCCCGTCAGAATTCAAAAATTGATGGGATACAGCTAACCTTATATATTATGATATTTTCTTTCATTAACTATAGTAGAGCTAAGTAGTTGAAATGTGTGATGGAGGGTATAACAACCAGATATTATATATATGTCATTTTTAGTGGTTTAATCCATTATATTATTTTCCGTCAAAAAAAATCCATTTTTAGTATTTTATGAGTTTTAGTAAATAAATAAATAAAACAAGAGGAGAGAGTGACCAATCAATTTTGACTAATTCAAAATTGAAGTGCTTAGCCAAATATTTTTACACGGATGACACATTTGATCTAGAGCACATACATAAATTCTCTTGTAATTGAATTCTCCTTAATATAGCCACATAAAACATTATACTACTTTTTTTCAATGTGAGTATTGCAGGTTATAATATGATATAGCCAATTCTGGTATACCATTAAGCTTAGCAGGTTATTCATCAATAATAATTTCAGCAGAGTTTTGAAATATTTGCTTCTCTACTATTGCAATTGAAAGAATCTATGTCAGTTACGATTTATAATTTGTTCGTTGTGCACGGTTATGGAGTAGCAAAAATGCCTGACAGTAAATCATAATATTACATTAGACATACATCATTGTTGTGTATCAACTCTGAAGTATATCTCCTTTATAAAGATAAACATACATCAACAATGTTTAAGAATGAAATGTGAATCTATAATATGCTACATCATAAAATGAGTTATGGAATGCTAGAAGCAACAAAATTTAGGTAGGGAATACACACATCTAACCCTTTGACAATGTTCTTTTCAAGGGGAGGGGTAAATTAGGGTTTAGGCTTCTAGTTGCTTTCATTATCAGTAGTAATACATCTTGGAAGTGTTCAATTTTATGTCTCCAAGTCACTTCATGTTACTTTTATGATATACTATATTTATAAGGAAATAGTCCCACCCTTATGGATTTGATTAAAGCATAAAGATCCTCTATTATATGTTTTACTTCAACATGTGATATTTATGTTATCTAGGGGTGATCAATATCCGAACCAATCCAAATGTAAATCTGCAAACCGAACCAATCCAAACCAAAAACTGCAAAAAACCGCATTTAGTTAAAACCTCACTGATCACTTTTCTACCAAACCGCAATACTTAACTTTATAAACTAGAAACAATCAACCTATTATGCAATCCAATTTAACAAGCGTAATCATAATTGAGTCTATAAAATAATAGGTTGTAAAAATATATCATTTTACGCGATTAAGAAATATAATGTTGCTATTAAAAATAAGTTATTTTTATAAGATATAAAAAAGTTTTAGGATATATGCAATTTTTGTATGTACATATTATTTCATGTAAAAGTAAACAATAAATTACTAATATTTTATACGTTTATTTTGTAATAAGTTGATAATATTGTCATGTTTTTTATATCTCGATAAACCGCGGAAACTGATCCAATCCAAACCGCATTGATTTGATTTGGATTGGCTTAGATGACTTTTCAAATATCAACCGAACCACATGTATTTTTATCTCACGGTTCGATTGACTTTTATGCTTAAAACCGAACCGAACCGCACCGCAATCACCCCTAATGTTATCTCTATATGTCTGGATTTAAAAGAGTTGAAAGAGTTAAAGGATCAGAGTTCAAATTCTAGTGAATAAGTAAATACTAACATATAACATCGTAAAATCTGAGAATACTATACTAGCAATTGTCTATTCAAGAACAAAAGATGAACAGTACGCATGGATTTAAATTTTAAATTCTCCATGATTGCATTTCATATGTGGTAGTCCAAAACAAACTACCAAAATTACAACAAAGCATATTTATAAATTAGAAACAATAAATAGAAACTTATCTATAGTAAAGTGTTTTACGAACAAGTTTATCTGAAACTTCACACAATATAAAGTACATAGAATAAAGATTCTTGTAGCATCATCCTGAAAAATAGGAAACTTTTGAATGACTTCAATATAGTAATATTGTATAGTTGCACTTGTACACAACAACATTTAGCAGAGGTAAATAATCTTGAGTTCTTAATTATGTGATAAGAGCTATGCCTTGTACAAGTAAAGCATCTGCTAGAACTTGATTTGCAGCTTCTGAAGGATGAACACTGTCCCAAAAAACATACTGAGTTGCATTAGAGCAAGTTCCTAGTGATTTTGGATTGCACAACAATGATGTTGTTTCTACAGTTCCTGTACCACAGCAACCTTTTCCTGCCTCAGCAAAACCTATATCGAACATCATAAGAAAGGTTAATTTTTTTTTTCTAGAACATCATTATGTTGCACGAGATTATCACGTCTTTATGTTGGGATCCGAATTCTATGCTGTGGAAAAAGCATGCATTTACGTGCAGTTTTTGATCTCGTAATCTGATATCAGATAGTTCAGATTACGCAATAACAAAATCAGTTTAAAACGACATCATCCATTGATGTGACATCGGGCTGTTGAGGTTGAAAACTGCGTTACACAGTTACCAGACTAAATCCAAATCCTTAATTTTGAATGTATTTTATTTTAGTGAAAAGAGTTGCATACCGAAATTTGAAGGGGTTTGAACAACGTCAAAGAGAGGCTTGTAAATATCAAAAATCACAATCTTAAGACCAGAAAGTTGCTTTTGAAGTTTTGATGCAGCTGAGTTGACTTTCTTGTTAAATCCTTGAGCATCAGTGTTGATTCTTGAGACACAACCACTCTCATGGGAACCAAACAAAGTCCTTGCAGCAGGTAGACAACCCAATGGTGGAAGTGAAGTCACTCCGATTTTCCTAGCTCCCAATCCATACAAGTCCTGCGCGCCAACAAACGCATATATGATAAGTGTTTATGTTATAAACATATTTTTATGGCGACCGATCCAATAAATAACTACTAATAGTTTGACAGAATAGCAATAACAAAATACCTTAATAAAGGTATTGAATGAATCTAGTAGATAAGCTGAATACTCATCAACAGTCACTAATTTGTTGATCCAAGGATTAACATAATAATTTTGTAGAAAGTCACTGTTTCCAGCACTCAATAAGTACAAAGAATCCTTGATAATTGATGCAGCTTTTTTACTGCCAGCAACCTTAGCCAACTTGCCTTGATATTCTTTGAAATAATTTAACTGTTGGGACAATGGAATTGCATGCTGCCAATAGAAAGAAAATAAAAACAAGTTCAAAACAAAACATCTTCATTATTCCAAATAGCAATAAGTTCAAATCTATTATTACAAACTTACATTCAATATAGCAGCCTTTTCATCAAAACCAGATGCAGCTGAAGCAAAGTTTGCTCCAATAAGGAGGTTCTTCCCTGATGCCTGTGGACTAAGATATGCCGGTGCATAACTCGTAAAACCAAGTGTTTCAGCTGCAAAAGAAAACACTCCAACATGAATGAAACTTAAATGTAGTATATATATATAAGTACAACATCTACTCCAACCTAGGGTTGGACTAGTCTAGGATCCTCATATTTGATCCTGTATTTTTGCAGTACGGTGCTGCAGCTGTAATAGAAACCGTTAGATTTAGTGAGAGAAAATTTATCTTTCTAAATCTAACAATTCCTATAGCTGCAACATCATACTGCAGTCCTAGAGGATCCAAGTCCTTTGAATCCTTTCCATCCCCTCCAGTCAAATCTCAGTGATTAGATTAATATGAAAGCAAACAGTACATTAGTTTAATCCAATCAAATCGACGGTATATTCCATCCCCTTCAGATGAATCTCAGTTGTTGGTTTAATCTAACAGTCGAGAGCATTGATCTGTCGACTGTTAGTTTAATCCAACATTGAGATTTCTTCGTAGAGGTAGGACGAACCATAAAGTATACAATACAACTAAACTAATTACACCTAATCTAAATTTGACATGCACTTACCTGTAATATCAGTAGCTAATTTGCCATTGCAAAACCTCCCAGTAGGTTGTTTATTAACAAAATCTCTACCATAAGGAGGGTAATTAGCCTTAAAAAGAGTAGGAAGATAGTCATTATTCCCTACATCTACAGCAGAGTCACCAAATGTTATAATAGCTGGTACAAGTGTGTCTTGTGCATTGACACAAGTTAAGAATAAGAAAGATACTAAGAGTACAACAAGTGTTTCTATGCTATTCATGTTCATCATCTTTCTTCTTTTTGAAGACTTAACTCTTTCTTCTGTGCTTTATGAATATATATATATATGACAACAGAAAATGACACGTATTGAAGGAGGATGGTGGAAGTTACTCAAGTTAGGCATAGCCATTAAATGAAAACGTGTTATGGTTATATAACACTCCATTGATAATTTTGGTAGTTGTTTCTTCTTTTCTTTAAGTGGTATTAAGAATATAACATTAATAACTTTGTCGTTTGAGGTTATGCAAAAATTAACATTATCAGACTCTTATCACTGAACTAACATCTGATAATGAAATGCACCAATATAAAAGTTGTACATACTGCAACCTACTTTGGCGGTCTGGCCTTAAACCAATTATGATTAACTGAAAATTGTAACCTACTAGTATGTTTTAATTATTAATCATAATAATGCTGATTATAACAGTATATAGTACTGTATAACATTTTCTTTCATTAACTATAGTGGAGATAGGTAGTTGAAATTATGTGAAGGATCTGTTAGCAATTACTAACTTGCTACTACTACGTGGAGCAGCATGTGCATGAGTTAATGTGGTTGTTGTATAAAAAAGTCCTAGTACGTACTGGCTCATTGTTGGCATGTCTTTTCTTTTTGGGGCTAAGTCAAGAGGGAAGGGTTTATCATAAATACTTTTTCTATGTCTGTTCTTTGTTAAAAGTAAAACTTATTTATTGCATGTGTTTTGATTTTTGTAAAGATACAAAAGAAAAACATCATTAATTGGATTTTGGTTTACTATAAACAAAAGCTTGGAACAAAAAGGAAAATTTTAAACAATGAAAGATTAAGGACAATGGACAAAAGGGAATAATAACTAATTTTTGAATCTGGTATTGATAATCTTTTAGATTAAAAATTAAAATGTTATTAAGTTTTTTTTTTCATTTCTGTTAAATAGTCTTTAAGGATTAAATTGATCAAATAAGTTTGTAACATATTACATTTACATCGTTACTGCTTTAGAAGAGGATTAGTGTAATCTTTTACAAGCTTAAATGATCAATTTGGTACTTAAAAACTTGAAGGTGTTACAAATGTTAAACTTACATGATTCTTTGATTCAAATATAGTACTAATAATATAACTTTTTTGTCTATATGCAAGCAAGTGTTCTGTTAGGGGTTTGTTGTATCAAACAAACCTTTTCAACTATTAGGATATCACTTTGCAAGGATATTGATCAAATATATATGCGAATCACTCATACACCAGTACTATACACACTAATATTTTTTATTCCAACCAAAATACAAATCATTATATACTAATACAACAAAATGTATACAAAATCATTATCTAGCTGAGATACTAGTTTCTGATATAGTAGCTATAGAAACAAATTCATCTATATCTTTTGTGTTTCCATGGTTTCTGTGAACCATATCCAAAGATAGACATTCCTTTAACTCTGCTAATATTAGGCTCATGTCTGGCCTTTCAACTACATATGATGAAGTGCATGATATAGCGATCTCTACAGCTTTCCATGCTGAATTGATGCTAAATTCACCCTTCAACTTTGGATCAACAACTTTTTGAATATCTCCTCCTTCGATTATAGGAATAACCCATTCAAGTATGTGAATGTTATCTCCGCCTGATCTTACTATTGCTTGACGACCAGTGATCAACACAAATAGAACTATCCCAAAACTGTAGACATCATTTCTTTTAGTAGCGTTTCCTGTTCTCTGATATCTATTAACAAAACAAATAGATAACTCGCATAAGTGATCCTTAAGCTTATGTTTTGCTTCTTTTCATTCTAATGCTTGAAATGAATATCTATGCAAAGTAAATGATATAAAAATATTGAAATATGATTAATCTAATTTGATATTTATATCGACACTTACTCAGGATCAATGTAACCAAATGTACCAGCAAGGCGCGTGGATATATGAGAGTCAATATCGTTACCAAAAACTCTACTTAGACCAAAATCAGCAATCTTGGCATGCATGTCATCATCTAGTAATATGTTGGAAGGTTTTAAATCTCTGTGCACGATAGGTGGTTTACATCCATTATGCATATATTCCAATCCTGAAAATCAACACAAACTGCAATGTAAGGGTACACAATAATGAAAGAAAAATGCTTCTATATATACCATCTCCGTTCCTTATTATAAGAGACAAACGCACTTTTTAGATTCAATAGACTAGATATATTAGTTTTTTAATTAAAAAAATCTAAAGAGTGCATTTGTCTCTTATAATAAGGAACATAGGTAGTAATACATTAATTACCTTGTGCTGTCTCAACAACAATGTTAAGTCTCTTATTCCAGTTTAAGATATTTGAATTTTTCTCTGCATACAAATAGGCATTAGTCTTGAAATTCTGAACAAGCACTCTGTAAAACAAAAGCATAGGAAACATTCCATTCTCTTTGCATGCTTCTTTCCTTATTCACATTCCTTCTTATGATATATATATATATTGTTGAGATACTAAATAATTTACCTATATGTTTGCATTCCACATTTATTAATGTTATATTAATTGATTAAGGACAAAACATAAATTACCAAATAAATGCTGTTGGAGATTTCCATTGGCCATGTATTCATAAATCAATGCTTTGGTTTGACCTTCATCACAATATCCAACAAGGGAGAGCAAATTTCTATGATGAACAATCATTAGAAGTTGTGCCTGCATTTTAAGTTTTATCTCTATTGAAGTTAACTTTGAAAATAATGCAGGATTCTCCTTTTAAATATCTCTCAACTAAAATAAAAATTGAATATATCATTATTTTTAACTTAAACACAATGTCTAACCTCGGATTGAAATTCTTTATAACCTTGCATTGATGATGGTGAAAGCCTCTTAACAGCGATTCGAGTTTGATCTTGTAGAATGCCACAGTAAACTTTTCCAAATCCTCCTTCTCCAATAATAGTTTTGAAGTTATCAGTAATATTGAGAATTTCAGTGGAACTGAATATTTGATGTTTTGATTTCATTGAACCTCTTCTCTTAGAATATGAAGATGAAACTACAACAATGATAAAGAAAGCTGAAAGAAAATAAAAGCAATGGAAGTTTTAATGTTGTGATATCATTCCTATGTCCTAGCAAAAATACCTTTCTGTCGTTTCAATATCCAAAGTCCATATGAAACCAAAAGTATTACAACTAATGTTGAAAATGATGCAATAAGTGGTATAGACAACTTCTTTCTGCATGATTTCTTCATACAAAGATCGGGATTATCATCTGCACTGAAAGAAGTCAAAGGTGCTTAAATATTAGTTATCATATCACTGATAAATTTGCATTATGTTACTCTGAGTTAAACTAAGATTCACATATTTTAAGGTATTGTTCAAATTAGTAGGAAGAAAACTCAAGTATCATTGTTGAATTTATAGTAGTAAATATTACATGAAAAAAAGCTTTATTGAAAATTTGTGATTTTCATAAATATAAATATAATGTGAATTAATATATAGCTTTGAGTAAGAAGCATACCTTAATGATAGTGAACCTGTTTTTGTTCTCTCAAGGAGTTCACTTGGAATTGATCCTGTAAATTTGTTCTTCCCCACATTTCTTGTAACATAGGATAAATAGATATGAAACATTTTGTTATCTTTCATACTAATAATCATTGAAATTACATTTGATGCATATCTAACATGGAACTTACAAGACTTTTAGTGACTGCAGTTGCATAAGAAAATCAGGTAAATGACCGTTTAAGCTATTGTTTGATAAATCCCTGAAATGAAACCATTTAAATGCAGAGTTACAATTTTGAATCCACAATGAAAAGAGAATAATTTCCAAATGAGATTTATTCTAGAAAAAGACTATCCGCCCGCAGGCGTAATGAGATTAGGTAGATGATCATATAATATTTCAGTCATATTTTATTCATTTTTAAAAATGTTTTATAGTTTTCTTAATTTAGAAAAGAAAAATAAGGTCTTCTCTCAATTATAAAATCCTTCATCCAAATATATACTATAGTCTGCTGTTTATTTAATCAAATGAGATTAGGTAGGTACTCACAAGTATTGTAACATAGTGAGCTTTGATATGGAAGATTCTATATGTCCTGTCAATCCACTTGAAGACAGATTTCTGGTTGCATTTACAAATATAATTTTAGAGGATAATTGAAGTTTTTGAATTTATGCATATGGTTTATTTAAGGGATTGTAAATTAACTTACAAAGATGTGATTCTTGGAGGGTTATTATTGCCATCATCAATACTACAGTTTAAGCCTTCCCACATGTAATTCACAGGAACACATGGATCTCCTTGCCAATTTCTAGCCACTCCATAAGCATTCTTTATGTTTGTGATAGTATCAACTAGTATTTGGTATTCAATAAAAATACAGTTCAAAAGGATTAATTTCAAGACAATTTGAACATAGTTGACAATAAAAAAAACATACAACCACCGTCTCTAAATAAAGGAAATTAAAAAATTTGTTGATTTTTTACAAGTTTACATTCTCATCATAGTACTTAAAAGATAATCACCGGTAAAGAAATAACTAATGCAATTGCCATAATTCTATATTTATGGACAAAGGTAGTATGATTTTCAAATAAAGTAAAGGGCTAGCTTACCATCATCTTGTTGAGTTTCAGATTGTGAGAAGTCTATAACTTTAAAAATCTCAATGGCATTGAGGATGGGTGGAAGGGTTGAATTTTCTGTCTTAGAAAGGGTGATTTCATACCTTTTGGCTCCAGTCAAAGGTTCTGTATTTGTTACGGTATTAGGCACCTGATATTGAGGTGTCACTTGTGCAAACAGAAACACTCTATTATTCACTGAGGAATCGAATACTCTAGTTTCATTTCCAGTCAGCTTCTCAACCTCCTTAAAGTGCAAATATATGTAGTATCTGTCATTCACATTATCTGAATCCCAATGAAATTGTAAAGGGGCGTTCGCATTTACTGGTGTAACAGCAGTGATCATAACAATTTCTGGTAGTTTATTGTCACTCTGATATAGATCATTATTGTTAAGTGAGGTATTTAATCGTCTCCAATCACTGGATAATTCATAAGGCAACCAGATGCGGTCATAAACATCATCTTTATACCTGCATATATATATATATATATATATATATATATATATATATATATAAGCAATTGAATGTATCAAATAGGAACTCTAAAAAATATGTCTAATTTATTATGTGTGTATAACTAAGTTTGTGCAATACCTGTATTCCGTGTCTGTGATGGAACCTAAATCATATCGCATGAAGAGTGATAACACTGACTCAGCTGAGTTGTCAGAGTCTGTGGGATAAGTTTGATTGTTCAAAGGCCTCAATTCTATAGCTGAAATGAATGGAGTCCCTTTGCCAGTGTTAACAAGACATGGTTGTATGTAATCTTGTGATGGAGTGTAAATGATCTCACTCATTATGGTTTGTGATGCATTTGGGAACTTCACTGTATCCCACATATTAGCTCCAAAATGAAGTTCAAATTGTGGCGGCTGATTTATATTATCGTAGTTTCCATAATAGAAAGTAGCCCTGATTAAATATTTAGTACCAATTGTTACATTTATTCTGTAACAGTTTCTGACTCCACTAGGAAAGATCCTCACATATTCTAGTTGCTGTGTAATCCTTTCAGAAATGTTACCTAACCTCTTACTTACACCAGTATCTATGAATTTGGCATCTGAAATGTAATTTATGTCTGTTTTCGATGCAGAATAGTTCACATCTTTAGGTAGACCACAATCCAAGCTAATGAATCCTGATATATATAAATAACTAGATGAACAAATTAATTAAGATAAGTAACACCTATGTGATATAAAATAGCTATAGAAAAAGTTATAAACAAACCTGATTGATGTTGAGCTTGAATCAAAACTAAAATAGCAGGGACAACAAGCAATACTGAAAGAAAATGTGGTAACATTCTCATCCTTATTGTTTGCTTCATTAGGTATACAATTAATGAAGAGTGTGATGATAATCCTATACAAGGAAGTATTTGTATATAATTTTAAACTAAATTTTACTTAAATTTAGTTTCTAGTTGATTATCGATAAGTTCTTCGTCTAATAGAAGTGGTTATTGGCAAAGAAGATTAGTGTGCCATGTTAAATTTTTAGTTGACTATCGATAAATGCTTCGATAGAATTGGCTTAGAACTGATAAGATCATATATATTTTCTGATTTTAGTTAGTTCTTTAGATTGGGCAAGTAATATATGTAATATTCGTCTATTCCCACTCGGATTGGTTGAGTAACACACTTGCACTTATTGCAATTTTATTTATATATAAATATAGTCTTTGCCGTTCAGAAAGAAAAAAAAGTGCAACTGTTATATAGAAAAACATTGTTAATATTGAATAATTCAACCTGTCACACACACTCACAAGTAGATGCTATAAAAATAAGGATTTGTCATGTTCATGCTTATTCATATCCTTCTTGCACATTTTTCAACTCTATAAGAACGTAAACAATGGTACGGAATGAATAGTGAGAACAAGATATATTAAGTGTTGACTTTGTCCGCAATCCTCTTTGACTGTGGTGCAAGCATAGAGGAATGAAGGAGGTGAAATTAACTCAAGCAACCAAATCAAATGACTTAGTATCACACAAAAACAAGAATCGTTGTTTGAATCAAAAGTTTTCTACTCATTATATTTATTTTTTGTTATATATCTATTAATTTGTTTTTCACATAATATATTCATTATAGTTTAATCCTTATTTTTTTTTTGGTACATATATAAGATAAACAAAGAAAGAAAAAAAAACAAAAAAAAGAACTAAGCTCTAAGATAGGCCACCCTTAGAGCGTCAGCCGAGATTAACTCATTTAAATCATTAGGTGGAGATTCCCAAATTGAAAGCTTCTCATCATTAGTCGAGCTTAACTTGGCAAGGAAATCAGCACAAGAATTCCCTTCCCTCAAAGTGTGAAAAAGGGAGACCTCCCAATTTAACTTCAAAAGATCTTGGATGTTAGCTATCACAGCAGCATAGCAGTGGATGTTATTGTAACCTTTGGTAACAAGATCTAACACCATTGTCAAATCAGAATAACAAAAGAGACGGTGATACCCAGCTGATCTCGCAATCTTGAGCCTGTGATAAAGAGCCATAAGTTCAGCTAAAGTATTATTAGCAATACCCAAGAAACCACTAAAACCAACTATCCACTCACCACCTCCATTTCGGATTAGGCCACCAAAACCGGCCCTTCCCGGGTTACCTAGACAACTACCATCCACATTTAGAACCATGCAATTAGTCCTACAAGGGTGCCAAGAAATCAATCTAGGGGCATTATTAGTAAGAGTCCCAGTATGATAACAAGTATCAATAAGGATGGCAAGTTTGCGTGCTTCAGCAACAATTTGGAAGAGTTGAATTGTTTCATTACCAACACAAACCAGATTTCTAGCTCTCCATTCCACCAAAGTCCCGCTAGAAAAATAGGAGCTTTACTCCCACTCGAATAAGTTTAATCCTTATTTTGAGTTTATAAGTTTAAGGATAAAAAATTAAATTACTTCTCCCCTTCCCTCCACTCGTTAAAATATTGAACCAAACATAATTTTTAAAAATTTCACCTCCCCTCCCCTCGAAAAACCCCAAACTAAACAGAGTCTTATGTTATTTAGATTGATTGTGTGGTTTTTCTTTACATATAGAGTCTATATTTGTTATAGTTGAATCTCTATTAGTTTAACCAAATATCTTGTATAAAAAGTAATTGTATCCTGTAAATCTCAATATAGATCATGGGTTTAAATTTAATGCATTTGAAAATTGATTAATATGTTTGTCTTCAACTAAAGTGTCATCAATCACCTATTTTTTAAATGTTTTGTTTTGATTAGTTCTTTGCTCGTTTTCTCCATGTAGAGGGGAGGGAGGGAGGCATAGACTTTTTCATAAGCAAGCAAGGGAGGGTAGACTTTTTCACTTCACTAAACTAAATAAATTTATCCTTGTTACTACTACGTGGAGCAGCATGTGCATGAGTTAATGCGGTTGTTGTATAAAAAAGTCAAGAGGGAAGGGTTGATCATAAAAATTGAAATGTTATTAGTGTACAAATATGAAATTAATACCTATACCAAAAAAAATATGAAATTAATACAGTTGATATTGTGATTTTTTGTTTTTGTTTTTGCAAAAGTGTTATTGTGATATTTGTGGAGATTAGCTGAGCCAAAAAATGGTAGTATTTTTTTAGATGGTTCGTAATCGTAATGGACAGTCTATATTTGTTTCTGGCTAGACGACTCGATACTTGGTATTGGTAAGCTAACAAATGTTGTTACTTTAGCTCCTCGTTCTCACAATTTTATTATGTTTCTCAAAACGGACGGAAAACTAGAACTCAAATAATGGTAATATTTTTTCGTAACATCGATTTAATTGCACTGTAATGGGTTGAATATGCAGATGTCCCCACACCCTTCAATGCAACAAGGATTCCATATGCAACATTCTCAGGCTGCAGAAATGGCTCAACAACAGGAAGGTAATTCTCATTCGACACATGTTTTTGCTTTTGCGTTCATTGTTTGTGCTTTACTTGTTTCTATGTTGGCTTGATGATAATAGAAACAGTTGAGTCAAGCTCTTATATAGTCCTGCTGCAGTGGTTACATTTCCTTTTATATGAAACCATTTTAGCGATGTTGCATATATTCAACCATTAAGATATTTGCCAGTCATCGTGACATGAGTGAGTCAACACATAATTAGTAAACTAAATGCATCGATTAAATTTTGGTTTTTTGACTAACAACTTATTTATATTTCATGAACATTTGTCTTCTTAATAGTTTAGGAGGGAAATAGTTCTTTTAATTAAATATCACTCATACTATAGTAGTTGGCACCAACTCTTTTAGCAGTGTGCAACATAGCTGTATTTGAACCTGCCAGCTTTGAAGAAGCCGCTACCAAGGAGAAATGGTTAGCTGCGATCCAGGAGGAGCTGTCAATGATTGAAAAAAATCAAACCTGGGAATTGGTTCCAAGACCTCATGATAGAAAGGTCATTGGAGTGAAAGGGGTGTTTAGAACAAAATTCAACCCCGACGGGCTCTATAAACAAACACAAAGCAAGGCTTGTTGTGAAGGGTTATTCTCAAATATTCGGAATTGATTATTCCGATACTTTTGCACCTGTAGCAAGAAACGACACAATCAAGCTACTACTTGCCATTGTAGCACAAAAAGGATGGCAAGTGTTTCATATGGACGTCAAGTCAGCCTTTCTTAATGGTTTTCTGCAAGAGGAGATATATGTTGAGCAACCAGAAGGTTTTTTTGTCAAAGGCCAAGAAGATAGAGTCTACTTGCTGAAAAAGGCACTTTACGGCTTAAAGCAAGCCCCACGAGTGTGGTACAACAGAATTAATGTTCATTTGCTGCAATTAGGCTTTCAAAAGAGCCGATCTGAAGCTACACTATATGTCAAACATGGAAGAATTTGGAATACAATTAATGATGAGTGATGATCCTATACAATACAAGGAAGAATTTATATATAATTTTAGATAATTTAATTTCTAGTTGATTAACAACAAATTCTTTCTTATCTTCTTTAAGATGCAACTGTTATATAGAAAAAACATTGTTAATATTAAATAACTCAACCTGTCACACTCTCACGAGTAGATGATATAAAAATAAGGAACTGTCATATTCATTCTTTTTTCTTATCCCTCCTGCAAAATTTTCAATTCAATAAGAAAATCTAAACAAATTGTGGTAAGG
This sequence comes from Trifolium dubium, assembly GCA_951804385.1. NCBI lineage: Eukaryota > Viridiplantae > Streptophyta > Magnoliopsida > Fabales > Fabaceae > Trifolium > Trifolium dubium. The sequence continues at coordinate 2,185,026 of OX638073.1, read as the reverse complement.
AATGAATGATGAGATCATGAGAACAAGATAGTGCTGACTTCGTCCGCATGCTCTTTGATTTCGGTGCAAGCACACAGGAATAAACAAGGTGAAATTGACTCAAGCATCCAAGTCAAATAACTTAGTATCACACAAAAACAAGAATCTTTGTTTGGATCTGCGGACTCAACGAACATCTGACTCAAGTTACAGCTTTAAGCCTCAAAATTAGAGATAAAAATATAAAAAAGTTGAACTATGTTAAAATATATAACATGATAAATTAATTATAGATGTTTGTTCACTTTAGTTGGTCATGAAGGCTTCGTATCATTCATGATCCAAGTTCGAACCTTGGACTCCGCACTAAGATTAACTACTCTAGACTGTAATTGTTTTTGGTTAAAAAGATGAAACAATAATGACCACTGCAGACTATACCTCAAGATTGATGCAGCATGGTGTGTAAGAGTAAAACACGACAAAATTGTCTGCTCTCTTTATCTTATTATTTAGATTGATTGTGTGGTTTTTCTTTACATATCGGGTCTAGATTTGTTGCAGTTGAATCTATATTAGTTGAACCAAATATCTTGTATAAAAAGTAATTGTATCCTGTAAATCTCAATATAGATCATGGGTTTAAATTTAATGCATTTGAAAATTGATAAATATGTTTGTCTTCCACTAAAGTGTCATCAATCACCTCCTTTTTAAAAGTTTTGTTTTGATTAGTTCTTTGCTAGTAGAGGAGACATCGAGACAGAGGCATAGACTTTCTTCATAAGCAAGGGAGGCTAGACTTTTTCACTTCACTAAACTATAAATTTATCATTTTGCTAATTGCTATGAACAACCATTGGTTGTAGTATCATACGGCTAATATTATTTTTTAAAGAACTTGCTGCTTGTTGCAAAATAGCGACACTTCAGATTACTAGACTTCTTTCTCTAGAAATTGAAGGATTAATAAAATAAAATAAAATAAAACATCACTCATAGTCATACTATAGTAGTTAGCACACAACTCTTTGTTTCTACAAAACAAAACTTTCAAAATACAAATTATTATATTACATTCATAGGGGCACTGAATTTATGATGAAGAGATCATCATATAGTAGTTACCAATGAAACATGGAAACATAAATCCACCCAGATACTGACTAGATCAACACTGATAATAATTTGAAAAAAACGACATAATCAATATAATATGTGTCAATATCATACACCGATCGACACATGTCCAATAACACTGGTACACGCTTAACCCGAGTAGTATCTGTGATTCATAGGGTTACCTAGCTAAAGGAGCCGTATCTAATCCAACATCTACAGAAGACAATTCATCCATTCCTCTTACTCTTCCATTATTTCTCTGAACCATCTCCAAAGATAGACATTCATTTAGCTCTGCCAATATTTTTCTAGTGTCTGGCCTTTCAGCAACATTTCGTGAAGTGCATAACATGGCTATCTCAACAACTTTCCAAGCAGAATTGATATTGAACTCACCCTTCAACTTTGCATCAACAACATTTTCAATATCACCTGCTTTGATTATAGGAATAACCCATTCAAGTATATGAATGCTTTCTTCAACTGTTCTTACTATTGCTTGACGACCGGTGATCAGCACAAATAGAATTATCCCAAAGCTATAGACATCATTTATTTTATGTGTGTTTCCTGTTCTCTGACATCTGTTAACAAAACAAATAAATAAATTTGCGTAAATTTTGTGACACTGTTTGGATGAACTTATGATAACAGTTTGACTTTTTATATCAACACTTACTCTGGATCAATGTAACCAAATGTACCAGCAAGGCGCGTTGATATATGAGAGTCATTATCACTAAAAGTTCTACTTAGACCAAAATCAGCAATCTTGGCATGTTTGTTCTCATCTAGTAATATGTTGGAAGGTTTCAAATCTCTATGCATAATAGGTGGTTTACATCCATTATGCAGATAATCCAATCCTGAAAATCCACACTAATTACTAAAAGTAATTTAAAGGTACACAATGAAAGAAAGATGTTTTTACAAATAGTCCATTACCGTGTGCTGCATCGACTGCAATGTTAAGCCTCTCATTCCATTTTAAGATATTTGATTTTTCCACTGCATACAAATAGACATTAGTCTTGAAATTTTGAACTAGCACTTAAAACGACGGCATAGAAAAAAAAACTCATTTCTCTTGCCCTTCTTCCTGCCTTATTCATAATCTTTGTCGTCCGTAAGGTGTTAACTCAGTGTAAAAAGTTTGATTTTATAATCTTAAGAGACAGTTTAAATTTCATATAAAAGGGTTGATGAAATATAAATTACCTAATAAGAGTTGTTGGAGATTTCCATTGACCATGTATTCATAAACCAATGCTTTGATTTCGCCTTCATCACAATATCCAATGAGAGAGACCAAATTTCTATGATGAACAACTGTTAAAAGTTGTGCCTGCATTTTAAATTTTATCTCTATCATTAACTTTGAAAATAATGCAGGATTCTCCTTTTAAATATTACTTCACTAAAATAAAAAATGAATAAGGTTTTTTTAACTTGAATACAATGTCTAATGTAACATCCCGAAATTTTAAAATGATATAATTATTAAAAATGTTTATTTATTTAGAAAATGTGGCTATATTTTTTTTTCCCAGACATAAATCATAATTACATTGCTGATAAAATAAAATAACTATATTAAATATTTCAAAAATAAAATACAATGGTCAAATTAATTGTTTCAAAATTACAGATGATAAAACCCAATTTATTTTTCCCCGCCGCATGCAAACTTCAATAATCATCGTTCACTGCATCAACTTTTGTACCTAAAATGTTGGTTGCAAGGGTCAATATTCCTAAACCACAAGTACGATCATAAGGAACATGAAAACATAAAATAAGAAGAATGATAAAACTTTCACCGCATAAAAGGTAAAACCAATTAGCACAAATAAATTAATAACTTAAGAAGTCACACTTTTAAGACACAATGCATGCAACTAGACCATGATCCGGATATCGCCCCAATTGGCATATAATTTCAATCGCCCCATTTGGCACCTAAACACAAATCGCCCCATTTGGCAGTTACTAATAATATCGCCCCATTTGACACATAGTAACAAATCGCAGCATTTGACACTTAATAATCGCTCCATTTGGCACTTAGACACGACTATATGCAAATGTTATGCAACTTTTAAAACAACCACTAACACTTTTCAAATACCTTCCACACAAATGCATTTTTTTATATCAAACCAAATAAACCACATGTTTCGATCGTAGACAATACAGGTTATTATATTAAATCCAAAATTATGTTCTGCAAGTAACCATATGGCAACATAAACCTACCTTCACAGTACCAGTGCTTACAAAACAATATAATCACTTAACAAAATCAACATTAGATGACACACAAAAATAAATAGAACAAACATGTTCACGTATCTAGCATATAAAAATAAGGAAATCATGTTCTTAATTATTATTATTTTATTTGAACTAAAGTTTCTACCTATTATTTGATAAGAATTCTATCACTTTCCTATCCTATGATTTCATGGTCAATATGATTGTACCGGAATATAAGCCCTTACCTCAAAAAGCTTTCCCTCCAATGATATTGATTTTAGCAGTTCTAACCGCTCGATCAAGAATTTAAAGTATATTTGATGCTTGCTAGTGATGGGTTAGTGAGAACCGATGGATATGAAAATATAAGTGAAAGTGGGATAGTTTTTGTTGATAGTTAGCTTTCACGATAACATGAGTATATAGGAAATGGTTTGGCTAATTTGTAGGCATAATAGTGGGCTAGTGGGAAAGCATGTATAAATCCTAAAATTAAGTCTAAGTGGAAAAACATTCAAGTGGCTCAATTATAGAGAATTCGGTTACAGGAAATATTTGCATATGCTCTATATCAATTCTACTCATGCCTTCTATAAGCTAAGCACTCTAGTTTAGATTTAGTCAAAGTTGATTTGTCACAAATAATTCTCAAAGACTTCGACTAGTAAATACTAATCCATTAACATTATCACACACTTAAAATAAAACAACTATACAATTATTAATATAAGATAAATCATCAATTATAATTAACGTAGAAACAGATTATGAAATCATTAAAATAAAATAAACTATGTAAGTAATAATTATCTTATTATTATAGTCACACTAATTAATCAATTAAATTAATTATTAAAATAATCTTAAGTAAATATTAGGGTGTTACATTCTTACCCCCTTAAAATAGTTTCGTCCTCGAAACTTAATCATAAAATAAAATAAAATAAATAAGACTATTCTTTTAAATCAATATCAGCAGAATAAGTAATTTTAACATTAAAGTAAATATCAGCTCACATAAAATATAAAAATTCATTTCCATTGAAACACCACCACTAAGGCTATGAAAATAGTAATCAGTATTGTCACTAAGCCACCAAGATAATAATTGTCATTAAGACCTTCCACTAAGCCACTAAGCCACAAAGATAATACTTGTCAGCTTTCCACTGAGCCACAAAGATACAATTTTCCATCAAGGTCTTCCACTAAGCCACTAAGCCACATAGATGATATTTGATATTAAGACCTTCCACTAAGCCACTAAGCCACAAAGATAATAATGCCACAAAGACTTATATCACACATAGACCATCACACCATAAAATAGATAGCAGTAAAGAATAACTATGCATAATCGCTGAGACAAAACTTAACTTAAAACCGCCACTGTACGCCTAAAACTAGACCTCTCACTTCAACGGAAAAAAAACTGAAACGGCAGCAAGAAATTCACATCACACAATACAAGCATACATGTTGTATATATTTTTTTTTTCTTTATAAAATGAACACAGATTTAAAAAAAATAAAATAAAATAGCTTTAGTAATATAGACTTCAAAAGCATAAGTACACATAAAACAATTTCATGTGGCTAACGACAAAAAAAAATTAAATAGTAATTAAATGAGTTTTAGTGACATACATAAGAAAATAGTTGGAACATACTACATGTTTTTTAGTCATAGTTAGTAGCAAGATAAGTTACTTTCAATGCAGACATAGCATAATAATCTAAGAATTAATGTACTGATCTTACAAAAATCACACTAGAACATCAACGATAGCAAAGTCAATCACATAAAATCAGATATCACAAAAGGCATACATCACATGAAATCGTCCCACCCCAAAAACATGTCCGAGGACTATTGCTCTGATACCAAATGTAACATCCCGAAATTTTAAAATGATATAATTATTAAAAATGTTTATTTATTTAGAAAATGTGGCTATATTTTTTTTTCCCAGACATAAATCATAATTACATTGCTGATAAAATAAAATAACTATATTAAATATTTCAAAAATAAAATACAATGGTCAAATTAATTGTTTCAAAATTACAGATGATAAAACCCAATTTATTTTTCCCCGCCGCATGCAAACTTCAATAATCATCGTTCACTGCATCAACTTTTGTACCTAAAATGTTGGTTGCAAGGGTCAATATTCCTAAACCACAAGTACGATCATAAGGAACATGAAAACATAAAATAAGAAGAATGATAAAACTTTCACCGCATAAAAGGTAAAACCAATTAGCACAAATAAATTAATAACTTAAGAAGTCACACTTTTAAGACACAATGCATGCAACTAGACCATGATCCGGATATCGCCCCAATTGGCATATAATTTCAATCGCCCCATTTGGCACCTAAACACAAATCGCCCCATTTGGCAGTTACTAATAATATCGCCCCATTTGACACATAGTAACAAATCGCAGCATTTGACACTTAATAATCGCCCCATTTGGCACTTAGACACGACTATATGCAAATGTTATGCAACTTTTAAAACAACCACTAACACTTTTCAAATACCTTCCACACAAATGCATTCTTTTATATCAAACCAAATAAACCACATGTTTCGATCGTAGACAATACAGGTTATTATATTAAATCCAAAATTATGTTCTGCAAGTAACCATATGGCAACATAAACCTACCTTCACAGTACCAGTGCTTACAAAACAATATAATCACTTAACAAAATCAACATTAGATGACACACAAAAATAAATAGAACAAACATGTTCACGTATCTAGCATATAAAAATAAGGAAATCATGTTCTTAATTATTATTATTTTATTTGAACTAAAGTTTCTACCTATTATTTGATAAGAATTCTATCACTTTCCTATCCTATGATTTCATGGTCAATATGATTGTACCGGAATATAAGCCCTTACTTCAAAAAGCTTTCCCTCCAATGATATTGATTTTAGCAGTTCTAACCGCTCGATCAAGAATTTAAAGTATATTTGATGCTTGCTAGTGATGGGTTAGTGAGAACCGATGGATATGAAAATATAAGTGAAAGTGGGATAGTTTTTGTTGATAGTTAGCTTTCACGATAACATGAGTATATAGGAAATGGTTTGGCTAATTTGTAGGCATAATAGTGGGCTAGTGGGAAAGCATGTATAAATCCTAAAATTAAGTCTAAGTGGAAAAACATTCAAGTGGCTCAATTATAGAGAATTCGGTTACAGGAAATATTTGCATATGCTCTATATCAATTCTACTCATGCCTTCTATAAGCTAAGCACTCTAGTTTAGATTTAGTCAAAGTTGATTTGTCACAAATAATTCTCAAAGACTTCGACTAGTAAATACTAATCCATTAACATTATCACACACTTAAAATAAAACAACTATACAATTATTAATATAAGATAAATCATCAATTATAATTAACATAGAAACAGATTATGAAATCATTAAAATAAAATAAACTATGTAAGTAATAATTATCTTATTATTATAGTCACACTAATTAATCAATTAAATTAATTATTAAAATAATCTTAAGTAAATATTAGGGTGTTACATCTAACCTCTGATTGAAATTCCTTATAACCTTGCACTGATGATGGTGAAAGCCTCTTGACAGCGACTTGAGTTTGATCTTGTAGAGTGCCTAAGTAAACTTTTCCAAATCCTCCTTCTCCGATAATAGTTTTGAAGTTATCAGTAATAGTGAGAAGGTCAGTGTAACTGAATGCTTGATGTTTTGATTTCATTGAACCCTTTTTGTTAGAATTTGAAGACGCAACTACAACAACGATAAAGAAAATTGAATGAAAGTATGCAAGGAAGCGGAAAAATATTTGGTGGCAGAAAAGTTATATAAGTTTTACATGAGATGACTCGCATAAGTATAAAACGCTAATTAGCACATGAACACGGTAGTTTTACACCCGTTTCTGGGTTTTACGCGATAAAGGAATTGAGCAGAAGTTTTCCTCATTCTCTACAGTCAAAAGTTTTCTGTATTCACGCATTAGAAACATCGACAGTCGTTGGATCAAGATTAGACAATCTAAAATTCAATGTTAAATTTAATTGGTTTCAAAATAAAAATTCGAGCTTGAAATTTGAACCGATAAATTACTATACTTTATATTCATACTATAAACAAGACCATAATCATACTCTCCCTATATGCCACCTCCAAGAAATAACTAAAATCAAATCAATATGAACATGGTATGTCTCAAAGAATTACCCTTTTGTTTTCTGAATCTCCAAACTCCAAGAAAAATGAAGATGATTACAATTAATGCTGAAAATGATCCAATGAGTGGTGCAGACACATTCTTCTTATTGTTCTTCTTCTTCTCTGTGTTCACCTTGCACGGATCCGTCGCACAAAGACCAGGGTTATCTTCTACACTGAAAGAAGTCAAAGAAGATTATTAGATATCATATCAATGTAAATGGTAATATTTGCATTTTATTTCTCTTGAATATAATGTGAATTAATTAATATAGCTTTAAGTATGAGACATACCTCAGTGATAGTGAACCAGCTTTTGATTTTTCAAGAAATTTACTTGGAACCAAACCTGTAAGATTGTTTTTCCCCACATTTCTGCAAACACAAGACAAATAAATATCATAAAAAAAAATTTAAAAATCTTTTATACTAATAATCACTTAAATCAAACTTGATGCATTAATCACATAGAACTTACAAGACTTTTAGTGACTGCAGTTGCGTCAGAAAATCCGGTAAAGAACCGTTTAAGCTATTATTTGATAAATCCCTGAAAGCAAAAAACTTAAATGACAAGTTACAATTTTAAATCCTCAATAAAGAGAGAATAATTTTCAAATTGAATGAATTTGGTTTCATTGTTTAACCAAATGGCATTAGAAGCTTACAAGTATTGTAACTTAGTGAGCTTTGATATGGTGGATACTATTTCTCCTGTCAATCCACTTGAAGACAAATTCCTAGTTGCATTTACAAATATAATTTTAGAGGATAATTGAAGTTTTTGAATTTGTGCATATGATTATAAATTAACTTACAAAGATGTGATTCTTGGAGGGTTATTGCCATCATCAATACTACAATTTAGTCCTTCCCATATATACTTGACAGGACCACATGGATCTCCTTGCCAATTTTTAGCCACTCCATAAACCTTTTTTATGTTTGTGATAGTATCAACTAGTATTTGGTGTTAAGAAAAACAATTCAAAAGGATTTCAAGACAATTTGAACATTGTTAGTTTACTTTATACCACATATGGCCCAAAAAAATATATATACTACTTTCAATTTGGCATCTGGAATTTCCCAAATTTGGTCCTATAAATTTTAAGAAATTGCTAATTGGTCCCTATTTTTCCAAATATTAAATTTGACCTAAAACCTTTTAATTTATAAAAGTGGCATAAGAATGTTTACAATACAATTTTCTATAACTTTATCCAAACAATCACATTTAAAAATGAAGGTAATTCAATTGAATCATTTGAAATGCTTAGAATTCTAAATTCTCTAAAGTTTCTAATTACCTCATCCAAACACACATTTTCATCATAGTATTTATTAAAGATAGTATGTTTTTCAAATAAACTAAAGGGCTATAGCTTACCATCATCCTGTTGAGTTTCAGACTGTGAGAAGTTTTTTACTTTATAAACCTCAAAACCATTAATGATGGGTGGAAGGGTTGAATTCTCTGTCTTAGAAAGGGCAAATATATATTTTGTGGCTCTAGTAAAAGGTATTGAACTAAATATGGTATCTGCTGACCGATATACAGGTATCTCAGGTCCATACAAAATCTCTCCATTCACTGTGACGTTGAATGATCTAGTTTCATTTTCGGCAAGCTTCTTAATCTCATTAAAGTGTAAATATGTGTAGTATTGGTCATTTACATTTTCTGCCTCAAAATTAAATTGTATAGGGGCACTGACATTTACTGGTGTAACAGCAGTGCTCATAACAATTGATGGTGGTCTATAAATATTCTGAGTTAATATATCTTCATCGGTGCTTAATCGTTTCATCTCATTCCAAGGAAAAGGCATCCAGACGCGGTCATAAACATCATCTTTGTACCTGTTGTTTGTCATGACAAAAAAATACTAAAGTTAGCTAATTAACTCACGTGTTGCTAGATCTATAGCAGCAACACTTCTGACCAAAGACGTGTTGGGTGTCTGCTATGTGTCAGTGTTTGAGACTGACATGTTTGACACTCATGATTACGTTCAGTTATCTCATTTTCATAAATTGTTAGCAGTATCGTTTCTGGTGTCTGTGTCTATGTTTATGCTAGTTGAATTCATCTTACCTGTATTCTAAGTTTGTGATAGAACCTATATCAAATCGAAAGAAAAGTGATAATACTGATTTAGCTGAGTATGAAACATAAGCTTGTTTGTTCAAAGGCCTCAATTCTAAAGCTGAAATGAATGGAGTCCCTTTGCCGGTGTTAACTAGACATGGTTGAATGTAATCCAGTGATGGAGTGTAAATGATCTCACTAGTTGTGATGCGCGATACATTAATGTTGAACTTCACTGTATCCCAAACATTAGCTCCAAAATGAAGATCAAACTGTGGTGGATCATTCAAATCATCGTAGTTTCCATAATAAAAAGAAGCTCTGATTAAATATTTAGTACCATTTGTTACATCTATTTTGTAACAATTTTTCACTCCAATAGGAAAGCTTCTCACATATTCTAGTTGCTGTAGAACAGTATTTCCTGTAGATTGTATACTCTTACTTACACCAGTATCTATGAATTTGGCATCTGATATGTAATTTATGCCGGTACTCTTCTCAGAATAGGTTGAATGTTCAGGTAGACCACAATCTATGCTAATGAATCCTGAGACATATATAAACAAAAAAAACTTAGCAACAAATATGTGACATAAAGTAGCTATAGACAATAAATTCATAAACTAAATTTAACCTGATTGATCTTGAGCTTGTATCAAAACCAAAATAGTAAGGACACTAAGCAATACTGAAAGAAAATGCAGTAACATTGCCACAATTGTTTGCTTCACAAGGAATATAATTAATGATGATGAGTGATAATCCTATACACTAGGAATAATAATTTATACAGCTAAAGAGTCGAATTTTGCTTCAATTTACGTATACAACACTGTCGAAAGACAATTTCTTTTCTGACTCGATCTTTAATAACAAATTAGTTACAAAAAAATTCTTAAACAACCAACTATTGGATGATTATTATAATCAGCAATTATCAAGTACTTTGACAATTTAATAATATATCATAACTAAGCAATTCATGCATATTTACTAATTCAATGGTGTGGTTTTTAAGTAAGTCATACCTTATTGATTCATGCATAATTTGCTAATTCAATGGTGTAATTTTAATTATTTATTTTCTAGTTGATTAAAACAAATTGTATCTTTTTTCTTTAAGATGTAACTATTATATATAAAAGAGGTTGCTTAATATTAAAGAACTCAACCTGTCACACACTCACACGTAGCTGATCTCCAATATAATACTAATAAAAATAAGAGTCACAATAATATATCATATCTAAATACTTCATGCACATTTTACTAATTCAATGGTTTACTCAAAAAAAAATAGTCAACAAAATAAAAAAGTACTTAAACTCTCACACAATCAAACATAGATTATCTCTAAGAGTAAATAGTCAACTTAATTTGCACTTGAATTGTGACCATCAGTTCACTTAATTAGTTAATTAGTCCTTGAATTTTTTGAAATAACAAAACTGCCGCTCAATTTGTTTCAGAACAATCAAATAAGTCCCTCCGTCAAGTTAACACATTAGACATGTTAATTTTAAACGCTTATTTGATAGACCTGAAGCAAATTGAGGAACAAATTTTCTATATTTCAAACAATTTAAGGACTAAGCTGATCAACGGTCACAAATTCAAGTTAGCTAATGGATCGGTGTAGAGGGTTATAAAATGATGAGTGAAGTCAGCTGAATATTGAGATCACGGAGAAGAAAAATCAAATTTGCCACACAAGTAATTGAGGTAACATTGCAGAGCAATGCTATTGAGGCGGACCTTGGAATCATCAGGTTTGTCATCATGGGAGAAAAACTGAGCACATTCATGTAGCCAATTTAATGGCTTGTTGTCGAAATGTGGAAATTCTACTTTAGCAATAATAAGAGTGGGTGCCATCATCGCACGGACCACTGTGCCTGCTAGAGCAGTTATTGATTGATAAACTCTCAGGCTGCGAACAAGCGGCCTATTCGTGTAAAAGGGTGAAAATTTCTTCCACTCCCAAGTTCATTATTTCGGTGCTAGCGGTGAGAGAAGCACAATGATCATCGACTTTCTCCTCCATGTAACTAATTGTAGTTGCGTAAGCACTGGATCGAAGTTCATACCAATTGAGATAGGATTTGAATATTCGGGGATATAACCGAGAATAGCCCAAACTCAAATTTATGTTTTTAGAGTAACAACTAAATATTTATCTCCATAGTAACAACAAACAATTTAGTTCTCTGTGCACATTATTCTTCCTGATAGTTTATGATAAAAATAGTGCTTCTAATTAAACATCACTCATACTTTAGTAGTTAACACACTAATGTTTTTTTATTTCTAGAAAACTTCTAGAATACAAATTGTTACATATAAAACAACAAGGACTAATTAATTTACTAGGACAACATTTTAAGACACTGAATATAGGACAAAAATATCAGTATAAAAAGTGGTTATATAGCTGAATTACTACTGGTTTCTGATACAGTAGCGAAAGCATCCAATTCATTTATAGCTCTTGTGCTTCCATAGTTTCTCTGATCCATGTCCAAAGATAGACATTCCTTTAACTCTGTTAATATTTGGCTCATGTCTGGCCTTTCAATTGCATTTACTGAAGTGCATGACATTGCAAGCTCTACAATTTTCCATGCTGAATTGATGCTAAATTCGCCTTCTAATCTTTGATCAACAACATTTTCAATATCACCTGCTTCAATTATAGGAATAACCCATTCAATTATGTGAATGTTTTCTCTGGCTGCTCTTACTATTGCTTGACGACCGGTGATCAACACAAACAGAACTATTCCAAAGCTGTACACATCATTTCTTTTATATGTGTTTCCCACTCTCTGAAATCTATTAACAAAAGATATAAATAAAATGAATGAGTGATCCTTGCGCTATGTTTTTCCTTTCAATATATTATTGGATTACCCAATCAAAATATATCATTTACTCAATCAATCTAAAAAGTGAACCATCTCTTATAAAAAGAAACAGAAGTAGTAAGAGATTTGTGTTAGCACACTTACTCAGGATCAGCATAACCAAGTGTACCGGCAGGGCGCGTGGATATATGCGAATCAATATCATTACCAAAAGCTCTACCGAGACCAAAATCGGCAATCTTGGCATGGAAGTTTTCATCCAGCAATATGTTGGAAGGTTTTAAATCTCTATGCACAATAGGTGGTTTACATCCATTATGCAGATAATCCATTCCTAAAAATCCACACCAAGTGCAATGTTAGGGTACACAATGCACGAAACTAGAAAAAAAGTTGCCATAAACAGTACATTACCGAGTGCTGCATCAACTGCAATGTTAAGTCTCTCATTCCATTTCAAGATATTTGTATTTTTCACTGCATGCAAATTATAGGCATTAGTCTTGTAACTTTGAATATTGCCCTGCCCCCTACCTTATTCATAATCCTTGTCATAATATAAATTATTGTGTACTAAAAAGTTTATCTAGGTTAGGTTTGAATATTACTTAAGTAAAAACATAAATTACTTGATAAATGTTGTTGGAGATTTCCATTGGCCATGTATTCATAAATCAATGCTTTGATTTCATCTTCATCACAATATCCAATGAGAGAGACCAAATTTCGATGATGAACAATCATTAGAAGTTGTGCCTGCATTTTAAATTTTATATCTTACAAAGTTATATTGGAAAATAATGCAGAATTCTCAAAGTAAAATTTTGTTTCAAAAGCCAATTAAAATTAAATCAATAGTTACACTTACACACCCCACATAAATTATGCATAACTAAAATCAAAAGTGAATAAGTTGTTTTCTAACATTAATTAATAATAACAATCTCTACCTCTGATTGAAATTCCTTATAACCTTGCCTTGAGGATGGTGAAAGTATCTTAACCGCAACTTGGGTGTGACTTTGTAGAACACCAAGATAAACTTTTCCAAATCCACCTTCTCCAATTACAGTTTTGAAGTTATCAGTAATATTGAGAACCTCGGTATAACTGAATGCTTGATGTTTAGATTCCAGTGAACTTCTTTTCTTAGAATTTGTAGTCGCGCCTGCAACAATGATAAAACATATGCAAGATTGTGGAAAAAACATGAATGATTGAGGTAGAAAAGTAGTAACAACTAATATCATAATCAATGTACACCTCTATGTCTTGTGAATGTAAATATCCAAAATCCAAGATAAATCAAGAAGATTGCTAAAATTAATCTTGAAAGCCATGATGGTACAATCAAACTCTTCTTTCCACAGGATTCCGTGATACAAAGACCAGGATTATCATCCAGCCTATAAGAAGTCAATTGTGAAATGAAATTATATACACAAACTGAATTTATAGCTAACAAACAGCTTTATAATGAAAGTCTTTTGTTGAAAATCTATCTATTTTCTTGTATATATTGTGAATTAATATACCTCAGTGAAAGTGAACCTGCTTTTGATCTCTCAAGGAGTTTATTTGGAACTAACCCTGTAAGTTTGTTCTTCCCCACATTTCTGCTAATACAGAACAAATGTGAGACCTTATATCATCTTCTTATAGTTGTAATCAATGAAATCACATTTCATGCGACTTACAAGACTTTTAATGACTTTAGGTTGTTCAGAAAATCAGGTAAGGGACCGTTTAAGCTATTGTTTGACAAATCCCTGAAAAAGAACAGTTTAATTATATGGAAAACTATAATTTTGAATCACCAATTATTATAAAGAAAAAATATTTAACCAAATGAAAAGAGATTTGGAACTCACAAGTACTGTAACATAGTAAGTTTTGAGATAGAATATGATATCTTCCCTATCAATCCACTTGAAGACAAATTCCTGATTAATTGGTTCCATTTCCAAATATGCATGCATGCATGCTCAAAGTCAGATGATAATTGAATTAAGTTGTTGAAGTTATATATGCATGGTTGGCTATAATGTTGTAAGTAAACTTACAATGATGTGATTCTCGGAATGGTATTGCCATCAAAAATACAGTTTAGGCCTTCCCAAGTGTAATTCACAGGAGCACATGGATCTCCTTGCCAATTTCTAGCCACTCCATAAGCATTTTTTATGTTTGTGATAGAATCAACTGCGTAAGTTGAAAATATATCAAAGGATGGACAAAGATAATATATATTTTTCAAATCAATAAACTTACTTAATAATTAATTACCATCATCTTGTGGAGTTGCTGATTGTGAGAAGTCTTTTACTTTATAAATCTCAATGGCATTGAGGATGGGTGGAAGAGTTGAATTCTCTGCTTTAAACAGGGAAAGTTGATACCTTGTTGTATTTACAGGTAAGGCATAATTACTAGTTAGGAATTCTTCTTGTCTACAGGGTAAAAGATAAGGTTTAGGTAATAATAACACGCCATTCAGGGTGATATTGAACACTCTAGTTTCATTGCCCGCCCGCTCTTCAAAGTCATATAAGTATATGTAGATGTAGTATTGGTCATTTACATTATCTGCATCCCATTCAAAATGTAAAGGGGCGCTAGCATTTACTGGTGTAACAGCAGTGCTCATCACAATTGCCGGTGGTTTATATTCTTTCTGAATTGATAGATTTACATTTTTAACTGAGGTGCTTAATTGTCTCCAATCACTGGAAAATTCATATGGCGACCAGATGCGGTCGTAAACATCATCCTTGTACCTGTATTCTAAGTTTTTATTACTATTACCAAAATCGTATCGGCTGAAGAGTGATAATACTGATTTAGCTGAGTATGAAACATAAGCTGTGTTGTTCAAAGGCCTTAATTCAATAACTGAAATGAATGGAGTCCCTTTGTCGGTGTTAACAAGACATGGTTGTATATAATCTTGTGATGGAGTGTAAATGATCTCCTTGGTTGTGATGTCTGGTTCATTAGAGAACAACTCGACTGTATCCCAAACATTAGCTCCAAAATGAAGATCAAATTGTGGTGGCTGATTTAAACCATCATAGTTACCATAATAGAAAGAAGCTCTGATTAGATATTTAGCCCCATTTGTTACATTTATTTTGTAACAGTTTTTCACTCCACTAGGAAAGCTCCTCACATGTTCTAGGTTCTGTAGAACATTAATATTGCCGGGTAACTTCTTACTTACACCACCATCTATGAATTTCACATCTGAAATGTAATTTATGCTTGTTTCCAACGCAGAATATCTCACGTCTTCATGTTGACCACAATCTAAGCTAATGAATCCTAATATATAGAGAAACAAATTAACATAACTCCGGCTACACATTACAGTAGCTAGTAACATCTATATATGTAATATGTATGTGATATAATTATAAAACAGCTATATAGACAACAAATTCATAATCAAACCTGATTGATCTTCACTTTGTACCAAAGCCACAACAATGAGGACACCAAGTAATACCAAAAGAAAATGCAGAAATATTCTCATTATTGCCTGCTTCAACTATTGAATGATGGGTGCTAATGTAATACAAGTGAGCATTCATACCACTGGAGAGTTGAAGGGCATATATATATATATATATATATATATATATATATATGGAGTATATACTTTTATTTATTTTTATCTTTAAAGCTTGTAAGATTAGCTATCACTTAACTCTAATTAATTTTTCCTACTAAACTATAACATTAATTACTCTTAACTACAAAACCATAATAACCTTAATTCTCACTTCACAACCTTTCCACTTTTCATTAGTAAGAAAAAAAACCCTTTGCACTTCTCATAGAACAAAGACTAATAAAAAAGTGTGTTATGTTATTTTCACTTCTCAACCTTTCTTCCATTCATGTAGAACTTTGTGCTATTTTGCCTCAAACAAAAAAGATTAGGTCTTTTAAATAGAAAAACCATTGTTTTTTGAGTGGGGGAGACAAAGTGTGCTGCGTGGAGATTACAACAGCAGCTATTTAGCCATAGAAGGTGGTGTGCCACTGCTTCTGCAAACTCCGCCGTCCAAATCGGCTAAGTCGGCTATAGAAATTTACGACAACACGCAGCGGTGCAAAACTCCTTCTCTCTCTCTTATCCTAGCTATCACTTAAGCCTAATTTTTCCCTCCTAAACTATAACATTGATTACTCTTAACTAAAAAACCATAATAACTTTAATTCTCACTTCTCAACCTTTCTACTTCTCATTAGTCAAAAATAAAAACCTTTCCACTTCTCATAGAACAGAGAATAATAAAAAAGCATGATATCTTATTTTCACTTCTCAACCTTTCTTCCATTCATGTAGACCTTTGTGCTATGTTGCCTCAAACAAAATAGATAAAGTTGTTGATAAAGAAATAGGGACATTTTAAAAAAAATTGGTAAAATTTCTCCACTTCTCATAGAACAAAAATATAGAAGATGCCACTTTTTTTATATGGACTAAAAATAAAACTTGGTAATTTTATAGGGAGTACCGAAAACATATTTAACCCTAATATTTATTATAAATTGTTGAAAAAGATGTAAAATAATTATAATTATGTTGATAAAGAAATAATTAATGTAGTTAATTAAAACTATATCTAGAGGGTCTTATTTTAAGATACACAATGTAGTATGTTTTATCTAGAGGGTCATTCCCAAGTTCGGTTGATCGATGCTAGCAGTGAGAGCAGCACACCGATCATCGACTTTCATCTTCAGGTCACTGATTGTAGTTGGGTAAGCATTGACATGCTCCGGATCGAAGCTGATGCCAATTGAGATAGTATTTTAATATTCGGGGATATAACCGAGAATACTCCCAACTCGAATTTAAGTTTTTAGAGCAACAACTAACAATTTATCTCCATAAACTAACAATTTATTTATATGTGCACATTATTCTTCCTGATAGTTTAGGGGAAAAATAGTGCTTCTAATTAAGCATCACTCATAATATACTAGTAGTTCACACACTAAATATTTTTATTCCTAGAAAACTTCTAAAATAGAAATTGTTACATATAATACAACAAGGACTAATTAATTTACTAGGACAACATTTGAAGACACTTAATATAGGACAAAAATCTCAGTGTATATAAAAAGTGGTTATCTAGCTGAAATACTGGTTTCTGATACAGTAGCTACAGAAATCAATTCATCTATAGCTCTTGTGCTTCCATAGTTTCTCTGAGCCATGTCTAAAGATAAACATTCCTTTAACTCTGCTAATATTATACTCATATCTGGTCTTTCAACTACATATGATGAAGTGCATGATATTGCAATCTCTACAGCTTTCCATGCTGAATTGATGCTAAACTCACCCAGCAACTTTGGATCAACAACATTTTGAATATCTCCTCCTTCTATTAGAGGAATTACCCATTCAAGTATGTGAATGCTTTCTTCACCTGTTCTTACTATTGCTTGACGACCGGTGATCAACACAAATAGAACTATCCCAAAGCTATACACATCATTTTTCTTATTTGTCTTTCCTGTTCTCTGATACCTATTAACGAAACAAATATTAGGAAAAGATATGTCATAAGTACGCCTTAAGCTTATTTTTTCTTCGTTTCAGTCTATCCTTCCTTTACATAAACTATTGACCAAGATCTTGTAGTGAGTATGCCAAAAGTTTAATTTAGAAACAATAAGAATCATATCGGTAAATTCATCTCAATTATTTAGCATCAATAGTGCATACAAATTCAGTATATGTCCAAATGTACACTAAAATAAAATGAATAAAGCAAGATTTCTTTTTGCAGTCACTAACTGTCATATTGGCCAATGAAATCTTTGTACAATCGTCTCTTTTTCCACATCAAACGAGATAAATTGTATTATTAATTAAAAGATTTATGTCAAAGAAATGAAATCAAAACCTTGAAATGAATATTTATGCAGAGTAAATGCTATAATTTTTTGAAATAAGGTTAATATATTTTGATTTTTCACATTAGCACTTACTCAGGATCAACATAACCATGTGTACCGGCAGGGCGCGTGGATATGTGAGAATCAATATCATTACGAAAAGCTCTACTTAGACCCAAATCAGCAATCTTAGCATGCATGTTTTCATCCAACAATATGTTGGAAGGTTTCAAATCTCTATGAACAATAGGGTGTTTACATCCATTATGCAGATATTCCAATCCTAAAAATTCAAACTAAGTGCAATGTTAGGGTACACAATGCAAGAAACTAGAAAGATGTAGCCATAAACAGTACATTACCGTGCATCAACTGCGATGTTAAGTCTTTCATTCCATTTTAAGATATTTCTATTTTGCACTGCATGCAAAGGTAGGCATTAGTATTGACAAGCTTAATATTTCCCTGCCCCTATCTTATTCATAATCCAATGTTATAATATAAACTATCTAGGTTAAGTTTGTATTCCACATCTATTATGGATGCTGACAAAAAGTTTAGTTAAGTGTAAAACATAAATTACCTAATAAGTGTTGTTGGAGATTTCCATTAGCCATGTATTCATAAACCAATGCTTTGATTTCACTTTCATCGCAATATCCAATGAGAGAGACCAAATTTCTATGATGAACAATCATTAGAAGTTGTGCCTGCATTTTAAATTTATATCTTACAATGGAGAATTCTCAATGTAACAATTTAGGCTTCAAAATTAAATGCCAATTTAGAACCCTCAATAATTATACCCTGCACACAATAAAAACCAAAACAACCAAACACATACAGTAGAAAACAACCAAACACATAGATTAGACTGCTCATGCAAATAAAAAATGCAACCAAAATGCAATAAAAATGTATTGCATAAAACCATTAGTTGCATTATGCAGAAATTGTAATTGCAGAAAATTAGATAGCTGATGACTCTTGTCATTACTTCATTTTAAGATCACTTCAATAGTGTTCTAGAGGTGTTTTGGTATGTTTTTAGACCCTTGTCAAGAAGAATTTCAATAGAAAGAGAGTTAACTTGTGTTGCAAAGCAAAATGAAGAAAACCATTAGTACCAAATCGAAAAAGTCCTTAAATATATTAAGGAGTAATAGTGGGGTAGAAACAAATTAAAATTAAAAATTGTATTAGAAGAATGAAGGGTAAAATTGGTATTTTGGATGATTGGATATAAATATAATTGAGAGAGCTTAGAGATAAGGGGGAGAAAGAAGAAGAAAAACAAAATCATTTTTCCTTCTTCCACCCCACAATCTATATTTTTCTCTAAAGCTTAATCCACATGCAAAAAAAATCCATTTCCATGATGCTTGGAACCTATAGAAAAGTGTGAGACTCAATTCCTTCCCCTCATCTCTTTCTCTCACATGGATCTCTCTTCCTTTTCTTCCAACTTTCCCAAATTTGATTTTGTTACCAAACCTCTGCATGTTTTAATCTTTGGATTCGAGGTACTGTATGGATTGGGGAAAAAGCTTTTGTGCAGAACAATGGAGCTAGGAAGTAGGAACACATATTTTATGGGAGAATAGCAATTTGAGGGTTTAAGAAACTAGAAAGGAGATGTTGAGATGAAGATTAAAGCCAAGTTTGAGGCTCTGATCAAGAACTTGCTGATGCTATTCAAACTTTTAGGAATTAAAATTTTTACTTGAATGATAAGGTGAGTTCTTATTAGATTTGATTTTGGTATTAGAGTTTTAGAATAAACCTAGATATGAGAAATTGTATTGGTGGAAGAATGTTCAGAAATCTACCCCAAACCTATGAAAAATTATGATTAGATACATTAATGTATAAATTTGAATATGTTAGACTCATATTTTGTTATGATTAAATGATAATTTAGTTGAAATTTTATGTTATTTGATATTTACAATGACTTTGAGATTTGTTTTGGAAACATTCCTTTGAAACTAGTAGAAATTTTATTTTAGAGTTAAAGTATGTTAGAATCACGTTTTGTAATGATATAATATGAAGTAGTTAGAATTTTCATGTTATAACTACACTAGTGACTGTAATGAGACAATTAAAGACTAGTTAGAATGCAGTAAAGTAAAGTAAAGTAAAGTAAAGTATCCGTTCACCGCAACGAAGAGATAATGCGGTTAGTTAAAATTTTCCCGTTCACCGCAACGAAGAGATAATGCGGTCAATTAAAATTTTCCCGTTCACCGCAACGAAGAGATAATGCGGTATAGTTTACCGTTCGCCACAACGAAGAGACAATGTGGTATAGAGATAATGAGATTAGTACCGTTCGCCACAACGAAGAGATAATGTGGTCTATGTGAACGTATTAAGATAAGATAAGTCATGAGATAGAATGAGTTTATTATTAATGTCAATGGTAGATATATGTGTCGAACTTCGTGTATGACAAATGATCGGTTCACGCTAAAGAATTTATAAAATAGTATTCCTTTTGAAGTTGTAGATATTAGTTTTGGTATGAATTTGCAAAGGATGGTGTTTGATGTTTAAAATAATATTCCTTTTGATGTTTAAAAGTTGTTAACTTTTTTGGATGGTATAAATGAGAAGATAGTTTTATATACTTTATTGATAGCTAACTAACATCTAGAGAACTACGTGGCTCTGATTCCCTAAATTGTTTGGAGATACATAGGTCGAGCTATAATTTCAGTAACTCTGTATTTCAAATAAGTACATTTGTTATAGTGTAGGCTTGCCAGGCCAAATATAGAGTTAGTTAGGGGTGGCCTGTGCGCCGGTCATGACCATGAGGGCGGGTCGTGACAGTTTTGGTGTGTCACACATTGTTTGCTAATTTCTGACCTTTTAATGCTGCCATGGGGTGTGTCACACGGCTCTGGGTGTGTGACACGCAGCTCTTGTGATTTCTGGGTGTGTCACACATTGTTTCTCATGTGTCACACATTGTTTTGGTTTTTTTTAACCATTTGCTACTGTCTGAGATGTGTCACATGGCTAGCTGGGTGTGGCACACGAAATTGTGTTGTTTTTAGAGTGTGTCACATAGATTGCATTAGCCTATAAATATAAAACTTCATTTCTTTTGTGGGGTTTACAATTTTGGAGAGGAAAAAGGGTCAAAACACTATGGTTGGAGCTTGAAGAACATGGAGTGGAGCTTGGGAAACATGGATTGAAGCTTGAATGCTAGATTGAAGTCCTATTTCCCTTAGTTTCTTCATGTATTTCTCTTCTCATTCATTTGCACTTGTAATAATGAATTGCTAAACTCTTTAGATTGGATTTTGTATGAAGAACTAGTATGAATCTATGGAATAAATGTTAGTTTGTATTAATTCTCTCATGATTGATTCAATTTACTATTCCATTAATCTTGTTCTTTATGCTTCATGAATGTTGACGAATGTTTGTGATGATTCTAAATTCATGTTTGCTAAGAGATTAGATGTATGAATTAGACTTAGGTTAATGGTTGAATCTTTGTGATTGGCCTAGAGATAGGAAATTAAAGGTTGTGACTAAGGATTTAACGAACTTGTACGTCTATGTTAACTTGCAATTAAACTAAGAGATTAGGGATTTAATTAAACTTGTACGTCTATGTTAACTTGCTATGCAAAACCCCCAATTGTCATTTACTTTCATGTTTTCTTTCGTAAATTTAGTTTAATTGTCTTGCCTTTGAAATACAGCAATCCTCGTGGGATCGATATTTTTACTACTTGCGACATATATTGGTGCACTTGCCAATTGTCCGTCAATAGCGAGCAGCGGAAGCGCAATTGATAGAAAAACATAAACAGTTAAAGCAACAAAGCACAATTACTAAAAAATTAAGAGAGAATAGAACTTATCAATGCAATAACTTATATAAAGCTTACAATGGGAAATTTATAAAATAGCAAGTGTCGTAAACCACTTGAAGTGTTAAGTAAAAGATAGACTTATTTGAGCACACTGCACATAAATATCAAAAGTGAATAAGTTGTTTTCTAACATTAATTAATAACAATGTCTAGTACCTCTGATTGAAATTCTTTATAACTTTGCATTGAGGATGGTGAAAGTATCTTAACCGCAACTTGCTTGTGATTTTGTAGAAAACCAAGATAAACTTTTCCAAATCCTCCTTCTCCTATAACAGTTTTGAAGTTATCAGTAATATTGACAACTTCAGTATAACCGAAGGCTTGATGTTTAGATTCCAATGAACCCCTTTTCTTACGATTTGTAGTCGCGACTGCAACATTGATAAAAGATATGCAAGATTGTGGAAAAAACATGACCGAGGTAGAAAAGTAGTAAAAATAGCTACTATTATAATTAAAGTACCTTTCTGTCTTTTGAATATCCAGATTCCAAGAGAAATCAAGAACATTACAAAAATTAATGCTGCAAACGATGCAATTAGTGGTACAAACAAACTCTTCTTTCCACATGATTCCGTTGTACAAAGATCAAGATTATCGTCCATGCTAAAAGAATTCAAAGGTGCAGTTAGCATTGGCAATATTTTCAATTGTTTTTGTCCAAATTAATATAGATTTGAGTATGAGGCATACCTCAATGATAGTGAACCTGTTTTTGATCTCTCAAGAAGTTCACTTGGAATTGATCCTGTAAGTTTGTTATTTCCCACATTTCTGATAGCATAGGACAAATATGACAAATTATATATCTTCTTATACTAATCAAGGAAATTACATTTCATACGGGACTTACAGGAATTTTAGTGAGCGCAGTTGTATCCGAAAATCAGGTAAGGGACCATTTAAGCTATTGTTTGACAAATCCCTGAAAAGAACAAACAATTTATGTGCAAAATTATAATTTAGAATCTCCAATTATAATAAAGAGAGGATATTTAACCAAATGAAAAGAGATTAGGAACTCACAAGTACTGTAACATAGTAAGATTTGAGATAGAAGATGATATCTTTCCTGTCAATCCACTTGAAGACAAGTTCCTGATTAATTGGTTCCATTACCAAATATGCATGCATGCATGCATGCTCAAAGTCAGATGATAATTGAGTTAAGTTGTTGAATTTATATATGCATGGATGGTTATAATATTGTAAGTAAACTTACAATGATGTGATTCTCGGAATGTTATTGCCATCAACAGTGCAATTTAGGCCTGTCCACATGTAATTCACAGGGGCACATGGATCTCCCTGCCAATTTCTAGCCACACCATAAACCTTCTTGATGCTTGTGATTGTATCAACTAATATTTGGTATTAATTAAAAATCTTTTCAAAAGGATTTCAACCGAGTTTGCATAAAATTTAATAAGAGATAGTATGTTTTTAAAATAAACTAAAGGGCTAGCTAGCTTACCATCATCTTGTTCCGTTTCTGATTGTGAGAAGTCTTTTGCCTTATAAATCTCAATGGCATTGAGAATGGGTGGAAGGGTTGAATTCTCTGTTTTAAACAGGGAAAATTCATACCTTGTTGTATTTACAACTAAGGGATATTTAGTATATAGGACTTGTTTTTGTCCATGGTGTAAAAGAAATGGTGTATAGACTAACATGCCATTCAGGGTGATATTGAACGCTCTAGTTTCATTGGCTTCCCGCTCTTCAAAGTCATAGAAGTATAAGTAGATGTAGTATTGGTCATTTGCATCATTTGCATCCCATGCAAAATGTAAAGGGGCACTTGCATTTACTGGTGTAACAGCAGTGCTCATCACAATTGCTGGTGGTTTATAATCATTATTATACAGAATTGATAGATTTACATTTTTAACTGAGGTACTTAATTGTCTCCCATCACTGGATAATTCATATGGATACCAGATGCGGTCATAAACATCATCGTTGTACCTGTATTCTGAGTCTGTATTACCTAAATCGTATCGTCTGAAGCGTGATAATACTGAATTAGCTGAGTCGTCTGTGGTATAAGTTGTATTGTCTAAAGGCCTCAATTCTATAGCTGAAATGAATGGAGTCCCTTTGTCTGTGTTAACAAGACATGGTTGTATGTAATTTTGTGATGGAGTGTAAATGATCTCGCTGATTTGGAAACGTGATACATTGTTGGTGATCTTGACTGTTTTCCACAGATTAGCTCCAAGATGAAGATCAAATTGTGGTGGTGCATTTAGATTATCATAGTTACCATAATAGAAAGTAGCTCTAATTAAATATTTAGTACCACTTGTTACATTTATTCTGTAACAATTTCTCACTCCATTAGGAAAACTCCTCACATATTCTATTTGTTGTTGTGGATTAAACACAATATTGTCTACATGTGTCTTCCTACTTTCACCGGTATCTATGAATTTGGCATCTGAAATGTAATTTATGTCTGTGCTGCTATCAGAATAGCTCGAATGTACAGATAGACCACAATCTAAGCTAATGAATCCTGATAGATAGATAGATAGATAAAAGAAATAGAAGAACAAATTAACATAATAATTAACTTCAGTAACAACGTACTATATATATAAATATATATATATATATATATATATATATATATATATATATATATGTCATCTAAATAAAGCAGCAAACAAACAAACAAACAAACCTGATTGATCTTGAGCTTGAGCTTGAGCTTGTATCAAACTCAAAATAATAATAGTAAGGACACCAAGCAATAATAGTGACATTCTCATCATCATTGTTTGCTTGCTTCAATAGATCATAGGGAGGGAGGGAGGGAGGGATACAATTAATGAATGCTACACAAAAAGGAAGTATTTATTACTATTTTTTAGTTTGTAGACCAACTAGACAAACACAATTTTATTAATGTCATGTTTTTATATTGTTTTGCCTATAAAATACCATGCCAATATGGTCAACTATGAAAGTAGAGTATGTCTAAACTCCAAATGATCGGATAGAGATATAATGGCTTGATTAGAAGAATTTTCCATGAAGAATTAGTGTGTGGTGCAAATTTTAGCGTACTGTGGTGTGCTGTGGAGGGAAAATCTGAGCCAGTCAATTAACAGAAGCAACTACGCAATTATGAGCAAAAGTTTCAAACGACTTTTAATATTGTTTGTTTGATTCAGAAGACCATAGGGACGGGACGGGACGTTTGTATCACGGTATAAAAAATGATTGTCCTTGTTATGTGTAACATTGAGCAAGGTCAAGGTGTGGTGTGAAATGAATATTTTTAGTTGTCATTCAAATTGGGTTTATATTGTCTTTAGTGATATTATTATGGTCCTATTAAATTTCAACCTTACGAAATAAATAGAGAGATAGATAATGTTACAATTTAGTTTTTGGTTAAGGATTATAACTAGAGACAAATCTAATCTAGTGATAATTTTGATATAACTAGTATGGAGTATATAAAGTTTGTATGATGTACTAACACATCATTCTTTAAATGAATTGCAATCATTTTAATTTTCAAACTATTTCGTTTACATTATTTGGTAACTGACAAAATAATTATAAAATATAAATATAAAATTGAAACGTCATCTGCATAACATCGAAACGTTAAAAATATTAAATTAAAAATATCACGTCATCACAATAAATGAAAAGTTGTAGATTGGAATCCTTGTGAATTAGTCATCCACTTTGTCTTTTTCCTCCTTATGCTGCATTTCCATTTACCTCTTTAATGTGTTAAGTTTCACCTGCTTTATCTTGTCAGCTCTAGCTGAGATTGTTTGTTTTATAAAACTGTGTTTAAAATCTTAACAGTCCAATTTTGAATCAACGGTGTTGATCAATTAATGCGTGAAATTGCATTCTTATTTTATTGTAGTAAATCTGGATTTCATGCATAGTTGCTTATGTAGACATTCTTTTGTCCATGTTATTATGCTGATCTAACCTTCTTCATTGTTCAAATAGAGTTGTTCACTCTCAGACTTTTCTCAGTCAATTTTACAAGGATTTTAGTTACACATTCTTAATTATATGTATTGACAATATTACAATCCTTAAATTTTCTTCCTAGAAAACAAAAAAAAAACAAATTATTTTATATATCGTACAAATGACTTAAACTTAATTTGTTCACATTTTGGAGTACCGATGGTGAATAGAGGAAGAGATCACTATAAACATACGGTAGTTACCTAGGAAAGGGAGCGGTTACTGATTGAAATAGTGATGAAGTCGATTTAATTACATCGTTTTCTCCTCCGTATCTTTGAACCATCTCCAAAGATAGACTGTCCTTTAGCTCCGCCAATATTTGGCTAATGTCCGGCCTTTCAGCAAAATTTGGTGAAATGCATAACATGGCTATCTTAACAACTTTCCGTGCTGAATCGATGCTGAATTCCCCCTCCAACTTTGAATCAACAACATTTTCAATATTTCCTTCTTTGATAATAGGAGTAATCCATTCAAGTATGTGAATGTTTTCTCCGCCTACTCTTACTATTGCTTGACGACCGGTGATCAACACAAATAGAACTATCCCAAAGCTGTACACATCATTTTTTTTATTTGTGTTTCCTGTTCTCTGAAACCTATTAACAAAACAAATAAATAAATTGCATAAATGATCCTTAAGAGTTAAGAATAAGTTTTATTTATTCAAAGTAAATGCTATAAAAATATTGCAATATGGATAATCTAATTTGGTTTTTCACATTAGCACTTACTCAGGATCAGCATAACCAAGTGTACCAGCAGGGCATGTGGATATATGAGAATCAACATCATTACCAAAAGCTCTACTTAGACCAAAATCAGAAATCTTGGCATCCATGTTTTCATCTAGTAATATGTTGGATGGTTTCAAATCTCTATGCATAATAGGTGGTTTACATCCATTATGCAGATAATCCAATCCTGAAAATTCACGCTAATTAAGTGCAACGTAAGGGTACACAATGCAAGAAACTAGAAAGATGTTGTCGTCAACAGTACATTACCGCGTGCTGCATCAATTGCAATGTTAAGTCTCTCATTCCATTTTAAGATATTTGTATTTTTCACTGCATGTACATTATAGGCATTAGTCTTGAAACTCTGAATCTCGGTATATTACTCCTTATAAAGTATAAACAGTTGTGTTCTAAAAAGTTTACTTAAGGACAAAACATAAATTACCTAGTAAGTGTTGTTGGAGATTGCCATTGGCCATGTATTCATAAATCAATGCTTTGATTTCGCCTTCGTCACAAAATCCAATGAGAGAGACCAAATTTCTATGATGAACAATCAATAGAAGTTGTGCCTGCGTTTTATATTTTATATCTTACGAAGTTAACTGAGAAGAATTCGCAATAGAAACTGTTGGTTCAAAAGCTAATTATAACCAAATTAGGATAACAAACAAACTAGTTAGTGTGTGCAAATAAAAACACAACAATAATAGGAGCAAAAAATAAAAACTTAATAAGATGTTTACCAACAATAATAACAATGTCTAACCTCTGATTGAAATTCCTTATAACCTTGCATTGATGATGGTGAAAGTATCTTAACTGCAACTTGGGTTTGATTTTGTAGAACACCAAGATAAACTTTTCCAAATCCCTGAAAACGAACAATTTATATGCACGATTACAATTTTAATCCTCAATACAAAGACAATAATCATTTGATAGAATGGATACAATACATGTTTGGATTGGCAGTGCATTTGGCAAAATTAACTGTTATTTTGCAAAGCTCGAAAGTGTGTAGTATATTTTTAAATTACAGTAACTCGCTGTAATTCTTACATGTTCACTGTCAATTCAAATCCAAATATGTACAGTTTCATCATTTAACCAAATGACATTAATATTAGACTGAGCCTCCCCCGCTTGCAGGCATAAGGTTGTATGCATCAATGCCAAACCTCCAGCTGGTAGGAGCCTCATACACAAGGGGTATGTTTGGATGGAAGATTTTCGAAGATTAAGTTTATTTTTTGACATATATTTAATACTTGAAAAAATAAAATTTTAAGTATTATCTTTTTTAGGAACATTTTAAAGCTTCCTTAATTTGAAAAAGAAATATAATCTTCTCTCAGTTATACAATCATCCGTCCAAACATACTCTTTCTTTTGCCAAAAAGTCTAATTAGGTGGTACTCACAAGTTTTGTAACATAGTGAGCTGTGATATAGAATAATGTATCGGCCCTGTCAGTCCACTTGAAGACAAATTCCTGGTGCCATATTCAGCATTAATTTCAGTGGATGGTTAAAGTTGTTGAACTTATGATGCATGATTTATTCAAGGGATTGTTTACTTACAAAGATGTGATTCTTGGGGGATTTAAGCCATTAATACTACAGTTTAGGCCTTCCCACATATACTTCACAGGAACACATGGATCTCCTTGCCAATTTCTAGCCACCCCATAGGAATCCTTAATTTTTGTGACAGCATCAACTAGAATTTTGTATTCACAAAGACAGTTCAAAACAATTTCAAGTCAAATGATACATAGTTTACTTTACACCACAAATGACACTAAAAATCATATGCTACATCTTTCACTAAATATAAGATCTCATATGCTACAATTTGTTAACTATTTTGTTTCACGAGTTTTATCATACAGAGTAGAATATGTTGGTAAAGAAATAATAAATGCAATCGAAAATATATCAAAAGGTCCTATATATCTAATGACAGAAGAGATAATATGTATGTCAAATAAACTAAAAGGCTAGCTTACCATCATCCTGTTGAGTTTCTGGTTGTGAGAAGTCTTTTACTTTATAAACCTCAATGGCATTGAGGATGGGTGGAAGAGTTGAATTCTGTGTCTTAGAAAGGGAAAGTTGATACCTTGTAGCTCCAGTCATTGGTGATGTACTAAATATGGTATTTGCTTTCAGGTAGGTTGGAGTCAATGGTCCATAGGGAAGCTCTCCTTGAACTGTCATATTGAATGCTCTAGTTTCATTAGCTGCCAGCTCTTCAACCTCAGTAAAGTGTCTGTAGAGATAGTATTGATCATTCACACTATCTGAATCCCAATGAAATTGTAAAGGGGAGTTTGCATTTGCTGGTGTAACAGCAGTGCTCATCACAACTGTTGGAGTTTTAAAATAATTTTTCTGAATTACAGCATCATTGTTAAATGGTGTGCTTAATCGCCTCCAATCATTGGATTCGTACGGCAACCAGATGCGGTCATAAACGTCATCTTTGTACCTGTATATATATATATATATATACCAAAAAAAATATCCCATATTAGTAGTTGAATTTGAAGTGCAAAAGAGAAGTCCCATTGATTTTGTCACAATAAACACTTATGTGTACCAAAACATAATTGATCTAGTGGTGATTGACGCTGGACTTGGTAGGGAGCATCACGGTCCCCCGCAACTGCGTTTGGGAGGGGGTTGAAATCACTTGATGCCATAACTCACCCCGAACCGAATTAATTAGTCGGCCCAGTAGACCGGATACTTGTGGTAAAAACCAAAAAATAAAAACTTTGTATATAGCTAACTAGAAGTAACCATTTTCCAATTAATGTTGCATGGTGGTGCTAATACCTTCTATATGTATAATCGATTCCCAAATCCTAAATTTGATTTTAAAGGCATTTTTTTAAGGTTTTTCCAATATTTTTCTTCATTTAAATTTTTTGGTAGTTACTTTCATTGTTTTGGAGCAACCATTATATTATATAAGGCCACAACATCCAACAACAAAAATTGAACTAGCTGATTATTTTGTTTCTATAGTTTTACCAAAAATAAAATAATAATGTATATACTGTTATTACCTATATTCTGAGTTTGTGATGGATCCTAAATCATATCGCTTGAAGAGTGATAATACTGATTTAGTTGAGTATGCTGAGTCTGTGACATAAACTTTATTGTTCAAAGGCCTCAACTCTATAGCTGAAATGAATGGAATCCCTTTGCCAGTGTTAACAAGACATGGTTGTATGTAATCCAATGATGGAATATAAATGATCTCGCTCATTATGGTGCGTGATGCATTGGGGAACTTCACTGTATCCCACACATTAGCTCCAAAATGAAGATCAAATTGTGGTGGCTGATTTAAATTATCATAGTTTCCATAATAGAAAGTAGCTCTTACTAAATATTTAACATCAATGTTTACACTTATTTTGTAACAATTTCTGACTCCACTAGGAAAGCTTCTTACAAAATGTAGTTCTTGTTGATGAGTAATCATCTCTGCAGGTGATATACTCTTACTTACACCGGTATCTATGAATTCGGCGTCCGATATGTAATTTATGCCTGTAATCTTCTCAGTGTAGTCTGAGTTTTCAGGTAGGCCACAATCTATGCTAATGAATCCTGAGAAAAGATATTTACGTGTGAATAAAAGAAAACTTCAGCTATAATATTATGTGGTAACAGCTATATATGTGACATAAAGCAACTATATATATACAAATTAATAACCAAACCTGATTGATCTTGAGCCTGAGCCTGAGCCTGTATGAAAACCAAAATAGTAAGGACACCAAGCAATACTGAAAGAAAATGCAAAAACATTCCCATAATTGTTTGCTTCATTATATTAGCTAGGGATAGTACTGTTTAATGTTTATCAATGATATGAGTGTTAATGCTATATATACAAGGAAGCATTATATTTATATATACTGCTACAGATTCGCATTCCTACCTTTTCAATTTAAGCTGTCAAATTTGTCATGTTTTACTAAGTATTAGTTTTTCAAAATACTTTACAAATATCTATATAATTTTTGTGTCATATATGATGAAATATTTAAGAAAAAATAAACTTTTATTCAACTTAGAATTTTGACTGTAAACGAAAAAAAACACTTAGAATTTTGAGTTTAATTCAATCCAATGTGAAACTTTAACTTACAATCCTAATCCGCAATCTAACATCAAGAATCTCTCTCGCTCCCCCATCAAGTTGAACTAAAATTCACTACGGCCCCAATTTAGAGGTGTGGTTGAACGGTTGAAGTTCATCCTCTCTTAGCTAAGGGTCGAGAGTTCGATACCAACCATGTGCAAAGTGAAGTCAATAGAAGCACAAAGATTTTTATGATTGTAAACAAACAATGGGTGTGTTTGTTTAAGATTTAAAAAAAATCATTTTTTCTCAAAAAAATGTAGAGATTTTTTTTGTAGAGATTTTGAAGAAAATCTAAAATTACTTTGTGTTTGTTTATGATCATAAAAATCTATTTCATTTTAAAAATAGATTTTTAAAAAAGCTATTGAATTTATCTTTTCATTTTAAAGATAAAAATGATTATTTTATAGAAATAATAGATTTTTTTGCAAAATAAAATCTGAAACAAATGGGACCAAAATTAACTTTAGATTTTTTTTAAAAAATCACTTTTTTTAAAGCTTAAACAAATGTGTCTTACATCTTTACCAAAAACCTTAATATATGTATGATTGTCATCTTACTTATATGTCGCTCGACTTCAACTTTTTATATGTAATGTAGGACTTTAATTTATACTTTACATGTCACAAAGAGTATGCCTCGATTGTATGTATAAACTTGGGAAGAATCCTCTCCTTTTTTTTGAATATATACTAATAAATTTGAATTAGGTGTGTATATATATATATATATATATATATATATATATATATATATATTAGTAAATGAAAAATGTTTGTTATTTTAAAAGAAATAATTATTAAAAGATGCATCTAGAAGTTTTTTTTTCATTTTTTATTTTTACTAAGTCTAGAAGAATTTATTAGAGTATACTACTATGTGATAATGTGAGCTAGGTACCTAGTGAGATACTACATGAGATAGAGATAGAGATATATATATATATATATATATATATATATATATATATATATATATATATATGTCATGGTTAGGAGAATTTTCCATGGAAAATTAGTGTGTGGTGCAAATAATTTTGAAGAAAGATCAAGCTATCACTGAAATGAAGATCTAGACTAGAATAGAGCAACATTATCAGAAAACAACTTGAATCTTTGTTTGATCAGAAGACTCATACATAACTCCAAGTAACTAAGTCGTTGGAATTGGATCATACAATATTCTACAGTTACGAGCATGATCAATGTATGATTCCAATTGGATGAATGTACTTCAATGGTAGTATATGAGTTAACCGGAGCAACATTATCAAAAAACAACTTAAATTTTTGTTTGATTCTAAAGACTCATACATAACTCCAATTAACTAAGTCTTTGGATGAGATACTTTGAGTTTTAAGTTTATAAAATTAATCTCTAACGTCATTTTAAATTAAATACATGTTCAATGCATCCTTTTAAATATTGTCTCATAAATGTAATTCAGTTGATAGCTATTAAAGATATTATTATACTGATCAAATTTTAAATCCAAAATTCAATTAAATAATAACCTTCCAAAAGCTTCTAAAAATAAAAAATAAATTAAAAACTTAAAATATTTGATACATGATCTTCACTACAAATAGTAATTCATACAACAATCTTAAACCATCAAAGCATATATAAATAAGGGTACTTGCAGCTTAATAGCTTATTCCCTCTACTACATATTCCTAAACTAATTATCATGCTAATTAATTTTCAACTTCAAGGCTCCAATGTTTCACCACTTCAGCTTAGGAGGGAAGTACTGTAGCAAAAAAAATGCATTAGTAAAAACTTTAGAATATGAAAGAAAAAAAACATCATTTTTATTACTACTTTTTTCAATTGGAAGAAAATGAAATAAAATCTTTCTAGAGGTTCTGACCTTTTCAATGAGGGAGATATAGTATGGTTTCACCTTTTCAACATCAACTCTAACCTTGCTCTTGCTGTAGAGATCATATTTGCTACAAGTGATTCAAGGTAGAACAAGTTAGAGAAAATATTGACCAATCTTTTATTTGCAAACATAATAATACAAAATTGAAAATAAATAAATTTTTGTCAAAAAAAAAAATTGAAAATAAATAAATAAAATTTCAATTTTGATACACTGCTATTTAGTGTAAACATTTTACAGCGACAATAAATCACAATTTATTGTATGTATGATTTTATAAGTAATTACGATTAAAGTCAAATATTTTTATGAACCGACAATTATGATTGATTGACGGTGTAAAAACAATGAAATCCAATAAAAAAAAATTATGTAATGTTACTTGAAAATGTGGAGCCATTTGAGATTCTCAACATCCTCATCATTCATCAAGTGTTTATAGGCTCCTTCCCTATGTAAGGCTGCAAAACAAAACAAAAAATTGTATCAAATATAAGATTGCAAATAGACCATTTGGTTAGTTATATATATGAATTTATAGTGTTAATTTTAGACAAGAAAATATTTTTGGGTCTAACTTCTAAGTTGAACTTACCATAAAATGAATGGTATCTTATAATGAACATAGCAGCTGAAGGCAGAGTAGTTTTGTTCTCCTTTGCCACCTGAAAACAACATACAAATTTTAGACATTTTCTTCATTGATTATAAAATAATATCATTAAATAATAAATATCCTACATTAGAAAAAAAATACTCCTAAATCTTTTGGATTTTCAAAGGACTTGCCAGATACATGTAGTCATCATGCCCCCATGACATCATCACATTGTTAAGTCCACATTTCTCAGAGTAAATTCCACATCTAGTGTTGTATGCAGAGTTGTTATAGTCTGGATTTTCCTTAAAATACTGAAAATGAGAATATAAAATATGTTAGGTGTTTAATTTCAGTGAAAAAAAATCACCACCCAAATAGAAAATAAGTTGATAGGTTACCTTGTGATGAACAATTGATTCATCAAATCTGCAACCAACTGGGTATGTGTCACCTATATAAATATAGAAAATATTAGAGACCATAGTTTCATTTAACAACAAAAAAATATCAAATTAAGCATGACACTTACCAACAACAGCCCATTGAGGAAGTCCTCCAAAACTGGGAAGGAGAAGCACTTTGCCAAGATCTATATTGAATCAAATTGGTCAAATATTATAATTATTCAGTTAATATATCATCTCTTTTATTTCAAATTTTTCATGTTAAACCAAAAATGCAAAGAAAAAAAAATTCTAGCACATAAAAAGATGATGTTTATCAGTTTATATAATGGAATCATAAATACAATGTAAAAGGGTCATTCCATCTCATTGTCTAACGACCGACTAATATGATAATCGAACCTGAGAACTTGAGAAAAGCATACTCTCAGATTCTTCCATGTCATATTAACGGCATTTAAAGGTGGCGTATGTATCATAAGAAAATGACAAATAATATGAGACGGTAAATATTTTAGAAGTGATACTTAATATGAGACGGAGATAGTACCATGAATAAGTCCAGTTAAATGGAGCCAATCTTCATTTGGATAGTCCTTTCTTATAGCTTCCGCTGTTTGTAGCAAATGCTCGATTTGTGGTTCATCCAAGTCAGGATCACTCTCATCTACCACTTCATTAAGAAGTTCACAACATTCCCATATGCTCATCTCAACTCTATTCAATTTTCCATATTCCTCTCTCATTTTCTTCACCTGTATTATATAATTTTCATATTAATAACCATTATTTATACCTTCACAATTTTAAGTGTATGCTAATTGTTACTTGCTAGCACAAATTGTGACAAATGTGTTGGATCATGAATGAGATTAATGCTTACAAAATCAAAGGATTGGTAAATGTGGTTTTTCCTGTAGAAATTCTCTACTCCTTCTTGTCTCTCACTTTCAGCTTCATAATTCCTGATTAACAATGGATTATATTAATGTAAGATAATTGTAAAAGTATTTTAACATGTCAATTCATTATTTATTTTCTTAAATCATTATGTATGTTTTGTTAATAGATATTTTGTACAAAAATAGGAGGCATGGGCTTGATGGGCCTAACAAAAAAACAGAGAAGGGGAAAAATCAATTGGATCAGACTGACACAATAAATAATATGGGCCTAAACAAAAATATTAAAATAATATGGGCCTATATTCTCTTTGTGTCAGGTTTTGGAGGTAGAACCCGAAGTTTATGCACAAATTCGGCATCTAGAATCTAAAATAAGGGCAAAAACTAAGCCCGCACAAAGTTCAGGTTCTACATCCTGAACTTTAATTCGTGATCTATATTCCAAATTTTTCTTAAATATATCCAATTCATATCTAAAGGTAAAAATGGTGGATTTTAAGAAATTGTAGGGGGTGACAAATTTTCAAATATTAAAAAACACTCTCGATTTAAACATAAAAACAAGTACGTTTTTGTCCAATTTAACTCATCTGAACGTGTGAAAAAACAATGTTTCTTTACATTTTGTTGGGTAAATTTGGTGAGGTGTTGTTTTCAAGAAATCCGTAGAGGATAAATGTAACTTTCAAAAACTTTAACCTTTCCATATTAGTACTATTAAACAATTTGTATGTCTTTGGATTAAAATTTGTATTTTTGTTTGAAAATACACATTTAACCAGAAATATACTAATACCTCTATTTATTTTCATAAAAGACAAGTAACTTTTAGATTATTTTTTTTGACTAGTGGTTACTTTTAGATTTTTTAAATAATAAATTTATCCAGTGGATAATATGTGTAATTCGGAATAAACATATTATGAGGTATCTTTTTGTATGTAGACATTAAAATTGAGTCAATACCTAAAATGAAAATATTTTACCATCCAAAAGGAAAAAGTATTAACAGATATTTTTAGAAAACAAAGAATAAGGTTAACAAACAATAATGTAAATTTGTGTGTGACAAATGAGTTGAATTGAAAAATGAACCTATAAGTGTGGCCAAATGAGTTGGCCTGTGGCATAACAAATCCACCGTCCAACATCAACTCTCTTTCATCATTAGCATACACCGTCTTTGCCTCTATCTCAGATCCTGTAATAATAATAATAATAATAATAATAATAATAATAATAATAAACCAATTAATTAATAGAAGAAAAAAAAACTAATCCACAATTTTGAGCACATTTTACACTTTCAAATCAACCAAACTCTTATAGATTCTGTTTCAATCTGGATTTAGTTAAGCAATTCAGACTTAAATCAACATATATTACAAAGTTAAAATATAAACCGTTTGATCTTGATCCAACAATTCAGATTATTTGATCAAACAAATACATGATCTCAAGGAAACCCAAATCATGGAAGAAAAAAAACAGATATGCACAAGTGAGAAAACAGTATGAAAAAATTTAGTCAAAAAAAAATTATAGGACAATTTTATTTTTATTTTGCAATTAGATCAAAGAAAAAAAATTAGCACAAACTTTCTGTGAAAATGAAAAAATAAATGAATTTTGTTATAAAATTAAAATAAAATAAAAAAATCTATATAAAAAAAATTGTGAGAGAAAAAAAATTACTAAAAATAAAGAAAAGTTAAAAAAATTACCAAAATGACCATGTTGATCAATGAGGATAGTCATGTTGTTGGTGAGAGAAAATTGATGAAAAATGAAAGAGAATAAGAGAGCTAAAGTTAAGAGATTGAAAATACAAAAAGGAGAAATTTGAGGTATGATGGGGTGGCTGTTGGATTGATGCTATTTATAACTTGCCGGAGAGCCCTTCCCTGAGAATTGGGACTTCATAAGTCCTTCTCTGAAAATCCTTACATTACATTTTCTTTCTTCTCATTTTTAGTACAAATTAGCAACATGTTTATATCAACACTTTCATTTTTCTATATACATAAATATTAAAAATATATTAATAACTATATTACCATATCTCACCAAGGAAAATGCCAATTTCTTCCACAATTTAATAAATTGTATTCAAAGATAAAGTGGAAAACAAGTTGCCAATCTTAAACAAGACAAGAGTAGAGTCCCATATAAGAACGAAAGTGATTAATTTTTATATAATTATTATATTCTATTCGTGTTTAAATTTTAGTATATGTTTAGCATATCCTTTACAAAACTACCATGCTGGGATGATTACTTTATTTAATCAACATCTGATTGATCAGAATAAATTAAGTAAAATTAATAATCTTATTTATGTAGGTTGCTAAAACAACTTAGTAAAATCACTAGTTTCTGATTATTGCATTTTGACCCATAGATTATAGAATGATCAACCAACAGTTAAGTCAAATCATATCCATAAAGTCTCATACTCTCATTCAAGTTTTTTTTTTGGTTACATTTTTTCTTTTCTTTTTTTCCTTAAGTATTTTTGTGTAGGAGTGTATATTATGAATTTAACTTTTTTTTTAAGAAAATTAGGATTATAGTTTATAAATGCAAGTCAAAAGTTTCAGTATTAAAAAAAATAGTCAAAAGTTTATTTTGTTTATTTGAATTTATTGACTTATTTTTTTAATCTAAACATTTTGATTCTAATTTAATGTTGAGACTAGTATTTTCATTGCCGAACGCATTGATTATTCTCCACGCTGGATTGAAGACGCATCAATGGATGGAACAATTAACAAAAAGATTATTTAAGGTTGTTCTGTACACATAACAAAAGTCGAACCATCAATCTTTGATAAAGAAGAATGAGTCTCAACCATTCAACAAAAACTTGAGTTATTTTTATTGATTAATTAATATTAATATATTTAAGTCAAAAAATTAATATGAATGACTTGAAATATTTGTTTTTCATATAATAAAATAAATTCAAGTAAATTAGTACCTATAGAATTTTTTTTTCCAATGAAGCAAAAAAGTACCAATGGAAATTATGTAAATTTGATTTGAGGACTCACTATTTTTCAAGGACTCAATTTATTGATAATAAATTTCAAAAAACTTACTATATAGATAATGATATTTATAAATAAAAAAATCAACATGAGAGACAGTAGGTGTATTTTGGTTTGATCAATTAAGACAAAATGACAGAGGTTTGGATTTGTGGGACCCACAATCGGTGATATTTTTTGTGATAAGTGAGTCAGCAATGAGTTGGATATGATAATATATCTGCATCATGTGGGGTCCAGTGACGTGGCATACAGTCAAAGTTGACACAACAATGTTGTTTTATAAGGCGCGCTTCATTAATTTCTTCGCTACTGGTTTTCTTTCACCGCCGTTCGTTCTTGCTTGATCTTAAGATGTGACACGTGTTACTTGATTAGTTCAACACGTCCAATTTAAAGCATTTGTGACCTACACGTCCTAAGTTAGTAAAAATTTCATGGTTTTTCTATTAAAAAATATTTATCACAATAATCTATCCGATTGTAGAAATTTTAATAAATTCTCAACTCTTTTTTTGACAAGAATAATTTCTCAATTTTTTTTGTACTAAAGTAAATTCTCAACTTATTTACTCCTTTTGTCCTAAAATAATATTTTTGAAAATAAAAACACAAATTTTTAAGTGAATTCATCTATCAATCTAATTCAAAAAAGACTATTTCGTCTATCAATCTAACTCAATTCTTAAATTTTTAAAAGATCTTACTAACTAGTGTTCTTGAGGTAACAAAAGTAATAAATTTATATTAAAAACAACATTTTATATACCTTTATAATTTTAATTACACAAATTTCAATTTTTTTTTTATATTTGTGTTAGGGCCTCAAAGGCACTAGTTAGTTAACATTTTCCTTTTTTAAAATAGTGGAATTGTCCCTCAATTTGTTTACTCTTTTGTTTCAAAATGAATATTATTTTTTATAGAAAATCAAAATAATTTACCATTTCAATATATATATTTAATTTTACTCTCTAATTAATACTATTTTTGTCTCTAAATATAAGACTATTAACTAAAACAAAATTTAAAGGTCTTATAAAAAAGACAAGAAAGAGTCTTACAATTAGAGATGGAGATGGAATTACTTACATCACTTTTGGTTCAACATAAAACACATTATACTTATGATAATTGTAAATATATTAATACTTATTAAAATTATTTTATTAAAAATGTTATTATTTCTTATTAAATGAGTCCTTTCATCAAGTTCAAATGTTAAACATGTGGACATGGAACGTTAAACCGCTATTCACTATTTGTTCATGTCACTTCCACGTATGCAAAGACCATTTTGTTAAAACGAATAGTTTGAGTTTACTATAGCAATTAAGCTACATTAAGAAGCTCAAAATACGATGGATGATTGTAGCTCTCATGTTCAAAGTCCAAAGAAAGCAACCAAAAGAGAAATTTTAGCAAGAATATGATGACGTTTCTGCTTAATGGATGAATTTTCCTTGTGGATCCATGACCATATCATTTAAATTACTTAATTTAACAAGAATGAATTCTCCTGAGGTTTTCAGGGAAACTAGGATGAAAGCAAGTCCATGTAGCAAAATTCAGTGGATACAAAATTTCCAATGAAAATTGAGATTGTTTTTGCTTATACCGAGTCCTTACAGTGCTAGTGACTACAATGAGAAATCAAAATTCGATACCATCTAACAGTGAGGTTAACAGAGAATATGTACATTCATGGTGCAGACAAGAAAAGAACAACATAGTATAGATCACAGAATAACATGAAGTTAACCACCTTTGGGTTAGGCTTTCCGTCACGGAATAAACATTAATCAACTTCTCCTGTACCTGAATATTGATAGCTATTGCTGTTTGTCTTTTGTATCAAAATTTCATTCTTTTTGCAGGTCCTTGATCAATTATGGGATCAACAGTTGGTGCTTGTGGCTCAGCTGCTTCCTGACTTTCAGGGCCTTTCTCAGTTTCTGCTGTTGAAGGCGGAACATACCCTTCTGGAAATGGTGGTGGAGGCGGAGCTGGCGGAAGCTGCAGCAGCAAGTAAACACTCACTTACAATCAACTATTGTTTAGTCTTAAAAAAGAATAGGTTTAACCATAGTTAACACTAATTAACAAACTCACAATCACATCTACTCGATTACAATTCTACATTTAGGACTACGAATGTGTTGGGAAAACCTTTCATTTGTTGTTACACAAAAAAACACAGCGAAAGGATCACCATCTCTTAACCAATTTTTCTATCCGGCAAATAAACTTTTGACAATACAGAGCAAAGAGAAAAGAGTAATTCTATATGCTCCTAATGAATTAACAAAGAAGTAAGTTTTTTATGGGCTAAGAATTCTATTCTTCTTATGGCTAGATCCAACCTCTGGCCCCCATGGAAAGGAGAAACAAATTGCAAGGATTAAGAAAAACCCATTTAGTATTCACTGCATTTTTCTTCAAACAACAGGAAAACACTGAAAAAAAGCCTTGAATTATATTAATCCCACTTTCATCCTAGAATGAAAAGGAAGATTTACATAGTTCTTGGATTTTGAATAAATTAATGCTCCTAAATTTCAATTAAAAAAATTAAATGTGGTGCGGCCAACCCCATACTGAAATTTTAAATAAAGGTTAAATAATTTATATAATTTCTTTGAAAATAAAAAGTTAATTAAAACTAAATATGTATTCTTGGGTTCCTAACATATTCATAATCAATAACCAAAACACAAGTCTTGAGCTAAATTAGCTAATACACAGGGTGGTATCAAGTATCATGACTGGTTAACCGATGAGGATTCAGAATATCCAAAGAAGCCCGAGGTTAGAAATAGAGTAATTGGTCGCAACAATATAAAAGGACAGACCAGCACATGAAGAACAGAGGATGTAAAATCAGAAACGGAAAACATAGCATGTAAAGAATAAGGTGTGGGTGCAAGTGCAGCAGCTTATGCCGGGAAACCACAGGGATTGGGCAGAAAAATGAGGGAGAACTGTGTGCTTCGGAAGAAAAAGGCTCTGAAGTATAAGGGTTTCTATCTGTTTCTGAAAAGAGAAGCGCAAAATCCTATTGTTCTACCTAATCAGTAAACTCTGATAAGGGAGGGGAAAAGGAGGTTTTTGATTGCCCTTGAAATTGCGGCTGTCAAAGGCGTGATTTAAATTTTAACACCTATCCCAGGTTCCAGAGCAGCCACAACTGGAAAACTAAAAGTAATAGAAAGAAGGAAATTGTAGCAGCTATTTATGGTGTTTTTTCCCCACGCAAAAGCATGCAATTGCAGGATGACAATCATGTTTAATATTTGATCATTTGAGTAATTGGACGGATAAGATAGCAGGATCATAAATCACTCAAGATTTTTACAGAATGTAGAAGATGATCTCTATATAAATATTGAGCAGTGCTATTCAATACGAAAAACAAACCTCACAAAACACGGAAAAAAAAACGTTTTTATTAGTTTTATTAAAAAAATCTTAACTAAAAATAGAAAAATGTACATAAAGGTTTTGCGGAAATCACCACGTCTTTCGTCGGTGTTAAGAATCAGTGACATAAAGCATTTTCCATAAAATAAAGCATTTTCCTATAATTTCATAAAATAATCGAAAGGTTTTAGCTCAATCTTACCTAGGCTTTTTTCTTTTTAATTAAAGTTTTTAGAAACTTGTAATAATGTGCTATGTGATTATTTGAAAAGGAAATGATGGAAAGGAAGTTGTATATCAACTCACCTTGCGTTGCAAGGATGCAAGAATATGATCCACTCGCTTAATTTCTTTTAAGTCAATTGTCTCCTTAGCCGCCTTTGGTTCCGACACCGTAGTCTCCTTTTCAGAATCAACTGACCCAGCAGAAACACAATTCAGTTAATGTGCATAGAATCAATAAACAAATCCTTGTTCAAAAATTTCAACAAGAACATGAAATACAGGCAGACTGAACATAAAATTTAACAAAACTCATGAAAATAAGATGCCAAAGTAACACGAGAGTTGTCAAAAATCAGCCATGGCGGATATCGGTGGCAGAATTTGAACAGGGTGCCACGGAAAGGAAGTGGCTTGGTGGATTTCACATGGCGGGCCATGGCAGCCGCCACAAGGGTTATGGACATGGCGGAGCTACAGAAAATAGAAAGCTGAGTTTTTTGTCAAAAAAATACACAAAACACAGGTTACTGTAACACTAGTAGAATTTTCCTGTTTGCTTACAGTTTGCAAACAACAACCTTACACATGGCTTAAATAAACCTCATCAGCTCATCTAAGTTTCTAGTAAGTAAAGAACTAAAAATCTAATAGCCTATCCAATTATCCCCTTTCAATGGGCCAAGGGAGGAAAGCTAAGCTACGAATGCTGTTAACTAGAAACGTATAATGATTCACCATAAACTGAAATGATTACCATAGTTGTATAGCTTTAGTGACAATACAATTATTAAAAACCCTGCCAAGTTTCTATCACATTTGCATACAGGGTTTAAAGCGAGTGGATTCTCTCCAATGAAAATCCCTCCAGTTAAATCTGACCCATTAAAAAACGGAGATTAAAATAAATAAAAAATGGTAATAGTGTGTTTTAATGGCGAGGATTGAAAATGGAGAGAATCCACTCCCGGGACTCAAAAAAGTCGACGGCCACAATATGTGCCGTGACGTCAAAGTATTTGACAGTCTCAATGATTGCAACACAACCACAATTAAAACAACAATGACTGCAATTCCCCATTGTATTAAAAACCATGACGCGGATGCAATTTAAAACATTGTTTTTGTAAATCGTAACCGAAAGAAGAAAAGAATGAGCTTACTGTATCCTATCTTCTCCAACTTAGAAGCAGCTGTAGTAAATGCCTTTTCAATATAATAAAGAGCCCTTCCCTACAAGATCAATGTCACAAACATTATTGAAAAAACCATCCAAAACTCATAAAGTAAAAAACCACTAAAAGCAAAACTAAATAACCCTCCAAACCGACACATCGAATGCGTCTCCGGTGTCCGACACAACATTCATTGACACATGTAATTACATTCAATTTCTTAAACTATAATCAGTGTATACGTGTCAGTGTCTAGTATACTTAGTTTGTTGAATAATACTAGTGTTATGAGTTAAAAATTAAATTTTTTTGAAAACATAATAAATTAATGAATAATAGAGAAATAGAAGATACAATTCTAGCAGCAAAAACATTAGATAACTGAGGAGCTTGATAAATAGAACCATCCAAAATATAATAAGCAAGCAATGGTGTAACTTTATCAGGACCATCCCTCTTCTGCTTCCTCATAACAAATAGATGAGGCTCCATAACTTCACTTAACACATACTCTAAACCCGTCATTTTCCTAAACCAAACAAAACCCTAATAATCGTTAATCGCTAAGAGTGAAAATTGAAATTGAATTTGAAAGTGAATAATAATACATTAGGTTAGGGTTAACGTACGTGAGTTGAGAGAGATCGAGTGGGTGTTGAGATCGCATTCGGAGTTGTTCGTTGTTAGCAGTCCAATCGTAGAAAGGTGATAAAGCGAAGTAATCGAAGACGAGGTTACGATCGAGTGGGTATGTGTTTAGCCATAATTGATCTCTGAAGCATATTCCGGTCATGTCTGTACCTGGTGGTTGTGCCGTTGCTACTCCGTCTAACATTCCGCCTCCCGGTGCAGCCATCTCCCGGCGCCGCTTCCCTTCGTTCTTAACTTTGCTTCTCCGTCTCCGACTTCAATCACTTCCTCTCCATATTTCTTCCTATAGTAGAGTTATAAATATTGTAGAGGGTATAAAAGTATTTTACTCTCATTTATGTCGCACTTTTATGTATTTATATCTTCAAATAGAGTAGTACGTCCCAAAATATAAGACTCATTTTGATTACTGCATATTCGTCAATGCATAATTTTGATCACTAATACTTTTAATTGTGCATTAGTAAAAATTATAAAAAATTTATATCTTGAAAATACTTATCAAAACAAATCAAACAAGATCTTATATACTAATATTTACATCTATAAATTATAAAAAAAAATACGGTCAAAACAAAATAAGTGAATAGTAACATTTTGTCAAAAGATGTCTTATATATTGGGACGGAGGTAGTATAATGGAAAGTGTGGTTGAGTTGGTGAAGTTCATATCTCTTTAATTAAATGTTGAGAGTTTGATGTACACTTCAATTACGAAGCGATTTTAAAATTTTAGGTTAATTTTTTCATTTTTAAGATGTCTTCAATTCAGCGAGAGAATTATCACTCTATTATGTGGTGGATACTCTCGATTGAACAAATAAAAGTAATGGAGAAAGTAGAAATGATTAAAAATGAAGAGGATTTCAATTCAATTCAGGTGACGACGTGAGATTCTCTCCATTTAATCTATGTTTGATATCGTGATATGATTGTGTCAAAATTGAATTAATCCACTATGATTTTGCAAAATACTATACAACTTAGATCTTTCAGAAACCACAATCGATAACTGTTATTTTAGCATATTTATGTGATACCAAACATGCTCCATTCAACCCATTGTAATTTTGTAAATGACATAGAAATTGATCCAAGGGCTGAGATTATGATGCTTTAATATGAGTTTTGTTTGTTTAACAACTTAGCCGCCGTCATCTTCCTCCACCTTCTGCTCGTCACCTTCTCCATGCCACTGTTACTACTTACTATGTCTCAATAATTTCGACTCATCTTCTTCATTCTCTTCCTCGT
This sequence comes from Trifolium dubium, assembly GCA_951804385.1. NCBI lineage: Eukaryota > Viridiplantae > Streptophyta > Magnoliopsida > Fabales > Fabaceae > Trifolium > Trifolium dubium. The sequence continues at coordinate 2,140,161 of OX638073.1, read as the reverse complement.
AGCACACAACAAAACACACTGCTCCAACGTTATTAATGTCCAAAGATGAAAAGAAACATTCGATTTCATCAATTTTCAACAACATCAATCCAATCCCACAAAAAAACACACTCTCGATTTCATCTACCTATACCTCATCGAACAGTTCCACAACCAAAAGGACAAGATTTTGATTTCATTAACGTTTTCCACAGTCACTTAATCCACTCACAATGGGAAAAACTCACACCTTTATCAAAAACATTAACCCCATTCAGAATCCAACACATTCTCTTAAAACTTCAAAACGACCACGTTTTATCTCTCAAATTCTTCAACTGGGTTCACACTCATAACCCTAATTCTCATACCCTTCAAACCCATTCATTCCTTCTTCACATTCTCACTAAAAATCGAAACTTTAAAACAGCACAATCAATTTTCAGTAAAATCATCACCACCCATTCAAATCTGTTTGATTCATTGCTTCATTCCTACACTCTCTGCAATTCTTCACCACTTGTTTTTGATACCCTTTTCAAGACTTTTGCTCATATGAACAAGCTGAGAAATGCCACTGATACTTTTGTTAAAATGAAGGAATATGGGTTTTTTCCAACTATTGAATCTTGTAATGCTTTTCTTAGTTCAATGCTTTACCTTAAAAGACCAGAATTGGTTGTATTGTTTTATAGTGAAATGAGGAATAGTTCTATTTCACCTAATGTTTTCACTCTTAATATGGTTGTTTCTGCTTATTGTAAGTTAGGTGAATTGCATAAAGCTACTGAGGTTTTGGAGAAGATGAAGGATATGGGTTTGTGTCCTAATGTTGTTTCTTATTGTAAGAAACAACATTAGGACACAAACCCAGTCTGCCTGTATTTCATGTTCTTGTTCTATATGCTACTCTCTAGCTTATATATAGAGATGCTATCAATGTAATTATCAAGCAAAAAATGAATGAAGAAGTTTAGTTTATAGTTTGTTAGTATAGTTTTAGTTTCTTAGCAATTTAATTCATAACAAATGTCATGAATAGTCCTTGAGTCCATTAGTAGATTTGTAGGTCCAAGTCCATTTATGATTAATTTCTAGAATGTTCTATATGCTACTCTCTAGCTTATATATAGAGATGCTATCAATGTAATTATCAAGCAAAAAATGAATGAAGAAGTTTAGTTTATAGTTTGTTAGTATAGTTTTAGTTTCTTAGCAATTTAATTCATAACAAAGTACGAGTAACATCATGGTAGGTACCAATACCATTGGTTCTTTGGAAGGATCTCTGATAATTAATAGTTCGTTTTGGTATTTAAATGTGTGAATTAATGTAATCTAAATTATAGAATGACTATTTGAAAAACAAATTCAAGTTTTTCAAAACCCGAAAATGATTCAAGAATAACCAATACCCAGCTCAAGTGGTTAATAAACAAAATGATGAATTTCGAGAGAATTCGAATTTGATGTATAAGAAGAACAATTTCTTAGCTATGCTTTACTTACCTCTTGACCGAATGCCAAACTATTAGATCACATTTCCTAAAAACTAAAGAGTTAATACAAAAAAAAAATGATTCAAGAATAAAAATGATATTAATAAAAGAGACGTTTATAAATATATTTGGAGAGAGGTACAAAACATAGAGAGAGAGTTAAAAACCAAAAAAAAAAAAAACATAGAGAGAGTCTAACCATCACTAATTTTTTGAAGACTTAAATGCACTTTTGATCCCTTTATTTTGATAACTTGAAATTTTGATCTCCCTATTTTAAAAATTACAATAACTTTTTAGTCCTCTATTTCAAAAGTCAACATCTTTTTTAATCTTCTCCCATTTTTTAAGATGTGGCACCTCATTAAGTGTCATGTCAATAATTGGTGTGCCACATCATAAAAATTGGGAAAAAAACTAAAAAAGATGTTGACTTTTGAAATAGAGGGACCAAAAAATTAATTTGAAAGTAGAAGGTCCAAACCTTAAAAAATATCAAAATAAAGGGACCAAAAATGCATTTAAATCTTTTCATAAAAAGTTTCCTCGTAGCTGCTTAAAAATGAAATTGAAACTAGTTCGTTTGATATCCATTTTTTTTCTTTCTAAACTTGTCTCATATCATAAAATAAATGCATTAAAAGAAGTAAAATTAAATAAGAATATAATAAGAATATTAATATTAGTTAGTTTAAAAGTTATTAATTTTTTCTTATAATATCGATCAAAATTTGAAGTATTTTTTTGCTTATAAATGTGACCGAATGAAATACTTTCAAGTTTAAACTGAATGTAACGGTCAATTCACATTGTTAATTATTTCTACACACAGTTAAACAATCATTCGAACAATTTCAAAAAATTAAATCACGTGAATTACACGAGATACTAATTACTTGATTAGTAAAAGCTGGTATAAATCACTGAAAGGAAGTGTATATATGAATCATCAATATCATGTTATATGTGGGTATAAGCTGGTATGAACATTATATTGATGGATTATTTCATATATAATAATAATAATAATAATAATAATAATAATAAAAAGGTAAAACAATAAATATAATAATAAATAATGAAAAATTAAGGTGTAAAATATTAAATTAAAATATATCATATGAAATGAGTATGATAAAATTGTATAAACATTCACATTTTTGAAAATAATTTCTCGTGACAAATTGATGAGAGGATCTTGATTTGGCATGGAAAAAAGATGTTGTATGACTCCAATTAGTAGCATTCTAACTTCCAAGACAAACTTCATTATCAATATGGATCGACAATTATTTAAAAAATTCAAGTGTCACTGTTAACAAAGAGACATGCATTTCACACAATCATAATTCAAGATGAACAAAATATTACCAAAAATATTAGAAGGGCTGCATACCTTTTGTTTAGTAATCTCATCACTTACCAAAAAAAATGTTGGAATTTCAAGGGGTGCCAAACAAAAGAACATTAGTCATAGAAGAATAATCCACAACTATGATAGCACAAACAGACCCTTAGGTGGATATGATTTTCACTACCTTAAGTTTATGTGTTTATATAGTGGAAGTGTGTGGAGACATTTCTAGAGAATACTACTATTATGGATAGTGTTTGTATTTTTTATTTACAATGAAGTTTTAATATTAAATGATGGTGTGTATTTAATTTGGCCGGTTTAGTTTTACTTTTTGAGTTGCTCAAGAATAATGCATGACATGATTAAGTCTAGAAGCAATATCACAATGACCATGCTTTGGAAAACCACAAATAGTTTGTTATTGGAAAAAAAAAACGTGAGCATGCAATATTAATGATGGTGCTAATCATTGATATTGAAGAGAGACAACTCATTTATTTAAGCTGGTTCTTAATAGTACTCCCTCCTCCTTCCTAAAATAAGTGTCATACTTGTCAAAATTGTTTGTCTCAAAATAAGTGTCATATACTATTTATAACATTAGTTTTTCCTATTTTATCCCTTAAAGCAATCATTAAGAGAGAAAAAAAGAACAATCAAATATTTACTTTTTAGTATTCCAATGACTACTACCAATAAAAAAGAGGGGTATTTTAATAAAAGTCATATTATCTCTCTTTCATTTACACATTTTTCTTTAAGTGTATGATTTGGTCAACTGAGACACTTAAAATGGGACGAAAGGAGTAATTACTTAACCCACATATGGTTACCACATAAATTGACTCTTAGTTACTTAACCCACTACTTAACCCATATTGGTTAGCGCCAAATTGCTCCAAGTTAACTTAATTAGGGTTTGCAAATATGATTGCAAACTTTACTTGGATTATAGTAATAACGAATAAAGATAAAGATAAAGATAATAAAGACATAATATGTACTCCCTCTAGTCCTAATTATAAGAAGAAATTGATTTTTTAAATTTATGAAATATTAGATGTATCTAGTTCATAATATAATCTAGATACATAAAACATTTCATGAATCTAAAAAGCAAATTTCTTCTTATAATAAAGACCAGAAGAAGTAATATGCAGAGATCGGACTCTAATACTGATATATCAATTTATTCATCTTAAAAGATGAAATTCTATTTCACAAAAAAAAAAATGTATATGAATTAAAAATACAAAACTAGGCTTATATAGAGTATATGAAAACAAATTAAAGATGATGAGAGGTAGCATACCCAAATCCATGTTTAGAATAATATGGAAGATTAGACAATGTAGTTTCATCAATATCAAACACTCATATATCTTTGTTAGGGGTTCTAGCAACTTGTGTGTGGATTAATGCATGTATGTTGCAGTTTACCAAAAAAAAAAATGCATGTATGTTGGATGTAATTTTTAAAATTTGTTTTTTAACCCCCAACATTAGAGGCGTAAGTGGATCGGACAAAACCAATGAAACTTGTGATCTAAACCGAAAAAAATTCAATATTTTTTGGTTCGGATCAAAAGCCGTACCGAAAACCGAGCTAAACCGAACTAGTTCGGTTTGGATCTCGGATTTCATTTTTAAAAACCGATGAACCGGTGAACCGAACCAACCATCTTATAACAGTCCATTTAGCTCATATTTTGACAGGCTCAAACTATATTCACCTTCAAAACAAAACACGCAGTAGAAGCAAAACACGCACAACACAGGCAAACATAGAAACTATGTTATTGTTTATTTGGTTTATGTTATTATTGTAAGTCGTTTGAAAAATAGAGCTAAAATATATTGTGTTTGAAAAAATAATAGCAAATATTATACCGAAAAAACAATATATTACGAACCGAGTATAGTATCCGATCCAAACCGACTAGTTTGGATCGAATTCATTTTTAAAAACCGAACTAAACTGACCTAAACCGAATCAATTGAAAGTTAATTGGTTCAGATATCAGATTCACTCAAAACCAATCCAAACCGGTTCAATTACACCCCTACTCAATATGCTTCTAAGGGGGGGTTATTGGATTGGGATTTCGAGAGATTATTTTGACAAAAAAAATCATGAAGATTTTAAAAGACTTCGTGAGATTATATTGATTCTGTGAGATTTAGAGAGACTTTTTTGTGAGATTATAATACCAAAAAAAAAAAAGTATTGATTAAAAATCTTGATTGAATAACAACGGATTTTTAAAATCTTGATTGAATAACACAAGACTTTTAAAATCCATTAAAATCTCTCAAAATCCATTAAAATCTCAATCCAATAACCCCCTTAAAGCGAATTGCAGCGCGCCGCGTAGCCTATTGCGTCAGAGTCAACAACAATTACTCCTCTCATCTCCTCTCTCCTCTAAACACCCCATTCCTTCATATTTTATTATTTTTTACACCTCTCAACTACCATTGTGGGTAGTCTTATTTCTTAGAGGCTTTTAGGTTTTTTTTTGGTTTATCTACCCTTTCGTTCGTACTTTATTTCTAAGAAAATGAGTTATAATGCAATAAAATCTCTATAAATTAATAGTGTTGGGACCGGATAAATTTATTAATTTAGAGAGTTATTAATTTATCGATAAATTAATAATTATTAATTTAAACAGTTTTTAATGACATGTAAATCAATAATGACACTTTAATAATATGCATTGAAAATCAATAATGACTTTTGATGTAAACAAGAGGAACAAATGAGTTCAATGTATTTTTAAGCAAGTTTGTCATATATAAATTACATGAATGTGATAGAGTATTAACACCATATCTCACAAGTTTACCATATTATTAATTTGTGATTTTCTTGGGACCGAAAATTGTAAAGGGATCTTCCGAAAAATTATTATCTTATTATTTTATCGAATTTTTCAATTTTTTACACTGGCCCAAGTCGGGATCGGACAACTTTATTATTTTAGAGAGATTATTAATTTAAAGAGATTTTACTGTAGTTTAAAGTTTACCAATCAAGTAAATAAAGTTTGGTCAAGAAAATATACCACTCATTAATCGAATTCGGAGTCTCAAAATTCGTTCATTAATCACTTAAATCCAATAAAATTTTGGTCATTGACTTCATAATTGCTATTGATGAAATTCCAAAATACCCTCGGTCATTAACCATTTGACGTAAAACGTCGTTCTCATTCTACCACTACATCTCGCTCGGATCTCACTTCGATTTCGCTGTCACTCCCACTAGGATAATGATTCGCTCGTTTCTTCACCGATTTACGCGTAAGTCCTTTTGAATCTCATTTTATTAGGTTTTGATGAAATTGAATTCAGGTTACTATTGTACTGAATAGTATTGGATGATATTAAATTGATTCTTGAAGTGATACATAGTAATTTGTTTTTGATCAAATGAACTTGAATCTCCGATTTATGCGTAAGTCCTTTTGAATCTCCGATTTTTGTGACTCCGGTAGTGCTGGTGCTATTCCAAGATTTTGCCATTCATTTTGACATTTTATTAGGTTTTGATGAAATTGAATTCAGGTTAAAAGATTTCACTAATTGTATTGATTTGATGAAATTTGACATATAGTAATATTGTTTTTGATGAATTCAGGCTAAAAGATTTCACTAATTGTATTGATTTGATGAAATTTGACATATAATACCATTGTTTTTGATAAAATGTATTTGCAGAGACACGTTTGGCAAAGAAAGGACCTGATGCTGTTGGACGAGCTATGAGTTTTTTTAGGCCAACAACATCAGGTCCTTTCTTTGTCAAATGTGTCTCTGCAAATACATTTTATCAAAAACAATAGTACTATATGTCAAATTTCATCGAATCAATACAATTAGTGAAATCTTTTAACCTGAATTCATCAAAAACAATATTACTATATGTCAAATTTCATCAAATCAATACAATTAGTGAAATCTTTTAACCTGAATTCAATTTCATCAAAACCTAATAAAATGTCAAAATGAATGGCAAAATCTTGGAATAGCACCAGCACTACCGGAGTCACAAAAATCGGAGATTCAAAAGGACTTACGCATAAATCGGAGATTCAAGTTCATTTGATCAAAAACAAATTACTATGTATCACTTCAAGAATCAATTTAATATCATCCAATACTATTCAGTACAATAGTAACCTGAATTCAATTTCATCAAAACCTAATAAAATGAGATTCAAAAGGACTTACGCGTAAATCGGTGAAGAAACGAGCGAATCATTATCCTAGTGGGAGTGACAGCGAAATCGAAGTGAGATCCGAGCGAGATGTAGTGGTAGAATGAGAACGACGTTTTACGTCAAATGGTTAATGACCGAGGGTATTTTGGAATTTCATCAATAGCAATTATGAAGTCAATGACCTAAATTTTATTGGATTTAAGTGATTAATGAACGAATTTTGAGACTCCGAATTCGATTAATGAGTGGTATATTTTCTTGACCAAACTTTATTTACTTGATTGGTAAACTTTAAACTACAGTAAAATCTCTTTAAATTAATAATCTCTCTAAAATAATAAAGTTGTCCGATCCCGACTTGGGCCAGTGTAAAAAATTGAAAAATTCGATAAAATAATAAGATAATAATTTTTCGGAAAATCCCTTTACAATTTTCGGTCCCAAGAAAATCACAAATTAATAATATGGTAAACTTGTGAGATATGGTGTTAATACTCTATCACATTCATGTAATTTATATATGACAAACTTGCTTAAAAATACATTGAACCCATTTGTTCCTCTTGTTTACATCAAAAGTCATTTTTGATTTTCAATGCATATTATTAAAGTGTCATTATTGATTTACATGTCATTAAAAACTGTTTAAATTAATAATTATTAATTTATCTCTAAATTAATAAATTTATCCGGTCCCAACACTATTAATTTATAGAGATTTTATTGCATTATAACTCATTTTCTTAGAAATAAAGTACGAACGAAAGGGTAGATAAACCAAAAAAAAACCTAAAAGCCTCTAAGAAATAAGACTACCCACAATGGTAGTTGAGAGGTGTAAAAAATAATAAAATATGAAGGAATGGGGTGTTTAGAGGAGAGAGGAGATGAGAGGAGTAATTGTTGTTGACTCTGACGCAATAGGCTACGCGGCGCGCTGCAATTCGCTTTAAGGGGGTTATTGGATTGAGATTTTAATGGATTTTGAGAGATTTTAATGGATTTTAAAAGTCTTGTGTTATTCAATCAAGATTTTAAAAATCCGTTGTTATTCAATCAAGATTTTTAATCAATACTTTTTTTTTTTTGGTATTATAATCTCACAAAAAAGTCTCTCTAAATCTCACAAAATCAATATAATCTCACGAAGTCTTTTAAAATCTTCATGATTTTTTTTGTCAAAATAATCTCTCGAAATCCCAATCCAATAACCCCCCCTTAGAAGCATGTTGAGTAGGGGTGTAATTGAACCGGTTTGGATTGGTTTTGAGTGAATCTGATATCTGAACCAATTAACTTTCAATTGATTCGGTTTAGGTCAGTTTAGTTTGGTTTTTAAAAATGAATCCGATCCAAACTAGTCGGTTTGGATCGGATACTATACTCGGTTCGTAATATATTGTTTTTTCGGTATAATATTTGCTATTATTTTTTCAAACACAATATATTTTAGCTCTATTTTTCAAACGACTTACAATAATAACATAAACCAAATAAACAATAACATAGTTTCTATGTTTGCCTGTGTTGTGCGTGTTTTGCTTCTACTGCGTGTTTTGTTTTGAAGGTGAATATAGTTTGAGCCTGTCAAAATATGAGCTAAATGGACTGTTATAAGATGGTCGGTTCGGTTCATCGGTTTTTAAAAATGAAATCCGAGATCCAAACCGAACTAGTTCGGTTCAGCTCGGTTTTCGGTACGGCTTTTGATCTGAACCAAAAAATATTGAATTTTTTTCGGTTTAGATCACAAGTTTCATTGGTTTTGTCCGATCCACTTACACCTCTAATGTTGGGGGTTAAAAAACAAATTTTAAAAATTACATCTAACATACATGCATTTTTTTTTTGGTAAGCTGCAACATACATGCATTAATCCACACACAAGTTGCTAGAACCCCTAACAAAGATATATGAGTGTTTGATATTGATGAAATTACATTGTCTAATCTTCCATATTATTCTAAACATGGATTTGGGTATGCTACCTCTCATCATCTTTAATTTGTTTTCATATACTCTATATAAGCCTAGTTTTGTATTTTTAATTCATATACATTTTTTTTTTTGTGAAATAGAATTTCATCTTTTAAGATGAATAAATTGATATATCAGTATTAGAGTCCGATCTCTGCATATTACTTCTTCTGGTCTTTATTATAAGAAGAAATTTGCTTTTTAGATTCATGAAATGTTTTATGTATCTAGATTATATTATGAACTAGATACATCTAATATTTCATAAATTTAAAAAATCAATTTCTTCTTATAATTAGGATTAGAGGGAGTACATATTATGTCTTTATTATCTTTATCTTTATTCGTTATTACTATAATTCAAGTAAAGTTTGCAATCATATTTGCAAACCCTAATTAAGTTAACTTGGAGCAATTTGGCGCTAACCAATGTGGGTTAAGTAGTGGGTTAAGTAACTAAGAGTCAATTTATGTGGTAACCATATGTGGGTTAAGTAATTACTCCCTCCGTCCCATTTTAAGTGTCGCAGTTGACCAAATCATACACTTAAAGAAAAATGTGTAAATGAAAGAGAGATAATATGACTTTTACTAAAATACCCCTCTTTTTTATTGGTAGTAGTCATTGGAATACTAAAAAGTAAATATTTGATTGTTCTTTTTTTCTCTCTTAATGATTGCTTTAAGGGATAAAATAGGAAAAACTAATGTTATAAATAGTATATGACACTTATTTTGAGACAAACAATTTTGACAAGTATGACACTTATTTTAGGAAGGAGGAGGGAGTACTATTAAGAACCAGCTTAAATAAATGAGTTGTCTCTCTTCAATATCAATGATTAGCACCATCATTAATATTGCATGCTCACGTTTTTTTTTTCCAATAACAAACTATTTGTGGTTTTCCAAAGCATGGTCATTGTGATATTGCTTCTAGACTTAATCATGTCATGCATTATTCTTGAGCAACTCAAAAAGTAAAACTAAACCGGCCAAATTAAATACACACCATCATTTAATATTAAAACTTCATTGTAAATAAAAAATACAAACACTATCCATAATAGTAGTATTCTCTAGAAATGTCTCCACACACTTCCACTATATAAACACATAAACTTAAGGTAGTGAAAATCATATCCACCTAAGGGTCTGTTTGTGCTATCATAGTTGTGGATTATTCTTCTATGACTAATGTTCTTTTGTTTGGCACCCCTTGAAATTCCAACATTTTTTTTGGTAAGTGATGAGATTACTAAACAAAAGGTATGCAGCCCTTCTAATATTTTTGGTAATATTTTGTTCATCTTGAATTATGATTGTGTGAAATGCATGTCTCTTTGTTAACAGTGACACTTGAATTTTTTAAATAATTGTCGATCCATATTGATAATGAAGTTTGTCTTGGAAGTTAGAATGCTACTAATTGGAGTCATACAACATCTTTTTTCCATGCCAAATCAAGATCCTCTCATCAATTTGTCACGAGAAATTATTTTCAAAAATGTGAATGTTTATACAATTTTATCATACTCATTTCATATGATATATTTTAATTTAATATTTTACACCTTAATTTTTCATTATTTATTATTATATTTATTGTTTTACCTTTTTATTATTATTATTATTATTATTATTATTATATATGAAATAATCCATCAATATAATGTTCATACCAGCTTATACCCACATATAACATGATATTGATGATTCATATATACACTTCCTTTCAGTGATTTATACCAGCTTTTACTAATCAAGTAATTAGTATCTCGTGTAATTCACGTGATTTAATTTTTTGAAATTGTTCGAATGATTGTTTAACTGTGTGTAGAAATAATTAACAATGTGAATTGACCGTTACATTCAGTTTAAACTTGAAAGTATTTCATTCGGTCACATTTATAAGCAAAAAAATACTTCAAATTTTGATCGATATTATAAGAAAAAATTAATAACTTTTAAACTAACTAATATTAATATTCTTATTATATTCTTATTTAATTTTACTTCTTTTAATGCATTTATTTTATGATATGAGACAAGTTTAGAAAGAAAAAAAATGGATATCAAACGAACTAGTTTCAATTTCATTTTTAAGCAGCTACGAGGAAACTTTTTATGAAAAGATTTAAATGCATTTTTGGTCCCTTTATTTTGATATTTTTTAAGGTTTGGACCTTCTACTTTCAAATTAATTTTTTGGTCCCTCTATTTCAAAAGTCAACATCTTTTTTAGTTTTTTTCCCAATTTTTATGATGTGGCACACCAATTATTGACATGACACTTAATGAGGTGCCACATCTTAAAAAATGGGAGAAGATTAAAAAAGATGTTGACTTTTGAAATAGAGGACTAAAAAGTTATTGTAATTTTTAAAATAGGGAGATCAAAATTTCAAGTTATCAAAATAAAGGGATCAAAAGTGCATTTAAGTCTTCAAAAAATTAGTGATGGTTAGACTCTCTCTATGTTTTTTTTTTTTTTTGGTTTTTAACTCTCTCTCTATGTTTTGTACCTCTCTCCAAATATATTTATAAACGTCTCTTTTATTAATATCATTTTTATTCTTGAATCATTTTTTTTTTGTATTAACTCTTTAGTTTTTAGGAAATGTGATCTAATAGTTTGGCATTCGGTCAAGAGGTAAGTAAAGCATAGCTAAGAAATTGTTCTTCTTATACATCAAATTCGAATTCTCTCGAAATTCATCATTTTGTTTATTAACCACTTGAGCTGGGTATTGGTTATTCTTGAATCATTTTCGGGTTTTGAAAAACTTGAATTTGTTTTTCAAATAGTCATTCTATAATTTAGATTACATTAATTCACACATTTAAATACCAAAACGAACTATTAATTATCAGAGATCCTTCCAAAGAACCAATGGTATTGGTACCTACCATGATGTTACTCGTACTTTGTTATGAATTAAATTGCTAAGAAACTAAAACTATACTAACAAACTATAAACTAAACTTCTTCATTCATTTTTTGCTTGATAATTACATTGATAGCATCTCTATATATAAGCTAGAGAGTAGCATATAGAACATTCTAGAAATTAATCATAAATGGACTTGGACCTACAAATCTACTAATGGACTCAAGGACTATTCATGACATTTGTTATGAATTAAATTGCTAAGAAACTAAAACTATACTAACAAACTATAAACTAAACTTCTTCATTCATTTTTTGCTTGATAATTACATTGATAGCATCTCTATATATAAGCTAGAGAGTAACATATAGAACATTCTAGAAATTAATCATAAATGGACTTGGACCTACAAATCTACTAATGGACTCAAGGACTATTCATGACATTCCATTGGTCTTGGAGATTCACCTTGTCCTCAAGGTGTAACCTAAAAGAATGCATATATTAAAATTTAAAGTTTAATGTAAGTCCAAATCAAATTGAAATTAGACTTAGTGCAACTAGCACCTGTTTATTTTATTTTAACCCAATGAGCACCCACAAAAAATAAAAGCCCAAATTTGTTGCCAAACAAACAAAGCCAGATTCCATATCCTTCCAAGTTCCAAACCTAGTCAACTTCTTTGACTCACGAAACTCTAGCCTCCGTATAAACGGCCAATCAGATGTGGCAGCTCCCTCACCGGAAAGAGAAACCATCGCCGGTGCCAGAAAGCTTCAAACTTTCCTCTATCCCATGGAAGCCACAATAGAGAAAACAAAGAAGCACGCACATGGTCAATTGGTGGCAGCGCCGTCGTCGGGAAGATGAAGACACCACGACGGCTGAACTTTTGGATTTGATAACAGTGTGCAGTGGAGCAGACGACGGCTATTTGCCTTCCTCCGGGATCAAAGATGAGAATTGAAACATCAGGTAGCTCGAAGGAGAGGTGCGAATGTTGTAGAGGCGTTTTTGCCACGTCGATAGAAGGCACGGTGGTTGCGAATAAAGGCTTCTCAAGGTTGAAGCACGAGGGAGATGGTGAATCTGGTGTGAATTTTGCGATTCTGTTCAACAATATCTCGTCAGGTTGAGAGTTTGCGAAAACACTTTCCTCAACGACCTTACTGTTGATGACGACGATTGGAGTTTGCGAGCTCTTCGTGTCGTCTTGGTTCTGATGTGTAGTCATTAAACTTTCCACAACTGTTGCGGAGATGACAGTGTGTTGTGGAATCAGAGGTGATACTAGACATGGCGGTGTAAGCTCCGGCGGTGAAATTTTCATTGGAGTAACCTCCTCAATGACTTTGGTGACTGGATCTGAGATAAGAGAGTCTTTATACCCAATATTGAAGTGGTTACATGATTTTTCCATTTCTTTTTCATCATTCAATGTTGGAGCAAGATGCAATGGTGATAAGTTGTTGATGAGGGGAGGTGGATTTGGTTGAAACCATGGATCATGATTAAGTTCGTGATGGTGGTGATTCAAAGCAGTGGGAGTGTGGATTTGTGTTTGGTGGGTTAAATGTTGAAATCCACCTAATGATGGTTGTGATGTAGCCGTATGAATGGGTTCTTGGTGTGGTGTGTGATGTATGAAGGAAGGTGTGAGTGTAGTGTTGAGGTGTGATACTTCACTAGCAATAAGAGAGATGTTGTTCTTGAAGTTATGCATGAAATCCTCTTGGGACTGCACAAATTGATTGATAAGGGCTCCAAGGTGAGCAGTAGTAATGTGAGTTGATAAGCTAGTACTAATGGGAGGTGGATTTGGTTGAACACATGAATCACGATAAACATAGTGAAGGTGATGATTCAAGGCAGTGGGAGTTGGAATGGGGTTTAGAGGGTTGGAAGATGAATAAGATGTATAGGTGTTGGATGATGAAGATGGTATGAGTGATGGTGGTGTGTAACCATGGTTAAAACACAAACTTGGTGATGATGGAATTGTGTGAGGGGTGGTGGTGGAATACAATGGAGAAACATGAGAGGGATATAATGGAGATGGATAAGTGGTGTTTGTGGGAGGATAATGATAATATGAGGTAGAGTTGTAATAAGCCATAAGAGAGTTTTGAACCTCTCAATGAAAAGCACCAAATTGTTATGAATTAAATTGCTAAGAAACTAAAACTATACTAACAAACTATAAACTAAACTTCTTCATTCATTTTTTGCTTGATAATTACATTGATAGCATCTCTATATATAAGCTAGAGAGTAGCATATAGAACATTCTAGAAATTAATCATAAATGAACTTGGACCTACAAATCTACTAATGGACTCAAGGACTATTCATGACATACTTTTTTAATTTCAAGATATTACTCGTACTGGCATCAGCATGTAGGAAAAGTTATTCAATAATTCAATAATTGAATAAAATAATGACCACGTGTCTCTCGTGCATGAAAAAGACATTGCAAAGAAAGAAAGCAGTGAAGGAAACAATGAAGTTTTTTGTTAAGGACGAAACAATAACGTTAAAAACTACTCTAAAGCCAATTATGGATACTACTGTACATGCATCTAATTAAATTGTATAATATAAAAATTTGTAGGGATATTTTAAACATTGATTTAGATATGTGATATCATTATTCGATTTGATTGAATATATGTGTAAAAATGATAAATTTCAAATAATTTTAAGAGCTAATATATAAACATGATACTATATGATGTAACTAATACTATCTCCGTCCGATTTTTAATATAAGAAAAAAAATATTTTGATTCGTTAAGTTTCTAATGTATCTAGATTATAATATGGCTCAAATACATTAAAATTTTAATGAACTTAAAAAACAATTTTTCTCTTATATTAAAAATCGGCAGTGTCGGCCTAACACTTAATGAGGCCTAAAGCAAACTTTAAAATTGAGGCCCATTATTTTTCTTCGAGGAATTTTTTTAAGGAGTAAAGCGAATTTCATTTAAAATTTCTTGAGAAGTTGCAAAGTATTATTGTCTCATTTTTATAATTTTTCTTCTAAGAGGCCTTTAATATTTTAGTAAACTTTTTATATTTTTCAGAGGCCTAAAATCCTTACTTGGGTTGCCTTACCTTTAGATCGACCTTTGAGAATCGGAGGGAGTAATTTGCTACATACAAGTTGAAGGATTTTACTGACTTATCAACAAGCTGAATTCCAAAATCATGGTAAAGTTTTTCTTTCAAGACTTATTGTCTATATAAAGAACAAAACCCTCAACAACAACAACATAAAGCAATTAAGTTGCAAAAAAAACAACATTCATAATTAAGAATGAAGATTATCCTCCTTTTCATTTTTGTTACAATATTCTTAGCAACATGTGATGGTAATGATCTAAACCATGAACATGGATCAACCTACAAAATTTTCCCTCTAAGAGTGAAAACTGGTCCAGGTGGACAATACATTCCAGAAGTATCATGTGCTAGTTGGAGAGTTGGTGTTAAAGCACACAACATCATTAACTGGAAAACTGTTCCTCTTGATTGTGAAAACTATGTTGGGAACTATATGTTAGGTGACCAATATAGAGCTGACTCTAAATTTGTTAACCGTGAAGGTTATTTCTATGCTAAGACTCTCAAATTAGATATTAAAATTAAGCAATTTTTATTAGGATTGATTATATTTCTAATCTTCAAATTTATGCTAATTAATGTTTGATTTTAGTCATAATAATTGAAAAAACGACAAGTATTAGAGATGAGAAAAGTAAAATTGGTCATGAAAATTGGCATATCTAAGATTTTGAATCAAAGGCAAATCAATAACATTAACAATATAATCGCTCTTGCAAAATTATAAACAACTTTATTAATTTGTCTCATAATTTTATACAACGGTAACTTAGAGACAATAAAAGTGTTTTATAAAATTTAAGGATCAAAAATGTTAATGAGGCTGCAAGTCCGGAAGTATAGATATTTTGGCTACTTTAATTATATTACATTATTTGTAAGCACAAATATGTTGTTTTAAACTATTAATTTAGATGTTGTGAATTTGTTCACATATTCATCTTTTTTGTTTGTAGCGGCATTTAATTTGTATTTAAATCTGATATACTATACTAATTTGAATAAACGAATATCTTTAAAAAAAACCAAAAATGTTAGACTGCATCCATGTTGGTGTTATTTAATTTGCACACATGTAATTGTTGATCTTGTTATAAAAAAAAATAATTGTATATATTCTTGACAATATTTTTGTAATGTAATGATTAGGGTGAACCCATACAACGACACATTGTTTAATGAATGGGTTGATCTTGGAGCAGCACCAGCATTACCAGAGTCTCAAAAATTGTACAACAAATTGTTGTCTCTTGGTATTAAGATTGTTTTCTTAACAGGAAGACCACTCAAACAAAAGGACATTACAGCTAAGAACTTGAAACAAGCTGGCTATTACACATGGGAAAAGCTAATTTTAAAGTAAGTTTTCTACACATAATTTTTTATATCATATAGTTAATTTGTTCAATGTGTCTTCAATATGAATAAAATAATCAAAATTATTTTGAACAAATTAAACTAGTACTACTACTAGTAATATTTTGACGTGTGAATACTATTTAATAAGGTTTTTGAGATTCATGAAATCAATTGGAAAGTGATGCCGCAAATTAACTATTTGTACATGTTGAAATTTTTGTTTTTTATGTCATCAAATCGCTTTAATTTATCTTTATCGTATATTAAACTATTTCCTCCGTCCCAAATTATAAATGAAAAAAAAATATCATGTTTATTAAGAAAAAATTAAAACACATAATTATTTGCACATCAAGCTCATTCAACTTCAATTATTTTATCTTAGCAATGATGAAAATGTTCTTTTCCTTTTTTGTTAGACATTCTCAGTTATACGTTGTAATGATTTTTTTGATATGACTTCCAGCAGTTTGGACTTAGGATAGTTAATGCATGCGTCACAATTTTTAGCAATATAAGAGAATAAAAAAAATATTAGTACTAATTACAAGTTTTTGGTTGCAGGGACACAACAATATATCATGGTAAAACAGCAGTGACATACAAATCATCAGAGAGAAAGAAGTTGGAAGAAGAAGGATACAGAATCATTGGTAACATTGGAGATCAATGGAGTGATATTCTTGGCACAAACACTGGCAATAGGACTTTCAAGCTCCCTGATCCTCTCTACTACATTGCCTAAATAACCCTCTCTCTCTCTATATGCTTAATTAGTAATTAGCTAGTACTTCCTATTAAGGGATCAATGATCTTTTATTCTATATGAAATATTAATCCAATCATGTAATCCATTCCAAGCTAGCTAATAATTTGTATTTCTTAAAATAAAATTAGGCATGTGACTTTGTTAATCTATTTTATATATTAAATTTGCGGCTCTAAATATTATTCTGACACATCATTTTAATTTTGTCACGTAACTCTATTTTTGTCACATCATATAAAATCTGAGGTGCCAACTCTCAAAATTGGCTTTAACTAATATCTCTCACTCTCCCACTCTCACTAAGTTTATGTTTATTCACTTTATTGTCTTTTTCATCACCATATCTCTCCACCTCCCATTCTATTCCAAAGGATAGTGTGCATTCTTCTAAAAACAATCTCCTTCCTTCTCAGTCTTCTAATTTAAATTCCAAGAGTACCCCTGCTGATAAAGAACAAAAAGTCACATTACTCCTAATTTAAATTCCACCTGTCATGACATAGACACATGGACAAAAACGTACATTCGGATTGGCATATATGTAAACTAAAACTGCATGGACCATTGGATTGGACCACATGCTATCTATCTTTAATTTAGTGTTAATTAGCATCTTTATTGGTAGGTATTTTGTGTGATTCACAAGAGGTGGGTATTTTGTGTGGTCCTTTGAAAATTTCACTATGCGCGCTACTTATTGTATGGTGAAGCAACAACACTTTCAAGCTTTATTCATTAAAATAATATTCTCTTTGATCTTTCAAATTCTTTTTATTTATTTTTTCCATAAATAAAGTAACAAATACATCAGAATTTATACATAAATGTAAGGTTTGAAGTTTGAATGTGGATGAAGGTTGTATCACATAATTTGTAAAAAAAATTTGACTAAACATAATTTGTAATTGTCAATTAAGCTATGTTCTATTTGTGAAAAAAAATCAAGCTATGTTTTATGGACTCTTTTACTGTGATTTTTTGATAATTAAATCAATAAATTGACTAAATCTAATACAAATATAATGTTTAATCAGTGTGACTGCAAAAATCTAAATAAGTTAATAAGTTATTCAGTAACTATAGCAGAATTTAATTCTCACCCTCATAATGGTAACAAAAAAATTCAAAATTTTAAAAATTATCAAAGTTGGTTTATTGGAAATTGATGCTGAATTTAGGAGGGAGGATTACGGTTCATAAGCAAATGCATTTAAGAAGAGATTGAAATCATTTGATATCAGAACTTGTCCCGAACTCTAGATTACTAAGACCGCCAAAAAATTTAAAAAAATCAAAATCAAAATCAAAATTTTAACCTAACGCTCTCGTGTGTTTCTATTTTCTAACTTCCAAATTCAATTCTTTTTCTAAATAATCCTGTAAAGGTAGTTTTTGGGTAGTTTTTTGTCTGATTTTTTGGTCAGATTTGTTCTAGATTAAATAGATTTGTTTCTATTTTAAAGGTATATTTTATTCTATATGTAAAGGGAGGTTTGGAACAAGGATTACTTGAGAGATCAAGTGAACAACGTAGCTCAGAGAAAAATTAGGGTTTATAGAGGCCAACACAAGACTAGGGTTTAGAGAGGTAAGAAGAGGGTTTCTCTTGGTATAATTCTAGGGTTGGGATTGAATCCTTATTGGTTTCACCATGGGTAAACACTATATTATTGAGTCTCTTGGCCATGGGAAGAGATTCGGGATTAGGGTAGAACTAAGATCGAAGACTAATTTTGTAACTCTAATGAAAATTCATTGTGTAACAAACTCATTGATTATAGTGGAACGGAGAGGTGCTCTCTCCCCCAAACTAGGTCGGTTTGACTGAACTGGGTAAACAAATCTATTATGTTCTTTATCGTTTTTTTGCTAGTTTTATTATTACTGCAAATTCTACTTGATTTGATTGCTTGTTATCTATTGCCTCACACATCAAGTATAATATTGGTGTGTTTTGATCATCAAATTCACAACAAAAATATCTCCCTTCTCACAAATTTTTTGAACTGCCTGAGTGTTTATATAGTACTGAACATGCTATTGCAGGTAGCAAGTTTCAATGTCGAATTTCTTTTAAAACTCGCTACTGTATGTAGTGAGACACAACATGTCATATCAATTCTAAAACTTATTAATTTTAGTGGCATGTTCACAACTACACGAAACAATGGAGAGCAATTTATAAATTTTCTAGAAAAGAGGTGTTTTGGTGTTTATTTAAAAGTTATTTTTAAAAAAAAATTCTCCAAATAGTACATGACTAAACATTTTTTTTTTGATAAGCTGAATACTATCATGGTTTATTGATTGTCCTCCATGTGCTTTATCATATGATATTTAAATTCTTTTCACATATATAAAATATATCAAGATAAAGATAAAGGACAAATTATTTTACATATATAATAATATCATCCATGCATAACATATGGGCTCCAAATTTTGACCATACATAAAAATTATAAAATCGGTAAGATTTTGACCATACATATGGGCTCCAGATTTTTACATTTTTCCAATAAAAAAATTGAATATTGACTATTATGAAAAATAAAAATTCAAAAAATATCAAAATTTATATTTTGGTTATTATAATGTTTTTAATGATAGAAAAATTATTCACTTAAAAAAATATTTATTTTATTTATTAATTTGATACAAATGTACCGGTACATTAGAAATTATGCAATGTACCATAGAACTTACCTTATAATATAGGTCGATCCATATGAAAAGGAGTCTTCAAATATTTAATCTCTCGTTTCGAACATGTTGATTTATTTCTTTTTCTATAAATATATTGTATTATCTAGGAAGTTTGTAGAAACACGTATATATTTATTTAAATTTTAAATGACAAGAAATATATTAAATAATTTGTACACATCAACTTGTAATTATCTTTTTGATTGTCCTATTAATATTATATTCACAATCATGTTTCCTTAACAAGAGATAATGCCTATATATATAAAGATCAATCTCCCTCTACAACAAAATAAGCAAGCAATTAGTTAGTTGCAATATAATTAAGCATTCATAAGAAATGAAGATCTTGATTTTCTTTTTTGTTACATTCCTAACAACATGTTATGGTAATGTTCTATTTAACCATCATGAACATGGTTCAACCAACAAAATTTTCCCACTCCGGTTGAAAACTGGTTCAGGTGGACATTACATTCCAGAAGTGTCATGTTCTAGTTGGAGACTTGGTGTTGAAGCACACAACGTTATAAATTGGAAAACTGTTCCACAAGAATGTGAAAAGTATGTTGGGAATTATTTGTTAGGTGAACAATATAGAGCTGACTCTAAAACGGTTAACCGTGAAGCTTATTTGTATGCTAAGACTCTTAATATAAGTAGAGATGGCAAAGATATATGGGTGTTTGATATTGATGAAACTACATTGTCTAATCTTCCATATTATTCTAAACATGGATTTGGGTATATGCTACCTCATCATCTTTTGTTTTCATATACTCTATATCTAATTAACATTGCATTTTTAATTTATATACTTTTTTTGTGAAGTAGTTTAAAAGTTAAAATTTTACCTTTTAAGATGAATAAATTGATATACGAGTATTATATATATTATGATTTCCGCATATTACATGTTATGTTCCTATTATTATATCGTCACATATATTCAACTACTTTATTTTTATTTTTGTATAGGGTGGAACCATTCAATGAGACATCGTCTAATGAATGGCAAAATCTTGGAATAGCACCAGCACTACCGGAGTCACAAAAATTGTACAAGAAATTGTTGTCTCTTGGTATTAAGGTTGTTTTCTTAACAGGAAGACCACTCAAACAAAAGGACACTACAGCTAATAACTTGAAACAAGCTGGCTATCACACATGGGAAAGGCTAATTTTAAAGTAAGTTTTCTTAATCTTGTCCATATAGTTATAATTAAGTCCATGTTTAGTACTCTTTTTCAACATTAAAAAATATATTATACTTATGTTTAATATCACGGTGGGTGTGCTAGAATCACAGTAATTTTGCAGAAACTGAATAACTTTTAAAAAATCACTGTAAATCACCGTAATTCTAGTATACTCCCAAACGTACACTGTATCGATGTCCATATTGACTATTAACATTATTAATTATAAGTATCAAATCTCTTATCCAACTACCAAATTATCTTAACTTGTAGATATATTGATTGTTTACTTGGTAGTACATGTTAACTAGAGATCCAATAATCTGGTGATTATAATACAAATTAATTAATTATTATGATCATAAACGTGATAAATAAATAAAAATATTTATATTTAATAATGTAGGACATATCTCAAATAAGATCACCTCTAATATAAAGGAAATATATAATTAAAAAACCCATACTACCTAACCTACAGAGTTGACCGGTGGGATTCATGAAATCAATTAAAATCAATTTGGTGTATATATATATATATGACTAAAAGTATATATAATTAAATTAAATTTTGCAGGGACACAACAATATATCATGGTAAAACAGCAGTTACATATAAATCATCTGAGAGAAAGAAGTTGGAAGAAGAAGGATACAGAATTGTTGGAAACATTGGAGATCAATGGAGTGATATTCTTGGAACCAACACTGGCAATAGGACTTTTAAGCTCCCTGATCCTCTCTATTACATTGCCTAATGGATATGAGTCATCCTTTTCTAAATGAAATTCCTATCGTGTACTACAATTCCAGCTAGCTAAATTTTTAATTATTTCCTCAAATAAAATTGTACTTCAATTCAAGCTAAGCTAGCTGAGTTTTTATTTCCTCAGATAAAGTTAACCATGTAACATAAGAGATAGTTTAATTTCTCTTGATTTTTTGCTTTTGATTATAAATTGCATATGTGACCTACTTCCTTTTTAAGATATTTGAACATATATAGTAGACATTCAAAGATATCTCCACGGTTTAAACTATTTAAATATGTTACATGACTGATCATTATACGGTTGGATTGCATTATTCGGCTTAGACAACTACTCTTTCCGTTCTATAATATAAAAGAAAAAAATTCATTTTTTTCCTAAAATATAAGAGAAAAAACATAAATATATATCTTTTCAAGAAAAGCTTACTCTCTCTTACTTTTTATATAACTAATAATCAATAAAAATTGTTTTTACATCTTTCTACACAACTTTTTTCAAAAAAATATACTTCCAATTATTATATTTAATTTTTATCTTAATAAACGTGTTTTTTTTGTCTTTTCTTTTATAATATGAGACAGAGGGAGTACCATAAAATCAAATTTAGTTTTATTTTTCTTGGAAGAGTTATGTTACCTCACACTCTCCAACTCCAAGCACGCCCTGATGATTATTTTATGGTTTGTATTTTTGTTTAGGGTTAAATATGTTTTTGATCCCTATAAATATTTGAATCTTCTGCTTTTAGTCCCTCTAAACTTTTTTCCTACTTTTTAGTCCCTATAAAATTCTCTAACATGAATTTTGGTCCATACATTTAAGTCAACTCATGTATACTAATTAAAATTTGAAATTATGTATTGCAATAATTTTTAGTGTATTAAAAATTGAATTGATTTGTAAAATTTGAATTTTTTTAATTAGTGATGAATTAAATATGAATTTTTGAAGTGTTTGCACTTAAAAATTCATAGTTAATTCATCATTTGTTAAAAAATTATGAATTTTGGTTTGAGTAATTTTTATAATATTATAAACATGATCACAAAATCTCGTTAAAAAATTTGAATCGTACACATAGTTGAGTGAAAAGTAGGGACCAAAAATCATGATCGGAAACTTTTGGAGGACCAAAAAGTGGGAAAAAATTTTAGAGGGACTAAAAATAGAAGAGTCGGATGTTTATAGGGACTAAAAACATATTTAACCCTTTTGTTTATTACTTTTGTTGAGAAAAACAAATGCAAGTAGTTTAGAAAAAGTATCATATTGGTTAAAAATATGGCGACTGGAGCATTTAATTTATTTTGTTTTATTTTGGATCCGTTTGTGCCAGTTTATAATCATCAAAAGTTGAAGAAGGGCCATTGAAACAACTTTTTTAGCCCATTTGTTGTCAAAAGGTGTTTATGTTTCAACCAAAAACATAAATGGGCTCTTGGAGGAATTTAAATAGTTTTTATCTATCTTTTCTACTCTTTGGAGGGGTAAAATAAATACTTTTGAAGTTAACACAATATTTTCATATTTAATTATAAGTATGATTTTCAAACTGATGATGATGTAAGACTTAATATATACCCTACATATAATCGACTGTCAAAATACAAATCTAGTTTCGTAGACATTTTTTCATTTTTGTTAGCATTTTCCCTAACAAACAAACAATGGTGGTGAATCCTTAATATTAAACGAACTCATTGTTTTGAGAAGATGCATGAATAAAAATTCATGATAAATATTTCATTAAGTACATACAAAGTACATATAAAGAGCATGCAAAACACTATTGACAAACAAATAATGGTACAACCTCCTAGCTTAACCGAAAACGTTATGGGGTGAGTTTGTTTTAGCTTTAAACAAAAAGGATTTTTTTGTGTTATATAATTTTGTGTAAAAAAATTTTATAAAGAAATTTTTTATAAAAACTTCAAATGAAAATTTGGTTTGAATAGTTATTCTTAAAATGTTATTTTAGATATTTCATCATTTTATCGAAACTTTTTTTGGATATCAAATTTTCAAAAAATCACTTAATTTTGAAGCTATTTCAAATAGAATTTCATAAAAATCATTTTTGAAATACAACTTTTTGAAAAAATTGAGATTTTGACTATGTTTTGATCTTCAATAATGTGTGTTTATATTATATGATGTCAAAATTAATGTTTCAATTTAAAAAAAAAACGAATATAAAAAAACTTGTAATATTTTAGAAAACGATTCTGTAAAATCTATTTTCAAAAATACAAATAAAAATCTCTTTTTTTTAAAGCTCAAACAAACGCACCCACGATATGGTGAAATCTTTGACGAATGTCGAATAACTAAGCCACAACCTGCACTTAAACAGCCTTGATTCACAATATCCTCACAGTTTAATTATATAAAGGCGAGCATAACCAGCATAAGTCCAATTCAATAGTCTAGTTATTATTAATTATGTCCTGTTTAAATTACTAATTTCGTTTTGCCAAAGGTTGAGAGTTTCTACACCTCATAATTACAGTATATTGTAGTTTCTTGATGATTTTTTTAGTCATGGCGATTGCACTCAAATCTAGTGACAAATAGTTGGTTAGTTAAGAGAGAGGCAAATATCATACGATAAAATATATTTTGCACATTCATATAAAATACACAAAATTTAATTAAAGAAATTATAAAAAAAATAAATATCAAATGATATGATTAAATCCTTCATTTTTTTCATCATTTGTGTTTGTATGAATGTGTCCAAATTTATTTTATATAAGATTATGACTATTCAAGAGTTACTCTAAAATGCATGCCGCCAAAAGGCGTAGTCTTACAAAATTCATATATGGACTGGACACCTACCATTTGTAGGAAAACAAACAAATACTAGTAATAAATTTCTTATTTGCACCAAAAATTATAAAATCAATGTTCTGGACAATTTTTAAGACTACTTTCTTTTTGATTAAAAGACAATTTTTAAGTCTACTGTATTCGTATTTTCGTAATTAGTACATAAACAAACTAGTCTAGCAAGGGGAAAAAATAAATTTAACTTATAAATCTCAGTATATAATTATAATTATTTTATATATTTATTTAATAATAATAACATGTAATCCGGCCAGGGGTGTAGTTGAACTATTGGAATTTATCCTCTTTTAATTAAGAGTTGAGAGTCAATCATTATATTAGGTATGAAAAATCTTTAAATTTATGAACCAGTGGTCTCACCCTTTAAAATATCTCCAATCAAACAAAAAATTAGTTATTGCATTCGACAGTGATACCCGATTTCGACAAAAATATAACAATGACATGTAGACCAAAAAATTAACACGAGACCAATAAGAAAAAATGTTTTCAATTCATTTAATAAACATATTTTAATAAATTTTAAAATATAGAAAAAAAAACTACTTAAAATTTAAAGTTGATGATAAATGAATCATTTTTTATAAAATAATTTAATAAATTAGACAAATTTAATTCTCTTAAATCCCAAAGAGATTAGTGTACTATAGTAGTACTACTCTACTTTTTTTTATGGTATAATTGGTTTTATGTGCGTATAAAGAAATACTACTAGTAGATTAATGCAGTAGCAAACTAGCAATATCAATAGCTCCATCAAGTGACGAAAGCATAGCACAATTAAGCCACTAGACCAAACAAATTGGACTCCATTTTCTTGAATTAAGTGTTTATGCAGATTATCGTATAAAATACTAAACCCTCTTTTTCTTAATGTTTGATTCACAACTTCACGACTAATATAATGATTGTTTAAGGAAGCGTTTAATAGATTAATCCATTTTGGCCTCTTCTCAACGTCTCTTTCTGTGTGATTCAAACAGTGGGAATATTAACTGATTAAATAATGAAAACGAATTAAAATCAAATTAGTTCATGGAAACAAATGGTACATGCATGGTGTTTTCACCGGCCTAGGGATAATTTCACATAGGTGTGGATAATAATCTTAATAATTTACTCAAGTATTAGAATTACTATTTCCAATTATCTCATCTTAGTTAGAGTTTTATATGTCCAAATACAATGAATTTAGTGAGAAAGTCTCACATAGTCACAACTAAGGACACTTACATAAACATACACTAAATAATAATTATATCTGTGTGGGTTAACTCAGTTGATAAAAATATCATATTATATATATAAGAAAATACGATTAATTTTTTGCGCATAAAATATTCTTTGTGTACAACAACAAAGATCAATCTTCAAATCTTGTGAAACCAAAGTGTTTTAACGCTGATGCATGCCTATCAAAACCAATATCGTGAGTAGCGGCGCAGTTTGTTGCCCATTTACTTTCGATACATATGTAATTAACTTCTGTGAAATTAAAAACAAATTAATATCGTGATTAGTTTAGAAGAGATGAATAATACTTTGAGGCCAATGCTTCCATGCACAAGTTGTCGATTTCATTATAACGAATATAAATTTTGTAAAATTCATTATTGATTGAAAGTTTATATCATATAGATCTTCAGACTTCAATGTAAAATTAAAAAAAAATCATTTGATATATTATTGAGACTCATCAAGATCAATAGTTTATTGTTAATTTTATTGAATCACAATGACATATCAAATTATTTCATTTTTTTAAAATTTTATAAAAATTATCTATATAATATAAACTTTCAATTCAATATTAAATTTTACAAAATTCACATTAATTATAATGAAATTGACAATTTATGCATCATACACCATTATTTGTAGACATTAAAATTTGTCCTAATTTTGAAATGGAGAAATAAAGTGGAATATTGTGTGACAGAATACTATGAAATTGGTACTAGAAGACAGGGGAACTTGTTATCTGGACACATTGCACGAAAATAGTGACGATGATGATGAATGGATGAGGTTAAGTACTAGTACTAGTAACATTATTATGTCAAATAAATAGGCATTGCCCATACTACCCTTTAATCATACACAATCAAACACTAGTCACTCCTCCTGTCCTACTAATGATGTTTTTTCAGTTGAGATTGAGCCATCTGATTCATGAAAAAACAACTGTTGACTCGAAATTCAACCACAAAAATGTTCTCAAAACTCAACTCAATACAGTACTTTAGTAGTCAAATTAATGAAATTCTAATCATTGTTGGATTCAAAATTCAGCACCCAACACACACACACACACTTCCTCAACGCGTGGGATCACGCTGCCAAAAATACTTGTTCATTATTTTATTTTTTATTTTTTTTAAAAACTGATTTATTTATTTATTTATTAAACTTCTCCTTTATTTATTTCTGTAAATGTTTTAATTGATATGTTGAGTGCAAAATAGTTGTTATTAATAGTATTATTTAAAAGTTGTTGTGATTA
Source organism: Trifolium dubium (assembly GCA_951804385.1). Classification (NCBI taxonomy): domain Eukaryota; kingdom Viridiplantae; phylum Streptophyta; class Magnoliopsida; order Fabales; family Fabaceae; genus Trifolium; species Trifolium dubium. Next base: position 2,112,936 of record OX638073.1, on the reverse strand, counting down.
TGATACTAGTAAAATCTAACTACTGCTCAAATGCTCTATTAAATACCAAAAATAAATTAGTCTAAATGATAAGAGTTTTATTCCGCTTAAACGTGTTGTCAAGAGTTCGATTCCTGACTCAAACTATGCAAAAAATTCAGTTGAAAAATAAAAACTTAACTTGTGTGACACAAAGTTTCTCCGACGGAGATTAGTCATTGGTTACTTGATTACTGACTCAAACGTATGCAAAAAATTCGGTTGAAAGATAAAAACTTAACTTGTGTGAAACTTTTATGTTCAAATATGAATCTTGATCTAAATTTGAATTAGCTAATCATTTTTATTTACTCTTGCTATAAAAACATTTGTGCTAATGACAAAGAAACCTTCATTTGAATTTTATTGCTTGTAAGTTGTAACTTTTTTAACAAGGGGTTTTGTAATTTGTACCATGTAGTAGTAATTATTAAGTTAGTTTGCGTAAATAGTAATTTTAGTAGTCTACAACACATGTTTTCAAAATGTAGATATGATTGTGTTTGAGTTAAACAAAATGCATGTCAAAGTGTAGATATGATTGTCTTTGAGTTAAAAAAAAATGTATGTCTACTAGGAGCGAAATATAATCATATGTGCTATATGATTATGCATCATGGAAGGGGTTAAAGGGTGAAAAAAACAGAATGAATGAAATAAACATGGTATGTCAAAGATGGTTGGGATATATAAATAAAAAATAATTAGTGCATACAATATAGTATTTATCAACAAATGATCCGTACAAAAACTAAATCTAGAATTCATGTTAAGCCTACAACTAGTGTTATATTTATGAAACTTGCATTCTAAGATATTTTGATAAAAAAAAAATTAATTAATTGCAAAATGAAAAATATTCTTCAATAATCTTTTTGGGAACAAGAAGTTTATCTTATACAAAAGAATCTTTGGTACTGATTTTTGGGACACCCCTTTTGAAACACAACTAATATCAATTATAAAAAATGGTTACTAACATGAGAAAAGACAAAGGAAGGGAACAAATATATAGCTAGCTAGTTTTTTTTTTTACTTGCAATAGTATAGCTAGTAGTTATTGTCAAATGCCAAACCTTCACATAATTAGCTGGCAATATCAGATGAATAGTAAATTAATTAGTGAGAAGGATTGATTGAGTTTCAAATTATATATGGCCATAATAAACAAATATAACTTCTCTGAACAACCAAGTAATGCTCTCCCATTGTTGATGGCCAAACACATGAACTGGAGTTATTAACTTTTCAACTTTTATTTATGAACTTAAATTTTATCTAAAAATATATAATTTATATATGTTTGATTTCACAACATATGGTCTCCTCCCAAAAAATATAAAGATGATAACTAAGACATTTTAACTATGTTAACACTCTTGAGAAGTCACCTAAGAAATACCCCTTAATGATATTACTAATGGATTATTCGTGGAAGTCTTACTGGATTGAATCAGCATGTTAGACCAAGAATAAACACACAATTGAAATTAAACACCATATCTTCACTCAAACCTTTAAAAATTCAGACATTGAATTTATAGATTCTATATTGCTTAACTCTAGTTGACATTGACATATTAAGAATAACCACACAATATTCATTTTGTACATGGAAGCATTGGCCATCCCACCAATGTATTATGAACACTATGAGTAAAACAAACAAACTGTTGTTTCAGTGACACTTCAACTATTTGAAACTATTTCAAGTTGGCAAGAGACAGAGAGACATCATCATTGTGTTTACAAGTTTACCATGAAATTTCATTAAACAAACTGTCTTTTTTATAGAACACAGAACATTTCAAGTTTTTGTTCATTACTTTTGGTTTTTACTACATTCCGAATGAGAATCATAAAACAATAAGCACTCTAAGTACAAAGTTATCTTCTTTCTTAAAAAGAAAAAAACCAAGCCAAATTCTTTACTAGATAGATGTAAACAACTTGGTAATAACAAAAGAAAGAGAATGATTGAAAAGAAAAATTACTCTTTAAAAGAATGTACACAAACACAAATGAAAGAAAGATAAAAAAAACAAATTCCAAAGCACTAACTAACTAATAAGTAATAACTATAACATCATCATATAGATTGTAGTTTCCTCTCAAATTTCTTCAACTTTGACAAAACATAGTTGTATAAGTGATATTGTCAAGACTCAAGAGTTCCAAGATTCTTCTTCATGTTGTGTTTGAAAATTTGAAGATGGTGGTGGTTTTTGCATTCTAACACCACTTATACTGTTTCTTGCAGCCATCATTTCATTGAGTGAAAGCCTTTTCTTAACTTCTGGTCTTTGTTTTGGAGCACTATGTGATCTTAGTTTAGCCTTAAATGACTGAGTATTAGCCATGTAATTAGGGAAATTTGAGTAATAATAAGGTCTAAAGTAAGCGTCGCCACAAACACTCTTTGATGGTGTGGTTGGAGTGTTATTTGGACGCATAGACGAATGATTGAAACGCGGTGTGTTATGTGTTGTAGGGTACCTAGTATCTTCGAGATTGTTGAAATACCAATCAAAGTCTTGTTGTTGTTGATGATGATGATGATGATGGTTTCTACAATCAGCTGGACTTGAGATTCTACCAGGAAGAGGTGATGATGAAATTGTGTGACAAGGTGGTAATTCTTCTCCATATTCAGACACTGTTGAGGTAAATCTTCTAGATTTTGATCTTGTCTTGTATGTGTCAATTTCAACAATCTTTGGACTTTGATCATCAAATCCATTCATTGATGTTTCATATGATGTTGGTAACCTTTTGCTGTGGTACTCACTCCTCGTTTCATCAAATCGTTCCTACACAAGTTAGAACAGCCATAAGCAAACAAACTAGACGCGATATATGTATATGTTTGAATTGGTGATGAGTTTCACTAAATCATTATGTGCCACTATGGTTTACACAAAACTACGTTTTAAGTGTATGTTTCGATTGACAGTGAATCTGACAAAATTGACATTTTGATTTGGCTGAAACTACAAAGTGTAACTTTTGTCAATCTCACTGCAAATTCAAACATGTACTAAAGCTTCGACAAAATTGATGATTTTGTTAACTTCATTATTCATCCAAACATGTACTTGTACATGTCAATGCAGTATGCAGGATAAGAAAGATAAGTATTTTTACCGTAGATTTTCTTGCAAGAATTTCGGGTAGGAATCGATTTTCTTTGCTCATGGAACGGCGAGCTCTTTGTGTTCTGACAGAAGTTTGAGCTCTGATTAGAGCTTGCATACTGTGAAGAGTTGCAGCAGCTCTTTTTCTAACTAGATAGCCTCTCACAAGAGCTTGAATCTTAACCAATCCTTTCAATGCTCTAAGAGCCTTCCTTGCCTAAGAAAAATTCATCGAACAAACATGTAAAGTTTGAATCAAAATTCAAGGCCAAAACACTAAACAGATCAAGATTACATAGCCTAAACCATAACAAATCACATTATTAGAAAGCAAGAAATTGATGAGGTGGTTAATAATCAAACTAGTAAGTTTTAAGCTTTACTAAAATGACTGCAAAATTCAAATTATGTCAAATATTCTATATGGTTTAACAGAAAATGAGGTTTTGAAAAACAAGGTAATTAAGTCAAGTCAATAAGATTGTGGAAAAAAGGGAAAGTATATGCCACTAGTTTCAAGGATCCAAACAGAAATAGAGGAACACTGTTTCATTAAGAATCTAAATAAAAAGAATCTTAAATAACACTTTCTCACCTTTTGAGAGCAGACAAAGAAGTAGAAATCAAGCAAAACACTTATACCAACCAAAACATCTTTGTCACAAATCATAAAACAATGCAATTTTACCAAATCACAAACATTTACAAATACTCAGAAAAAACAGACATACCCGAATCAGAAAAACCAAAATTTCAACCATTTTATTCAAATCACAAACATTTCAAAAAACTGAGAAAAAAACACAAACATACCAAATAGCCTCTGAAGAAAGTTTGGATCTTTACAGCACCCCATTTCTCCCTACTTCCACTGAACAATGTACCTCTTCCATGACTAGTTAGCCTCACAACCGCCACGGCAGCCTGAGCTGCGGCAACCGCAGCATCCGCAGCAGCTGCCGTAGCAGCTGCAACAGCAATTGCATGTTTGTTCTGTTGATTTTCTGTATCAGCAATATAGGATCTGAGCCAAGAACTATCAGAAGATGAATTTGGAGTAATGTTTGGTTCAACTTCCAAATTCTTCCCTTGTTTTGCAAAACTCCATCTTTTCTTCTCCTTTTTGTTGCTGTCAGGTGTCATTGAACCTGAATTAATGTCACTGTGGTCCTTCTCTTTTTCCTTTTCCTTTTTCTTGTTTCCTACTAACAAATTCTTCAACCACCTACTAGCTTTTCCCATAACTACTTCACAAACTTTTTTGAGCCAAGAATCTGAAGTGAATTAATGAGAAAAACAATGTGAAAGTAGCTTAAAAAAGTGAGAGCAAATGTTGAATAAACGCAATACGAGGGAATTGAGGTAAATTTAAAAATAAGTGTGTTGAAGGACACAATACAAGTGGAGTTTAGTGCTAAAATAAGAGAATATATAAAGAATCTTAGCATAATCAGTGATGAGAGCAAGACATGAAGGAAAATATTATTCAATACTAAGTACTCAAATAATTAAAATTTGGATAAAGATGGAACTTTTTTTGAAAAAAGAATATAAAAATTTCTGACACTACCTCGTGAAAAACTGTATTAGATGACAAAAAGATGTCATAGAGACTTATCAGAGAGAGATTCAAATTAACAAAAAAAATTTAATGATAACACTAATAATTACTAGTAATACTAAGCATATGTTTAGTATCATTGTAAGATGCCAGAATCACAACGATTTACCGTGATTTTATAGAAGATACAACTTCTGCATTCCACTGTGATTCTGACATTTCACCGTGACATCAAACATGCATTAAGTAAATAACCTCAAAATCAAAGACCAAACATTTGATTAATAATGATTGACGTTAAGTTTGGTGAAGAGACCTACGGTTTGATTTTCTACAACTGACTTTTGAGAGTGGGCCGAAATCAATTGATGGCCGGAACTTACTCCGAAACATAGTGATAAAAAAATATCAAAATCAAAGATTCAAAACTCATTAAAATATTTGCAAACAAACTTCAAAATCTAAAACACTAGTACATAGTACATGGTAAAGAGACAAGAATTAGAGACAAAACATAAAGGTAAAATCTCATGAAAAAAAGTGATAACAATAACTATAATAATAATCATAGGAAAAATGAAAAAGGAAAAAGTAACCTAAAGACCCTAAAAACAGGTTCATATATGATATGAAATGTAATCTTAAATTCAAAAAGCACTTTTCACTCACCCAATAACAATCTCTCCAAACATACAAAAACCACTGTCAAATGCTTCCAACAATTGCAAAACTTTCTGGAACAATGTGTACTGTTTCTACGTATGAAAGATACCCGCTAAAAAACAAACATACCCGTGAGTTTTCTAGTTCAAAAATCTCATTGAGTATAGTTTCATTTCAAAAACCCATTTGAGTATTTTCTCTACACACTTCAATCTATCATAAAGTTTCTTCCTTTATTTATTTGAAAACAAAATAAGAGAGTATAACTATGAGTTATGTTCTGCAACCAAATAATAATAACACCATTGAAACAATAATAGTACACTGCATATTTTGCTGTTAAATTGTACTATACATTAAAAGCCTTATACCAACTCAAAAATGGTTACTTTATATAATCTTTTTTGTCCCCACTAATAATCCAAAATTGGGTCATTGAAAATGAAATAAAAAAAAAATCTGTAACAAACAATAGAACAGTCATAATTTTTTATCAGAATAAAGTAATAAAAAATACAAAAAACTTTAATTTTTTTCTTTCTGATTCTGAGTTTCTGAATTCTGACCATATGATGAATTTGATTCCATTGCTTTTGCTTAATGCTTACCTTTTATTTATCTTTATCTGCAAAATGATATGGTACAGTATTAAATTTTTTTCTACTGATAGAAAAATGAAACAGTATAGCTTTGTGAAAAAGTTGGTTTTCAAATAGTCTCAGATGAGAAATAAACGGAGGAGCAGTCAATGGGATTTGGCATAACTGATGATAGCATTAAATTCTATTCTGAGGTGAACTTCTAGTATAGTGCCTCTCTTTGGGATACTCCAAATTTGATTGGTTTTGTTACCTTAGGATAATAATTCATACTATACCATGTGATTTTGCTATTACTATAAACTTTATCTTAATTTGATTTTTTTAGTTTAATTTAATTATTGGGGTGTGATTCAAATTTTGAATTTGACTGTTTTTATTTTTTGGTTTTTGAATGATTCTGTTTTGAATCACAATTCACAACTAATTGTAGTATTTTGCCTCCTCTAGCAATTCAATGATTTGGACATATATTTTATGATACTCTCTGACCCAAGATATAGCTAAATTAATCAGCAACCTTAATATATTTTATGTAAAATTTAGATATATCAATTTTTACTGATCTATTTTTGTTTATAAATGGAGGGAGTGGTAATTATATCTTTGAATTGATGCACTGAAGTTGGTGAATTTTAAGCATGTGGAATGACTTTTATTAAGAGGTGAGAACTCACCTTGTGTGTCATATGTAATGTAAGTTCTATGATGGAGATTGATCATTTCTAACGGAGTTCAAAATTTTGTATTTATATCATGATAAACTTAAAACTAAACTTTGCATGAAACTTCTATCATCATTTAGTAGTGATTAATCTCCGTCGGAGAATGTGTAAGACATACAATGATACAATATAAGCTCTTGTACAATATAGTATATAATGGTCCAACTCGTAACCACTTTGTAAATTAATGTTGATAAATTGTGTTAAAAAAATTTATTTATTTGTATGTTAAATAAATTGTGTTAGCATTTTAGTTGTTCATGTATTAATTAAGAGTTTCACGTTGAATAAGATGATATGAAAATATATTTATAATAAGTTGTGTTTTGCTTTTAGTAAAAAAATTGTGTTTTACTTAATCTTATAAATTTGGAATTTGGTTTATATATAAGATGAAGATTAACTACTATAAACCTATCTCCATATCAACTCTTATCGAATGTCATGCTTTTAACACTGGGATAGATTTGATTTTAGTCTTTTATTCACATAATTTATTTATATGTGGAAATACAGTTAAGTTAGTAGCATAAATGAAATGAGAATAGAGAGTCCAAGTTGGAATAAATTGATAGTAGCTAGTATGTTTTTACTTAGAACAGATATGGTAGTACAAGTTAGGTAAACTTAATATTAGGTGAAGTGAAATTAAAAGATGAAATAAAAACGCTGCCGTAAGTCCGTCCGTATCCACTCATTAAATATCATCATAAAATGACAAGAAAAAATTACTCTAATAAGGAACATTTTCTCCGAATATTTTGGATCTTAATAAATTTATTTGAATTTGCACACCGATGTAACTAATGAGAGAAAATAATGGGAGAGAGTGTGGGGCTCATGTGAATGCATGTAGAAGACAAAGGATATATGAATGGATGGATGGAAGGGAGGGATAATATTAATAGTCTAGGCTGATCTCTTGCAAAACTATAGTATAATGTTTTTTAATATTTCTATTTCATTTTTATTACAAAGAGGGTGATGCTCAAAATAAGAAATATTACAATTAAATTATTCAAGAAACAAAAATATTTATATAGTGTCTGCAAGCAATAAATAACTAACTTGAATCAGACACAACTCATATTGATTCATTGGTGGTAGTGTCAAATCTAACAACTCCAAATGAAGGATCAATTGTTGGCTAGAGTTTAATGCAAAGTATTTGCAATATGCTTAGTCTAGATTGGGAAGTTAGAAACTTAGAATTTATCATTGTATAAAGAGAGGCAAATAGGTACGCAAATGTATTGGTTAACTTGACTTGTAAAAGAGGTTTCAATGTGACTTTATATAATTTGTTTATCTTAATTCCTTTTTGTGAGTGAATCATCTTGATATTTCGACTTTGTAGTTTGTTTGTTTTTTTTTGTCAAATAGTCTAGCGGTTAGAAATTTACCTCTTAAAGGTGAATAAATGGGTATACTGGATTTGAACTTCAGTCCCTACACAAATATGTAATGTCTTTTACCAATTGAGTTAAGCTCATGACCGACTCCGTAATTTGTTATGCGGTAGTTTCTTTTTTTTTTTGCGGGCATCGGCCCTCTTGTAGTAAAAAATATCAATTATGAGTTTTTTTTTACATCAAAAAGAAATAACAATAATTATGAGTTTGAAACCAACATATTAATTGCCATAAACTAAAAATTATTTGATAATTTCAACTCGGGCTATAGATTTGGATGTTGTGGATATAAAAGTTGAAATGGCGTGGGCTTTTGAATTTTGACAAATAAATGTTTTTGTTGCTACCTATACCGCTACAAATCACTACCCACACCCACTTTTTATTTCCAAAATACCCTACCACTACTGTCTACACTTCCTCAGCTTAAGCAAGGAAGGCATGCTAACTTACTAAAGAGAAATATGTTACACGCTTCTTTATGATATGTCATGACAACATAACATAACATCAAACAACACCAAAAAATGATTTGTAATTAACATATCACTAATATTCATGTTTAATAAAGGGAATTTGTGATGGAAATTGTCATCCTTCTAGTGTCAAATTATTTCCAATGTTTGATAAATTGATTTTATCTAACATACATACACAAAGTGAGAGATAAGTCTTCTACGATACTTTTTTTTTTGTCAGGTAGCCTGGTGATTAGAAATTTACCCCAATAAGTGGGCATACATATATCCAATCAATTGAGCTAAGCTCACGGGACAGTCATCTACAATGCTTTATTACACTATTGAAATTTAGATCAATAAATTTCACTATTGTATCAACATGTCATATTGTTATTTGATTTCGTGGTGAGACTTGTGGATCAGATAGTTAAAACAAATTTGTACATGATGAAAGATTTATCTAACTTATATACCATAGATTTAACCAGATATATAACAAATATAAGAATTATGATGTTTCGCATTCTAGTATTTTTCAAAAATATGAATTCTACTTGTGAGTTTACTTAGAAGGAGAGACTAAAAGTGAAGATGAAAAATTTTAGAGGGACTAAAACTAAATTTTGGTATATTTATGTGGACAAAAAATATATTTAATCCAATTTATAATATCAACATTGTCGGTAATTTTTTTCCTTTCTTAAAGACCAACACTTACGCTATGTTCGAATTAGTGGTATGTGATGGAATAAAATGAACGGGGTGAATTTCTAGTCATTAGGCTACTTGACAAAAAAAAAAATAATGGAGTGATATGAGATGCAATATATAGTGTTTCATTGTTTGAATATTAAAAATGAACAATAGAATGAAATAGAATGAAATGAAATGAATACCACCTATTTCTTTTAATTTTGTTTCTCTTCAATTTGAAAGATAAGGGATGTAATGAAAAAATATCCAAATAATTGAGTTATATATTTATTTTATTCCGCTTCATTCCATTATACTCTGTACAAAAAAAACACCAGTCAAATAAATACTATCATTAAATAAATTGATTTATTTTTTAGTAAAATCAAATAAGTTGATTTTGTAAACAAAAAAAAATAAAAATTGATTTCCACTCCTATATCTATGTGCAGCATATCAAAATTTAAAATTAAAAAGTAATTTTTTTTACATTAAAAAGATAAACAAAACTTATGTCAGAAGTTAATTTATGAATTTTCTCTACCTAACTCTTAGTTCTTAACATTTGAGTTGAGAGAAAAATATAATTATCTTTTAATCAATGTTATTTTATTCTTGAATTCTCTAGAAATAGCTTTAATAATCTAAAATTTAATTAAAATTTTTTAAATAAAATCTAGGGTTAAATATGTTTTTAGTTTCTATAAACATCTGACTCTTATACTTTTAGTCTCTTTAAATTTTTCCCCACTTTTTGGTTCTTCAAATATTTCCGATTATGATTTTTGGTCCCTGCTTTTCACTCAACTATGTGTACGATTCAAATTTTATAACGAGGTTTTGTGATCATGTTTATAATATTATAAAAACTACTCAAACCAAAATTCATAATTTTTTAACAAATGACGAATTAACTATGAATTTTTAATCGCAAACACTTCAAAAATTCATATTTAATTCATCACTAATTAAAAAAATTTAAAATTTTCAAATCAATTCAATTTTTAATATATTTTTAATATACTAAACATTATTGCAATACATAATTCTAAATTTTAATTAGTATACATTAGTTGATTTAAAAGTAGGGACAAAATTCATGTTAGAGAATTTTGTAGGGACTAAAAAGTGGGGAAAATGTTTAGAGGAACTAAAAGTAAAAGGTTCAAATGTTTATAAGGATTAAAAACATATTTAACCATAAAATCTAACAAAAAATATCTCTCGTACATATACAACTCAAATCCTTTTTTTTTTTTTGACAAAATGAAACTCAAGTTCTTAAAAAT